>JANRFK010000875.1:4378471-4389223 GCA_030068395.1 Apalone spinifera
ATTTGCATCCCTTTTCCGGAAAAGGGTGCCTGTGTAGACGTAGCCAGAGAGTTTATTTTCTGAGGAAAAGCCTCTGACTTGAGCTGATTCAAGTTTTTGTCTTAGAAACCTGAAAGGCAGTCTCACAGTCCCAAAAACAGTACATATGCAGGTGTTGTAGTGTCTTTATTAACCCCAGAAGTATTGCTTTGAGAAGAGTATAAGCTGCTTTGAGCAATTCCTGTCTCCTGCTTCTACCCACCTGAAATATTAAGATTTGCCATGCAGTTTCCAAGTTGTACGTTTCTTGCATCCCAACTTTTACTGCTGAGTGAATAATCCACAGTGAAGAACTTATACAATGAATTTACTTGTCCTCATAGATTTTCTGAAGGCATATGGCAGATTTCTCCCATTTCTTTATCATTTTGAACTTAGTCCACAAATATTTGTTGTTTTTTTACTTCTTTTGATTTAGTAGATGGGTTTCTAACAGTTCACTGCAAATGTTTGATGTTCTAAAGACTGAGTTCAATATGTATGTGAGTTACTTGCAAAGTCAATGAATCTATGGCAATTACCCAAGCTGGGGATCTGGTACAGTAAGGCCAAATCCATTCTCCATTTAAAGTAGTAGAGTTACGCCAACGTTGAATGGGGCCCATTGTTTACAGTATAGTTCTCTGACTTGAACAGATTATAGCTGCTTTCTTGGATTCTTTACCTGTTATCACTTTTCATGTTTCCTGATTATCTGGCCAACAACTAAGTTTTACCTTTCAGATTCAAAACAAACTTAGCAAGAGCAACAATGTTTTGCCTAATTTTGACCCCCAATCCAAATTTCCTCAAACAGTTTGCAAACATAGGTCGAGCTTGGATTTTTAATGAACCCCCAAAACAGAGTGAGTGCAGGTGGCTCCAAATTTTTTTTTTTTTACAAATCTTTTGAATTCCTCTGTACATCAACTTGGTATCTCTTTTTCTCTAGTTAGCAAAACTCTTTGTTTTAAATAACTTGCCAAGCTATGTTGATTTTTAAACATTTATTGACCATTGATTTCTTAATGTATTTAATTGACCTATATTCTGTTGCTACATTCTGATTGAGGTTTCAGGGTGTGGAAAAACAGCATTTCTATGTCTTGGTTCTTTGTTTTGTTTTTGGTTCGTTAATTTTAATTTGGGGGAAGGAGAGGAGGTGTCCCCTTCTTCTTTTTAAAGGGTTGAGCCCTCCAGTCTTTTCTATGAAGAACTCTTCCAAAGTCACTTTAAAATCGATGGAAATCACTGACCTTTGGTATTGAATTAAAAACAATTAGTTTGTCTTTGTCTTTGAGAAGTTAATGCTCTCCTCATCCCAATAACTAAGCTTTTTAAAAAATACGGTTATACAAGCACAATAATAGTGCACATAATCTTCCAGTTGCTTTTAATCTATGTCTCCTTGATGAACTAGGGAATGATCTTTTAAAATTGTGTCTACAAACACTGTGAATATAAATAGCAAGGTAGTTGGCATAACGTGGGTAGTAGCAACAGAGGTTTGGTTGAGCCATGCCCAGTACAAAGCAGCCAGTAACCACTGGGTTTCGTTTACCCAAAAGTAAAGAGTGACCCTGGCAATTATCAGTCTGGGAATCTAACTCCTATCCATAGGTAAATATTACAAGTACTAAGAGAAAAAATAAACAGACTGCCATACTGGGTAATTGTCTTTCTGCTCCATGGGCTTTCGTGCCTGGTACAGTATCCAGCCGCACTACAGATTTGTAATGAATACTGTTGCCTTATTCAACATATGGGATACCATTCAGAGAGTTCATATTCTCAGTATATAGATGATACCCTCCCTCTGATATCCAGCTGGACATGGTGATCCAGTATCTCTCCCAGGATGAAATTAGGTGCTGCTTCTCTAAAGGCCTCGCACAGAAGTCTCAGCCCAGTGGAGGAGGGGGAGTGCTGTAGGGTGGCTGTAAACCAACACCTACATTCTCCGTATTCTGCATCACTTTGCACCCTGGAGCAGCTGCTGACACAACTTAAACTACGCTATAAGCCAAAATGCTGCCTTGAATCCACATAGATCAATTTGCTTAGACCCCACCCCAAAACAGCCCTTCCACTATTGTACTTTCCCTTTGTCAGGCAGGGGAGTTGTTAGTGTTGGAAAGCAGCCTTACAGGTGCCTCCTTGAGTCTTGTGCCAGGGCAGTTAATCCCCTGGAGTATAAATGACTTTACACTACCCCAGTCCTTTTATCCAGCATAAAGGGGTGGAACCAAGGATGCAGATAATTTTCCAGTGTTTGGGCCAGATGTGGGCATGAGCTGTTATTCATTATTTGCATTCTGGTAGCACCTTAGAGCCATTGTGCACACATGTAGCACAAGTAGCAACTGTGCCAAAGAACTTTTATCCATCTATATTTGGCCAGAGGGCATCTCTCTCTCTCTCTCTCGCTCTCTCTGGCTATGTCTATACTACAGTTTTTTCAGAAAATTGTCCGTTTTCCCGAAAAAAGGCACGGAGCATCCACACCTCAAGCGCGTTTTTGTGCAAAAAAATCGAAAACAGAGGGTTTTTTCTGGGTATTCCTCATTCTGTGAGGAAGAACACCTTTTGGTGAAAGAGCTCTTTTGCAAAAAGGTATGTTTTGACGGGGAAGAGGGCTTTTTTGCGCAAAAAGAGGAAAAAGTAAAAAGCACAGGTGCCCTGGTGGCCAGTCTGTGCGTAGCAATCAGAGCTTACAAAATCTCTCAAAAGAGAGAGCGTCCATGAAGTCTTGTCATGATCATGAGGGTTAGCCAGCAGCCTGGGGACTAAGAGGTTAACTAGACCAAAGCAGGTAGAGTTGGCCAATAGGAATGTAGGTAGGCATTTCAAACTGGAACAAAGGAATTTTTGGTTTTTTTCCCTCCTTTGGTCTGGGCAGTTTCTCTCCAGCTACTGAGGGAGATGGACAGAATGTCTCTCTCCAAGAAAAGACTCTTCACTGTATGCAAGTAGGGTAAAGTTTAGATAAATCCGTTTTATTGTTTTATGGTTTGAGAAATGGGATCTGATGTCTGTGCATTTAGAAATGGGTTTTCCTCTCTTTGTAACTAAGCTCCTGGCCCATGGTGGGGTCTCCCTCCTATGAGTATATTACTTTGTGACTTTTCCATCTAGTCATTATGCTTGCAACAGGAATATTGTGTAGATAATAAAAGTTCTTTCTCTTTTTATTAACCTGGCATTGGTTAATTTTTGTGTCCTGGTTTTTACTCTAGGGTGAGATTTCCCAAGTGATCTCCCCCCTGATTTTCTTATCCTTACTTGGGTGGTGGCAGTGGATTTTATCCCCAAAATCTAGGTTTTTAATATTTTGGGGGAAAATACCAAAGCCTGGAAAGATAAGGTTTTGGGGTACTTTTGCGAGCCCCCACTTCTGCATTTATCGTGCCAGAGTGGGGAAGAGCCTTGACAAGTCTAGACGCTCTTTCGCAAAAGCTCATTGCTTTTTCAATGTGCTTTTGCAGTGTGCATGTGCTCTTGTGCAAGAAGTTTTTGCGGAAGATCTCTGCCGATAAAAGCTTCTTGTGCAAGAAGCCTGCAGTCTAGACATAGCATCTGTCTGAGATGCAGACCTTGCTACCATGATCATTGTCTTCCTGGGGCCATAGCAGTGTGCTCCATATACTTAAATCTATTTGGAAGTGCAAGTTAGCATACAAAATAGTGCATTATAACATCCTCTAGGGCAAGGGTAGGGAACCTCAGGCCCAGGGGCCAAATGCAGCCCCCAGCTTCCCTGGATCTGGCTCCTGAGGCTCAGCATTGGGGAGCCCATGCTGGTGCTCCAGCCCTTCTGCCTTCTACCCATGGGGCTGGAGCACACAAAATCTACTACTCTGGGCCTCCCTAGGCTGTGGTGTGTGAGGGGAATGTAGGGAGTGTTTTTCTCCTTCTCAGTCAGGAGGTTCTCAGTTGGCTTCTCATTTGTGTGCCCCCCCCCCTCCCTCCCGCCCCTCCCGACTGATTTTTCTGTGGGTCAGGGGCCCCTGACCCAAAACAGATTCCCCATCCCTGCTCTGAGGTCATGATGCCCAGTTCTTTAGGATCTGCAATAATTAATGCTTGGCTCCAGGATGGAGTTTCATCTATTGGGTATTCCCTAAAAGGCCCTAAATATAATTAAACAGCCCCACCTGAGAGATTACCTATTCCTGGCTGACTCAGCTGAGATCCAACAAGACCCTAACATAAATGGAGCGATGGCATCACCACTCTGATTATTTTTCCGTTTCTCCACTTTATGGAGAATAAAGCCATAAAACCACATGTCCAGTGAGCTATAAGTTAATTTAGAGAAGCCAGCTTTATAGGTGAAAAATTCATGGCCTCTTATATGTTCACAGATGAATTCTGTGCTAGTTGTTTTAAAAAAAATTGTTGATGTATCAGCATTTGATTCAAAGTACAACATCATGTCTATTGGGTAAAACCAAAGTAGATGCAGGATGGACCTTCTTCAAGCTGGCTACCATCCATTTTAAAATGCTATTTGTGACTTTTCAAGTCTGTTCTTCTCCTGTTCCTTGCAGCATGTACCTTTTCTCACAGCTTATAAGCTGGGATATTCAGCACGATTGTTAAAATTCTGAATGTAAGTCAAAATTTCTAGACTCAGTTTTACTGATATGTTACCAGGGCCACTGATGGGGGCACAACAGGGGCAGCTGCCCCCGTAATTTAAAAGGGTCTGGGGCTCCCAGCTGTTATCATTGCTACTGCGGCAGCAGCTGGTGCCCTGGGCCCTTGAAATCGCTGATGGAGCTGAGGGCTGGCTGGAGGAGACTAGCCCTTAGCTCCGCCTTTTACACTCGAGGCTCCACCCCTTCTGCGGTCCCAGAGCCTGAGCCTCTTCCCACATTGCCCAGGGCCCAGTAATGTCTGTCCCAGCCCTGTATGTTACTGCCATCATATCACCTAGTGGTGTTGTCCTGACAAATACAGTATGTTTGGTAGCATCAATGCAGATTGTTAGTTAGAAAAGACCTTTGAGAATCAGCCTCATACAGGTAGTGTTGCTGATTCAGTAAGTGACTCTCCTCCCTAAGAACTGGTACTGAGCTAGTTCCCCACCTACAAAAAGCTCCTGGCTAGTCTATTTTCTATCTTTAGATTTAAGATCAGATCAAAAGTGTTTTGCTATCCTTGTTTCTCTTTAGTATAACATAGACTTTGCTATCTTGCACCATAGTCTCATTCTTCCTATTTTTAAACTTTTATCATTTAAGTTCAATAATGCAATAATTAAAACTACCAATTAACTCTGCTGTTGTTAGCAATTATGACCAATAAAGGACCCGTAGTGGCCGGGTGGGGGGAGGGACAATTTAAAGTTTTATTTTGATTTTCTGTCTCCTGCAGCCCTATTTACATTGTATGTTCACAATTAGCACTCTGATTGGCTCAATTAACTTAAGTAAGCATTACAAGACCAGGGTCTGATTTGAGACATTAGTTTTAAGTAATAAGTAATCAGAGCACAAAATGGTAAACTCTGATATTCAGGGTAAATTGTCGTGTATTACTGTAAATGGTGTAAAGTTTCATGCCATCCTCCAGAGGCATTTAGATATTGGCTGGGTAGAGGGAGAATTCTGATCTTCACCCCTCCAGCAGGGACCTCAGGCTGCCTCAGCAGGGGAGTCTTCTCTTTCTCTTTCCTACTAGGGATGTGAATGGTTAAGTGGGTAATGGGTAAGCCTCACCAGCTAAGGATGAGGCTTATCAGTTCCAGTTAACTGGTGGGGACAGGAGAAGGGGATGCAGGGGGGTGCTCCAGCTTGGCCAGAGCAGCCCCTGTTGGCAGCAGGCAGGGCACACCAGCCTGGGTGGAACAGCCACTGTCCATGGCGGGTGGGGAGTGGGCTGCTCCAGCCCAGCTATGGCAGGCAGCCCCACCACCTCGACCACTCTCCTTTAATCGTTATCTGGTTAAATGTTACATTTAACCAGTTAACCAATTAAATGGGATTTTTCATCATTTTACTGTTGCCCACACATGAGCTGGTGCCACCAGGACTCGAGTTCTCTGTGGACTCCTCTGCACTCCTGACTTCCAGGTTACAGCACCACTCACTACATGTGTCCTGGAGAGGCAATTGGGTCAAATTTTAGTGGCATTGCAACAAAACACCCTGCAGGGTGCTCCAGATCACTCCATCAGCAACCATGCTAATTTAGTATGGGACTACTAACTTGTAACTGCACCTGGCCCTGTATTTCCCCCTCAGTCTAATGAGAGCACCCATTCTAGATTCTCGGCTCTTTAATTGTCTCCTCTCTTGGGTGGAGACCCCTGTCTCTTTCCCCCCTGACAGGGGTGTTTCCAAGCTGCCCAGCTCTTCACCAATGCTGTGAATTCATCAACAAAGCAGACTGACTCAACAGCTTAAATTGTCGTGTATTACTGTAAATGGTGTAAAGTTTACTTCCTACCTCAAAGGCTCTAATCAGCACAGCTGTCACATTTCAGTTACCATACAGTTTTTTCTAAGCAAGCACATTCATTCTTAAGGTAAAAGCACTAGAGATAAAACTTATTAAAACAATAAAAGGACCTGTCTGGAGAATGAGATGCTTACCAGAGATCAGCCAAACTCAACCCAGAGCTCAGGTGAACAGTTCTGGACAAGAACACTGTTGGGACCAAGTCCTTCCACCTCTTGCCCGGAAGATCCCTTCCATAGTTTTGGATTAGAAGAATGGCCTTGAGACAGCTTAAATTCAGGCCATTTAACCAACAGCCCTTTCTTTGTCTGTTGATCCCCAGAGCACCTACTTTGATTCAGTATTTGTTTCTGTATCTGAAAGCAGAATGTGGCCTTCTATATCTTTTTCTAACATTAAAAGTATTATTTTAAATTACAGTCATATCCGCCAAGGAATTTTTAAACTGAGGGAGCCCCTTTTCTCCATATACCTCCAAAAGGTGTTTCTCCAGTCTTTCCCTCTTACACTGACATTTCCCCATGTCATTACCCTTTCTTTGGTCAGGGTTTTACTAACCCCAAGGAAACTGAGTGTACTACCTTGATAAAAGATAATCAAATGATGCCTGATTAGGGGACAAATCAGGTACCTTGTACATTCTGTATTATGGCAACAGAGTTTTTTCATGTAAAAGCATTACAAATCCCTGTACTTCCATGTGAGTCAACTTTTCAAGAAGTTGAAACAAGGCAGCACTCCCCCAGTGCTTCCTACATAATATGCTGTATAATCTCTTAGTGGCCAGAGAAGAACTGTGTGTTGAATGAAGTTTGTTTCTAGCACCATACACATCAATGATCTCACTAGATAGCTTATCCTCTTCTGATAGTTGTATAATTCTACAAATCATTGTTCCAACACCCTACCTTTCATACTCATTTTTCTCATTCTGTTTATTGTGCAATGCTTTATTTTGAACCTCTTGGCTGTTGGAAATACTAAACTGAGACCTAGTTCTTGTACATTTTTCTCTTAGCCTGACATTTGCTATTCCAAAGGGCTCAACTCTTAAGTATGCATTGCATTATATACAGATATAACATTACATGACATAAGTTTAATAGCCAATATATTTTGGGGGCGGAAGGGGAGGAATGCCCACTGGAGAATTTGTCATTTATACAGAGAGTAGTTATAATGGCAGAACACATATAAAAGGATTTAAATCCAATCCAGTGGATAAAGGGAAAATCTTATGAGTGAACTTCTAGTTTGGTACATGCACAAAGATGATGAATTTATAGGTATGTGGAAAAAAGGGCATTGAATGATACCAGGCATTTATTTCCCATTTCCAGTCAGAAGAGAAATGAGTAATTTAAAACATTAGTCATAGCTCTCCAATGGAAAAAATCATGTTCTCTTCCCCCATATCATGATTTTAAGTTGACTAAAGTAGCTTACAACAATTGTATGATTTTACAGTATAAATCTTTGACAGTAATTGTCAATAAACACTTAAGGATGCCGAGCGTTTCAGCTTGCATGACATCTGCCTAATACATGATCACCTGTGTAACAAACAATTGCACACTTCTGCATGTGAATACATGAGTTTCTCTGAGTTTCCATTTTAGCCCTTATGTGGATGAGTCTTCTGTTTTTCAGAACCTGCTGGCTGACTTTTCCAATCTCCCTGCTGACATTTTTATGGTGGGTTGTAAAATGTTCTTTTAAACAAACTCCATGTTCCTGACAAGCTCATTGTGGATTATGGGCATAATTTCCTATGGTTTGCTTCTTTTAAGTACTCCTTAATTGCAGAAGTTGGCTTCCTTTCTTCCTCATAACCTTTCAAGTCCAACTATTCTTTGCTGCTATTTCTTTCACTTGCTCTAATTTACTTTGAATTGACACCTTATAAATCAAAGTTAAATTGAACTTTGTAAGATTTTTAGCATTTTGCATTTCACTAACTCATTGCTTCCATGTAGCTCATTAGAAGTCCAGGACATTCAAGTACCATTGCTTCTGCTTTGCTTTCCAGAGAGAAAAGGCTCTCGGGGCTGCTGGCAAATTCATAAGGGTTTAGGTTTGAGGGAATGCAGGCTAACAGGAGCCTATAGACTTCAGGCAGCCTGTGAATTAAGATTTATTTGTTCTCCTGTGTTGATCAGAACTCAAGTGCCACGTATAAATATTTTTACGTGATTTAGTGTCCTATGTTCTAACAATATTTTCATAAACTCTGTTTTATGCTATGAATTCTATAGCTGCTTATTGGGTGGATTTGTAGTTTTACCTCCATTGTATCAAACGGCTCTACTAAGTATAGCATGCGGTGTAGCTGAAGTTGTATCTGTCCCAGGCTATTAAGGAAACAAAATGGGTGAGGTAAATCAGTTATACAAATTAAACTGCAAGCACTTCGGTCAAGTATCTGTTAAATAATTGTCATAATGGGACCTGATCCCGATTAGGGCCTTTGAGCTCTGTCCTAATAATGGTATCTTCTACTGAACCAACTTCTCTTGGTGGGAGGAACAAGCTTTTGAGCGACACAGAGATCTTCTCGAAAGCCCATCTCTCTCACCAAGAGAAGTTGGTCCAACAAAATATATTACCTCACCTGCCTTGTCTGTCTAATAAACAAGGCCATCCAACAGGAGGAAGGACAAAAGGGGCAGTTGCCTTGCCTTCAAAGGTGCCCAAGACTCCAGCCGCACTGCTGCTGTGCCAGAATTAGCGTCTAGAATCCAATCCAGTGGACTATGGACAGCTAAGTCTGCGGGTAGGGACTGGGGGAGCGAGAGGCTAGCTGCTAGGACTGAGTAGGAACTGAGCCTGGGGAAGGCTACAGGAAGATAGTAGCCCCAAGAAGGCAGTCCTGAGAATATATCCCCATACCAGGGATGGATTGGTTTAAAGATCTCAGACACACTGAACCAGAGGGGGTGCTCAGGAGAGGTGGGTGCCAAGCCCACTGCATACTTTTCCCCCTTTTTTAGCATATCTGAAAAGTTTGGCAGCTTCTTAAAAACAGGGTGTTGGAATTGCTTCTTTTTTAGCCTTAAAAAAATCAGTATTGTCTATTCATATCTGTTTGTCTGGGTTAATTGGGGTCATACGCACGTAGACTGTGAGCAGTCTCATTCCTTAATTAAAGAGTCCGGTATGTTGACTCTTTAATAGACTATTTTTTCTCCAGGGTGTTTATGTCCCTGAGTTACAGGTAGGACAAAACCAAACCATTACAGTTTTAAACAGAATAAAAATCACTTTCTGTCTTCATTAGATTTCACTTGTATGTTATTTCTGACATCACAATACAGCAATTCTCCAGACATCTATAGATCTCCTGGAAATGACAGTGATCCTGACCTGATTTCTTAACAACCAAGGAAATTAAAAAACAACCAAAGGAGATTAAATATAAAAATGAACAACTGTAAGTCCTCCTCTGCACAACATTTAGGTTACCTTTTAAAACTACACCTTCTATCATGGTGTCAAAAAAAATATACACCCACTGGGAAGGGTTACTGTTTATACAAAGAATAATAAATACAAAAACATGGAAATGCTTCAGGCTTAAGGAGGAGGCAAATACTTAATTATCACAGCAGCTGGCAGCCTCCAAAGGAGGCTTTATTGTTGTTTTTCTTTGATGGAAAAAAGATGGTTACATTTAGAGCCTGGTTCCTGCAAAGAGCTGGCCTCAAAGGGTGTTGGAAGGCACCTACCAACCTGCAGGAGTCACTCAGTATTTTGCATGATTGGATACTTATGCCGAGAGCCCTACCAAATTCATGATCCATGATAGTCATTTCCACGGCCATAGCATTTGAAAATGGGTAATTGCAAATTGACGCAGAAGGGGATTGTGCCCAGGGAGGTGTAGCAAATGTGTTGGATAGGGGGACTGCCAGTATGAGCTGTTCTGGTGTATTAGTAAGAAAATGGCAGCCAGGACAAGCCGTTACATGGCTGATATTAAAGCACTGCCATGGCAGCACTTCAAGGACCGTACCAGCAGTGGCACCAAGGGAGCAGGGAACTCTGCTCTGCAGGGAGGAGGAGGCTTCGTGTGATCCCCTGGTCCCCAGGCCAATGCTCAGGAAACAACCAGCCAATAGGAGTTGAGAGATTGGCCTAGGGGATGGGGGCAGCACAAGCTTCTTTCCCTTCCCAGAGATGGGGGCCAAGTGGAGGGAGCAAGCCTGCAGTTTAAAGTGACCTGGGGCTGCACCAGGCAGGGAGCCCAGCCTGCCTGGGGGGGGGGGGGGG
>JANRFK010000875.1:4390853-4409226 GCA_030068395.1 Apalone spinifera
GTTGACTTTTGTCCAACAAATTATATTCTTCTACATGCTTCACAATTTTATTCTATTCTATTTTATTTTATTATATTCTTATTCTTATTTTATTTTATTCTTATTTTATTATTTTATTCACAATTTTATTCTTTACTATTGTACTTAATTCGAACTAGGCGTTACTCCTCGTAGAATGAGGTGTACCTAGTTCGAATTAAGCGCTAATTTAATTCAAAATAGCGGTTTGCATGTATAGCCGCTATCAAAGTTAATTCGAACTAGCAGCTGTTAGTTCGAATTAACTTTGTAGTGTAGACATACCCGGAGCTAACTTCAGTAACTTACTATGTTTGTTCAAGATTATTAAGAACTTTCTTTTGTTCCCAAAGATTTCAACCCACTTGATTTAAAGGATCAATCTTCCTCAGCAAGCAAAAACTCTTATGGCCCCTTGTGTCTGTCTAGTGATGTAAGAAGCCAAGATGTCATCTTCTCTTTTCTTATAGCAACAGTGAGATTATCCCTTGTACTCTAAAGTATTGAGGATAGCTCTTGGCACACTAACCAGATTCTTTTAGGGGCCTGACCAGCTACTTGTGAAATGAGTTTGTAATTTTTTCCTCTTTAAATGAAAGTGTTTTGTTGCCAATCAGTGTTGGGTGTGGATTAACATAATCCATGTTCAGATTTGTGAGGAAGCTCTCCTGACAATAAATAAAAATAATTAAACAAAGCCCCAGCATTTAAAAAGATATATTTTAAATGAAAAGAGCATGTTGATCTCCAAAAAAGGATGACACAATGCTTTTCTGCTAAGCCATCTGTCCATGTTACATTTCATCAGCTGCTTAAAATAATTGTCATCAACCTGCAACTTGGCATATAGCTTAATCAAGGTATGTATGGTCTGTTCACTACCAATATAATCCTCAAAGAGATTGGATTTCTGATTCTGAAAATGCATGCAATCTAGTGGATTACCCAGCAGAAACTCATCACAGATGCTATGCTGTTAGTTGGTGTTTTCTTCAAAGAATAGTGTGTTTAAGTAGAATTAAAAAAACAAGGTAGCATAGAAGCAAACTTGTTGTTCTGCTGGGACCAGAAAGATCCCCTGAACCTTCCCATTACAAATTTGAGTGACTTTCAGTTAATCCAGACTAGAAAATTCAAAGAACAGTAATAGTGACATTTAACTGGGGTTTTTTTACTTTAGAATCATGGAATAAAAATAAATCTTACTTTGAAACTCAGGCTCTGATTTGAACTTAGTTTTTCATCTAAACATCATGCCAAGAATACAGCTGATATATTGCTTGTCTTATACATATGAATATTTTTGTTAATATATGGATACTGATGGGAAGAAATGATGGCTTTTAAACTGAACTTCGGGGTTGCTTTATTAATTGGCAACTAGTTTATAAAGAGTGACTTCTCTATAGGTATGAGAAACTGACAATTTCTGACATCTGTCCTTCAGAAGAGTGTCAAGTGGTTTTTTTGGCCTATTGATTCAAATAGTGTATTGGCTCAGTGAAACAAAATGAGAGGCAGTTTGCAGTGATGAAAACTAATAATCTATCAACAGTCTTGAGAGCCAGACACTACAAAATTGTCATTTCTCTGAATACTTTCTTGGCATTAACAAGCTTTTCCCATAAAACTTCTAGATTCAATTATTACTCTCTTGTAGTAAAAGTGTTTTTAGAATCAGTGCTAGCAATAAACGTAAGAAACAATGCAACTTTTGCAGGAGAAACAGTATTCTTTAGCCATTTATTTTTTTCTCCATTTTATTTTTTTATTTATAACCCTGCTATATCATTGTAATCATTATAAATAGCATCTGGACAGAATATTGAGTTTACAAAGTATCCCTTACAATATTGTAAAGGTATAATGTTAGATCTCTTGTACTTACAACATCATCAATAAAATCAACTCAACAAAAGCAGCATTAAGATAAAGAATAAAGGAGCAAAAATATGCTCTAAAGCTGGATAGTATTTGAGATATAGAGAAGAGAAAATATTCCAGATTCTTACCAGCACAAGGGTAGGAGACAGATTCCCCTAAAATATGCAATGACAGAAACACTCATGATTTGAGTCACTGCCACCAACTGCCTAACCTCACTTTTCTAAAAAATCTCATTGGGGAAAAAAATCTCAAATGGTAGCCAAAGGGTGAATGGAAGTGCCCTGAAATGGCTTATATCCTAGAGTGAGCTAGAAAGATGATTCAGGATATGAGAAACATCCCCTATAATGAGAGACTAAAGGAGAGCAATTTGTTTCACTCATCAAGGTGGCTTAATCATGGTTCATATTCACTTAGGCCGAGATATCTGATACTCAAGGCTTTTTAATCTAACAAAGGCATAAGAAGCTCCACTGGCTGGAAGTTAATGTTCTCAAAGTTCAAACTGGAGAAGCATGGCACGCTTTTAAAAGTGCGCTCGTTACCTGCACGCATTACCAAAGATGTGGTAAATAATCCATCACTCGGAACCTTTAAATTAAGGCTTGAATGTCTTTCATAAAAAGGTGCTTTATTTTAGCCAAAGTTCTAAACAATTCATAACAATTTATAATCTATAACAATTTGTGGTTAAATAGCTTTTTCTCACCCCTCTATGACTTTTTCTTATATACGTTCATCCTCCATCATTTTAGCCAAAATTTCCTGCTCTTCTTTTTTATTTCTTTTGTTGAGATTCTTCCTGGATGTTGTTACAAATCTGCCTTCTCTGTAATCACTTTTACTTGGCTCTTCCCCAATTCTGCATCTTATATTTCATCCTCTACAGTGTGGCTGCGTCTAGATTGGCATGATTTTCCGGAAATGCTTTTAACAGAAAAGTTTTCCGTTAAAAGCATTTTCGGAACAGAGCGTCTAGATTGGCATGGATGCTTTTCCGCAAAAGCACTTTTTGCGGAAAAGCATCCATGCCAATCTAGACTCGCTTTTCTTCAAAAAAGCCCCAATTGCCATTTTCGCGATCAGGGCCTTTTTGCGGAAAACAAATCTGAGCTGTCTACACTTGCCCTTTTGCGCAAAAGCTTTGCGCAAAAGGGACTTTTGCCTAAACAGGAGCAAAATAGTATTTCCGCAAGAAGCACTGATTTCTTACAGTAGGAAGTCAGTGCTTTTGCAGAAATTCAAGTGGCCAGTGTAGACAGCTGGCAAGTTTTTCCAGAAAAGCGGCTGATTTTCCGGAAAAACTGGCCAGTCTAGACACAGCCTGTGGCATTTACAACTAAATCAGGTATTGCTAGTGGCTTTTTAAGTGCCGTCTTTAACATTTTGAAGTAGGCTGAATTTTGAAAGCCCATGTGTGGGGTTTTATAATTGTATTATTCCTATTCTTGCTAATTAAAAATAAAGATCTCCAAGCTTTTCTGGGTGGTTAGATGCTAGCTCTTTTAAGAAGTGAAGATAAATGAGTTCATTACCCAAAATAGCCGTAGTGAGCTACTTCACAACTGGGGGGACACCTGACTAAAAATATTGCAGCTGATCTCTTGTCATTCATGTTTTCCTCCATTCTTTGCTGCTCCCCGACCCAAACATAAACTACATGCTGGTTGAAAAGTACAATAGAAGAGCTCGATATAATTCATTTATGTATTTATTTTTTACATAGATGTACAGCGACATGTGCAGCATCTTCAGAGCAAGAACGCTGTCTCTGATGCAGCAAATCCTAGACTTGACTTTAAGCATATGAGAAGTTCCATCAATTTGAATGGAGCTAGTTAGGCAACTCACATGCTATACTGTTAGGAAGTCTTTGTCTCTTTACCCCTCTAGCACAACTGATTCTGAAATTTCTCAAGGGAGAGGTCATGAAGTGACAAATGAAGTGGATAAATATTTCACATTCTATATACATGGGCTGTTTTTATGTTTCCAAATAATAAGGGAAAATATACCTAAGTACAATGGTAACCATTGAAAGACAGGTATGATTACCTACTGCAATTCTGAAGAATGAGTGTGCTTCTCACCCCCACAAAGATTGTGATATGTAGGGTCCCTAAAACAAAGGTTTAAATGCCAAAGTGAAAAGTTTTAAATGCCAAAGTGCAAAAGTCAACTTTTCCATTTTACCTCTGCACGCTGATAAGCTCATTAAAATGTAGAGTGAGCTAGAAATATTTTTATTAGAAGAAGTAAATTAAGGCTGTGTCAGAAGATCACATTGGAACTCTTCCAAGAGTGCAGCCATAGTTTATAATTTTTTTAAAATCTGCAGCATTTAGTTTGATTGGATTTTAAAGAACCTGCATTAGGGAATATTGAATGTAAAATCCAAGGTAGTGGTGGTATTTTAAAATAGAAAATGAGCAAACCTCTGACTTTTCTATTAGCACAATTTATTTCAGTTCAAACTAGAGGGAAATCATGATGTAAATACTATACGTTTTTCATCATGCTAAAGTGCACAGACCTCTTACAATGGATACCTCAGACAGTTTGTAGCTGGGAGCAGAACTAAACCTGTCAGTCACTGGTAATGGGAAGGTCCCATCCACTGGAGTGCCCGCCTGCCTTTTTTTTTTTTTTTTGACTTCCACAGTGGCAGGGGGCAGCTTGCCCCAAATCTTCCACCTGCAGAGCTTTTCTTAGGGAAATGCCAAAATTTCAGGTCAAATTTCCAACTAGAAGTCTGGCTCGGTAATTTGCCATCTAATTCCCAGTCGTGGCTCAAGGCTGCCTTTGCCTTTTGAGGTGTGTTCCCGCAACTTCATTTCCCCTTTTGAGATTCTGCCACAGCTAGTACTGCTCAGAAATTCAGCAAGTGCCAATGGTAAGTACCTAGATCTGTTTTTTCTGCTTCACTCCTCTCATCCAGTATCTCGCTGGCGGTGGGGCCTGGGCTGAAGGGAGTGGTGAGGAGCCTTCACTGGGAGCAGAGCCTAATCCATCTAAGGTCATCTCAACCCCAATCCCTGATGGGACGTAGCTGCCCCATCTCTGAGGGGAGTGATGCAGAACAGGCCTGGTGGAATGTTCCTATGTGCATCAGTAGCAACTGTTCCCCAGTGCAGAGACTATGAACCTCCTCCCCTTCTACGCCCTTGATGGCTGAGAAAGGAAGAACTTGGATGCAGCACAGAGACCCCTTTTATCTTTTTAATGTAATAACTCTTTGGGGTTTGTTTGTTTTTGCTCAACAACTTTGGTGTCTCACTTTTTTTTCCTCAACAGAATTTTTTCCTCCTGTGTGCGTTTGGGTTTTTTTTTGGGGGGGGAGGGGACCAGGCAAGTGTTTGGTATTTTTGGTTAAGCCATCTGGCAACCCTACCTCTGAGGGCAAAGAGCTTTAATCATCTGAAATACCTCTGGGGTAGATCTTGAGCACAACTTTGTTCCTCCTCCTGAACAAAGGGGACAAATGCCAGAAGAAGAAAGGTGTCTGGGGTTATTTAAGGAATTTTCCTTCTTACTGAAAGAGGACCAGTTATTCCAAACAAGGGTAGATGATCTCACATACGCACACAGTACACACGACATAGGGTTTTTTTCATTTTAAATAAATTTAGAAAAGTAGCTAACCAAAATTTTTCCAACCTCAAGATTCAGTTTGCCTTGGTTTAGTCTTGGGCATTAGTTGGGATTTTATTTTATTTTGCCCAGTTTATTCATCATTGCATTGTGATAAAATACTGTACATTGCCAGTCTCTTTCCTAATGCAGTACAAATAAGTTATTCAGACACTACTTTGCTTTACTAATCCACTATAGTGGGATTTCCTTTCTATTGTGTAATTATCTCCACCTTCTGTTTTTATTCTGATTGACAGAGCTTTCTGTTATTGTTATTCAGGCAATCTTATTTAGGAGAGAAATTCCTTTATTTTTAATTTTACCTTTGATCTGTGTGCTTGCTATCTCTGACACTAATTAATTCAGAACCAAATTCCTGACACAGTATATTTTTGTTACATTTTTCTCTGTAACCCTCTTTAACAAACATCAATTCTGCTCCTGGCAATTCCGGGCACATGTATGTGAATCCAGTGATTGCTGGCTCCTAATCTTTGCTGAACTGTTCAGAAAGTCAGACCCCTAACTTTTAACTAAACAAAGTCACAGAAATGATGGAACCTTAGGAATGGTAATAACGCTGCAGTAATCTCTCTAGATTTATAACAAACACCTTTCAGTCCTGTTAACTTTTACACCTGCTGGCTCGTGTAGCATATGTGGATATTTTTGCAGTAACTGTTCAGTATTATTTAGCAGTCTTTCTGTTGACCAAGATAATTCATTTCTGACCCAACTTTGCAAGTGGTAAAACTTAGTTAAATTTAGTATTCTAAAATAATTCACTTCATTTGATTGTAGAGATGGATTTCAACTGCTTGTATGTCAATCCTCAAGCATACAGTAGTACTGTAACAGGCCCAAGTACAGTAAAGGAGGCTAGTTGTT
Source organism: Apalone spinifera (assembly GCA_030068395.1). Lineage (NCBI taxonomy): Eukaryota > Metazoa > Chordata > Testudines > Trionychidae > Apalone > Apalone spinifera. The sequence goes on from JANRFK010000875.1 coordinate 4,397,280, forward strand.
TGCTTGGCACTACATGTCTCCTTGGCTTTTGTTTGGAAACAAGCTGTGATTAAGGGAACTGTGGAGACTATAGGAGGGATCGATTGACCTTACTGAAACAATCCTAAGATTTCTAATGTGAGCTCTATCACGTAGCCCAGCGAGCACCCATTCCTAGCCACCCAGTAGGACCAACTGGGAGGGAAATCCCAGCCTCTGTAGTCTGGCTCCCCAGGGCGTTTTACGTTTTTGGAAGCTGAACAGATTCCAGATGTTGCCCCAATCTCAGGGGCCCTAAGCACACCCACAAGGCACAGACTATTTGGCAATCCCTCTGAGTATTGGAATCTGCTGTCCACCTGCTTAGCTCCTCTGAGTGCAGCACTGACCCTTCAGACTCCTGATACTTAAACATCCCCCTTTTCCAGAACTCCACCCGCAATGGTGTGAAGCTACTGTTTAGAGTTTTCCTCTCTCAGGGTCACCATACAGTTCTGAAAACTGTCAACCCACATGCACCTTGCACAGTCTAATACCTTTATGCTCTTTTGTGCTGAATCAGAAGAGCACTAATTATACAAAACAATAAAACGCTAAATGCCTCAGTTTCCTCATCAAGGGTTTTTTTTTAGCAGAAGTGTTGATAGGCTTGCGAAGCGGGGATGAGGTGCAGCATGGAACTGATTGACATTTTCAATGGGGAAAGGTATTCTATCCAGGGAATGTTGCTGGCTAACACAGGACTTTTTTGAGGGAGCCCTCTGTTAACATTGTGGGAACACATCACTGATCTTAAAAATTCTACATTTCTTTTTCTAAAACCAGGAAACACAGAAGGGGTTTTCCTCCACTATAGGCTTTAAAAACACTTTTTGGCCATTTGAGGCACACTCTGACACATTCCTTTTCAGCTGTGTCACAGAAATCCAAAATTAGATTATTTGCAACTTGGTGTTAATGATTACAGCTCATCTGCAACTGTCACAAGCTCAGTACATATTTTTTCCTGGAGTGTTGCTTAAGCTGACAACCCTCCATCCTTCATTTTCAAGATACACTTACGTGTTGCTTTATCTGATGAACAGCCATGAATAGAACTGTGATAGGACTTTGCATAGTTACTGTTAAATAACGCACCAGCTTTCACCCTTAAGTACCCGTGCTTTGTTCCACACAGTTGTACTCTGTGCCCACTGTCCTCCACTGCTTCCATAAAAGTCAGTGACTCAAGACTATGCATCCTGCAATGTCAGAACACTTTTTTTAAAAGTAGCCTAAATAAAGGGCTTCCGTGATGTCAGTTCGTTTCATAAGCCACTTTAATAATAACATGAGCAGGCTCTGAAAACTATCCAAAAAGATTGACTTGAAAGAGTTTGTTTTATATCAACTATAACAGCAATTCTTTTCTCTGAGTTGACGAGCAATCTTCTTGAGTTTTATCAAGCACTTTGAAATACAGATGAATCCCCTGACTCTCCTCTCTCTCCATCAGGCCCAGTTGGTTTCTTGATTAATCCTATAGTATGTTCCTCTTTAACAAAATCAAAATTGATCCTCTTTCCTTACTATCTGTGCTGCAAAAATCTTCTGTCTCCCTGATGCTGGAACTTCTCTGGCCTCTGTTGGTCCACTATTGCTCAGGCCTGCCGACGAGGGGAGCAAAGGTGGCAAATGCCCCAGAGCACTGTTTCTTAAACTGTGTTCCATGGCACACGGGTGTGCTGCGAGGCAGTTGGAGGTATGCAGCAGAGAACAGAGTTAAAAATAGCCACCCTTGAAGGGGCAGGTGACTTTTTTTTTTTTTTTTTGCTGCTCAATAACTTCCCCCGACCCTTTTTCCCCCCGAGCTTGGTGTTCCTCATAAAAAAAAAAAAAATTATTGTTTGGTGTTCCTCGGTCTTAAAAAGTTTAAGAAACACTGCCCCAGACCCTGGAGATTCAAAGGGGTGTGGGTGACCCAAAGGGCTGTGACTGCCTTTGGCCCCACCCTTTCCGTGAGTGCAGAATTGCCCCCCCCCCCACATGTTGCCCCAGGGCCCTGGTGAATATCGGCCTTGCTGCTACTGCTGCAGTCCTTTACTTCTGGAAAATCAGTAAATCTAGTCAAATCAGCCTTCCCACTGGACCTTTTTGTGATTTACCTGCCCTGTGCTGCATTAAATTCAAATTCCCACTTATCTTCAAAACAGTACATAACCTCACTCTCATCTACATCGTCTCTAGCTCATTTTCTCCCACATTCTCTTTCATTCCGATTGCCCCTCCGGTTTCTCTGCCTGCCCTCCTACTTCTTCCTTTTTCTCTCTTCTCATTTTCCGGCTTTTGCTTTTCTTCGTGGGCAACAGGGAAAGTAGAACATCTATTCTTGTATTTTCCTGGCAGGAAAAAGGCAACTGGAAGGAAGAAAGACTCTCTTTTAGGCCCCAGCAATGAGAGAAGTGGTTGTGTTGATGATGGTCCGTACTTTTTTTCTCAATTCAGTCCCTGTTCCAGGAGGATTTATGGAACATTATCACAGTTCCTGCACAGAGTCGTCACACTACTGCCACGGGTGAAAGTTTGGGAAGGATATACATGGTGAAGGAGCGATTGAAAAAGCCTTTTCAGGCTGGCTAGTATCCTGAATCCCCACTTAATTAATCTGGAGGGCCTCATAGCACTCTTGGTGGAGGATTTGCCTACATTCAGTGCCTAGAGATGGCAGGAAATAGAAAAGAATTAAACTAATAGACTTTAAATGTCAGTGCTGCTTTAAGATGTCATGTTTGCTGCTGACTGGCTGTCTTACTTAGGAAGCAGTTATAAATGTTCAGGTATACTGAGGAGATTTGAAAAGAATGAAACCAATTACTTCTCTCTCTATATATAATTTCAAGCTTGCAGTAGCAAGTCCATCGGCCATGTTGTTCAGTGGAGCATCACTCCACATGATTCAGGATGCAAGTCACAGAGCCCTCACTCTGCTTCTTGTGGCAAAACTCCCAAAGAAGGTGGCTGGATTTTGTCATGATGTAAAAGCAGACTACATGAGGCCTAGAGAAGAGATTATTATGGGCTGGCTTTTCCATTACTTCCACAGTCCTGCTAATTTCATCAGGAGTTTGGGGTATGCTAGGATTGCAGGGCCAGAATGCTATTTGTAATGTGCAGTTTTGCCAGCTCTCATGGGTTAATCAGGAGAGACGTGATTTCTAAGTAAAATAAAGCCTGACTCATTATCTCGTGAGAACTTTCAAATGTCAGGATTTTTTTTTTTTTTTTTTTGTCACGTGGGGTGCTGGAACCCCCACTGTAAGCAAGAGGTAAGGCCTGAGACCACCGTAAAGTCTTAGAAACTGGGAGGAAAATACAGGGAACACATATTTCATTAAAAAGAATCCTCATGATTTTTGGGGGTCTGACTCATTATTTTCCAATGGTGAAGGTTAGCAACACTTGAGTATGTGTTAAATTTCCAGAAATACAGCTGAGTCTTAAACTTTTATCTGTGTGGCAAAAAACAGATACTTTGGCATTGGGATAGTCTGAGAAAAAATATTTTCCAATTGTTAGGGCTTAATGTAAGCATTTTTGTTTTGCTTATGGCAGGTTAAAGATGCACTGTATAACTAGTCAGTCGTAAGGCACATGCTATGTATGCTGCTGATTTTGGATGCTAGTTCTTGTTTGGAATAAATAAAATCCCATTCTCACGATTGATAAAATTTGTTTATTGTACGCTCTGTGAAAAGAGTCCTCCTTTTATTTCCTAAATTACACAATGTTTTTCTTCAAGAAACTAGTTTGCTCAAGTAGTTTTTGTTGCATATTTGACAATTAAAATGCTGGCTGATCTTTTAATTGTTTTTTTTTAACTTTGTGATAGTATGGGCAATGAGTGTTTATATTACTTTGAGCAAAGTCATTTTAAGAGAACAAAAGTCTGATGTAGATTTGAACAATTAAGACTGAGTGATGTTATAATTAACACTTTACTGTTGCAATTGTTTTATTAGTTGTACATCAAATAATAGAATGATAAAAAGCAGATATGTTCTTTTCTATGGCTAAGGACTCATTTGAATGTGTGAGCAGTTCCAGTTAACAGTATCAAATTAAGACAAAACAGTTTAAAGTTCATAATGATAACTCAGTCAAGGAAAGGTAAGAGGTTTTTATTGGAGCTGATCCATGAAACTAAAGTTAACAAAAAAAATTAACAGATATTTTCAATACATACTGTTAGCTCTTAATTAAATCAGCTCTTTGTGTGATTTTTTTTCAATCCCTTCAGCAAGAATTGTACTAGTTTACATGGCAAAATATGTACACAAATACACTTTAAATGTGACTTTCTTTATGACAGTAAAGTATTTGAATAAATGGACTTCACACCATATATGATACAATGGATGGGTTTATATATCAAATAAAAGACTAAGTCTAAATAATGGTAGGAACTTTGTGGACAAGTTGTCCCTTAAAGATATGGTCTAAAGGCCATACAAGAGGTACTTGTAGAGCGAGGCCTTAACTAAATCGACAGTTTAAGCAAAAATAGTGCAATATTCGACAGCTGGTTAAGTGTCAATATCTATCTATGTATCTTCTATAGTGCACGTGGTTTGTTGGTTCCCCAATTATTGTTGATTCTCTGTTTTATTCAGAGTTATATCCATTTTCAACTATCTGACCTATGTCCCTAAAATGTATGCCAATTTTTTGAGTCTTGTCGAATACAGCTATCAAGTGTTTACAGAGTATTACCTTTCATCTTTTGGCAGGCAAAAACTGGGATTTGACCGCTGCTCTGAGTGACTATGAGCAGCTCCGACAGGTGCACACAGCCAACCTGCCCCAGGTGTTTAATGAAGGGAAGTACTATAAGCAGCAGGAAAGAGATCCACCCCAACAGGTGAACAAGACTGAACGACCAAGTCTGCAGAGACAGGATGAAATTGCTCAAGGTAAATACAGCTATTTGACAGCATTTGTGGACAAATAGCTTTTTGGATAATCAAAGAATATGATCCAGGCAGTAAGAAGTACATTATCTGCCAGCAGATAAATTATGTCATTGTTAGTAAGTTTATGGAAATGCGGATGGAAAATCTATTTCATGATTTTCAGTCCTGTTGATTTTTGCCTACATCCAGCAGATTTTAAGATGAAATTGAAGCATTAGGATTTACATTTTTTTAGACAGAGTGCTATGTTAACTATGAGAGGAGTGGGCTAGATGAAATTGCAAACTGTTCCCATTTTTAATGTCCCGTGATTTGAGAGTCCAGGGAAAATTTCATCTTTTCAGTCATTGACTTCCTGATCATTATTAAATAATAAAGATGGCCCTGAAAGAGACATCTTTGAAGTAAATTTGTCATGGCATTTTCTTATTCTCTTGGTTCCACCCCCACAAAACAGTAATCTTGAAATACTAATTCAATCAAAGAAGAGAAAAAAGAAAGACAAGGGAACAATTTTTAGTTATAGGAGTTGGTTTCAATTACATGGTTTTAAGCATTAGGTTTTATTTTTTATAGTCAAATAGTTTTTTCTCTGACTATTGTAACCTGTTTCTTCTGATTGACTTCAGCAAAGAGTAGAGCCTACGTTTTAAGTTTAATCCCTAGTATGCCAACTTCTCACATTTTAAAAAGAAAAGTATTTAGCGACCAGGCAGGAACTTCTTTCTTGTTATGATAGCAATTTAAACTTGAGTCTTGTTAGTTGAGGATCTGGCTATAGTGGTGATGCGTTCCTATCTGTGAGGAGTGTTGGATGGGGAAAATGATTTTTTTGTTGTTTCTCAACAATTTGTCCCTGATACCACGTGAAAAAAGATTAGAGAACAAGAATGTGGTTTTAAAAAGCTATGACTTAAGTAACAGTGAACTGCCCCATACAGGATATCCTTTGTTTGTAATTCATTCCATCTGGTGGAGACCGGCTTCAGTCCCTACCCTTCTTTTTTTTGGGGGGGAGGGGGCTGTTGTGATCCTATTGCCTTCTCTTCATACCAGGGTTAAAGAGAAGGAAAAACATGGTTCTCTTTTCCCTGTTCCAGGTGATAGAAGCCCCAATCCCATTACCCACCTTCTCTAGGAAATACTTTCTCCTAATCAGCTTCCAGTTCTGGTTTATCAGTGAACTAGACCCTTTATTGAATGACTGAGTGCACTGATTGTCTGCCAAGTTGCAACAAATGGGATGGTACAATCTAACCTACCCGTTGGGTGTTTGGGCCACCAACAGAACACTGAAAAATCCCACTTTGCCCAGTCCATTTTGGCAATGACAGAAAAATTCCTTCTTAGCCCCAAAAGTACCTAGCATGCACCCACAACAAGGACCAAAAAACCCAGCTGTTGTCTAGTCCCAAGAAGGAGGAGATTTGCCTTTCAGTGCAGAATGAGCGTTTGAGCAGGGCGAAATGCTTCCAAGCCCTCGCTTGGATACCTGGGGGCCAATAGGCTGATACTGCACCTTCTGTCCAACCAATCAACTGTCCCATGCTCCTCTCCAACGCTTCATTTGTAATGAAAGAGGGGCCAGAGCTCAAATGGTTAGGTGCTAGGGTTCAATGAGTTTTTTACTTTCATAATTGATGTAGTAAGCCAGGTGCCAGGGTTATGAGCTGCCAAGCCTAGAGATATTGGGGCTCAGCCCTGAAAGGCCCTAGTACAAATTAAACATTGCCCATCTCCTCCAGCCCATAAAGAGGGGGGCATTGCAGCAACCCTTAAAGAAGGACAAGAGATTTTCTTTCCCCTGCTGCCTCAGGCAAATGACCCCCAACCCCTCTGAGGTGCAGGGGTGTGGAGGGATGGCAGCATCCCTCCTCCTCCTTCTAATTTAAGGAGGCAATTGTAGGGCCACTTTTGACTTAGTCTAAAGTGGAAGGGATGAGGATGGGTCAGCCAGTCTCCGGCGATGCCCAGAGCCACCCAGCCACTCCACCCCCACTCCCAACCTCATAGCCTCCCAGGGCAACTGCCCCCTTTGCTCCCCTCTTTGGCAGGTCTGAGGATTTGTGCCACTGTTTAAAAAGTGATGTTGTTAAATCACTTGTTTGACACTAGAATGGTCATTTCATTTTTGCTGATACAAACAACGGTGGGGGGGGCAGATTATGTGAATTGTTCTAGGGACACACTGAGTGGTGACAAAGTTACTGTCAGGATGCCAGGACTTGCTGTAACTTTGTCACCAGTCAGTGTGCTCCTAGAGCAATTCACATAACCTGCCCTGTACTTCAGTTCCTTCATTTACAATCTATTCATACTTCATCTGCTATTCATTTATGAATAGTGCTGGCTAAAAATGGTAGGGAAAAAAGATAAAAAAATGTCATGAGAATTGTTTTCCCTTTTTCCCCAGCATTCAAAACCTTGCTGAAGAATGTCATTCAGACTTTAGAATTAGAAAAGCTTTGACCATCTTTTGTAATAAAAAAAACTTTTGGATATTATGAATGTTAATTCTCTACTATCTAGAAGAATGATAAGGTGGGTGAGGTGAAATATCATTTATTTATTGGACCAACTTCTGTTGGTGAGTGAGACAAGCTTGTGAATTTACACAGAACTCTTCTTCAGGGCTATTGATATCTGCCACTGAAGATAGACCTAACGAAGAGCTCAGTGGAAGCTTGAAAGCTTCTCTCTCTCACCAGCAGAGATTAGTCCAAGAAAAGACATTCCCTCCCCCACCATGTCTCCATAATACAGTGGTACCAAAATGACTGCAGCAGCACTGCATATTGTATCTACAAAGTAATTTGAGTTGTGAGGATGAAAGGCAGTAGAAATGCTGTGAGGTACATCTGCACAACTGTATTTATGTCAGTAGGATTTGTGTGTGTATGCCAGAAGGCAGAGTTGGGCTCGCATAATAATGTTTCTTATTTACTGCACTGTACCTTGTCATGGCCTGATTACTAAGGACCAACTTTACAAAGATTTGGGCATCTGAAGGTGCAGATAGATAAAACCTAGTGGGATTTACATAGCTCTTTAGCAGGTTAGATGTCCAACTCTAACTGAAAGTCAATGGGAGTTAGGAACTTAACTCACTTCGACACTTTATAAATCCACTAGGCATCAACATGCATCTTTTTGGTGCCTAAGTATCTGGCTCCAAATCACTAACTAACTAAATCTTCACAAAACTCCACACAAATCTTCACAAAACTCCAATTTATCACTATTCCTGCTACAAGGAATAGTGAGACTGAGAGGTTGGGTAAGTTGCTTGAGGTCACTCAGTGTCTCCAGGATCGCAGTCTTATGCACTACATGGTCCTGTGTTTCAAATTGTATGTAGTAGTTTGTGAAAACAACAGCTAAGTTCGCAGGAGGCATATGGTGAGGCGACGAATTTTGGACAAGCATGAAAACCAAGCAGACTAGAGAAATTGCAGGTCTAAAGGCTATCCAAAGGAGTAATGGGTGGAAACTGAAGAAGGGAAAATTATATTGGAAATCAAGGGAAATTTTCCATCAGAGGGCTCTGTGTAATTATAGAACTGGCTTCCAAAATCAATGATAGAAGTGTTTTTGCTTAAGTCGTTTAAAACTGTGTTGTAACAGAAAGTCTTGCATTGTCAGGGAGATGGTCTATGCATGTATTTTCAAATCACCCAGTAGGAATTCTGATTGTAGTAAACATCCCTGATTACATAGTTTATTCACATTGCACAAAGTAATAATAACAATTGGGTAGTGAAATAGTATGCCTAAAAAGGTAGGAATAAAGTTTGAACTCTGTACTTCATTTAGGAATCCATAGTGACTTTTTGTATCTCAGAAATTCTGTTTTCTGGAATTCATAATCCATTTTTTGTGTAAGAATTTAGACTCTCCAAAGATGTATCTCCTCGCATCTCAGACAATTGGTTTTTTGGCACATATCTTCACAAATGTATACATATCAGATAACAAAGGGGAGCACTGACTAACATTGCTACAGTAGATAACTTATTAAACATGCATTGTCAAAAGAATATTAGGTATTTTTAATATACCAGGCAGTATGTTCCCTCACAGGTAATGGCTTTAATGTTAAAAGCTGTTTCTTTTTTTTCTTATTATTTGACTGTTTTTTGTAATTTGTTTTTTGATTGCTTACATGTGAAGACAGGCCTTAGAAAGTTTAGACTTAACTTTCAACATTTGTTGCTATAATATGCTAACAAACAAGATGTTCCAGCAAATTCTGGTAGTATTTTTCTTTGGAAAAGAGGACTAAGGGTCCCATAGGAGGTTTTTTTTTTTTGTTTGTTTTGGTTTGGGTTTTTTATCAAATAAGGTTCTCCCTTAATACAGGCATGTGATATTTGTGAACAGTCTGTTATTCCTACAATCAGGGCATACAAAGACAACTTGTCTTTATATGGGAATAATGATGTTGAGATTACTTCTGAGTAGATGTTTGTGATTAAAATGGAATGTGGCATGTTTGATGTTTGGAGTGATGTGAGGCGAGGACTATGGGCTGAATTGCATTTGATTTGTAGCAAGTTAACCGAACTTAGAGGTTTGAAATAGGGAATAGTTATAGCCTGTCACATTCTATTAGAATGTAGTTCTTCAAATTAATCCGTGGGAATACAGTTCTCCAAAACCCAGTTCTGCAGAGCCACATTCCATCTGTGATGTGCACAACTTCAGGACAGGAACCACATATTCTCTTGTGTTTGACAGTGCCAGCAAAATGGTAATAAATAACAACAATAATAAATACTAAGTCCTCAAATGAAGGAAATGGAGGTATGCTGGGATTGAGTTCATTGTGGATGAAGTATCATCATAGGAAAGACATTCTTCCTGGACTCATGTCAGTTGTACCACTGCCTTCATTTACTCTATCGTTAAGATGTAGAAAGTATGGTCATAAAGTCATAAGTCTTGTTCTAATGTTCTTACTTTCCTCGCTCTGTTTTGGGGTCTTCCACAGAAAAACGACTCTCCAGAGGTATTTCTCATGCCAGCTCAGCCATAGTCTCTCTTGCTCGATCACATGTAGCAAATGAATGCAACAATGAACAGTTTCCTTTGGAGATGCCTATATACACATTCCAGCTACCAGATCTCAGCGTATATAGTGAAGATTTCAGAAGCTTCATAGAACGGGACTTAATCGAGCAGGCAACAATGGTCGCTTTGGAACAAGCAGGTGAGTGAATGCCCTGGATTGCAGCAGCTGCGTGATCTGACACTTGGTTTAACATTCTTTGATCACACTTCTTGTTACTGCAGTTGGCACATCCTGCACCAGAAATAAATGTGAGCAAGCAAAAATAAGTACTGTGTTGTTTGGAATATAACACACAGTTGCCTCCCCATCTTTAAGACTATGCAGTGATTCGTGGCATATTGGTTTAATAAAACAGGGAAACTGAGGTAGAAAAGAGGTGAGGAAGAAGGAGGGGAAGCAGGATGATGAGCAGGGGAGTGAGGCTGATCAAGTGGAGAGTAAGGGGAGAAAATGTTGTAACTCATTGAATGCTGTCAGTCAATATATTTATATAGAGAGAGAGAAAGAAAGAGAAAGAAAGAAAGAAAAAATCATGAGCTTTTGTGGGCAAAAACCACTTCTTCAGATGAGCTTGAGTGGAGGACAAAAAGGCCAGAGATGGGATCATTTATAGCACTCTGCTTGTGACTCAACTTCCCCATCTATAAAATGAAGTATAAAATGGTGAACAGATATATGTTTATGTGGGTGTTAGTGTGGGTGTGAATTTAAAGCTAGCAAAACATGGTTAAGAACATTCCATTATAAATGGTATATTAATGAATGACAGACTCTCAGGAAGTTAAATAGCTACATCCTGTTAAGAGACAGTCAGTTTCAGTCCTGGCTCTGCTGGTGACATTTGGAAGTTACCATAATTTGAAAGACAGTAGGCATAACTGCAAACTCCAAGCCCCCTCCCCCCCCTCGCCCAAAGGCCATGCTCTTTGTAGGAGATCCTGGCATCTCTTCCATCAAAAACCCCTCCTCCCCCATCACCTTGTGTCATTTTTAGGGTCTAGTGAGCTTCTAAATAAATAGCTTCACTAGCCACAGTAGGAGAGGTGCTTACTCAGCATACTCCTTCTACACATAAATAGAACATCAGTATCATAAATAGAACATCAGTATCTCAGCTATGTCTGTTATCTTCCCTTAATCTTAATCTTCCATCAAAACCTTGTAATTTTGAAATACATTTTGTCTGTTAAGTAGAATTTGCCCAAGAATTTATCAGAAATACTGTATCAGAATTATATCAGTAACAGTGCAATATGTTTTTCTTTTTCCTCACCTATACTGAAAATTCTATCGTGCATGACTTGCTTGCATCTTGGTTTTACATGGGGGTGTACATGGCGTCATGTCATTTTAAAAATGTGTAGTAAGCCACCTGTTAAAATATGGAGCTAACTGAGTCTATTAACACGTGTGCTAGAAGAAAAGTACTTCTGAAAATCAAGCAAAATTACATGTAATAAAGTCTTGGCCTTAAAGTCTCAAATCTTCATTGAGCAGCACTATCTGTTGCTGATATGGCACATATTATGCAACATGTGCTGTAAATGTTTTTCCTAATGCAACATATTTAATACTAGATCTATTTGCAGTGACTTATTTTAAAACACTATATTTTCATTTAATATACAGTTACTAACAGATTTACCCAGTGTTGCTTTGTTCCTTAACTGTAGTAATGGTTAGTATTTTCTTTTTGAAAATTAAGAGGAAAATGTGCATGCTGTATTTAAATGTATCAGGAAGGGGTTGGGTGGGGAGCTCAGAGCAGGGAATGGGGGCTCAGGGAAGAGTATTGGGTGTAGGGGGGCTCAGGGCAAGGGGTGGTTGGTGCTGGAGTGAGAGCAGGGGGTGGGTTCAGGAAACAGGGTTCAGTGTTGATGGGGCTCAGGGTATGGGGCAGGGGCTCAGGGAAGGGAACAGAGATGGGGGCTCAGCACAGAGAGTGGGG
>JANRFK010000875.1:4415596-4475090 GCA_030068395.1 Apalone spinifera
CTGGGTACCACAAATGCTATGTGACCTGAATGCTTGCATGCCACGGGGCGGGGGTGGGGGGCAGATCTGTGAGTCCTAACAGCATGGCATTCAGATTACACAAGTGGAAGACTTCTCACATAAACAGATGCACATGTGTGTATGTTCATCCTCTGATGTTTCTCTGTATGTCCCTTACCCATTGGAGTAGGAGAGACATGCTACAAAATCCACAGTAATTCTTGTTAGGCTGTGACTGGGATGCTGAAATGAGGCAGCGATCTACTATGATGATGGGCTCTAGAGAAAACCCTCAGTTTGATAGGCAGGGTAGTTAAGATTAATGTTTTTACATCATGTTTTAATTGAACAGAAGCAAAATGTTTTTATTACTATGCTTCACTATAACAGAATATAACAATTTAGGATACCTATGGACCAGCACCAAGATAATCAGCGTGCCTGATCTTCAACTCTAAACTCTGTAATAGTTCTTAATGGGTGAGGCCTGTGTTTTCTATAAAGAGCCTAGCACAGTTATTTGGGTCTGGACTGCAGTTGTTTATATCTCAAGAGAAAAGCCCAAGGAAATCTGAAACTTTGTGCTTCCAAGCAGTTGATAAAAGGTAGGCTCCTTTAAGCCAAAAATATAATTATCTTTTGGAAATGTTACAATGTTTTACTTTTCTGGGAACAGATTTATGCAGAAGAGTGTGCAGGGCGAAAAGCAAAACCCATTCATAATTCTGGGAGATCTGCATTCATTTCCTGAGTACCAGGCTAAAAATGCATGCTTGCATAATTGAATTCTAGCATGAATGACAAATACTCTGCCATACGGTGATGGACAGTGCTGTAACTTCTTAATTTGTGAGACTATATTAAAGAAAAACTGAAAAACACTACATGACGACTCACATGTCTAAGTGATATGCAGCCAGTTTGATCAAGGCAGATCCCTCTGCCTCATTTTGTTTTTTTTAATATTTTTTGTTTCATTTGCATTCTTGATGCTGGATTGTGTAATTGTCTGTAGCACTAATGCACCAGGCCAAAAGAGAAACACTTAATTTGATGGTGCAGTTTTGTGCGTTCCTTCATGCATGGCGCAATGCTGCACTTCAAGGACATAAGTAAATGATGAATAGCCTCTCAGGCACTGCTAGGGTGTGGATTTCATATCCCCTAAAATAAAGGTGAGAACTCTTATGTGAAAGTCCTTTCTTTGAAGGACATACTGTGTATGTATGGATATACAGCATGATAACAATGCCGTGTCAGGAAAAAAAAATACAGCAGGTCACTTGATGATTAATGTTAGGCTGTGGAAAGCTATTTTTTCTTTTGTTTACAGTATTTGTAAGGTAAATATTTATAAACAGGAAGAACCAAATCTAAAAATTTTTAGATGTACATGGGATGCAAAATTAAATTTCAAAACTTACAGCTTTATAAACTGCAGAAGTATGTAGTGATGTTGTAGCTAGGTTGGTCCCCTGATATTAGAGAGGCAATGTGGGTGAGGTAATATCTTTATTAGTCCAATTGTAGGCTCTCTAACATGCTGGGACTAACATTGCTCCAACAAGATTGCATACTTCTACAGCTTTTAAAGCGGCATGTTTTGTTATTACCTCACCCACCTTGTCTGTCTAAACTTTAGAAGTGACTGATGCAGGATGGCTTTGCTGAACTTTGGCTCCAACATGCCAGCTATTCAGGAGTGCTCATAGCACATTGAATGATCCATCCTTCTAATTCTTAAAGGACTGAGTTGTTTCCTAGTGATTAAAGAGTTTGTAATGTACAGATTTTAGAATATTATAGGATTATGAAAGAAAGACAGTGAATGTTTGATCAAGTCCTGACTCTGTGGGTCTCTGTTAAAAAATATTTCCAAAAATTACCCAATTCTAGCTGCTTAAAACAATCTTCAGACCATGAACTATAATTGACTTTTTTTCATGCAATGAAGTTGTTCCCTCATTCTGTGTGTATTTTAAAATGATCATGATCGTTTATCATATTTTAAAATAACGTATTTTTATTCATGACAGACTTTAAATTGGCATTGGCTTCTACCGTCACAAAAATGAAAAGCATATACTCATACAACAGGCAACATAACTGAATATATTTAGGAGCAGAGCAAGATCTTCCTTCAAAATTCATAGCACATTTGCATCCATCAGGAAATCAAATTTCCCACATCAGCCTATCCTAATTTTTCTGATTTCAGCATACAGAGATCTTAATGATAAGAAATGGATTTTTTCAGGTCAGTTGTGATGTAATAATAGCACTAATAGTAGGAGGAGAGAGACTCATTTTATAAAGTATGAGCAGAGGAGGAGAGGGTGATAATCCTTGCATGAATCATCAATAACGATTTACTGGGTAAAAAATGAACCGCTTCTGTATTTTCTCATTTAAGATTGAAGATGCCTCTGGACTGTTGTTTTTTTTTTCTGTTTGGCCTCCTCCACCCACCCTAGTATGAGAAACTCATGCTGAGATTGACTGATCTAGGTTAGGCATGGAGAGGTTGCCAAAAACATTCCTCCAGCTGTTGGTGTTTATATATAATATTATCTAATGGGTAAAGTGGTGGATAGCAGATGTGACTTGCATGCCAGGTCACACAGAAGACTTTCTAGAGGATTATCAATAGTGGATGAGAGTCCTTTTGAGGCTGAGAAGAATATCTAGTACTAGACTTGTTTTGGGACTTATGCAAAGAGAGCTGGATCACTAGAAAAATCACTTGTCCAAAGAAGTGAAGGCCTACTATTGCAGTGGTCTGAAAGGCAGATATGTAGAAGTTTGAGATGCTCTTTGTGATATCTGCAACAGTGTGTTTACTTGTTTAGGCCCTGGTCAACATTAGGGATATGGAAGGATAACAAGTAACCATCACCCTTAATGAGTGATTTTAACCAGAACCAGTAAGCCAGTGAGGGCTGAAGCAGCTTCCCGCCCATCGCGGGCATGGAGTGCTTGAGTCCCATGAAGCCCACTGTGGACAGGGGCTGCTTTGGCTGGGTTGGAGCAGGCTCTGCTTGTGAGGGACACTCCTGCCCAGTTGCGGTGGGTGGGAAGCACCTCCAGCCCAGGAAGGTGGGAGCAAGGGCCCCATTCTTCCCCTGTTTAATCGCCCATCCCTGTTCAACCAGTTAACAGGTTAAACATCAAGTTTAACCTATTAACCAATTAAACAGGGTTTTATAATACATCCCTAGTCAGCATTAGCTAGAATTGTATGAGAATGCTCAGAAGCAGTGGTTTTCAACCTTCTATTCATTTGTGGACCCCTACAAATTTTCAAAAGGAATTGTGGACCCCTTTGCACACCTTATGCATAGTCTGTAGACCCTCAGAGGTCTACAAACTACAGGTTGAAAATCACTGATCTATGGTAACAATAACTTTTTGCAGACCCCTTAGACGTAGTCTGCAGTCTTCCAGGAGTCAGCTAAAGGACCTCCACGGGTTGAAAACCACTGCTCTAAACTGAATTGCCCACCTTTACCCCTCTACATTATTCTCCCTGTGTAGTGCCCTTTTCTTGAAATGGTTTATATTTGTGTTCTTACTGTGTATGTTTAGTGGCTTATCATATCTGGGAGTTCATATTTGCCCTGGAGGGATTCATAGTGGGATCTAGCTCTACTGTGAAACTGTGTCCAGCTAGGTTTTCCAAAGTTGTTGAGGGCACTTCATGAGTAACTCTTCCTTTCCCCCTGCTGAGAGATGTAATTAATAAGTGACTATGCACCAATCCATGCAAGCTGCTAGACATTAATTCTTCATAAATGAGGCTGTACAACATTTCATTGATTGGAATGTGAAACGAGTAAAAACATATAACATTCAGAATAAAAAGAGACAGGAACGTGTCTCTAAGGCACAGTACTCCATACATAATCCATAGAGATTCTTTAATATCAGGCATTCCAATTGTTGTATTAATTAGAACTGCTCTTAAGTGTAGCAATGACTGTTCAATAGAGTGGATGAGGATTATTTCATAATGCACCTCAATAAAGCTGAAAGCAACAGCATGCCAGTCTTTTAACACTTTCAGTTTTGTTGCCTATTATGATCTTTTGACTGCATTTTGTATGAGGTCATTAAAGATTAGGATTAAACATCAAATACATTCTTGCATTATGCAGTCTACCGTATATCAAACCATGTGATGCCTCTGTGGTCCAGTCCTTCGGCTTGCCAGTCAAACATATTATTTCAGAAAGGTCAAAATGCTCCAAATCAATGCTGTGGAATGCACTCCCTGCCTTGTTCTGCATTTTGCTTTGTGCCACTTAGGCAATGCAAAGGAAGCTAACACCATCCACAAGTCCTCTGCTGCTGCTTTCCCCAGCAGTCACTATGCAACTTATTATTGTGTCTCCTCTTTTTCCAGCTGCCTAGTGTGGCTGTGTGGGTAATGGGTACTTTGCTAGGCCAGGGTTAAGGCAGTCATCTCTTATCTCTCGCCTCTCCCCGCCCCCAGCCCAGCAAAGAATCAGGAAACAGAGCAGCCAGAATAGTATTGGTTTATAACTCAGGATTGCTTTTCAGTTCATAGTCAAATACACTTTTTCTTCTAAACACAGTCAGCTTTGAGGATTACAAGTTGCCCCTGGGCACAACTTGGACACCTCTGTAATCCATATTAAAAGATTTCAAGAATGTCCCTGTGTGACTCTCTGAAGCCTTCAATATCTGTGCTCACCTGCTCAGGTCCAGGGGCCTTGGGCTTACCCTGTCCACAGGCACCAGCTACCTGTGATAGTTTGTGTTCAAGATAAAGTTTTAAATATGTCACAAAATGTTCAAAGGTCCCGTAAAGTTTTCATGTCGGGCTTACTCTCAAAGAGTTAGTTTCCCCAAGAGCAGTGGAAGTATTAGTATAATTTTTGCGGTTGCACTTAATAGTTTTTCTTAAAAAAACACTAATATCTTGGTTAAGTGGTGCTTTGTACCTTTAAAATTAAATAATAAAAAAATCTCAAGCAAAAGAGGTAGATTTCCAAGAATGACCATAGTATCTGGCTTCAAGAATTGGTGCTGACAACTAAAGGTGCACTCTCTGGTTTGAAGTGGTTTATTTATATTCAGGGTTTACAGCTTGGTTCTGTAGCGCTCAGCATCCCCGCTACAAAATTTGTTCCAGCAACCCTAGCTATAGGTGAGTGAAATGTGCCACTACCACAACATTTTACTGGCCCCTCAGAAAAGGTGTCCCTTTGTGAAGATGGGAGAAATGGGGAGCTGACCACATGGCCAAAACATCTATTATGAAACTAATAAATAGAAAAGGTGAAAATGACGGCACTGTCTGAATGGAAGACAAACTGGAGATTATATATATATATATATATATATGAGAGAAAGAGAGAAAAATATCTTGCTTGTCCTTAATCTTGTCTTGCAAAAGCAAAAATAAACCAGTTTCAAAGATTTCTATTTCCAGAGAATCCTGGTGTAGGGCTGGCGGCTGGGAGCCTTGTGGGCCGACAGTGCAGTGGGCTGCTGGCAGCAAGCTGCTCAGCAGAGACGGAAGCCCAACGCATGACAGCAGGGCTGGGGCATTTGACGGGTCTGGAAAGCCTAGGGGGGCTGACAGTGTGTGGGGGATGACAGTGGGAGCTGGCTAGGAGGCCAGCAGCCGGGCCACGATGTGGGGGGCCAGTAGCGGGGCAGAGGGGGTCAGAAATGTTCTCCCTTGGTCTGGCAAACTCCCTCATCTGGGACCAGACAGGTCCTGAGGGTGCCGGACCAGACAGGTCCTACCTGGACCAATATAATCCAACGCAGATGTGTCCATCTTTTACTCTATATTTTAGAGATGTGCATCTGCCTATCTGTCTGCCCATGAGTCCATTATTTATTCAAGAGCTCCTCCTAAATGTTAAGAACTCGGACCACCAAATTTGGTGTACAGCTTTGTCTTACCATAACTTAAAGATCAGAGTTTGGTTATGCCAGGATAATGGGATATGCCTTGAATTCAATTAGATCTCATAAAATGGAAAGGGAAGGGTCTGGTAGGAGGGAGTTATACTACAGAATGCTCGCATGGGGGCAGCAAGGGGCCAGAGATGCGGATCGCGACAGCTACATCCCCATTGGACAGCTACATCCCCATTCTGTATATTTCAGAGTGTTTGTCTGTGTGTCTGTCTGTCCCCCAGTTGGGGGAAATGCACAACTCCCCCAGCTGCAGCAGCCATGGACAGGCACCTCTCACCTGGCCCCAAGCTGCTGCAGTGAGAGAGGGCTGCGATTGTCCTCTCTTCCCAGGGCAAGTTGCATACTGAACCCCTCACCTTCAGCCCCACCCCAGAACAATGATTTATTTTAAATGAAGAAAAACAAAACTTATTTGAGTTAAGGACCCGAGCAACTCCAGATAAATCTTCTCGTATTTTATAAATCACCAACTTATTCATATCAGGTAAAAAACCATAGTAGCCACAGGTTGACTGAAAAGAAAGCAATCACCACATTCTTCTAGAAGGCTGGATTCAATTATACTGAGGGATGGAATGGTTATCAATCAATCTACATAGATGTCCTCTGATGGTAATCAAATGCTCCTAGATCTACTGTAAACATTTATGAACATCAAGTTTTAGAGGGGTTAGTTAGCTCTTTCCTGGTCTGTGTTGTGGTGCAACAGAGCCTCCCCATAGGTCATGTGTGTTTTAGGTTGTAAGTCTACTTTAACACCTGGTCTACACTAGAAGGTCAGCTTAAAGTACGCAACTTCAGCTATGTAGAATATGTAGATGGAGTTGGCTTACCTTAAGTCGAGTTTGGTGCCATCCCTACTGCTTCTCACAACTACTGTACAAGGAGTACAGACACCATCTGGAGCTGCCCTCAGCGTTTAATTTACGGGTCTATACTAGACCCACAAATCGAATACCAGAACATCAGTCTCCAGTGCTGTGAGTGAAGACATGCCCTAAATGACAACTCTGCTTTAACTTATCACTGCTTGTACCAAAATATTCTGTACAAGGCAGGTGACAGGTTGTTATTTCACAGCCCATAGAAACAGGAGTTGCTAAAAACAATAACTTGTTATTTCCAATTTTATCTCTCCCAAGCTATCCAGGGGCAGTTTAAATTAATCTTCTCAAATGTGCATTTAATTTTGAAAAGATTGGTTTGGGTTGTTAAGCATGTACCAATTGCTTATTGAATTCATGTAGGATTACCAAGTTCACTTAGTAATCAATCTACAGTGCATTTATTGCATAAAGTACAATAATTCTTATCCCTGAATGACTGTTTTAATTGAAATATAATGAGACAGTTATGGTCTGATAATGAAATAATTGATTATTAAAGACATGTTTATTGATGCTCACAAAAGGAGTGTCAGTATGCAGTGTCTGTATGCTTCCACTGCTGCAAGCAAGCTTTAGTATATTTATTTGTAATAATAAGCATTAAAAGCCAATAACAATCTGATTACATTGACATTAGATTTGTATTTGAACCTTAATTTTAAAAGCCTGGCCAGCTATCCTAACACTATAGATATTGTCTTCTATTGCAAATGAATTGTATGTGTAATACACAGCTACCCCTCTGAGTATTTTTTTAAAGTCTTTGTAAAATAGTCTTTGCACTATTACAACATGCAAAACCATTGTTCAGAATTATCATGCCACCTGTCTGTACAAAAGAATTTCCTTATCCAAGTTGCTGCTCATCTCAGCAGTATAATTTTTCAAAAGGAAGAGAGGATAAAGCCAGGAAAAGACATAAATGTATGTTGATTGATCAACCACCAACTGTTGACTTTGTTACTTATGGTATTAATGACAATTTTCACAACTTGACAGCCTTTTTAAAAGGATGTGAGGTAATGCACAAACTAAACGAACTGTTAGTAATCAATGCCCCATAGTGTTTTTACAATAACTATTTCTAATCCGTTTGTTTACATACAGAACATAAAGGTGCCCATTTAATCAAAAGAAATAATACCTAAAAATATGCTCTACTCATCTGGCTCAGACAAGTCTGTGTGCCAGGAATGATGTTTCTAGTCCTGGCTTTGACTCTGTCTCTCTCTGTCTCTCCTGTAACTAGGACACTCAAGGGCAAATTGTCAGAGGTGTCTAGGTGCCTAAAGATGCAGATGGATGCCTAGTGGGATTTTCAAAAGTGCTTGAGCAAGTGCCTAACCTGCTTGGGTGTTTTGGAAAATTTCAGTAGGGAGCTTGCCTGTATATTCAAGTGCCTAAATATCTGTGACAATATGGCCCATCACATCTCTGTATCTCATTTTCACCATCTGCACAATTGACTTCATGGGGTATTGGCAGGAATGAGCTAGATCATATTTGTGGAGAGCTACATAAAAAAAAATTTGCTTAGGGCTGGACTCTAGAATGATTGTAAATGAGAGAATTGGTGTAATTACTGATTTTTGTTGACCTAACCATGATTTGCATTAGTGTGAGTGAGAGGACAATCAGGCCTCAACATTTTCCACAGGTTTAATTCTCTAGCATTTAGTCAGAAGTAAAAACAGAATCTTGATGTATTATTAGATCTCACTTACCTAGGTTATGTGCTCTGTCTGAGTAACACAAGGGGAACACTTTTGTCTTATGAGACTTTTTTTAATGCTGTAGTCTAGCTTCTGTTTATATAGTGCCAATGACCATTAAATGTAGGAATTCCATATGGTATTTGAGAATAGCATAAAAACGTAACCCAAAGAACTCTTGTTGCCTTCTGTTTCAGTCTTAGGTATATTCGGAGAATGTTTTCAATGTGATTTTTCCCCCATTTTCTTCCTATCACAGCTTCTTCATTTCTCCAACTTCTGTTTTTGCAAGTTAAGATTACAAGGCGAGAATGGAACAGGCTCTGAAAACCACCAGAGTTATCCATCCTTCCTGTATCCTCCTACATACACCACTCAACCTGCCTGAACACATACTTCCTGTTTTAACAGGCACTTTCTTTTCAGGTCGACTGAACTGGTGGTCCACAGTGTGTACAAGTTGCAAACGTCTTCTTCCATTGGCTACAACCGGGGATGGAAACTGCCTCTTACATGCTGCCTCATTAGGTAAGGGAAAGTCTGGATTAGCTGCTTCTGGTACGTAAAACCTTTTCTTGAAGGTTTGCTACTTTCCTCTTTTTCCATCAAAAGTTTTGCAATAAAGACATCCCTGTTGGCCTGGACTCTGAAACCCGGCAAGTAAACTGGGTCTCTTTTTAGCTCTGTAGTATGAGCCCCCTGTGCCTGTGTCAGTTGCGCTGGGCACTCAGACTCTGTCAGTATGTGTGTGTGTGAGTGTTTGGGGGGGTGCAGCGTAAACATACCTTTACAGTATATGAGGCTGCTATTCTCTATTATTTAGCTTCTCCCTTGAGCAATGTTTGTGATACATACCTATCTCGCTGGCTTCCATGAGGAAGGTGGAAGTTTTCATCTTGCTTTCTGAGACGGAGTTGAAACAACAAGATAAACTCTAGCCACTAAGCTAGTGGACATTTTCTGTAAGGGGCCTGACCCTGCAATCCTAGTGTAGGCCAAACTCCTGTTGGCTTCAGTGGGATTTTGGCTGCCTCCTAAATGCAGGTTCAGGTCCATAATCCTCTGTCACTTGTTTAATATACATTAAAAATTCAAATACAAATATTCCTGATGTGTCCTGTCTTTGGGAGTGACAGTTGTGCAGTTCAGAGGCTATGTCTAGACTTACTTTCATTTTCGACAGAGGAATGTAAATGAAGGACTTCAAAATTGCAAATGAAGTGCTGATTCACAAATCTCGTGCTTCATTCGCATAATTGCATCCAAGCACTTTTTCGGAAGAGATATTTTTGGAAAAAAAACCAGTCTGAATGGGGTTCTTTGGACAAAAAAAACCTTTTTCAAAAGAATCCCGTAAACCAAATTTTTTTCAGGAATAAGGGAGTAGGGTAAGTTACACTCTTTCCTGTGTATTTACCATTGATTCAAAGGCACTGCAAAGTTTTGTACCAAGAGCACCAGAAGAAAACCCTGTGAATACACGGTTGGAAGTGTAATACGCCGTTTATTTTCTCATAATCACTTTTGTGCTGAAATACTGTATCAGTAGGACTTCAGAAAGTGACCTTTCTCTTAAACCAGGGGTCTCAATCTCAATTTATCTTTAGGGCCAGGGCCAGTCCTCAAATCTTCCCAGCAGGCCAATGGGTACCTCTCTCTGGCAGCAGCTTCAGTGGGGGTCCTCCGAACCTTCCTTCCATGCATCCCCTGGCCCCGCCTGCTGCCCTGGGTGATTTAAAACCCGCCGGGGGCCCCAGCCACCACCACCAGCAGTGCAAGAGCAGCTTCTGTCTGTTAGCTCCATGCCACTAGCACATCCCTCTGGCCGGGGGAAGTGTGTGCAGAGCCGTCCCATCCATAGGTGTAAGCTGTGAAACTATTAACTCACTTTGTGAAACTGACTAGATATCAGTAATGCCAACTCTATTCCCCACCCTCACCTAGGGCAACCAAAAGCAAAATCTACCGGCCCCACCCCACTAGCTGCAGAAGCATCAGCTCCGGCGGCTGTCTGGCCAGCGTGGTTTGTATCACAGCAGAGGTAGCCAGCACAGTTTCCCAGACCGAGCAGCACTCTCTGCAGCTGGGCCTATGTGAGCATTGGGGTCTGAGTGCTGCTGGAATCTGTGCATGCAAGTGAATCCCCATGCACCAACCCTCCCCTGGGCCAGCAGACAGGGTGTCCTGATTAAGTAACTTTTTCAAGATATTTTATGGACTGGATTGGGGAAGTGCTTGGGCCGTAGGTAGCTGGGAGTTTGAGTCCCTTGTCTTGAAAGCGTGGGGGGGAGGGGTTTTTTTGGAATCACTTAGTGATGTCGTTTTCTTTTTGAAACATAAAGTAAGACATAACCAAAAATCAACCAGGCTTGATTTCTTTCGAGGTGTCTTTTATAAATGGAGTTTATCCAATTTATCTCAGCTACAACAGATTGCAAATTATTTACAGCAGTTGGTCAGGCATTGTGACAGCACACTTTGCAACAAATATATTTAATGCCAATGACTGGCAATATAACACATTAAACACGGCTATCTATGGGTACGTGTCATGGTGAGGTCTGACTCTCTTTTATTATAAGTTACTTTTTCTCACATGCATGAAGCCATATATTTTTTGTTATCTTCCCAAGAGTTTGGAAGCCTTTGGCTGCATGTATTTTGAGGCTTCCGGGAGTCATGAGTGTCTGTTTCTTTACCGGGACTTAGATATCTAGGGACATGTATCATTATGCATTATGACAGTGCAAGCCTGTAGGTGTTTGTGTCTGCTGTGGCCACAAGTGCCTGTAGTTATCCTTAGCAATCGGATGATGTCTGCATGTTCAATTAACTCTGGAGCTAAAATGAAGCCCTGTGCATTGAATGTTCATTTCCTTGTAGCAACGTTGAAGTCTTGCAAACACAAAATTACCAGACAGCTCAAAGCCATAGTCTTTTTGTAACCAGACCTTAAACTTTGCTAGAGTTCAGCATTATTCTTCATTAGCCAATTTCTGCTGACAATTTCCATTAAGAAAGCTTGAAACTAATGAAAAGGAATCATTAGCTAATATGAAGATTTATAATGTGCACTGCTTTTCTTTAAAAAACAGGGTTTTGTGTGTCATGCACTTGATTTCTGTTTCGTAACTGGATCACTATTACTCAGTGCATTTTTGTGCTCTAGGGATGTGGGGATTTCATGACAGGGACCTTGTGTTACGTAAAGCACTCTACACCATGATGAGAAGCGGAGCTGAAAGGGAAGCATTGAAGAGAAGATGGAGATGGCAACAGACGCAACAGAATAAAGAGGTCTGTGTGGCTTAAAGAGAGTTTAAATCATTGTGTTGCTGATGACTTTTAGGGAAATATTATCCCCACCTGTGATACAAAAGCTTTTACTCTTATTAATTCCTTGTGCATCCATTTTGCACAATGGTCAAACCTTTCTGAATGAAAACCAGGCATTCAAAAGCACATGAAAGTTACATATGCATATCTTTATACCTACAAAATATAAGGCTGGCTTGGAGCTACCTGAATATTTGGGGCTCTAAGTTTCCATATATTATTTATAGAGGAGTCAAATAATTAAACAATCACAAATTAATGATGAGATTTTTTAAAAAATGTGTTTGTTTTTTTAACATCACAGCACTCAAAAACAAAACAATGGAAAACTTTAAAACCCACAAATTGCAGCATGCAGGGAAAGACAAATGTTTAGCACATGTGATACATAAATATCTTGCAACACCAACTAAAATAGTTGATCAGCAGTGGCGTGTACCAAAGAAGGAGTAGGGGCTTGTGTCTTCTGCAACTGTGCAGGTCCCCCAGCTGTTTTACATACATCCACCCTATGCAGCAGAGGCGTAGAAGCCCTGGGGGCTGTGGCAGTGTCTGATGTAGCTAGCGACTGCTGTGGAGTAGCTCTACTAATAATATTTTATCTCCTTCCCAAACTCTCATGGAACTGTTTCACCCCCAGTGCTCACACCTTTCCAGCAGCACACCGCTCAGTTTCCCAGGCAGTGTCCCCATGCCTCTGCTCACCTGTCTGCAGTGAGGAGTTTCAGCTGTCCCTCCAATGCAGCCAATTCTGACGTGAAATCGTGTGGCCGTTCATTTTGCAGGCAGCCAGTAGTTGAACATAACAGTAATTGGGCTTATGGTTTAGTTCTTCCCTTTATCGCCACACATCCACAATTTAAAGAAGAAAAGTCCTTTCATTTGAACAAAAAGTCAGCCTGCCTGTGCAGAGGGGATATAGAATCCTTCTTTTCTACCAGCTCATTGGGGAGCTGCTGGCATTGCTTCGCTATCAGAAAAGCAGTGGGGTGCAGAGCTAGCTCACGCCAGCACCATTCTAGTTAGGCTGTTGAAAGAAAATGATGAGGAAAACTCTAGAAATCTGGATAGCACCTTTGGATTGCTTCGCTTCTGTTGTGTTCAAAACTGAGATGTGCTGTTATAAGGCTCATTCTTCTGTTTTCTCAGTGTGGAGGATGTATGCTTCCATCAATGGCAAGATGTAGTACACACAAATAAAATCCATAATTTTCTAAGCACTCCAGCATCAATGTTGGCCATACACAGCTAGTGGAGTATGACCAAATATTTTTGGCTTCTGTTTATGCTGTTCATATATGTATTTTCCCTGCTTGCTGCTGGCAGCAGCGCTAATGAGAGCAATGGTTCTGAATTACAGCACTAATAAGACTCTCTTATGAGCTTCCTGAGCTAATGAGACAGTTGAGCTGTCATTGGGTAAGCATCCTCCAGTCTGACTAAAAACCCAATGGAGGTGGGAAGAGAAGGTGTCACATGTACTGGTGTCCCCAACCTGTCAAGGAAGGTGTGCCGTGTACATCAGGGCAGTTTTTTTCCATAGTTTAGTTGCTGAAAGTGCCACGTCATTGACCGAAAACCATGTGTTGAGTTCATGAAATAATTTTAACCAAACTGAAAAAATATTGGTAATGTCGAAATAAAACATTTCATTTTGATCTGACTCAAGAAAATGTCAGCTATTTTGACAAATGCAAAGGAGAACTAAATTGAGAAAATGCTGAGGAAGGGAAGGAGCTGTCTTATAACCTTTTTAGCCCACTGGTTTTAGTACTCTCCTGGAGTGCAGGAGACCTGTGTTCAATTCTCCTCCACTTCCATTGCTTGATATGGAGAAAAGATTTGAACATGGGTGTCCTATGTTATAGGTGAGAACTCTTGCCTCTATAAGAGATTCTGGGAGAGTAAACAGTTTTCACAGTCTCTCCAGTTAGAGCCATTCAGTGGTGTATAAATGATTAGGTGGTAACTGGAGAAGGGCCTTGAACTTGAACTTATATGCTAGGTGAATTACCTGTCCACCAAGTTCCGGAGTTAGTCACTCAGTCTTTCACTGGCCCAATTTGCTATGAAGTTTCATTCTGAGTGACAACGAATAGTCAATGGGGCCTGTAATAACATCAAAGGTCTGTAATGACACCAGAACCAGAGAACCAAAATGGAAGGAATTTCACATGCATGTGAGATGACTGGATGGCCAATTACCCAGTTAAACAACTGCATGGGGCACTTTTGCAGAAGCAAATTCCGAGCCTACTGCTAAAAATTCTATCCAAAATGAGCGGTCCTGTAGCACCTCAAGGGACTTGGTTTCTTGGGTTTTTTTAAGCTTGCTTTTTTTTTTTAAGTTACAGATTAACACTTCTAACCCTTTGAGACTTTTATCCAAAATATAGTAGCTGTCTTTGATCTGTTTTGATAATTTGGTGATTTGATTTGAAAAAAGTGATACTGGCATAATCCAAGGCAATTGCCGGTCTTACTCAAATAGCACTATCAATGAAACACAACATATTTTAGTGGTCATAATGTCTATTGTCTATTGTCTGATGCTGTTGATGTTTTTAATATTATATCCTAAAATACCCTCTTTTCTCCCCTAGTCGGGTTTAGTTTATACAGAAGAGGAGTGGGAACGGGAATGGAATGAACTGCTTAAGTTGGCTTCGAGTGAACCTCGCACTCATTTTGGCAAAAATGGAGGCACTGGTGGTGGGTAAGTGGGGATTACAATAGATTCTTATATCTTTTACTTCTGTAGGATGGCCATATTAGCACATGCACTAAAGCAGTACAAATAAATGAGGAATTTCAAGGTACATTTACTTCATTCGTCTAACTGCTGCATTTTTCATGTTGTATGCTAAAATACTTACTCTGTAATAGTGCCCATTCTTTTACTGCAGCCTCCTAATACAATATGTAGCTGGTAGGCTGGTTCCAAGGTCCCTGTCTGTGAAATTCTGCAGAAGAACAAGGGTTCTACAAGTCCCGGATTCTTGATCTTTGGAGGAAGTGTGGAGGCGGTAGTGTCCAGACCCAGAGAGCGAGGATGCATGTCTTTCCTCATTCAGTAATGTTTTCCGTGGCTTAGTAAGCACCATGCAGAAAGATAGCCATCACTGGGAACCTTGGGGTTGATGTTTGCAACGTAAAGATGATCTTCAGGACTCCATCAGAGAATTCCTCAATGTTGTTTTAGAAAGTGAAGTGGTGCCCATTTGTCATCTATTCACAACTCCTAATATCAGATTCTTAATGATATTTTTTTTACAACAGCTTGTTTAAATAGCAATATTATATGATGGGTTTGCCTATGATAGCAGGGAACTGGACTTGACCCAAGTGGTGTCTTCCAGTCTTATGCTCCTATGTTTGTTCAGAACTGTGTTGTCCAAAACAGGGCAACGCCGTTGACTTGCACAGAATTTGAGCTAAGTGAGATTTGGATGTGAGAGGTGCCAACTGGTTCAACAAGTTACAAAAGAGTCCTAATCCTATAAGTGACCTGCTGAGATGGCTGGACTGAGCGAAGTTAGCCAGCACTTACAAAGGTTACATTCACCACAGTCTCAGCATAAGAGTGCATAGGAAGCTGTTGACAGGGAAACACATTTTTATATGAAAGTACCATGCCCCTGCCATGAGGGTCTGTGCCAGATGTCACAGGCCCTGCAGGATGAACTTTTTGGGCTTTGGGGAAGTGGAATTGAGAGCCTATTTTCTGATGAAAGAGGGAAGCTGAATTTAATCCTGTGGTAGTAAATATGAAGACATTTGAAATAAACTGGAGAAGTCAATAAAAGATAAACTGGTATCCAGGACTGGCACGTTTCTTCTTGCAGATCTCTCTTGCTTTTGTAGCTCACAGACAGCAAACCTTCTGGGCTTTCTCGGTAGTATGCAGTGGTCATTAGCTGTCAACAGTGTCTACTTTTGAACATTACTCCTCTTCTCATGCAGTCTAATTAGAAAGGAAATATCCAAATCAGACCTAATTTTCAGCTGTCCAAACTACATACAAGTATTTTACAGGCTCAGATAATAAATGAACAATAGATTTTTTTTGAACATTAAATTTGTGTATATTCTATACAATGCATATCAGGCAAAAATCTTCCATTATTTAAACCTGTTCAAACTAGGGATGTTAAATTGCGGTTTATCAGCTAATCAAATTTCCATCAACTAATCATTTAGTTGATGGGGGGCGCTCACTAACTCCGCTGCGGCTCTGCAGTTTAAATATAGTAGGAGCCGCAGCGGGGTTAGTTCCCAGGGCCAGTGCGAGCTGGGACCAAACAGTCTTGGCTCACGCCAGCTCCAGGACAGTGCGGCTCTGCCCAGCCCCCTGCACCGCGGAGACGGTGCTAGGGAGAACCAGCTTTTAGGCCGGCTCCCTCATCACAGATGTAGCAAGAGGGAGGGAAAGCAAGTATTCGACTCTACTACCCAATAAGCATGTACAGTCACCTCCTCTTCCCCCCGCCCCCACAAACAGTGTAACTTTAAAACTGAATCCCAGGGAAGGAATTCTCTGTGTTTACAATATTTCTTTTTTCAGTTACTCTGTAATACCTACGTATGTTTTCTTTGTTTTGTTAATAAAAATCACCTTTTTAAGACCTGATTTGATTCCTATGTCCTAGACAGGAGGTTCTGTGTGCATGTGCCTAAAACTGAAATTTTAATTATTCAGAAATTACAGGTGGTTGTTGGGTTTTTTTAAGCTGTCTGCAGAAGGAAGGTGAAAGAGCTTGAGGGTACCCCTAAGGAAGAAATTGCCAAATGTGTCTTCCTGGGTTTTTGCATTTGGGTGGTGGCAGCGTATCACCCAAAGTCAGAAAATCTGTGAACTTG
The DNA here is from genome assembly GCA_030068395.1 of Apalone spinifera. Lineage (NCBI taxonomy): Eukaryota > Metazoa > Chordata > Testudines > Trionychidae > Apalone > Apalone spinifera. The sequence goes on from JANRFK010000875.1 coordinate 4,432,347, forward strand.
CGGAGTTTGTAAACAGAAGCCATTAGTGGCAGGGTATTTTAAAATCTTTTGTAGGCCCCAACTTCTGCACTCGAAGTGCCAGAATTGGGAACAGCCTTGACAACAGCAGTTTGGAATGGGTTTTGTGGTAATACAGCAACTGACTTTCTCTACAGGGCCAAATTCTGCTCCCAGCTTACATCCAGTGCAATCCAACTGCCTTCCAAAGTACCCAGTGTTTTTCTTTAAATGAGACAAAACGCTGTATTAGATCATTGTAGTCTCATAAGACAGTTTGAAATCTACACATACTTGATCTTTATTTCCATGTTGGTGTGCATGTTGTTACCAAAAGCCCATGATGAAATTAATGAACGTTTTATATTGCACAGCTTGGTAGAGTTTATTTTTTTCTTTGTCTCTATAAACTCTTATAATTCATCTATAAGATAAATAATATTATCAACCCAGAAAATTATTTCAGTATACTTTTTTTGAATTAAAATTGATTCATTCTTTGTCCTGTTGAAGTTAACCATGGGAGAGTTGCTGGAGAGATGACATCAGAACATGTACATCAAGTCATAAGGCTTTATATGATCTTTCTTACCTGATTTCCAAGTATGTTTCTCTGGATTTGTTCTGCAAGAGCATGGTAGATTGCAGTTACTTTGATTAAACTCTGGAGGTTCTAGAATGAAAATATTTTCCAATAACTACCCATCTGACATTACACAGTTTCATTATAAGATAACGGAAGTGGGTACAGCCCTCATACTTTGGCTCCCTGGGTGGCCATCTGTATTAATATAATTATGTACATTTTAATTAAATTAACATATTGGAGTGTAGTGTGATACTTGATGAAGGTTAAGGTAGGACCAAGTTCTGTGTAACTTAGCACCAGCATGTATTTAATTTGAAGTATAAAGATGTCTGAGTAAAAATGGAAGGAATAAATTATATTTTAGATATTACTTAAAGGAAATAAAATGATATAGTTTGTATAATATTTAAATATCATTACTGCACAAATGTAATTGGATTCTTATAGCCTTAGGACTTAACATGAAATAGCATTGAATACTTAATCAAAATGCCATTGCTCATGAAGTACAGTATAGTTTTGTTAGCAACAGGCTGGCCTTGAGAATACAAGAACTTTAATTTTCATACCTAAGTAGGCTGTTATTCTCTGTTCATTCAGTGCATTCTTTTCTCTAGTTGCTGTTTCCTCCAGAGAAAATTGCATTTTATAAGTAATTAGACAAAGTGAAGGCATAAACCACAGTAAAGATAAAAAAAAAATTAGAAAAAGTGTTGCTACTCTCCACTGTACTGCAGCAGACCGTGACATTTTCCCAGCATTTTTAACCTTTAGGGTACGTCTACACTACCCCTCATCTACATAAGATACCTGTTATTTCAAAATATTTTTCAAAATAATGGGTGCACTATTTCGCCAACCTGGTAACCTCATTGCATTAGGGGTAAGGGATGGCTCAAAATAGCACATTCTTTAAAAATTTGGCACTGTGTAGACATGCCAAATTTCAAAATAAGCTATTTAGAAATAGATTCAAGATAAGATACATAATTTGCATAGCACAAATTGCATATCTTATTTCAAATACACCCTTAGATGTTGGGACTAAGTATATTCCTAATACAACTTTTTTTTTTGCAAACTATTTACTGACCATAATGTGTGTGTATATAAATATATGTCCTTTCCTTATATGCAGGAGATAGCGAAGAATAATTTTGATCTTTAGTCTTCTGTGTTTCCTCTGAATCTGCTACAGACTTTTAAAGTGTAGTACACATTTCTACTGCGCACAGGTATTCAACACCAGTTCCCATAACCTCTTTTATCCATCTCATACTGTATGTCCCACAGGTAGCATACAGCTCCAATATGTTTGGTTACAGATGCGCTGAAATGAAGATGATTGTATTTAACAGAGAAACACACCCCTCTGAAAATTTCTCTTTTTTCTCACTTTACCTCACCCAAGTTTTTTTTAAATAAGTGTGATAGCATTTGTTAAACCAAATATAGTTAGGTTCAAATTGTTGTTAAATAGTTATATGCATTAGGCATGTCTCTTGTTAGGGATGGGAAAGTGACAATAGGAAGGGCTCAACAAATCTGATTTGAATTACAATCCTAATATACCGACTAAAAGAATAGTGAAATCTAGCTAAAGAAGTTAATCTGTAAAAGTGTATATTTTTGTACTCATTTCCACTATTCCATTCCAAAGAATATTGACTGAATAAATGATTGTTTCTAATGTATCGTACCAAAAATTACTACTGGTAGATCTTGGAGCCTCTGACAGGTGATCTTGATTGGTTTGGCCAGAAAGCTATTAAGCACTGGCACTTCAGTTGCCCCTCTAGTCAGTGTCCTACTGCTCCTGCCCTCTGCCTTGGAGCTGTCCCCCGCCATCCTCCTGCTTGCTATGCAGGGTGGGGAAGGGAGAAAAGGGGGTGTTGATGTCAGGGTGTCCCTCCTCTCCCCACTTCTGTACCCTATCTCCACACAGAGAGAAGGGTATGAAGGGAGCTTGGCAATGCAAATTTCTGTCTCACTCACACAGTGTGTGTCTGTCATTCTCACAAACACACACTGTCCTTCACTCGCATCTTCCGACCCAACAGAAACGTGGGTGGTTGTTGTTACTTCTGCTATTGCTTGCAAAGTGGGTTATTTTTGGTTTCCGACTGATCTGTGCATTTCATCATTTTCATTTCTCTTTTACGCTTAAATTTAATTCTGTGAGAAGTGAGTTCTAAAATGTGGAACCTGTCATGGCTGGAGTAATTATCCCCATGGTAACTGCTGCTCCTGGAAATGGCTGGCTTGTCCCTGCAGCCCCTGAGAAAGGTGGAGCAGGGGGTCGCCACATGCTGTCCTTGCCTGCAGACACCACTCCTGCAGCTCCCATTGATCAGTAATGGGGAATTGTGGCCAGTAGAAGGTGTGGGCTCAGTGCCTGTAGATGAGGGGCAGTACATGGCACCATGGAGCCATTGCTGTACATACCAGCTGCTTTCAGGACTGGTGCAGAGCCAGAATAGGAGTAAGCCTGACTTAACCCCACTGCTCCACCATCCAGAAGCTGTCTCGGTTAAACAGTGCCCAGCCAGAGCCTGCCCCAGTCATGCATCCCCCCTGCACCCAAACTCCTTCTCAGAGCTTGCACCCTGAAACCCCTTCTGGACCACAGTCCCCCGCCTTGGACTAAGCCCAGAGCCCCTCTCATACTCCAAACCTCTTGGCCCAAGACCAGAGTCTGTACCACAGTCCTGGTGAAAGTGAGTGAGGTTCAGGGAGAAAGGGGGATGGAACAAGTAGGGTGAGGTCTTGGAGAAGGGGTGGAGCAGGGACAGGGCCTCAAAGAAGAGGCTGAAAGAAAACGGGGCAAGCGTATTTAGGTTTGAGGTGGATCATACATTGCACTTAAATTGAAAAAGTGATCTTGTGGTTAAAAAGATTGGAGACCACTGACTTAGACTGATGCATCCTCTAAAAGAGAAAAGAACACTTCAAAGAATAATATTCTTGGGTGACAGTGTAGTATCTACCAGTTATTTACTGTCCTCAAATAATGTGCAAATTGGCCTTTGAATTATAGATGAGGTAATCTTCTTTGGTGCCAGAACTAAAGCATCAAAAATCGAGTATCTGTCAAAAGAAAACCTCAGTAACAAACGTGTTTTGATTTACGTCACCATATCCACCTGTGAGTTAGTTTTATTTACTTATTTGTAGTGAGTCAAATGTACTTATAAGAAGTCTGCAATGGTCTGTGAACCTCAAGGGGTTTTTTTAAGAACCTTCTTTTCATGAGAGCAGATGCTGAGGATTTGAAGTCAAAAACCAGGAAGAAGATAAAGAGAATCAAGGGAAAACTATGACTTGAGTTCTTGCCTCCTACACAGTATATGCTACAGCCAGTTTAAATCGGATAATTAACTATGAAATAGTCATTGTTTCAGAAGTGATTTGTACACATTGCCCTAAGTGGTCCCAAAATGAATCTCAGATCATCGAAATCATTTCAGTTGAACCAAACACAATAGGACTGAATGGAAGAATCAAAAGAGAACTGCTTCAGTCTGAGAACAGGTTCTTACATTCTTTATTTAATTTTAAAGGAGCCTTATACTCCCCTTGTCTCCCTCTCCCACACCTCCCACCTCCACTCCTAATACTCCTGATAGATAATTTTCAGCTATAGGACCAAAGCAGTCTGCGTTAGTGACTGATTGGATTTGACTGTTGTTATGACAGTTCCTGCATGGACAGATACTGGGGCTAGCAAAATGCTTGATGTCATATAATTGCAAGAAGTAAGGTACATTGAAGCAAAGGGATGAGAAGATACCCTGGAAGAAGTGTCTTGATTTTTTTTAATATCCTTATCTTTCCATGATTACAATAGATTTACACTTAAAGCAGATTCTGTAGATGAAGACTATTTTGGCTGTAAGACTAGCAGACATATTAGCTTCTAATCACCAAGATTCTCGAATCTTCACATGTGTCAACTTCAACACAAACATGAAGAGATAAAGTAGGGAAAAATCAGACAACTAGTTAATCCTTAATGCACAGATGATTCAGTGCTGAGTTCTATCCCAGACGTATTTTATCCATATATAGGATGAGCTGCTTACTGCAGCTTGAGACTTTTCAGTTGAAAAGGAATTAACCTGAAGTGGGCCGCGAATACTGACCTAGCCCTCACCATAAAGACTGACAAGACCCCTAAGTGGCAAAACTAATTAGAAAAAAATTGTAATAAAATACTTGTCCCAAACTTTTTCATTAAATAGCCTCGTGTTCATGGAGAAATTGCCTTGCGGTCCACCTCCCCTCCACACTAAGTCTCATGCCACTATTGTGGCAAATGCAGTAATTGTGCATAGTCAACAATTAATATTAAGGGAATATTAAATATATTACAGGTTGAAACTCTCTAGTCTGGTGCTCTCTGGTCTGGCAACATCCGTGGTCCGGCATAATTTTGTTAGCCGGATGTCCACTTATCATTGGTGTGGCCAAGTTTCCCATGGTCCCATAAAGTTTGTTTACAACCACAAGTCCTGGCTCTCAGGGTTCTGTGCTGTTGTTTAGTTCTAATCTACCCCTAAATGTCTTCTAGCCCAGTAAGCCTTTGTAGTGTTGGTAATGCTGCTAGACAATACTGACCTCCCATGGTTCAGTAAATTCTCTGGTTTGGCACTGGCTACATCTCAAGGGGTGCCAAACGAAAGAATTCAAGCTGATAATGAATAGTAGTGGGTTGTGCCCACAAAAGCTCATGATACCATTTACGTGTTTTGGTAGTCATTAAAGTGCTGCAAGACTATTTGTTGTTGTTTTAAGTTTTTCCAGTAACAGACTAACTCGGCTACCCCTCTGAATGCTAATGAGTATCAACATCTGGAAACAATAAGATGAGCCAAGGCTATTTGATCAGCCATCCACTCCAAAATCTTCAGCAAGTGCTTCATAGACACAAATGACCTCCACATGCATTTTGAGGACTTCTGTGATAAAATAGGTGAAGCTGATCAAATGTTTTGCCAGTTTTTTTTCTGAAAAAAAAAAGTTTAATTTCAACATTTTTTCTTTTTTCTACAAAAATAAAGTCAGTTCTGAACTGTAAATACAAACACTGAGACAGATTTTTATCTCCTATCTAGTCCCTGCACATAGCTTCTGCACTACGTCTGTCACTACAGGATAAGACAGTGTAGGACAGGCTACTGTATAAGCAGCTCCCTTTGCAAGCCCAGGCCGAGGGCAGGTGAGGGGACAGGAGCAGAAGGGGTATATTCCACACCGTGCTGACACTAGAGATTCTATATGGCTCCAAAGAATGGATCAGCCACAGGCAGATCTCAGGAGGCTAACATAAATTTAGAGAACCCTTAAGTGTTACCTTGGCTTGTATCAGAGGCAGTATTGGCCCCTGGATCAATCTAGAATCTGAAGGGTGTAAAGGTGATTTAAAACCAACTTTCTGCTCTTTGGCTGAGTCTATTGTGCTGCATTTCCTTTCTGCATTTCTACTTTCTTCTGTGTAAATTTGAATCAAGGCTTTCTTGTTGTCTGTGGTCTGGAGTCATCAATTTTAGCAGCAGTCCAGGAAAGGACACATAAGTAATCTATTTGACTGGCTTCCACAGAACTCATATTCACTGTGAACACCCATCTCAGTCCAAAACAGCAGCCATTTTTTCCCATTCCATCATTTCATAAGTGCACATTTTTTTAAATTCAGAGTTCACGCATTTCTTACTCTTTTCAGCATTTCTAGAAAAAAAGGGACGTGATCCAGTCTTTTTTTATTATTATTATTTTTATTATTATTATTATTATTTTTAATATGAAAATGTAGCAGTTTGATTTTTGGGAAAAGGTTGAGGTCACATCTTATTTTATCAGAGGATTTTGCTCATCCACATACTTACACAAAGATCTTCATTAATGTAGTAAATAATTACCTTTATTTTAATTGATTTATTAAGGCACAGAGAGTCATGAAGGTCATGTTGTGGTCTCTAGTTCTGCTGATGATTTATTAAAAAACATTTTTCAGATCAGTAAATATGTGGACATATTCTATAGATTTGGTTTAAACTGCAACAGCCATGAAGACGTGCCCAGCATATTTTAGACCTAAAATACACATATACATACTCTACAGCCAACTGACTGAGAATCATTCAAACATCTCTAAAGGGAATTCTTGCATCCTCCAGGGTGATACACAACTTCATCTTTTAGCCAAGGTAGTGTCAGTATGAGTGGTAGCAAGTTGTGAGTTCAAACACAAATTCTTTTTTTTAACTTTTGTTGACATTGACAGAGTATTTAAAAGTATAGGTCAGCATAAGTGTTTTATGTTTAGCCAGCACATGTCTTTGGATTGAGTCCATTTATTTTGGAGCATATACTAAACATTTCTTCCTTTCCTTAACTTCCTTTCCAAATTCCTCTATAAGTATATTGAATTATTCTGGTCATTTAAAAAGGGCCTTATGAGAATGATCTCATTGACAAGACAACATAGAGAGGTAATTTGCTACAGTCTGTGCCATGGTGCTGGAACAATTGTGATAGTGGAGGTGTTGAACCAAACTGTTGACCCTGGAAACCACTTCAAGCCAGGGGCTGCTTTGGCATCCTCCACAGTTCCAGCACCTATGAGACCATGTTCCAGCACGTATGTCCTAGTTCCAGCACCTATGAGTCCATGTCATCTTGTTTATTTTTGGAGATTGCCTCCTTTGTGATCATTTTTCAGCATGTGTATATGTGTGTATTGTCCGGTTTTCAACCGGAAAGTTCAGTGGTGTAGTGTCCAGTCAGCACTGCTGACCCAACACCAAAAGAGTGGTTACTGCAGTAGCCAGCCTCCGCTGCCGGACGAGTGGGATGAACAGCTGAGCTGCTGCTTTCGGAGCTCTGCTGATGGAAAGCAGTTTAATCTGACGAACTGGCTTTCCACTCTGTCAGTGAGAGAGGTGCTGCCAGAGAGGGATGCTGGCTGTGTGCAGCACCTAAGGAGTGGGCCTGTTGGCTGGGCTCTCTGTCTATGATGGCCCCTAGAAGGGTTTCTCAGCATCTCCAGCCCCTTGCTCCAGGGATTGGTACCCTCCTCCCCACCTCCACCCCTCCCACACACACTCCTTAATGTCCTAACTGGGCAGACAGGTTCTGTGTCAGCTCTTCCCAGCCTGGCTCTGCAGGGGAGTTCTGAGGGAGGGGAGAATGAGGGAATGATGAGAGAAGAGGAGAACAAAAAGCTGGCAAATCTTAGCAACAGTCGCACCCTTTATGCTGGCAACAGGCTTTGAGTGGCGTAGGAGCCATTATGCTGGGTGATCTTCCCAGGGAAGTGCTGACTGTAGGACCACTTTGCACAAGCAGTTTGGCAGAAAGTAACTGCAGTGGACAGGTGCCAGGTGTGAAGGCCAGTTCCTGTGAGGGAGCTGAGTGTCCTCAATACCCATTGAAGCTTAATGGTAGTTGAGAGTTTGCATGTGGTACATCTCTCAGGATAAAATGCTAGTGAGCTATGGCATAATGAACTATAAGTGTTATGATTTGGTGAAGAAATACCTTGCCAGAGTAACTTGTGTGTTGTTATTTTAGGGTACGTCTACACTTGCACCCTAGTTCAAACTAGGGATGCAAATGTAGGCGACCAAAATTGCTAATGAAGCGGGGATTTAAATATCCCGTGCTTCATTAGCATGATCTTGCCAGTGCGTTACTCCACTGAACAACTGTTTCGAAAGTGACAGTGAGTGCCAGGATGCGTTAGTTCAAACCAAACCCCTAGGTTTAAAGTAATGTTACTCCTAATTTTTTACTCAAAAAATGAGGAGTAATGTTAGTTCGAAGCTAGGAGTTTTAGTTCAAACTAACGCGTCTGGGCACGCATTGTCATTTTCGAAACAGTTGTTCAGCGGAGTAACACACCGGCGAGATCATGCTAATTAAGCGCGGGATATTTAAATCCCCAGTTCATTAGCAATTTTGGTCTCCTACATTTGCATCCCTATTTCGAACTAGGGTGCAAGTGTAGATGTACCCTTATAGAATCATAAAAATAGTGAGCGAAGTTAAAGTATCTGATATGCTATACAGTATCTGCATTTTAATAAAATATTTTATATAGTATCATTCAAAAATTTACATACGCAGTTTCATATGGACTAAAATTAATTGCGGGACCTTAAATGAAAAGTAATGATGAATGGCAATGTATCAGGTTGAGGGGATGTGGCTAATTGAATGGATTTTTGTTAGGCCTAAGTGTTTTTCAGTATCTTCATTCATCTTTAGCAAAATCATGAAATTCATAGCTGATGGTTATGAGAAGGAGATCTGAGCACCAGTAATGATCCAGAAACAGTACGGAGCGGCCTAGAGAACTTGGAGGAGTGTGCTGACTATGAAAAAACTAGACTGAATGCGGAAAAATGCACACTGGGGGCAGTCCTAGATGCTAAGCTCTCTTTATGCCCTAGCCTGTAACCAGTCCTTCAGGAGTGACCCCTTAAGTATTCCGGGCTCCACAAGTCCCATGGAGTTCCCTAGGGTCAGGACTCCAAAATGGAGCATTCGAATGCCCATGGACCCTGTCTACCTTTTGTGGCTCCCAGCAGTAAGTCCAGCAGAGCAAGGCTCTTCAGGGAGGCTAGTCCTTTAGTCCTTGAGGGCACAATGCTCTCAGTAAGTATTTGCAGCAACAGCAGGCAGCTTTTTCAAAACAAGGTACCAATTTATTAGGGTATGTCTACACTACAGAGTTTTGTTGGGAAAACGGCCGTTTTTCCGACAAAAATAGAGTTATGTCCACACTGCAGTTGCGGTCTTTCGAAAGTAAATAAAAGAACAGAGGGGGTTTTCCGACAGCGGTACTCCTCTTTCTATGAGGAAGAACTCGTTTTCCAAAAAAGCTCTTTCAGAAAAAGGCGGGTGTGGACAGGGAGGAGGGTTTTCTTTTAAAAAAAGAAGCCTCCTGGAAATAACACAGGTGCTCTGGTGGACACTCTGTCCATACTAATCACAACTCTATAGTTCCTGTCTCCTGCCAGCTCCTAAAGCTGCAGGCACCTGGAACAAGCCTTGTGGCAGGAGGCTGGCCCAGAGAGCTGCACCTGACCCAGAGAGCTGCACCTGGCCCAGAGAGCTGCACCTGGCCCTGCAACACAATTCGGAGGTATGGCCAAGCAACAAGCCCCCCGAAACTCACAAGGAGCATCCCCAGGGCTACCAGGACCCACCGAGGGGCAGCAAACGCCATGTGTCCTCCTGGTCCGGGGTGGAGATCCTGTCCCTCCTGGAGCTATGGGGGGAGGAGGCTACTCTGCAGGATCCCTGCTCCCGGAGATGGAATCTGACGTTTATGGCTGGATGGCTGAGGCTCTAGCTGAGAGGGGACACCACCCCTGCACCTTGTACCAAGTCAGGAATAAGGTCAAGAAGTGGCACCAAGGATACACCAGGGCCAGGGAGCACAGCTCTCACTCCGGGGCAGGACCACACTCGTGCCTATATTACGAGGAGCTGCACCGAATTCTGGGGGATGGTGAAGCCCTTTCCCCACCCATAACGGTGGACTCTGGGCACAAGACACCCATGGAGGACAAACAGGAGGAGGAGGAGGACACAGCCAGTACGGTTGCCCTCACCCTGGAGCGTACCCCAGGCCCTGGACATCTCTCAGGCATCAGTTAACGCTAGGGAGGGATCATCAGGTGAGTGCTGGCAGTTTTCCACACATACACAGGGTGGAGGAGATGGGTGCAGAGGGGATGGGGCGCGATCGTCACTTGGCCTGCTCGGCCTGGGCAGCGTGCTGCACTCCGTGCACATACAAGCATGTGCTGCATCAGTGTGCACCACGTGGCCTCAGGGGCTAGCCCCGGAGCACCGATAGGCTCATGCTCACAGGCTGTGTGGAGGCCCCACACACGTCTGACCCCGGGGGGACACCCTCCCACCACCAGACACTGCTGGAAACAGGCTGGGCACAAGGGTGTACTCGGGGTAGTCCTAGACTAGCTACCAGCAACTGGCGCCCTAGACGAACCATGCAATCGGCCCACCCCCTCACCCCCAAGGGCAGATATAGACTGAGGTTTTTGGTTCTGTGCTGGGCAGAGGGGGGCTGGGGATGGAGTTCTGTGGCTGGGAACCGAGGGGCTGGGGACTAGGGGGCTGGGGGTGGAGTTCTGGGGCTGGGGGCTGGAGGCCAGGGAGAGGGAACAGGGTGCCAGTGGGGGGAGAGAGTCCCCGGCACCTGCCTCCTACGAAGAACTGCCCTCCTCCCCCATCCCCCACCCCCGAGAGAAGCTGGTATGCACCTCTCCCAGGGCGACCCCCCCTCCGGCGGCACAGGGTAAGCCAGTGCGTGCCTACCCCAGGACCAACCCCTTCTCCTCCCGTGGCGCGGGAAAACCCCATGCACCTGCTCCCCCGGGGCCGACACCACACCCCACCCCCCCCCGTCCAGAGAACCCCCCCACGTGCCTCTGCCGGGGCCAATCCCTTCTCCTCCTCCCTAGCCCCCTTCCCCCGGTGGCAGGGAAAGCTGGCCGGCACATCCCTTCTCCGGGGCAGACCCTCCCTCCAGCGGCAGGGGAAGCTGGCGCGTGGCTTCTCCGGGGCTGACGGCACTGTGGTGCAGTGAAACCCCCCCACGCACTGCCTCTTCCAGGACTTACCCCCCTCCTGGCCGCAGGGAAGCTGTGCTCCAGGTAAGGCACCAGAAGGGGAAGGGGAAATGGAAGTGGCAGGGTATTTGGAATTTGATGCCCCATGTAACTTGGCGCCCTAGGCGGCTGCCTAGTTTGTCTATAGGCACGGGCCGCCCCTGTGTGTACTCATGGCCCCAAGCACTCCGAGGAGTGCCTCACACAGCACATGGCCATGCCTGCACGCTTGAGGAACCACCTGCTCTCGCGGATAGCACTGCCAGGCGCAGGTGTGAGTGTGGCCACCATGGAAGGAGGGCTGCTCCAGGCCCCTGTCCTGCCCATGGGATCCCACTGTGGCTGGACACTTCCCTTGCCTGCTTGTCCATGGAATGGGTGTGGAGTAGGGTAACGGGAAGTATGGTCCCCTGGGCACCTCAGGGCCTCTGTGAGGCAGGTCCTGCTGTGCAGGCCACACATGGTCTGGCTCACGAGACATCACCATCCTCTGGCCCGAGGACTGCTCACACAGTGTCTGCATGGATGACTGACTGCCTCTCCCTCTTTTCCTCCGCTGGGGTGATCCACACCATCAGAGGCAGCCACCCAACACCAGGGGAGCCGCAAGCACAGGAGGATCCACAAGGACCTCATGAGGGAGCATGTGGCTGTTTTGCGTGATGTGCAATGAACCCTGGCCCAAAAGGTCCGGGATAACACCGAGTGGCGCAACTGAATGTGGGACCAACTTGTACAGCAGGGCAAAATCTTGTGTCCCACGATCCGGGAAGTGATGGCACACCTGGCTCCTGTTCCCATTCTAGCCCTCCCCATTCCAGCCCCTGTCCCCTCTCCATCTGCTGTCCCCACTCCAGCTCCCCCTGACATGCCTATGCCCCCTCCTCCAGTCCCACCAGCCATCTCTGGCCCCACTCCAGCCCCCCCCATTCTGCCCACCCCCCTGTGGTCCCAGGCCCCAGCCACTCTTGAGTTTGCCGAGGTCCCCGGACCCGAGGTGGCTCCACCAACCACCCCATATGCCACTCCCAGCCCTGAACCTCCCTTCTGCCTCCCCCCTCCAGGTTCTCAGCCCTCCTCCTCCCCAGTTACTGTTCTTTGGAAAATAATACAAAGTTTTTGTGGTTCCACTCAAAACTGGTATGTTTATTGGGTGTACAGGGAAGGGGAGAAGGAAGGAGTTATGGTTGGAAAGGTATGAGCCCTTTTTACACAGCAATTGCACCTCCAGGATTGTGTTCTTATCTGAGAGTCACTTGAAGATATTGACTATATTGTTTTATGAGGAAAGAGATAAAAAAGCTAAATACCCTCTGTTTTGTATTCCTACCAATGATTCGCCTAAGGTCCTTTTAGGCTAAGCAATAGTTATGGCAGAGACATCATAATCTACAACTGTTGGCAGTAAACACCAAGGACGTAGAGGAATTCAGTAAGGAATAAGGACAAGAAATTGAGAGAGAAAATGTTAATGGAATATCAGGGAAAGCTATCTGACAATCAGATTGAACAGATGCAAATAAAAATGAGATTCCCATTGCTTGGTTCGCTTCTATATTAACTAGATAAAATGCTAAAATATGTCCTGAAGGGAACAATTTTACACTGCTAGGGAGATGGACTAGATAAGTTTCGTGAGTCTAAGGTTTATATAATACAGCCCGTCAACTTTGCTCTGCTTTTCATAAATTTTCATTCTACTGACACTCCCTGAATTAGGTGTAAAGATTTTGTGTGAATGTTTTCTGAGGGGATGCATGACAGCAGGACTGTGGAAAGGTTACAATGTTTGGACTGCACATCCCAGTGCAGTGCCCCCACACAATAGTCAATTATTCTTTTCTGACAAATGTAACATGATGAAAATGAATATTAAAACGTGTATCTGAATCACTTTGAGCTACTGATTCAGGTTTCCTCTGAAAAGAAATGAGTGAGTGGGTGGCAAAGCAAGAGAGAGTCATGAGTGAAGAATACGTGCTCCTATTCGCAGTTTTGTATCTCGCAGCATGTGTCAGTAGTTTAAACACTGATCAGATGGTTCTTTTTTCTTTCTGTTAATGCTACTTGCTCAGACTGAGCTGTTTGTAGATTTTTATCTTTTTGTTCTGTTACAAAATTCTATCCTATGTTTAGTTAAAAAGCATAGTCAACCTGGAAGAAATATAAACTGAAGTAGAGGTACAAGTCTAGTGCATCTATCTTCAGAGTTTTATGATGAAGTAAATTACTAGTAATGTGTTGTATGATCATTCAGGTACTGTATGTGGCAGTCTTACTATCACTCTGTCAAATTCAGGACTGTAGCATGAATTTCAGCCACATGCATAAGGCCTTCATGTTCCTATAGATATGTGAACTATGCTAGCCAGACTTAAAAAAATATTTTGTGACTCTTTGTTTCCATGAAACAAGTGAAAACAGCCCAAGAGTACATGAGTAGAAAACAGAAATATGAGACCATAGCATTGGATAGGAAAGAGAAGAAAATTCCTTGTCTTTTAGAAACACTATTTCCTTCTGAATTAGCTTTTCAGAAACATATGTATCTTGTAACACTGAATTGGAGGAAAGAGTAGTGATAAAAATACTTCTATCTAGTGCAAAAGGTGACCTTTGTAGATTCATCCAAATTAGTGAAGGGAAAATAAAGGAATTTTTCACTGGTACAGCTAGAATTTAGACATTTTGCTCATTCTTTTGGAAACGCTTCCACAGATCACATGGAAGTTCACTGTTTGGTAAATGTGAGTGCTGGCCATTGAAAAAATTCCTAAGCTCTTAGTGGGCTAAATGCCGGTTTTATATACTTGTATGCATTTTGGGAAGGGGCTGTCTTTTTTTCTTCTTCTTCTGTGTTTGTACAGTGCTTAGCACAATGGGATCCTCAGTAGGGCTTTCTAGGTGTTTCTGCAATACCACTTATAATATATCACTTAAAATAAATAATCTCTTAGCCCAATTTTGGACTCAGGACTGTATTCTGATTAGTTTGATTATCATATTTAGGTGGTTATTATGCACATATTACTATGGGATCTAAGTATCTTTGTGTAAATAGATACATGTATTTTTAGCACTTCTTCCAAATGAGAGCTGTCTTTTGGAGACTAGCTAATCTCACTATAAAAACAACATGAATTTTGAGAGTAATAGATAAAACTGTGGCATGTTGAACCACAATAAGGTTCCTGTACTGAGTGTTATGACCAAATTATTTTGACATCTGAACTGTGTATAGCATATGACACATTGAAAATAGAGGAACAGACCCCTATTGCCAGTTCTGTTAGGTTTCCTCGTGTTCTTTGATCACCTATGAATCTTCTGTTAGGATATTTGGTGATACTCTTGTCTGTGTTCTGTTCTCTCTTTTACATAGTGAGATCACTGCATTTAACTCCCTTTAATGCTAACAGGAATTATGGCTAACGTCCATGTCTTCAATACCGATTGCATAGGGAAATGGTCACTCCCAAGTGACCAGTATGGAGATTATAAGCTCGTGGGGTCAGGGTTTGTCATGTTTCTGTGTTTGTGTGCTTTCTAGTGCCATGGGGTTCTGCTCCGCACCTAGGCCCCATAGGTTCTGCCACAATAGAAGTTAATAATAATAATCCTTTTCCTCTCTCCTGCCTCCAAAATCTGGATGTCAGGCATGGGGCAGCTACACAACAGACTGCAGCCATTACTAATATCCCAGAACATTCCCACAACCCCACATGGGATCAGTAGCCATTGGATCCATAAACATTCTAATCAAATAGAAATTAAGAGAGTCTGCCTCCACAGTTGTTCACCTTCCTGCATCACTCTCAGATCAATCTACCAAGTCCCACAACATGTTGGGTTTCCCACAGCTTGGACAAGGATGGGGGCTTTCATCTTAGTCTGTAAGTCCTTTCACATTTAGAACATGCTTTTATGGTGTTTCTAGTATTGGCCATTTCCCTTTTTCTTTTCCATCTCTGCCTGCAATAAGATGCCAGACTGAGGTATGTTCTTGATTTGAATTCTAACTCTGATGTAGTATGTTTTATCTTCAGAGTGAAACACTATGATCTTTTTGCTTGTTTTTGCCTCGTTCAATTATGAGAGGACTTTCCACGTGCAGGTGTTTCATTTTGCTCCGAGCTATTTGGTGTTTTTATGTTAAGATGTTAAAAAAAAAAACAGAGAGGGGGATACATTATAAAAGAAAAACTCAAGTATATTTTTGCCCTTGTCCTTTAAGTCCAAAACTTACTCACTATTTGTGAATAATGTCCAAATTCACTGAGGTAAAATGTGAGGTCAGCCTAAGACATACTGAACCAGATTTGAAATAATCTGGGAGAGACAAAGAGATAGATAGTTTGGGGGAAATGACTAATGGAAAATTATGCAAACTGCAATCCGTTCATTTATATACACTGAGAACAAACAACTTCTCAGCAATATTAACTTCCCCCTTCAACTTCCTTGCATTTTCACAATTTAATTAGCAATCACAGTAGACTGGGAATCACACCACAATCACAGGGTAAGCTGTGAAGTAAAATTGACTTATATTGATTTAATATTAAATATTAAAATATTTCTTACATTTCTAGATCCTTTCATCCTAAAAAATAGCAAAATGCTTCACAAATACAGGGAACATTTCACCCACTCCTGAAATGCAGTCCTAATTTGCACCCACTTGTGAACAGCTCTTAGAGCTGCTAGTCAACAGTTTAGGACAGGAAGTGAAGAAGAAAGGGAGGGATAGCATCAAGTTGACGAGGGAATTTTAGATAGAAAATATCCACATTATTACTTGATCAGGAAATCGGTGCTTACCCCCAAAGACTTGTGAGGTGTCTATGGGATCTTTAATAGCCATAGATAGTCAGGACCTCGGTGTTATATATCCAAAAGAAAATACATCCAACAGCCTAGGGTTTCTGAGTCCTAATCACATTCTGGCTCAATACTAATACAAAGCAAGGATTGCTGCTTCTTGTGTAGCAAGCACCGATTCCTGGCACCTCATAGTTTGTCCCTAGAATTCACTTATCCAAAGCAGTAGGAGTAATACTAGCAGCAGTACTGCATAGTGCACGCATCACATCCGTCCCTTATGGAGGGGTATTCTAGAATGGTGTTACCATTTTTTGAGGGAAAGGGCAGCCTTTCCAGTCATGAGATATGTGCATGGGATTTGTATGTGGATGAAGGAGACCCTTTAAATATAGAAGTGAATGGAAAAGCCTTTGGACCTGTATTGATCTTGAAACTGCCATTAATTTTTGTAATGGAAAAAAATGAAACTTTTGTAAAAACTTTAATCAAAACGTTTTTGAGATTTTTTTCTCATCTCTACCAACCAGCATGTTGTGTTGCTACCACCTTTCTTGTCTGAGGTTCTTATGCACCTTTATCCCAGTAGTGGTATGCACTTCTGCCATGTGGATGTTCTTGCAGAGTATGTTGAGTTTCTTCAGAACTATCCCATCTAAATATATGAACTGGATACTATTATAATTCATAGTACAGAGAAGATATTCTGCTTTCTCGCCTATATATTGTGTTAAAGTTGTCATATTGAAAGCAAAGAAATAATCTGCCAATTAAGCAAATATAAATGAAAATATACATTAAAATGATCTAATTTCCGTGAATTAGATTGATATATTTTTCTTAATTTCTTTTGTTTTCTATTGTGATATAAATTATTTCCCCAAATTCTCCCCCAAAAAATTTAAAATTCAGCCACTATATATATATATCTCCTCACTTTGGGGTTTTGCTTCAGTTTTCTCAAAAAGTCTGTAATAAGGAAAGAAACCACTTCAGTGAGATGTGAAGAATAGACAAATAGTGAACCATTGCTTCTGGCTACTCATTTGTCTCTATCTTTTGGATGGTTGCTTACGGTCACAGATTTCTATAAAATGTTCTTTTAAAGAAGGGCACTCAAGGTTCAGTTCACTTCCACTCTTTGTATTGCTTTCTGAAAACTTTCAAAGCCGCTGTCTCAGCAGCGCTTTCTATAGACAGCTGATTTATTTCACAAGGTACAGATTCGTAGTCAGTGGTTTTTTGACTTTTTTCAGTGTTTTATAAAGGCAAGAGGATATAGCGTTGCTTAAGAAAAGTCCATTTTCTCCCAGTAAAGCCCTATAAGTGGCATTTATTTAACTGAATTATTGATCACAACATAAATCTCTTATCATTCATGAGGCACAGGAGAGCCAGAGGATGAAGTGCAAGAATTGTCTCAGTAAAAGACATGGAAGGTACATTATAAGAGTGATGCACTGAAATTGTCCATACACTTCCTATACATCTAGATAAGAGTTTTTAGCAAATACCCTGCACAGCATACACAAAGTGTAAAAATTTTGCATGCTAAACAGAAAAAGTCCAGATATTCTGTTATGTGTCTGTCATCTTAGGAATCTGGGCTCTGCCCTTTATGGAATAGAATAAAAAATATCTCCTTAACTCATTCGTGCAAGATGTAGCGTTTGGGGCCTTACTATAGAACACTGTAATGCTGCTTTCTTTTTTCTTTTTTTTTCTTGTAAGTGAGAGACAGAGAACAGAGAGACTGAATTCAGAAAATCTTTATTTACCTTAAATTGGTTTTGGTTTTCACCATGGCAAATGATTAACAATGGAATGTCCGATACTGTGTTGTAGGAAATACATTATTTAATATATTTCTTGGTGAGATGGAAAAGTGAACAGTGACGCAGTAACATTTGTAAGCAAAAAAATGATTTAGGTTAGTCAAGGCTAGAGAAAAGTGTGAGGAATTTTTGTAGTGACCTAACAAAGCTAGGTGAATGAACAGCAGGATGGAAGATGAAATAAAGTGTTGACGATGCAAGCTAACACACATTGGAAATAATAATTTTAATTTCTCAGATCCTTAACTGGTTCTAACTTATATGTAACCAACCCAGAAAAAGAGCTGGTCAATAGCTCAATGTAAATTTTTATCAGTGTGAAGCAATAAGTAAAAATACAAACAAAAACTGAGTGTGTATATTTAAAGAAGACTGAAAACAGTATGAAAAATATAATGCTATTATATACATTATGCTTATGATAGTTATGATGCTAATATACTATTCATATTTTGTTGTATTAAATTCTAATTATTATGCTAATGATTTGTCTGTTGGTTTTATATACATCAGTGGTACAGTGTTCATTCACCTGATAAATTGTGCTCAGTTCTAGTTACCCTATCTCATATGAGAGTCCCTTTTGCCTATGCTGAGTAAGAGATGGGTGACAGAATTATTAGAGGCATGGAAAAACCTGGACGAAATATTTAAAAAAAGATTAGGTGAAATCTTGGCCCCACTGAAGTATATGCAACTCCCCACCAACTCCTCACATTGACTTCAGTGTGCAAAGATTTCATCTTAGTTATGCTTAGTTTGGAGTGAAAATGAATAAATGAGGACAGAGGAGGGCTTTAAAAAAAAGAGTTATAAATAAGTAAATCCACAGATTTATGATTCCAAGTCCTTCAATATATGCACCAAAAAATCCTGTTTGTGCATAACAATAAGGGCATGTATGTCATTGTTCACTTTTCTATCTCACAAAAAATATATTAAACAATGTGTGCCTTATTACACAGGTTACAAAATTCCATTGTTAATTTGGGAGGTGTCTAGGCTGCAGTGCCAATGTTGATTTGGCTCATTAACTTCAGTTAATTTTGCACCAGGCCTTTAGGCTCTACCAGACAAAAACTTCAGCTACAGGTGGTCAGCACCTTCTCAAAGCCAAAAAGGGTTTTCATTTGTCTTACACACTGATTAATCTCTGATCCAGACTTCAAGAACAAAACTATCCTATGTTCTGTTCCATAGATAAACTGAGTTCTATTCAACTTATCTAAACTCCTCTTGGAGACCACTCAGTCACCATAATAATTAGAGCTATCAAAAAATGTTACATAAGTTTGTATTTCCCGTGTCAGCAATTTTTCTAGTAGTATTGTTGGTTTATCCTCCCTATTAACCCTCAAATCCCCAAGTCATTTTAAACCTTGCTGTGTGTTATGTCTGGCCCAGTAGTGGGTAGAGAAGTTGTCAGCAGTGGAGGTATAAGGGGATAACACAATATGATTCAAAACCTGAATATGATAGGGAAAAAGAAGAGAGATAGTCAGAGAGGAAATTATTCCCAGCTAATTAATTATTGTTTAAAACATACACCGTATATATAGTCCATGATGAGTGAGACCTATAAAGTGTTCTGTGGAAATTCCACTCTGTATCTCAGTAACGTGAAAACATTGGTGTATGTGAAGACTGTGCAATCTTTGAAAATGTGTATTTGGGTAATCTAATTCTTTTTTGGTACCACAAAACATTCTCTCGTTTTTTTAAGTAATTTTACGAAGTTGTTTAGAGTTCAGAAACAAATTCTCAGGAATATGAATGACACTCTAGATGTAGATTTTGGTTCAACGCTTTCTATTTGACACGTTAACTTTGTCTGTGTGGTACTTGATACCACTACCCATCAGTTTATAGACTTCGTATGTATCCTTTAAGTACTGACCTGGGTGTCTGAGCAGTTATAAATTACAAGTCACCTTATGTGTCACATGCATTGTAGATGTATTTTTGCTGCTTGCCTAAGCTTTGTACTCGCTAATCCCTTTGGGTAACAGTGATTAGGTAATTTAATCTGGGTTTTCACAGCTCTGCATGATACCCAGATTCCTCATTTGTCTCTTCTAATGGATGTTCAGCAGCTATGGCCTTTTCCATTTTCAGTCATTGTTGGTGCCTTTCAGTCATGAGATTCAGTGGAACACAAACTGTCTGAAGTTCACCCCATATAGGATGGACATTCTGATTTGCTAACAGCATCCTCTGTAACTTGTCTCCTCCAAGTTCTTTTTGTAGGTAATTTGTTCATTTTGGCCACCTTTGAAGCTAAGGATTCTGGTTTAGTGATGGATATGCTCTGATGTACAGAATTATCTTCTTACTTTGACCCAAAATGTCTTTGCCAACTGTGAAATTTGCCACATAACTCACCTTTCTTGGGCAGTTAGATGTTAAAAGGCCATTCTGTACTTTCATCATGTAGAGAAAGTAATATAACTTCCTGGTGTCATTAAACTAAGCTTAATTATATATAAAATATGAAAGAGGAGGAAAGTTGACATGTAAAAGTTTTTTCAAGTATTCAAGAGCTTAAATTGACCTCCAATTAAATTTTTCATTGTTTTAAAAACTCCTTCCTTTTCATGCATGACACTTTTCAATCTTTATTTTAAGTTACTTTCTCATTTTGATACTGGGTGAACTTTCAAGCGGCTTAGGCCATTGTGGAATGTTCAAAATATAGACTAGAAATTTTTAAAATGTCTATAAAAGCAAAAACATTAATGACCAGATATATTGAATTTAGAATTGCTCTTTAGTTTCATCTTTGTTTTACTCTGCTACTATGACATGAGGTTTTGTGACTGACCTGTATATAGTACTCTGAGCTTGATCCAGCTCTTATAGTTAATGGAAAGACTCCCACTGACTTCAGTACGTAGTGGTTAGATCAGACTCATCACGATGTCACCTTAAATGAGAGTCGCCTATTCAGTAATTTATTCTGTAGTCCTCTACAGTATTTTGGCTTTCATGATCTCTAGTCTTATATATAAGCTGGTTTTTGTATGACTCCAGAAACAAAAGTCAAAACTGGTCAGTAAATGTACTAGAAACTCGAAGGGGATTCCTCATCTCTTCCCAACCCACACCCTAGCTTTTTTTCTTTGTTTTTATTCTCTTTTTGTGTGTGTTTGATACTGAAGAACAGACTTAGAGGCACACAGCTTAAGAGACTGAAGTCCTCTCTCCACCAGGCAGATATGACATTGGTTACATACCAATGTGCCTCAACGTTTACTTGGCTTCTCTACAGAGGGTGCCCATGGTAATTGTGATTTTAGTGATTGGGACAATCCCACCACTAGGAACTTGGTTGAGAATGACATCAACTTTGCTACACAATGTATCAGACAGTAAAGATTTCAATTACTACTAATCTAGCCTGAGTTTGAAATGCAGACTGAAAGAGAAGAGATTCCATGCATCATTGCTAGTTCTTGTGAGACATTCACGTCTAAAGTTCCCTCTCTGTCACTTTGTCTATTATAATAATCTTGAGGGTGAAAAAAATTTCTTCACTTGTTAGTTGATCAGCTGAGGTCATTGTGCTGTGTCTTCCAGAGTTGACAATTCAGAAGATCCAGTGTATGAAAGTTTAGAAGAGTTCCACGTTTTTGTCTTAGCACATATATTGAGAAGACCAATTGTTGTTGTAGCAGACACAATGCTAAGAGACTCAGGGGGAGAAGGTAAGTCTCTCATTAGCACTTTGTGCACCTCGCTAAAATCACTGTATAGCCAAGGAATTTTATAGCACAACACGTTTATTTATCCATCATAACAGTCTTCATAATAATATATATAAATGAGAGGTACCAGTGCAGAGCAGTTCAGGGATTTTAGGTCTGTGGCGCCCATCATCTTTCACGTGACTTGATTCATGTGTCTAAAACCATGCACAGCATTGTGAACACTTGCCCCATTTTAAAATTCAGGGATTTCATAGCACATTTATTGGACAATCAAGCTCTGTTAGTAAAGTTCTCATTCTGTTGCTGTCTTTTCTCCTTCCACACTTTGAAATCATCATTCCTCTGTCAGTCTTTTATGCTTCTTTTTAATTTTTCCTGCTAAAATTTGTGACATTGTTTAATAGAGAAGCCACTGAATATAAAAACACATTCTGTAGTTGTATGGCTTATCAAACGTACATTGAGGTCACTGACTCCAATGGGCTTTGCATCAAGCCTCTGATCTAAATACATTTTTAAAGATAGATCAACTTTATGAGGATAGGCAAATATTGCAATTTATGTGAACTGTACTGTGTGAATTAGGACACCAATAGCACATCACTAACTAGTGAATTTTAGCAATGTATCATGAAATCAAAGAGTTTGCAAACATCTTGCGCACTAAAATGTGTTCTCAGAAAGTGTTTTGAACCATTTAAAGTAATGCACACATTTATAAAGTCTGCATAAAAAAACCTGAAGTTTATCCAATAAACTATTCACTATGAATAATTTGCTCAATTCCCAAAAGAGTCCTAATTTTCTCAATGTTTTTGCATATGTTATCCTATGATAGGTCTATGTAGGTACTTACTTTTGATGGTGTCCCAAAATTCCCACTTATAAGCTCCTGTTCACTGTTGCTTATAACTTTACCAAACTGTAACCAGTTGGGCTAAAATTTTCCATTCTGTGTGTTTGCCATAGTAGGGTGAATTCTTTTAGAAAAGTTCAGTTACATTTGTTCAGCTGTTTCTGAGAACGAAGTTGGGTGGTGTATATTGTTTGTCCACATTAAAAAAAAATTCTAGAGGCCTTTTCTCTGAGAACCTCTAAAACACCTTATGTTTTAGAGCAGGTTTTTTAAATCTGTCAAAGTTTATCCTTTGTGTCAGGGAAGTGCCTTTTGCTATCCTCAACTAAATCCATCCACACTTGGCCAAGTCCTAAGCCTTTGAAAAACTACAGATCACACATGCCCAAGCAACTTTAATTTTGATATTTCCTAACCTGCAGCCTTTATAGTGGGTTTTTTTTTAAATTTAAATCCATCCCACTTGAGTTGACAGTGTAAGTGATAGCAGTAGCAGGCTCTATGTGGACCAGAACTGGTGGGGCGGGGAGGGGTTTACAATGTTCAACCAAGAATTGCAGATTTTTTTCAAAGATGTATAAGCTTGGATAAAACAATATATATTTTCCCTATCCTCATTCTTGGAAATTTCTGAACCATTTTGGCTAAAAATTATCAAATATCTTAGCCTGAGAGTTAACCGGCATGTAAAATTTCTGCCCAAATATTTTGGCAAACGTATAGCCAACCAAAACAAGCTCTTACCATGCAAAGTGTCAGTTTAATCTTATTAATAGGCAGTGCCTGCCTAACATTTCTAGTGAATAATTCACAGGTAAATAGATCATCACATACAAATATTTTTCCTGGTACAGACTTTTCCATACTTTTTACCAAAATGTTTGTGTTACTAATGTAAAACATGTGTTTAAAGTATGAGTTTAACTGGGGCAGGCCTAGCAACTAGCTTTAGCACACAGATAACACTTTGCTCTTCAGAGTGCCTTGGAAACATTAATTCATCTTTGTTTCCTCTTACCCAGCTGTAAAGCAGGTATGTGTTATTAATAATCATTGTTTTACAAATTGAAAAACTGCAGCTGAGATTACATGATTTTTCTAAAGTCACAAAGGGAGTGAATCTTAAAGTTGGATTTAGATTTCAGGAATTCCTAGCTGCTTGTCTGTTGTTCTGACCAGTAGACCAAGTTTCTCCCTTTCCATGAAGAAATGATTAGTGGTTTTGTGGGGCAAAAAAGAGTGTTATAGTCACTACTTAATGCAATATTGTTCTGAAAGCTGTAGTCATATGCAACTTATGATATGTGTTGCTGTCTTGTGTATATATAAGAGCCTCTGTAAAGTATTGAGGTTCCTGCATCATAATGCTTTAACTGATATATTATATAACCTGAGCCACTTTAACAAAAATAACTAGAAAGAGTAGTTTATTATAACAACAAGCTGGCCAAATCAATATACAAACAGAGCTTAGGAAAAAAATCCTCCATAACATACAATAGTTGAATGAAATATCGAAGAACACAAAAGAAAAAGGAATATAAACACTTGAACTTTCTCCTTGCAAAGATGGTATTCATAATAAATTGTAAATGAGCAATACATATGCAACGGTAATCAAAGAAAAGCTGTTTGGCAAAGAAGTCTAGTAGCCAAGCACATAATCAGACCACATTGTCAAAAAAATAAAAGTTAATACTATGTGTTTGATATAAATGAAAAGCTTTTACTTGTAACTAAAAATATTCCAGAGGAATACAATTCTGCTCATGTGTATCAGACATGAAGATCCTGTTATCATACATATATTTCTTTACTAATAACAATTTGCAGTGAGGAGAGACGTTGGGACGAGAATGGAATTATTTCCTAATTATTTCTAAATTCATAATTCCTTAAAAATATTACCATGAAACTTCAACTGTTCTTTAGACTCTTTTCAACACCAAAGAATTAGGTTTTCCCTTCATTTAACACTGCCTTCTGAAACCTATATGTAGCCTATTAATATAAAAATGTCAGGGTACCTTTACTCTTCCCATCCTATTTTTCTGGCTTGTTTATTTAAAAAAAATCTTGCTTCTGTCTTTGCAGCATTCGCACCTATCCCATTTGGAGGAATTTACTTGCCACTGGAAGTTCCACCTAACAGATGCCACTGCTCTCCTCTTGTCCTGGCCTATGATCAAGCCCATTTCTCTGCTCTTGTGTCCATGGAACAAAAAGATCAACAGAGAGAACAAGGTAGTCTGGGACATTTCCGATCTAGTCAATGTTTTGTGGTGGAGGGGAATGCAAAGTGCTAAATGCTGTTTTTGTCTATCTAAAAATAAACATCACCCATTGTATTTTACTGTAATATACAGGGCGGGCTCATCTTAATCATCTAAGAACAAGACTGGAGTCTAATCTTTGCTCTAACATTGTGTATTTAACCCCTTTGTGTTGGTCCTGGGTTCTAATCTTTGCTCTAACATTGTGTATTTAACCCCTTTGTGTTGGTCCACATATGTGTAAATGAGATAATGCTACTTGCCTTTTACACTAGGGATCCTGGAGGCATTTGTTAATTAAATCCCGTGCTTCATTTGCAATTTCGGTCGCCCTCATTAGCCTCCCTAGATCGAACTAGGGGGCTAGTGTAGACATACCCTTTGAGGGGAATGGTTGTGGAAACTACAATATGCTACCATGAATTGGAAAAAGTTGTAGATAAACATTAAACAATTCTAATTTCCTTCACACACCATGCGCCAAATAAAGACAATGTTACGGAAGTTATAAAACTTTGATATGAAATCAACTCTTCTGAAATATCAAGTTCCTCTTCTCCAGATAATTGTTTCTAGACATTGAAAATTGAACTAGTTTGCCACCATCAGCATTCGTTACCATTTCCAAGTGACATGAACAAAGGTATTCTCATAGCATTACAACTGCAGCATTCATTTCAGACCTCACTCCATCTGATCCTTCGCAATGTTTGTTAGGTTCCATTTAATTATGCAAGATGCAGTTCTCCTCAGAGTTGATTGCTAAACTGTCTAGAGTGGCTCGTGACCTTGAATGCCTATCTCAGGCAGACACCCCATTCTGAAGGAGTGTTCTATAATTAGATTTAATCACGCCAGTAGCAAATGTGACCTCCTGGATCACTATGCCAGTCTCACCAGGGAGTCACAGACAGTCTCTTAGACTCTCCAGCCAATCTTGCCACCAAGACAGACTGAACTTAGTAATAAATGGTCATTCACACCAAAAATCACACCATTTTCAGGTTGCTTCCAGTTCAAAAAAACCAGTCATTTACCCTAGATCTTACTCCAAAGGCAACTGCTGTAGCCCATCCTGTAATAAACTCTTTAAAGGTTTATTAATTAGGAAAAAGAAATGTGTTATTTTCAGGTGGGTGCAAGCAAGTATGTACATGCAGACCTGCCGATGGGGTGGGACAGGGGCAGTGACCCCAGGGCCCGGTGAATCAAAAGGGTTTGGGGCTCCCACAGCAGCAGCCAGAGCCTCAGGCCCTTCAAATTGCTGTCGAACCGCCACGTGATGTGTTCCAGTAAATTCTGAGGGCTGGGGGAGCGAGTCCAACGTGGCATACTCTGGGTAGCACTGAGGAGTGGCTGTCCCAGCCCTTCCCTTTCTGCTCCCACATGCCCATTCTCTGAGTGTGGCGCCACCCACTGAACCTTGCCCAGGGGCCCAGCATGTCTGTGGGCCCCCTTGAATACATACAAATACATTGCAATATAATTCCTAAGAATGACAGAGTTGTAATGATCTGTCAATTCAAAGTGCCTTTTAGGGCTGACCCCAGACGTAACTCCCAGGATCTTTAGCCTCAGTTTGGTTTCCCTGCCTAGTGACAGTTCAAATAGCAAAGAGATGAAAAAATCTTCATATCATCTATTTTTATTTTCCTCTTCCAGCATTCAAAGGGATGGGAAAACACCTTCTGCTTGTACTCCTCCAGGAGTAGATGGGGTAATAAACAAGGCTTTTGTCTTATAATGGCCCTCTTAAATATTGGATGGGCAGGGGGACTATTTCATTACAATAGTCTTTTTTATTCTTTATCAGGGCTGGTAAGTACTTCTAACTAGGCAGGTCAACGATCAGAAAAACAAACACTGAATCTCTGCTGGTGGAATAATAGAGTAGTTTATAAATAATATTTAAATTGTGAATCAAAAACATAGGCTGGCAAATATTATTAGTTTCATGAAGAATCTACCCAGGGTAACAACTACAAAAGTCTGTTTATAATGGTGATAACCATGGTTCTCAAGAAGGCAAAATACCATCCACCTGGGGAATGGGCTGTGTTATTCACCCCTTAAGATGGTTCAGCTAGGGACCCCTCAGAGCAGATGGAGAATCTGATGACTAACTTTAGAGGTAGCTGACAGGACTCTCTTGCCTTCCTCTTTTGATCTTCACACATCAATATTTTGTGTTAGGATGAGACACAATAATAACAGAAGATGATACCCACACCACATCTGTGAAGCCAAACACTGGTGGCATTTTTTTTTTCATTTTTATTAGAGTGTGACAGCCCTAGTACTTTTGTATCACAAGGATGATAGACTTCCATCTGAAGCTGATTCCTTCTCTTTATCAAACTGATTTCAAGTTGTTTGAAGATACTTTTCTGGGGAGAGTCAGGAACAGACAACTAAAAATGGGTCTCTTGATTTCTAGCCCGTTATTGTGAAATAAGCAACTGTCACATTGAAATTCTTTTAATCATGGGTGTTTAGCTGATTATTCCTAAAAGCCTTTATTCATGAATTTGTCAGTTCAAAGGCACAGTAACTCTTTTTAAAAAGACAGATTTCCTGTAAATGGATAAATGTAATGGCTCTATTCCCAACAAAGCTCAAAGCATCCTTTGATTTAAATGTTACAAGGAGACACTATGAAGTAAATAGGTCCTGTCATTGCGTGTGCTTACACCCCACAAATTCTTAAATTAGTTTAGAAAGATTAGTGTTAATTTATTGACAGGGTCTGTGAAATGTTGGGGGAAACCAGAAGAGTGGACAGTTGAGTTTATTTAAATTGATTTGCAGTTGTTTTTCATATTAGCATGCTAGCTATAATTGTGTTCGTTTTGTTTTTGGAAACTCTGCAATTGTATTTATTCACTAATGCTCCCTTAACAAAAGAAAG
This sequence comes from Apalone spinifera, assembly GCA_030068395.1. Classification (NCBI taxonomy): domain Eukaryota; kingdom Metazoa; phylum Chordata; order Testudines; family Trionychidae; genus Apalone; species Apalone spinifera. The sequence continues at coordinate 4,459,976 of JANRFK010000875.1, forward strand.
AGGGGGAAAAAACACCAATCTTCCAAAATTGTGTTTCGGCCTGGCCTCGGCAAAGGCATATATGCTTTAAGAGCAAAGGTGTCAAATCTATAAAGGTTTTAATGCTGTTTTCTTAACAAATGCACATTTCAGTACTAATCATCTTAAAAATATTACAGATTAAACTGTCACATTATAGTCACTGCTGATTTGCTAGAAAAATATAGCCTTTCTGAAATTTCTCTTATACATAATTTAGTTCTGCTGCATTGATTCTATGCAGTTTTGTTGCTACTTTCAGATTTGGCTAATTCTCAAGGATGAGCACTCCTGTAGACAGCTGCATCTCACTGATTAGTGTAATCACCTCTGTGGAGGCTCCACTGAATATGTATAAAATTAAAAAAGAAAGACACTGTCATTTGCCTTTCCGCTATTTCATTCCTTCCCCTTTTCCTGTTCCTCTGTCTCCAAGCCTGCTCCGCCTCCTCCCTATCTCCCCCTCCTCCCAAACACACACTCTTCTTTCACTTGCTCTGAAAGAGATGGATGTCAAGATACTGCCAGAGTTTGGAAATGTGTCCTTGACATTTACAGCTGTTTTTTTTTTTAAAGCAGCACTAAAAAGTGAAGAATTATACAAGCACAATAAATGTTAAGTCTGCTTTGGTTGACGCTAATTTATAAATTGTTAGATAAGTGACAAGAAGTGAAGGGTGAGTGTGGAGATGAGTTGATTGGAGTAGAGATGAAAGCCTCATAGCTCTGGGATATTAAGTGGAGGATATTCCTAAGCATATTATTTTTAAATGTAGAAGGATCTAAGTTTAGTATGTTACATGAAGTTTTGGCATTAAAGCTTAAATGTTTCACTTGTAGACAAGAACTGGCCCAGTCCAGCCTCCCAAGGTGCAAGTCATTGTCACTAGAATTATTATCCCTCAGGAAGCGAACATATTTAGGCTGAGATTTTCAGAGATATATAGCAGATTTTTGGTTTATTTAGGCAGTTTTGAAAATTTCAGTCTAGGTTTTTTAATATTTTATTTCAAAAAAGGAGCATGTTTAAAGTTGCTATTAATACGGTGCATTTTAACACTGGTCTTGGTAGCTTTCAAAGATCACACTCTTCTTACAGAAAATACCTATAGATGAACAGCTCTTACCTATTTTTTTTTTTAAGAATTCCTCTTCCTTTCAGACTCGCCATGTTGGAAAGCTGAGTTAAGTGAGTGTAACCATTTGATACAAAATGAATATTTTCGAACTGTATTCTTGCTGCCTGCTGAGTACCATCACTGGAGAAAAAATGTATAATTCTGGATTTTTCGTGCATAAAATCAGATTTGTAGCTCTAGCCTGCTGTGAATAAATCATATCCAATTAAGCTTCTAGTTCTGCTTTCAAATCAAAATCACAGCTAATCAAAAACATATCAAATGAGGTAGAAATCAGCTGAACTCAGACCTGTGTTTGTGCCTATTGTGCTGGAGGGAAACATATTTACTAAGGAAACAGTGAGAGTTATTAGGTTGGCTTGGTGCTCTTGAAGTGATATATGCTGCCAAGCAGGAAAAATGAATTTGAATCCCAGACATTGTTTCTCATTCACTGACAAAGCTGTTTTAAACCCCCAAAGGAGGGCATATGCCCCTGTTACACAACAACAGCAAACCCTGTTGGCTTTTCAAGTCTCTAAAGCTTCAGGGAGTAGCCAAGTTAGTCTGTGCAGGATAAACTTGAAAAACAAATGGTCTGGTAGCACTTTATAAACTAGCAAAACATGTAGATGGTATCATGAGCTTTTGTGGCACAGCCCATTTCTTCAGATGACCGGTCATCTGAAGAAGTGGGCTGTGCCCCCGAAAGCTCATGATACCATCTACATGTTTTGTTAGTCTGTAAAGTGCTACCAGACATTTGTTGTTTTTCAAGTCTCTAAGTCTTTCTTCCTGAAAGATAATCATGCTACAGAAAAAAGTTTGCAGCTAGAGAGGAGGAAAGAAACTTTTATAACACATCATCTTTGAACATCTTCATCCAAGACTTGAACACCCAGTCAGGTCCTCCCACATAGATGTTTGGATGAGGTTGTACGAAAGGGGACAGTGTGTTATTGAAGAAATGGTATTAGAGGGCAGTGGTTATAAACATGATACAGAAAAGAAAAAAACAATCTAAACATCAGGTGTATCAGTTGAGTAAAACTAGTCAGCCTTAAGTGGCATCTATCTTTGATTTCTTTTTTCTCCTCCATTGAACACCTGTTCTCCAATGGCTTATGTTTCAGGGATTTGTCAGGTAGGTGCCTGGCAACCAGTTTGGCCTTTACAGGGAAATGAATTGTGCATAATGGACATGGCAGCTGTCTTGTATCTCACCAACAATAACAACTGGTAGCCAACAACCCCCATGAGAATTCTTTTCAGAAAGGAACCATTTCCTTAAACACGCCTCAGGTACCATTTGAAAAACCTCGACAAAAGTTCTGCAAAGACTTCTGTAAAGTATATTCATACAATGATGTCTTATATCTCAAATAGAGTTGCAACTTCTGAATCTATTTTTAATGTTAACATTTCTTACAGAGGTTTGCAGGAGGCCCACTGTGTATGTCAGTTATTTACTTCAACAGATGTTGTAGAAATTACCAGTTGTGGTGCAGCTTCCTGACTGTAATACATACCTTCATCTAAGTTCTGTTTTCTTTCTTTGATTTTATCTGATATGTGATGTTAAATATTGTAGCTAATCAGCAAAAAGTTCATTGGTTCAACTGGAGACCATCATTTTAATGAAGAAAGCTCATTGTGCTTGTTTGGAAGCTCTGCTCTTGTACACTTTTCCCATCAGCCTCCCATGGACAAGACATGGGCAGTAATTGTACTAGAGAGAGAGTGAATTGTCTAATTGTCAGAGGCCATTGTTAGGAAGCCTAAAAATAGAGAAGCAGAATCAGACTATCCACAAACTAGAAGCACATTGTGGCCTGGTTTTTGTTACTCTGTCATTTCTTGCAAAGTGAGCACTGGTTGGACAGCAAACTCAGTCATGTTAGAAAGCATATCTGTATCACATTCTGATCTTTGCATTTCTGAATGGGATCTCTGAAGGTTTGTAGCATAATTGTTATCCGGCAGGATTGGGAGTACAGTTGTATACGTTGGACTATGTGACTATTACTGAGCAATGCCATTGTGCAGTTATAACACCTTATGCATGTGGTTAACTAGCAACCACCAAAATGTTTTTACTGTAGTGCCTAATGGTGGCCCCTCAAAATTGCAGTTTAAAAATGGATGGGAGAAGAACCCTAGCATGTACTTTTCATAAGAACATAAGAACACAATGTAAGAACATAACAGCCACACTGAGTCAGACCAGAAGTCCACCTAGCCCAGAATCCTGTCTTTCGACAGTGGCCAATGTCAGATGCCCCTGAGGGAGTGAACAGAACAGAGAATCATCAAGTAATCCCGCTCCTGTCACCCATTTCCAGCCTCTGACAAACAGACTAGTGACTCCATTCCTATCCACCCTGGCTAATAGCCATAACTCACCTGACTGAATTTTGCAAGCAGGCTTACTCTCCTCCTGAGTTCTTCAGCACCATGACATCCACACATCTCAGCAGGGTGATGAGTGCTACTTCCATTCTCTATGTGCTAATTACAGTACTTGGTAAATTAAACCCTTTAATGCCACCTAGTGACATATTGCTGCTATTACAAGCTATTGAATATTTCTGTTATTTTTTGTGCATTACCAAAATATTTTCTTTTTAATAATTATGCAACATATTTCCCTTGGTGGTGGTGAATATAATCTTGAATGATAAAAATGTTGGTATGAGGAGTTATATAAAATGCTCTTTTTAGAAATAATCTCAAAAAGTGATAGCAATTTTGTAAAGTACATCAGAAGCAGGAAGCCTGCTAAACAACCATTGGAACCACTGGACGATCGAGATATTAAAAAGGACTCAAGGACAGTAAGGTCATAGTGGAGAAACTAAATTGAATTCTTTGCATCAGTCTTCACAACTGATGAGATTCCCAAATCTGAGCCATTCCTTTTAGGTGACAAATCTAAGGAATTGTCCCAGATTGAGGTGTCATTAGAGGAGGTTTTGGAACAAATGGATAAACTAAACAGCAGTAAGTCACTAGGACCAGATGGCATTCCCTAACTGTGATTTGTAACATATCCTTTAAATCATCTTTTGTACAAAATGACTGGAGGATAGCTAATGTGGTGACAATTTTTTAAAAGTGCTTTAAATCCTTGTAATTATAGGCCAGTAAGTTCTGACTTCAGTACTGAGCAATTGGTTGGCTGAAACTATAATAAAGAACAGAGTTGTTAGGTCCATAATTAACATAATTTGCTGGAGAAAAATCAACATAGAATCACCAATCTACTAGAATGCTTTCAGGGGAGTCAACAGTCATGTGGACAAGCAGGAATACACTAGATATAGTGTACTTAGATTTCCAGAAACCCTTTGACAAAGCCGCTCACCAAAGGCTCTTAAGCAAAGTAAGATCTCACAGGATAAGAGGGAAGGTCCTCTCATGGACTGATAACTGGTTAAAAAATAAGAAACGAAGGGGAGGAATAAATGGTTAGTTTTCAACATGGGGAGAGGTAATTAGTGGTGTCCCCTAGGGGTCCCTACTGGGATCAGTTCAATTCAACATATTCATAAAAGATCTGGAGAAAGGGGTAAACAGTGAAGTGTCAAAATTTGCAAATGATACTGCTCAAGTCCAAAGGAGACTATGAAGAACTTCAAAAGGATCTCACAAAATGAGGTGACTGGGCAACAAAATGGCAGATGACATTTAATTTTACTAAATGCAAAGTAATGCATATTGGAAGATATAATTCCAACTATACAAATAAAATGATGAGTACCATTACCACTCAAGAGAGAGCTCTTGGAATAATTGTGGATAGTTCTCTGAAAACATACACTCAATGTGCTTCGGCAGTCAAAAAAGGAAATAGAATATTAGGAATCATTTAAAAAAGAAAATAAGACAGAGAATATCTTATTACCTCTGTATAAATCCATGGTATGCCCACATCTTGATGTGGTCACCTCATCTCATAAAAGATATCTTGACATTGGAAAAAGTTCAAAAAAGGGCAAAAAATGATCAGGGGTATGGAATAGCTGCCATATGAGGAGACTGGGGCTATGTTTAGACTACAGGCTTCTTTCGGAAGAAGCATTTCCAGAAGAGATCTTGCAAAAAAACTTCTTCTAAAAGAGAGCATCCATTCTGCGAAAGCACATCGAAAAAGCAATCTGCTTTTTTGAAAGATAGCATCCACACTGAATGGATACTATTTTGCATCTCAGCCGTGATTAGTTACTATGGGCGGAATGGCCACCAGGGCACCTGTCTTTTTCCTCTTTCCTCTTCTTGCGAAAGAACTCCTTCTTCCCCAGCCACACATGCTTGTAGAAAGAAGTTTACCAATGTCAGGAAAAACCCCTCCTTTTGATTTTTTTTTCAAAAGAATGTGATTTCAGTGTGGACTTAATTGAAGTTTTTTGGAAAAACCATTTTTCTGGGGGGGGGGGAACCTCTGTAGTGTAGACATACCCTGGGACTTTTCAGCTTGGGGAAGATGACTAACGGGGATATTATTGAGGTCTATAAAATTATCACTGGTGTTGGAAAAGTGAATAAAGATGAGTTATTTACTTATTCTCATAACACAAGAACCAGGGGGTCACCAAATGAAATTAACTTGTAGCCAGTTTAAAACAAACAAAAAGAAGTACTTCTTCACACAACACACAGTCAACCTATGGAACTCCTTGCCAGAGGATGTTGTGAAGTCCAAGACCATAACAGATTAAAAAAGAGCTAGATACATTCATGGAGGATAGGTCCATCAATGGCTATTAGCCAGGGAGGGCAGGAATTGTGTTCCTAGCTTCTGTTTGTCAGAAGCTGGGGATGGATCACTTGATGATTATCTGTTCTGTTCATTTCCTCTCAGGCACCACGCATTGGCTACAGTCAGAAGACAAAATACTGGGCTAGATGGACCTTTGGTCTGACCCAGCATGGTTTTTCTTATGTTCAGAGCTGCTCCATGTAATTGTATTTGCGTACAAAAGGTGTGGAATAACTGAAAGCTGTTGAAGATCACTATGGACATCAATATAATTTAAATCTTGGTTTCACTTGTATAGTTTTTTTACTGAGAGTAACTTCTCAAGGAACTTTCTTATGCCCTAGACTGATTCACTTTAATTCAATCAATAGGCTAATCACAGAAGCTGTTGAAACAAAATAATATTTATTGGGACTTAGTTTTTTATTGCATATTAGTGCAAGTCCACATGTGGTTCAGCCAAGCACCATTTGGCATAAATCCAAGAGAGCGGGAGAGGATGCTACACCATTCAGAAAGATGTTCTACTCATACCCATTTTTTTTCCTTGCCATACTTAAAGGCACCATTTTGGGAGTGGGGGAAGGGGATCTACAGCCACATGTACTAGGATGCTACTTGGTCTTTTTTCCCCTTCCTCTCACTATCAGGAATCAGGTGAAAGCACCTGTGGTCTCTAGGTTGCTGGCGCTTGGGCAGGGAGTGAATGATAACCACAATGACACACCATATCATGGCAGGAACTCCCTGTCTGAGGTAATCTTCCCAAGGCCATATTCAGCCAGTTGAATTATCCCTAAATATGCAGTGTAACTAATAGATATCAAAGTAAAACATGAAACTTATTCATAGTCCTATGGAGAATAGGAGTTTGTGGCCATCGACCTCTGTTAAGAATTGAGCTTTTTTATTTTAAAAAAATAAAATGTAATTACAGGCAGTAATGAAGATTTCGTCTCCCTATCTGAATAGCATTGATCGTGTAATCTGAGAGCTTGGGAGAGAACATAGATTTGGCTGATTTTCTTTTACTTGGACTGTATAGTCTCGCCAGATCACATCTGGAGCTTTGACATATAAGTAAAATTCCATTAATACATACAGATGAAATCCAAGTGACTTCAATCATTTTACCCCCATATACTCTATATCTAAATTTGATCAACTATGGTAGGTACCTATTTGTTACAAAATGTGTCAGTTACTGAACGGATAAGGGTGGGTTACCTCACCCTCAAATCCCCAGGAGGAATCCTGTCTGTCTGGAGAGGGTTTTAAAACATACTTCAGTTTCCCTGAAACACATCTTGACATGTTCTTGATGAACACATTGTGGTAGTTCCATTAACTATAAATTGGGTCCGATAAGATGAAATATATCAGCTGGCTAGAACCTGCCTTCTGATAGTTTTGTCTCCTCACAGGCTGCTTATCTAGGTGTTTCATCTTTGTTCTCATACTCAGGGAAAACAATGCCAACTGAGCCAAAGACTGTTTCATGAGTCTTATCTAAGAGCTACCACACTATAATGAAGTGCTTTGTCAATCAGCCAGCAGTGAAATGACTCTTCATAATCAGCTTCAAATAATGTGAGTTGTGTGACAACAGTCCTTTGACCATAACACATTTATCATAACGGTTTACTGAAGAGTACCTGTTTGAGCATATTATTTTGCGAGTAGCTTTTTATATACTTTTAAAGGGAAGGACATTTAATGCTGTCATTTGTAACTAGCTGTGATAACTTTTGACCTATCAATCTGCACCGGAACTTGTTAACAGTGTTAAAGCATGGTTTCAACTAACACTTAAAAAAAGTCCTTGACCATACTGAAGCAGCAAAAAAATCACAAATTATAAAGGAAGGCACTCTAGAAACTAGTCTGAATTCCTCACTTACCCCTGGTCTACACTAGGGATGTGACGGACTAGTCAGCTAGTTGACTATCCGATAAGCATTTGCTTATCGGATAGTCGACCTGCTAGTCAACTAGTCACTTCCCTCCTCCCCCCATCCCCTGCTGCCTCTATCAGAAAGAGGCAGCAAGAGGTGGGGAGAGGAGGGAATACTTCAAAGTACAACACCCTTTGAAGCCTGGGGCCAGACCCTGGGCTTCACACAGCACTGCCGCTTTGAAATGCCGCATGCAGCCCAAGGCCAGCTGGGGTGTCCGTAGGCTGCACATGGCGTTTCAAAGTGGCAATGCCACGTGGAGCCCAGGATCAGCTGGAGTCCCCAGCTGACCCCCAGGCTCCATGCAGTGCTTTTGCCTTTGAAGTGTAGCAACAGCCATAATGCATTAACTATTCAATTAGTCGATATTTAACATCCTTAGTCTACACTAGGGAATAAGTTCGAATTAAGATACTTAACTTGAGCTACATTAATTGCATAGCTTAAGTTGAAGTATCTTAACTCAAATTTTGGCTCCGTCCACACTGCAAGAAGTTGAAGGGACCACACTCTCCCTTTGACTAACCTTACCCCTCATGGAAGCGGACTACTGGCATCAACAGGAGCACCCTTTCAGTTCAAATTATCATGTCTTCATCAGAGACGCTAATCTGAACCCTGGAAGATCGATTGTGTCTGCTTCAATCTTATCTGTAATGTAGACAAGGTCCCTTAGAGTCCTTGAACACTACAGTTCCTTCTGTTCTACAGGAAGAGGATCTCACATACAGGAAATCAAACTTACTGAATGGCATCTATCTTGTGGAACAGGCAGCACAGTGAAATTTTAAAGATTTGAAACATCAGCTATTAAATTATGCATGAAGAGAGTAGTACTCCCTCAACGCAACTTCAAACTACCCACAAAAGTCAAAATATGGTGTATATTCTCATCACAGGGGTGCAAAAAACCATTCAGGTAAAAAGAGCTTGAAAATCTCTGCATATTTATGGTGCTGGTATAATCTTATAGCCCTTAATGTATATGTTTATTTGTTAATATAGTATTAGAAGGTCTCTGTCAGGACAGTTTAGACCAAGTTTAAGATTTGTACAAATAACTTTTACAAATGTCTATAAAAAGGTTTGTTATACGAAATCATTTTAATGGATTTCTTTGGAATCTCTGAAAGCTACTAACTGTAATCTGTCATTTTTTCTTGGAATGAAACAAAAATATCTAAATGTTTTGTTTATCAAGGTGCATTTATTTTCTGGGGAGGAACTAAATCCAAAGAATCAAATACATGACAGTAGTTAAGGGCTTTTTGGTTTCAAGCCACATGTGTCATGTCACCTCATAACTCAGTCTGCTCTCTGCACATCAGTAGTTCTGGAGCAAGAGTATGCACCATCAAGACTGGGCATGTGCATATCCTTGGATTGGTTAGGCTCTTTTTTTGTTTGCTTTCTGCAGTGTGCTGATTTAATACACTTTGGGAACTATAATAAATCCTAAATCCATAAAAGTTGATTAATTAACTTAATTTGCATAGGTTTAATAAGTTCTGACAGTACTTTCCTTTTCTGGATTGCAAATGACACTCAAAACACAAGGGACTTGATTTTGTTTTCGATCCGTCATGATGTTCCACTGATAAAATGCCAGTGGAGATATTCCTGATTTACATCAGTGTACATGAGATTGGAGTCCGGCCCAGTAGTCACTTCTGCTTAGTACTGATGTCCTTTGGAGTGCCCCATAGTGCAATTACTTGGTGGCTCTAATGCAGAATTCTCCAGTTAACTTTGAATTATGACATTATATACTATACTTGTCATCCAAATGCATGTTCTTCAAAGAGCTAAAGTCTCTAACAATACTTGTTTTCCTACCTGGATCTTATGTCAATATATGCAGCTAAAACTGGCTAATTGTCCACAGTTTAATATTTCATACTAGAGTGGCCTGGGCAAAAAAAATGTGCTGCAATGTAAAGAATTGTACTCTATTGTCAGTAGGGGGCAATCTTGGCATAGAATTTGTACAGAATGCTTGCTTTCCTCTTTACCCTTCCAATCTCCCCCCTCGTTGCCTCGTTTCTTTTGTGTAGAAAACTAAACGAGGCAAAAATATTTTTATAATGGAGTCATCATTAAATATGTCTGTCAAGCCTAATTAATAATTAATTTCAGCATAATTATTGTTACAGTTGCAGATTATACATCCTGAATTCTGCTCTGTGATCAACAATAATTATCCAAAAATGCTCCATCTTTTCAGAGTTGCTGATGTAAATGTCTGTGGTGCTAGAAAATAATAGTTAAGTGTTGTTTATGGTAAAGGTAATAACCTCTGAATTATTCATTGCCATGTGACTGGCTGGCTTTTCAGCGTCCCTGTGCCCTTTGACTTTCCTTGGGTGAATATTTACAGTAAGTCATTTAGGCTAATGCTAAAGAAAATTAAATTTCTTGATTGGTTGTCACTAGAGCAGTAATAGGCTGCAGAATTCTGAGAAAGGAATCCCATTCCCAGGCCCCCTTCAATAGCTTTATATTAAATGTCATCATAAAATATGTAAGCACAGAGACTAATCTTTTTAAAAACGAAACACAAGAAAATGGCCCACTTTAATTCAAACCTCTGTTACATTTCTCATAATGTATTAATTAAGAATCTATAAAATCTATTTTAGTAGAGTCTTCAGCATGCTCAGTACGCAGCGGAACTGCTAAACTTTATCCCTGAGGCAAACACCAAGCCAGCAGAACTGCAAAAAGAAAGAAAACAACAATGGAAGCATAGCCCAGTAGCAGTGATCTTTTCAATGGACTTGATCAGTCCTTAAATAGCCTGCTGGTTGGTTTGTGTGGTGGGCTTTGCCCCAGCCTCTTCAATACCCTAACTGGCTAGCTCCTGATCTAGAAATCTCTAGAATTGTTCTCTGCTTCATGCTTCAGTTTTGAATGCTCGTCATCTCTCTGGGTCATAAGAACCTATTGAGTGAGACTATGCAAAGATGGCTTAGGATAGTCAGGAATGAGGGAGCCTTGTTCATGCCCTAAGCAACAATTGATGGTGTGTGAAGGATTTATCTTCAAATTCTCAATCTTTTTATTTCTTTTCAGTGAAGAATGAAAAGTTACCAACTGTGAAAGACACTCACATGCATGGTCACATTATGTATATTATATATGTAATGTGTGTTTATATATAGTGACAACCCACAACCTGCATAGTGCTAATGTGGGGGATTTTAATTCAGTTCTTACTAATATTTATAATGGAATATGTCCCTGTAAATGTACAATGTGAATTATAAAACATCAGGATCCCTGCCCCTAAAGAGTTTCCTAGGCCTTGTCTACATACAGACTTTGCTCAGCTGCAAGCATGGAGCTTGTGGTGTAGAACATGTATTTACTCATACAGGTATGTTGAGAGAACCCCTCCTGTGGATGCCATTATACCAAAATAAAGGTCCTTAATACCGGTACAGCTCATTCCCCTTCCCATACATGAATAAGCTGTACCAATATAAGCCTCACAAGGGTAGCCAAGTTATTCTGTAACAGGAAAAACTTAAAAAACAACAAATAATCTGGTAGCACTTTAAAGACTAACAAAACATGTAGGCTATGTCTACACTGCAGGCTTCTTGCGCAAGAACTGTTTTGCACAAGAGTTCTTGCACAAAAGGTCTTGCTCAAGAGTGCGTCCACACTGCCACGTGCTTTTGCGCAAGAGCGTCCATGGCAGTGCGGATGCTCTCTTGCGCCAGAAACCCGTGTTGCCCAGGGGTTATTCCACAAGAGGGCTTATTCCTCGTGGGGAGAGAAATAATTCTTGCACAAGAAGCCCTCTGTTCCGACACTTTACTGTAAATTTACTTGCGCAAGAATGCACGTGCAGTGTAGATGCTCTGCAAGTTTTTGCTCAAGAATAGCCGTTCTTGTGCAAAAAGCCTGCAGTGTAGACGCAGATGTAGATGGTATCATGAGCTTTTGTAGGCACAGCTCACTTCATTTGGAGAAGTGGTCTGTGCCCACGAAAGTTCATGATACCATCTACATGTTTTGTTAGTCTTTGAAGTGCTACCAGACCATTTGTTGTTTTTTAAGTTTTTCCAGTATAAGCCTTTTCATATCAGAATAAGCATGTTTATACTGGTATAACTGCATCCACATTACAGGGAGTTGTATTGCTTTAATATTGTGCCAATACAGTTGCACAACTTCGTAGTGTAGACAAGGCTTAACAGGTTAGTCCTGCAATTCTCATTCATGGCAGTAGTTAGTCCTACCTCATGCCAATTAGCCTCATTAGTTGCAATGAGATTATTGGCACAAGTACAGGCTGTTTCAGAAAAATATAGTACCAGAGGTTATGGTTCAAATGTGGGAGAAGGGGAGGGGAAGTCAATGTTAAAATGCTTCACAAACAGTCTGGGCTTAGAGGAGAGAGGTAGCACGTCACGTAGAAATTGAGAGACTAGAGTAGAAGAGGCCTTTATACCACGCTCCTCTACTAGTTCCCAGCTAAACCCATTCTTCACTCCTGATATCTTCTTTTCTTCAGCGGTGATCCCTCTGACTGACTCTGAACACAAGTTACTGCCTTTGCACTTTGCAGTTGATCCTGGGAAAGACTGGGAGTGGGGGAAAGATGACAATGATAACACCAGACTTGCCAAGTAAGAACTCTTTATAATCTTAATAATAAGGTGTCTTGAACACATCTAGCATGATCTATGACCATGACACTCGCTAATTGTAATGTTTATTGGGGCAAAACAGGTGAGTGGGTGGGTCTCAACCTTACAAACATGATGGGAGGGGCTGTTAGTCTGAGCAACACAAGTTCTCTGGTGCAGTGAAGTTAAGCACTGATTTTCCTTGGATGTATTTTTAACTAATTAGTCATCTGTTTTCTTTCCTCTGTTTTTCTTCAGCTTGATTCTGTCTCTGGAGGCAAAGCTTAATCTCCTGCACAGCTACATGAATGTAACTTGGATACGCATACCATCCGAAACACGGGTAACCCTTCTCTCTGGCTAAACAACAGAAAAGAAATAAGACACAATAGGGCATGTTCATTGGGGAGACTACCTTATGTCAATAGCCAGTAAAGGCGCAGAGCTTGGTGAAGTGCATTGATTTTGGAATAAGGCTTTCAAATTTGCCATCTCATTTTCTTTTTTTAAATAAATAAATGACACACACACACACACACACAGAGCTGCTTGGGTGTTTTTGCAGCATACACCCCACTTTGGAAAATAGTTTCTAGTAAAACTGCTCTTTTAGAATTATTTTTCTTTAGGAATATTGTTTTGTTTTATTTTAGAGTTCTTTATTTTTAAAGGCTTCCTGAACTATTTATGCTCCCATTTTCCAAAAGGCCTTTTCAGCAGCAGTTTGTGATCCAGCAGCCAATTTCAACTCAATTTCTCTTATAAGAACTAAATTTCAACCCCTGGAAAACTCATAGCTTCACTTTTACATTAAAAAGTGGCTGACAAGACCACAAACTGAAGTGGCAACCTGGCACCCGGGGAGGAGGAAGCTATTTCACATGGGGCATAGCAGAGACCTCACTGCTGCATCTCTCACACAATTCCTATGCAAATTATATTACAGAAGATGAGGTTGGTCTAATGTCAAAAGCTTCATGGGTGAGGACAAAGGTAATTAGGTACCTGCACAACTGGGGGTGGAAAAGAGAAATTAAGGATTCAGGAAAAACAGAAGGGGAGGAAAAAATTGTTTTACGTGGCCCAACCTATACTCAGTGAAGGCTCCACTCCTATTAAGATATTTTCAGATGTTTTCTTTCCTTTGTCAGCTCCAATTATTCCCACATATTCTCTGCCCATCCCTCTCATTGGTAGAGCCTCAGTTCCTCCATTTGCTTGTGAATCACGTCTGGTGCCATTGTAGTGTTACCTCCCACTGAATTAATCTGCCTGTACAAACAAGCCCCATCTCTATTATTATTATTGTATTAATTGACAAGCTCATGGGCTGACTTATCATTCTTCTATAACGAGGATTGGACATTGTTTTATGAAGCCACTATGAACCTTGTTTTTAACTGAATAAGGTTCCCCGAGAGAATTCTGGCCCCTTTAAAGTCAGTGACAGAACTACTATTGATTTCAGTAAAGCCAGGATTTCACCCTTAGCGTTGGAGAAGATAAATGTGTCCTTTTTATTGTATCCAATATTAGTCAGGAATATAAAGTACAATAGACTTCCGATAATCCGGTAGTTTTGGGACCTAGGTGGTGCCGGATTATCGGCTATGCCAGACTATCAGGAGGTACTATAAGGGGGCATACTCCCAACCCAATTCCCCACCCCTAATTCTTGGGTCCCAGAGCTGCCGCTACAGCCGTGCATCTCCCTCCAGGTGCTGGGGCACACGTGCTGAGCGGCCGGCTTTGAGCATGAGCTGGCTGGGATGCCGTGCACAACCCAATTCCCCTCTCCTCCCTTCCCTTTCCCCAGAGCCAAACACCTCCCCTCCCTGCTGTAACCCAATCCCACACACACACCTTAGGCTCGGTCCCGGAGCCAGAGCCTCTGCATCTGGGACGCCATGCACACCTCCCTCCCCCCCGCCCCGATCTCCCTTCACCTTCTCCAGGCATCTCTCCCTCGCAACCTTATGTCTGGGTCACGAAGCAGCTGCCTGCGCTCAGCGGCCGACTGCTAGCACGTGCAGGCTGAGACGCTGTCTGCGACCCGGCGTGTACATGCAGGGTACAACACAGTGTGCTGGAGGCCGTGAGCGGAATGGCACGGACCCTAAGCGTGCATGCGGCTCACAGCGGCCTGGCCGTGAGAGCGGCTGACCTGAGCAGTTCTGTCCTGGTTCCATCCGGAGCTGCAATTTTTTTCCATTAGGAGATTTGGGTTGGCCACCCCTGAATTAGGCTCTTGCCATTTTGATGCCGCACTATCGGGAGTGCCGGACAATTGGATGCTGGACTATTGGAGTTTTACTGTATATAAGTACAGAGCACTGCTGCTCCTTGTGTTGTTTGTATGGGTGTCTTTTTGATTTAGTTGACTGTCCCAGAGAAGAAGAACCAGTTCTTACTGAATCACAATGTGTAAGTCACTCTGCTAAGAACATAATGTTGTCTTGCTTGTGCTTTTGCACAGCTAGATAGCAATAAACCAATTATTGACAGATTTATTTTGGATGAGGAGAATGGCATAACTCATAGCACTTCCCCAGCAGAGCTGAAACTTCTTCAATGGAACGAAGGTGAACTTACCCTTTATGCAGAGGGGCAGCCATACAAGCTGGAGGG
>JANRFK010000875.1:4479048-4519613 GCA_030068395.1 Apalone spinifera
GACCTTTGGTCTGACCCAGTACGGCCATTCTTATGTTCTTATGTTCTTATGTCCAAAATTATGGATGAATGGTTATTACAAAAATACTTCCTCAGGCCCATATGCAGGGGTGGTGTGAAGGGTGTGAAAGCATCCCCATGGTCCCGAGTATTCTGGGGCATGCTGCAGCCAGGCAGTGGAAGGCAGGAGCAGCGTGCTGCCCAAGCCTCCCTCCCCCATATTCTGGCTGGCCAGGGGAAAGCTGGGGCTGATTTCCCGCTTACTTGGGAGATCATGGTGTGTGCATTCACACCCTTGCCATCCACGTTTACAAAAAAAAGCGCCCTCCCCGGAAACTCCTGCGTACCGGCCTGTTCCTTCTAAGAACTTTTCCAGTCTATTTGTTACAAATATTGATTTGAGTCTTGTGGACTGAACGACATCCACATCCACAAAGAGCTTTGAGGATATCTGTGCAAACACTTCCAGCATGAATACTCCTTCAAATGCAGATTTATGCAAGTCATCGTAGCCAAATATTTACATAGGTATTTGTGATATTTCTTTCCTCTCTGGGAATAAAGTTTTACTCTACTGGCTATGTGTGAAAAGTAGCTTGAAGGGTTTGCAAATACCATCAAAGTACATTTGTGGTTCTTAGTACAAGAAGTTTTTTCTGAACACTATTTGCAGTTTTCATGCCACCAACCAATGTAAGTTTGGCAATAAAATAAACTCAGATTTTTTTTTCAGTATTGATACAGTTGTAAACATTGCCTGATTTTCCTATCTATAGCTTCAGAGGGGTAGCTGAGTTAGTCTGTAACTGGAAAAACTTAAAAAACAACTAATAGTATTGCAGCACCTTAAAGATTAACAAAACATGTAGATGGTGTCATGAGCTCATTTTCTGCAGGCATACAGAAAAGCTTTTGCCTTCAGAACTCTCTTTGGTCATTCTCTGCCATTCTCAGGATCATTTTATCCAAGTATTAAACAACATTTTTCCTGGCCCACAAAAAGCTTAGGGCCTAATTCTCACCACATAGACTCAGATCTTACATGTGTGTAACTGTTAATTTGAGTACAGTTGTTCCTATTTAGTATCAGTGTGAGCTCAGTCAGTCCCTTTGGCCCTGATTCATTTTCTGGAAAGCATTTAAACATGAGCCAAGTCCCCCTTGAAATCAGTGGAATTTTGTCTCATTCTTAGAGGTAAACATATATTTAAATGTTTTGCTGAATCAGATCCTGGATGACATTTTTATTAAATAGATTAACGAACCATCCCTTAAGAAGATGAATTTGTAAAAAAAAACTTGTGGGTAGTACCCGACTAGCTCTTTCATGAATTCAGACCTGTGTTGAACTTGTGTCCATTTTTCATGAAGGGAACATGTTATCAAGCTAAGTGAGTTGTTAAAGTGTCCTTTATTGTAAGACTCCCCCTTAAGAAGCCTAGAGTTCAAAATCATGGTTCTTGATGTTGCCACAGCGTCTTTTTGGGTTAGCTGTAGTGAGTAAGCGTATGTTCTCATTGCCAAAGAAATCTGTGATTTCAGATCATCTTACAACAAATCAAACATATTTGATTTGTATATGTTAAAGTGGGGGAGCGAGAGAAAGAGAGGACAAAATATTAAATAATTATTAGACTAGCAGTAGCATTTGATATTCCTATAAATGTTCCTATATAAAATTAAATTTGAGAAAATTCCATTTAGCATCCAGTTGCTCTTGCCCATTTATTTGATTCAGCTGCATCATCTTTGAATAAGAAGAAATTTGGTCACAGTACACACTTAAAAATGCATACATTATTTGTTTTAAGTTTTAAAAATAGCTCATTTAGTAAAGTTTTAGATGCAGTATTCCTCAAAATAAGAGGTTTGCAAAGTCAATATTTCCATAAGCAGGGCTCGACAAATTAGTCAATCTACTCGCCCGGGGCGAGTAGATTTTAAGCCGGCATGGTGCTGCAGTGCAATCAGCGCATGTGCAGCGCGGTCTGCGCATGTGCAGCGTGCCAAACCGCATGGCTGGCGAGTGGGGCTCGCGGCTGCTTATCAAGCTCTGTCCATAAGCAATTACTACCGTATAAATTACTTAATAAATTGACTCTTACCTAGACCATTTTGAAAAGTTAAATTGACCTCCATAATAACAACATAATTGTGTCACCATAGCTAATCATCACAATATGCAGCGTCATACTTTGCTTCCTGCTCATTTTTCATATTTTATTTTTTCAGTTATTTAAAATTAATGTATTGTGTGATACAGGTTGAACCTCTTTAATCCAGCTCTCTCTGATCTGGCAACATCCATGGGCGGCCGGCATGATTTTAGTTAGTTACATCCACGATAAGTGGAGATCCAGCTAAGTTTTTCTGCAGTCCCATTCAGTTGTTTACAACCACCAGTCCTGGCTTTCAGTGTTCTGTGCTGTTATTTAGCTTTAATTTACCACTAAATGTCTTCTAAGAGCCCAGTAAGCAGTGGAAATGTTGGTAATGCTGCTAGAGAATATTGACCTCCCATGGTTTGGAAAATTCTCTGGTTCAGCACTGGTCAGGTCCTGAGGGTGCCAGACTAGAGAGGCTGAACCTATAGTAGTGATATTCAGTATTCCACAGCCACCCATTTCCTCAACTTCTTTAATAACTTATTGGGGCTTACTGTATTAGCTCAGCACAACATTGCCCTCTTATGTGAACTTTTCCCAGCATACCCTTTTCATACTGTCTCTTTAAATTTGGCACAGAAAAGCAGGTACGACCCTGAAGGGGTCATTTTGCAACTGGCTGCTGCTAGCTAAATCTCCCTCTGCCCCCCACTGATGAGTTTTGTTTATTCCTGTTATGTATTCCCTCAGGCTATGTCTAGACTGCAGACTTACTTCTTTCAGAAGAAACTTATCCGGAAGAGATCTTCCGAGAAAACTTCCGAAAGAGCGCGTCCACACTGCCAAAGAGCATCGAAAAAGCGATCTGCTTTTTCGAAAGATAGCATCCATTCAGTCTGGACATCTCGCATTTAAACTGTGATTACTATGGACAGAGTGGCCACTACGGCACCTGTGCTTTTTGCTCTTCTTCCAAAAGAACTCCCTTCTCCCCATCCACACACTTTTTTCTGAAAGAGCTTGTAGAAAGAAGTTTACCAATTCCAGAAAAAAACCTCTGTTCTTTCAATTTTCTTTTGAACGAACGTGATTGCAGTGTGGACATAATTTTTAGGCAAAAACTGTAGTGTCGACATACCCTCAGTGTTCCCTTTCTCATTGCTGGGCAGATACAACACTTTTTCCCATTCACAGCTAGCATTTATTTAGCACTGGCTCTGGGCTTGGCACTCGACACTCCAAACACACAGTGGCTGTTCTGATAAGCTTATAGCATAAGGACTTAATCTGACAACCACTAAGGTACACGTGGCCTCTGAACTGAATTTGCAGAGTCCAACCCACAAAGGGAGTTTCATGTCTATTGTCAGAGACAACTGGAAAATGCTTGTGGCTTGAGTTCACTAGCAGTTAAAAAAAAAAAAAAAACCTTTAGTAGCTCCCCATCCAGCACTTAGATGGAGGCCATGGCCTAGGGCCCCCTTTCTGCCATCATAATGAGGAATATATTTGTAAATCCTGTGCTTTTTAACATTGACCAGTGGGTTACACTTGATCTTTGTGTTATATGTACCCCTCTGTGCTGGACCGAGAGAGAGAGAGAGTGCCTGCTAACAGCTTTTGGTTTGCTTGCTTTTTAGCTCAAGCTATAGTAGAGGCTCATAACTTTGGGAGGTCCCCAGTTTAATCCCTACTCTTAGCCCAGTTTGTAACCAATTATACAAGTACCATCTTTCCCTTTTTAAAACCTGTTTTTGATTTGTTTTGGCACTCTCTGATCATGGCCCAGCACCTGGCTGGGTCAGCCCATCATTTCCCCTCCTCATGCCAGAGCTTATGCTTTTAGATTCAAATTTGCAGTCTGGAGGAAATGGTTCTATAAACATAGAACACAAAACAGTGACAGAAAGTCATCAGTCCTGCTCATTCGTCACCCCAATTTTTAAAAAAAATGCTAAAAGCGCACACACACAAAATACATGAATAGAAATGAAGGGCAAGGAAGAAATGTAGGCTAAGGAAAGTAGGTATTGTTTAACATTTTCTAATGTGCAATTACTTCTGCTAATCAAAGGCTATTAAAAAGAAATTCGTTAGGGAAATATTTTACCTGGAGGTCTGCTCGTAATAGAGGAGGCGTATTGTCAATAATAGACTTTTAGTCACACTTTTCTTTGATTCTTTTTAAAAATGGTTTATCAAGTATTTATAAATGACTGCTAGATGTTGTGAAGTATGTTACAAACAAGCTATACATGTGATAGTTTGTTGTAAGCACATCCAGTAGAAGGGTGATGTAGATTGCAAAAGCCACATAGGGTATGTCTACACTGCAATTAAAATAGGCATGGCACTGAGACCAGGTCTATACCAGAACCAGATGATCGGCTTAAGGTACGCAACTCTAGCTATGTAAATAACATAGCTGGAGTCTATGTACCTTAAGCTGAGTTTGGCACCGTCTCCATGGTGGGAGGTTTCTTCCCATCAACTTCCCTTATTCCTTGTGAATTGAGAGGGTATTGGTGCCAACAAGGGGCACCCCCGGCTTTCGATTTAGCGGGTCTTTCCTATACCTGCTAAATTGAACGCCAGAAGATTGATCTATGACACGGTAAGTACAGATGTGGCCTGAGTCTTAGAGACCATGAGACTCAGACCATAAAAATAGCAATGTAGATGTTCAGTGAACTTGCTCTAGCCCATGCCCAAATGGCTACACTGGCCAGGTCAGCAGTGGTGCAGATTTTTGACTGCATCTCTGTTGACATGTTGGACTCTATAACAACTGATTAACCATGTTAAAATCTATTCATTTATTAAGCTTAATAAATTGTTTAGAAATGCACTACTTTATATAAAGTGTGACCAAGCTTTCTTTAGCAATATCCTCTTCTTAAATTCAAAGGTATTATACAAAAGGATTCTGTCAGAAAAAAAGATGCTCCATTTGTAATTTTCGATTGTTGCTCATTTATTAAGAACTTTAAATAGGCCCTCAGTCGAAGGTGGAGCATTCTTTTAAATACAAAAAGTTCCAGCATGTGCACAGTGTTTCATGATGCAAGAAATGTCAAGGATATGCTCAGCATGGTGTGATGCCAACAGCTTGCCTAGGCTTGCTGACTGACTGCAGATCAGCTCAAACTGTTTTAACAATCACAGCCTTTGTTCTGTGGGCACATCCCAGTTTGTTTTATTTTTATTATGGTGATATCAAATAATGCGTAGCTGTTCAAGTAGCAGAGTATTGCCCCTTAAGTACTTCACCTTATGCATGTCAATAATCTCCCTTACCCAAATGAGACTGTTCGTGTGCAGGGAAACATATCAGTTTGTAGGATCGGGCCTAGCTTTTCAGACAAATTTGGTCCATTTTCAGGCAAGCTGCTGCTCATCTTCCTTAGACAGAATTCCTAATGACATCCTGGAGAATTTTTCTGGAGGAACAGCAGATGGGAATTTGGTCCCTTTGAACCAGATCCCAGGGCCAACAAAGTTAATGAAAAAGAATCCGACTAATTTTAGTGAGCTCTAGATCAGGCCATTTGTGCACACACAAAAATAGAAACAAGATGACTAAGGAAGTAATGTCTTTATAACCTTGGGAATGTTTCATACATCATTAGATATCCATATTCAGATGGAAATGCCACTAATTTGAAAAATACCAAGACCTGGAGATGCTAAATAGCTGACCCTGACAGTAAGTGGCTTTTCAGTTTAGTCCATTTTAACTCTCTTTCAATGTACTTCAAGTATATTTGTTTGAAGCTATGGCAACTTTCTTAGAATATCACTAAATAGTATACAGAATAGAATTTCAATTACTTCAATAACCTACACTAATTAAATTTATTGGCACATTCATTTCCTGTGTATATGATTTAAAAAAGAACACTATATTGTTAAAAAACAAAACAAAACAAAATAAAGAAAGGCGTTTGTAAGTGTGCTCAGTTTGTAGATTTAAGGCTGTATTATGTTGGAATTTTACAAGCCAAGTTTTAATTGTAATATAGAAATTATTTTTATATTATTTTCAAAATATGCTACAGAGCAATATTTTGCACCTTTATTATAAACAGGGTTGTCATTTTAGTAAGCTAACTTTGGAAATGTTGGTAGAAATTAATGATGAAAAGAAAGCTTTGTAAATGTTCTCATAAATTCTGAATGCTCTTTGTCTGTTGTGCACTCCAGTGTCTATTGAAAGTTGGAATATCTGAATGTTTTTTATTGAAAAGCTTTACATTTTTGTTTATATATTTTGGTACAGTACTTCCCTTGCCCCACTCAACTGACACCCATGCAAGCAACTGACACCCATTCACCCTTTTTTATAAGTAACTTCAGAGTCATAAATTCATCCAGAAGGTTTTCTTATCTGTATAAAAAAAGAAGTTCCTACACAGACTGTGGCTGGGATTCATAATTGTTTGACTCCATTTCAGTAGATTTATGTGTAAATAGTTTTATGGAATTTTTATTCCTATAAAGATGGAGAGTGAGAATAAGATGCTGCTGTAAAAATTTAATACCTGTAGATTGTAAATCACTCTAGCTTGTGGAAATGTCATCTTCTAACTGGTAAACACATTTTATCCTACTGTATATGTCTGCCCAGCATGCATATGCATACAGTCATGTTTGCATATCAGCTTCTTGCAGATTACATTATTCAGATTTTATTTCATAGTACTTTGCACTGTACATATCAATATCTGATGATCTGCAAAAAAAAAAAGACTGTTTGTTACTCTTGCATATGTAAATCACAAATCAACAGGTACAATTTTTCAGATGCAGGAAGTGTTGGGTATTTTTAAATAACCAACTACTAGTGTAAGTATTGCAACCAAAATTTTCAAATTTGGGTGCCTGAAATTAGGACCCTCAATCCATATTTGGGCTAATAAATGAGTGGCCTGATTTTAAGAGGTGCTGAACATTAACTTCAATGTTGCTTTATGACTTCAGAAAATCAAGCCAGCCATTTAGGTGCCTATAGGTGATCTATTTTGCCTGTATGTATTCAGATTTTTGTTCTTCTTCTTCTTCTTCAGTGATTATTGACCTTGAGTGATTTTCATTTTCTGTGTAAATAATGATGATGATTTATAAAGTGATCACTTGGATATGGAGAGACCTGCTTTAGTGTACCAAAATGCAGTGTAATTGTCCTATTAGAAGCCACCTACTTCTTAACAAGGCTAGGATTCCTCATACATTAGGGGAAGTGTACTATGTTTATTTTTCCTTGTAAAACCTGACCACAGCATTTTGCTTCTCTTAGGTGAACATACTGTTTTATCATGTTCACATGATAAAATATGTGACCTCTCTGTTTTATCTCCCATTACCTGAATGCATGTACTGTACCAAGGGAGTCTAAATGGCTGATGCACATTTGCACTGTGGAACACACAGCGTTGGTAAAAAGCCACCATGTTCCAAACAGCCTTAAAGTTATGACTCTCTGGGGGACTGGGAGTCATTTAACTGAATGCAGCCTCTGTCCCCACCAGCCTCTGTCCCCACCTTCAATTTACCCATTACTGTAAATTGCTGTTGTCTGCTGTAGCCTGCATAAATATGTGGTGCTGTAAAACTGTCTGCTCTGTATATTCATTTAAATCATGGATGGGGCTTGTTTGGTTATTTTGAGGGAAGAAATGGTCTTGAAAGTTACAGTTCTTTGATAACTGTCATTGTGATGGAAAACCTCAATGAAAAGGAGGGACAAGAGAATAGAAGTAATTGGGCAGATGAATAGTGGGTGACATAATAACTATGGCAACAGAATGTTTAGTGGAGTACAGAGTTTGGATATCAAAAATCATTGCCTGCCTAGGCTTGATGGCTTGTGGATCATCCCACGTAAACTCAGAACAGAAACATGTTGCTTTGCCATTCATCTGTTTAATTGTCCAGAAACTGTTTTTCCTTCCTTACGGAGAAGGTGGCTTGGTTTGTAACACGGCCTGAAATTGCACAGGCAAGATAAAATGTCAGAACTAAGTCAGTGCCTAATGTCACCCAATTTTTAATTATAATTGGCTTTTTTTTTTTAAGACTTCTTTAATGCTTTTCATTGGAGCTTAAATGCAACTTAAAAAAACCAGTGACCTGGTTCTCCTCTTTCTTATACATCAGTTTTCCATCAAAATAGCAGTGAAGTGACTTGATTTACATAGGTATAATCGAGGAGAAGGCCCTGCATGGGCTCTCAACTAGAAGTGTAACTGCTTTCTCACAAAACCAAAGTAGAATGTGGCATGGGCCAAATTTTGCCCAAGGGAAGTGATAGTTTTTCAGGAGTCGGGGGCCTGTGCCTAATTTGCTCAAAATAGAGCAGACTCATCCATTGTCACCTTTTACTATGGACACTGGACTCTTTTGTCTCTGTGAACAGCCTCTCTATCTCACAGACCATGACAGTGCAATGAGGCCTTGTAGAACTCTGTTCACCTGCACTTGGCTTATGTTATTCAAAATAGGCTTAGGCTTAGCCTCTTTTTCATTAAAATACACAGGGGATCCAGTAGCAAAATCTAACATCAGTTTCCCATGGGCTGAGGTAGTGTCCTTCTGCCGCCTTACTTTTAACTACATCAAAATGTTGCCCTCTGAGATGAACGGAAAAACCGCTATGCAAGGGCAGGAAAAAAACTGTTGACTCTCAGCGCTGTGAATCAGACCTGTTTATGCGCTAATAGGAAGAGCAATGCACAGACAGGTTTTGACAGCCTCTTCTTCATGATGTTGCGTACTGCAAATGCAGTAACTGTACAATGTATATTGTGCTCCTACATAGAGGGAAAGCCCTTCTCCCATGGAGCTCCTCTAGGAGCTTTGTATGCACGTTATACAAAACTCAGCTCATTCAGCATATGCCAAGGAGAACAAATAGGATTTAAGCCTTGATTAAACAATACATGGAATTAGCCGCACAGACTTCAGTAGACAGGGGTTCAAACTGTAGTATTATACCATGTTAACATTAATCGTTTGAACAGGACTTTGACCCAATTAACTAGATTGGGGTTATACACTTTTCCCAGGGGAGGAATGAATTTTTCCCTGTTGTTTGCCAACCCATCACTTATGGTAACCTTCCTACTACATTCACAGAGAGTTTGTCTTCCATTATTTAAATCGAGACATTTTGTTGTGAGCCATAAATGACAGTTGTGTTTTTATTGTACTCTTCAGTTCAGTTTTCTACTAGTATTTTGGTGGCAAAATACTGGTATAAATTATTCATATGGCCCTTCAGTTGATGGTTGCATAATTGAAATAATTTCTTGTATTTTGAAGGCCTTCTCCGTCCTTGACATTTTTGATTGTAAATTTTTCTTCATAGAGAAAGATGGATCAATTTTTCAAAATCTTCACACTGTTTACATGTATTCTTGTTCTTCAACGTACATTTTCTATTGCATAATTCTCTCTGGTTTAAATCAGCTGCAACTCAAAGTAGGGCAAGTTTCTTTAGAATACACTCTAAGAAAATCCAACACGTGGGATCTATAATTAAGATTATTCAATTGTCATCTTATTACCAACTATTATATCACCTGTTCCTAAAATTATCTGTGCATCTTTATATCTACTGATAATCTTCTTTCTTTTTCTCTTTAAACTCTTGCACAAATTCTGAAATTCTTATTCTGTCCACTTCAAGAAAAATTCCCACCAAAGTGGGAGTTTTCCATGAGTAATTAGGATTTGGTCCTCAGTGTTCAACTCACATAGAATTGCTTTGTCTAAACAGGGAAGTATTGAAATAACCCAGCTCTTGTACATTTGATTTATTAAAGTCCATTGAATGGTTTTCATGCAATTTTAACCAAAGCTTGTACAATAAAATATTTTAAAAATCAGAACAGGTAATTCAACTCTCCCAGTAACCTAACCAACTCAGAATTAACTACAAAGTTATATAAATATAGAGTAAATATATTTATACAGGATTCTCAGCAATGTTTAAGCAAATGTTAATACAGAAAAAAGCAAGCTTCATTGATTTCTCCAGGGCAAGAAATAAACTTCTTGGCAGTCATTTTTTTTATATGCTTGAGCTTGATTTATTATGATCTTGTGTACCTTTCATAAGAGATGTAGCAGAGAATTGTTTTAGTATTTTAAAAATCATATGACTATAATAAGCATATCAAAGCTTATTTAAAGCTCAAATGATTTTCTAGGATTATTGAATTTAATTACTTTCATTTAAATGTTCATCCCATGTGAAACAAGTTGATTTATCCTACTCCTGCCCTGTTAGTAATTGAATGATGTGATTGCTTTCCATCACTCTGGTCTACAGACAAAACATTTGGTCATTTTGAACTTGCCTCCCCTCATCATGTTTAAATTGATTGTTCCAAAGAAATGAAAGCATTAAATAATGTTAAAGGGTAATGAATATTTTTGTGGTGGAAAGTGTGAGTTCTTGAGAACTTTTTTTACATGCAATGTTCATTCTGATTCAATTTAAATGTTATTTTTAATCTGATCCATTCTTTGAAAAAGATGATGTGTAAGAGCTGTTTTTAGCAGTTGGATTGTTACTTTGTAAAGTATTAAAGCACTAAACCAATTTTTGCAATAGATAGTAAATCTTGCTTTCGTTTCGGAAAACTTCCAATTATAACTGTCGCACTTTTTATAGCAGAACTGTATTTAATTTCTTTCTTTTATGAAAGATTACTACAAGTATCTGATAGCTCTGTAATCTGTGTGAATTGGCTTCTCCATTATTTGAAACAGAGAGAAGCTATAATGCCTATTCAATAAAATTAACTTATTTGTAAAGTATTCATTTGTCTGAATTCTTGAGCAACTTTAATGTACAGTTACTAATTGTTATGCCAGGAAAGTGATAACGACTAGAAGGTGAACAGGCAGGGAATGTGCTGTAAAATCATGGGATATCAGTTATCTCAGCACAAGACTTACTTCTTATGGCACAAAAGTCACCATTTTCAGGAATAAATTGCTTGGATTAAAACATGGCGTAGTTCAAATAGGCTTGGATTTCAATAGATGTTCTTAATGTCTATGTACTAAATCTAAGAAGAGGGGGGAATGAGAAAGACCAGGAGTATTGACATCAATAGACATAGGCACTTTTGTCTAAATCTGAGCAACTTCTGAAGTGTTTTCTTGAATCAAAGTATAAAATAAGAGATTAAATCAACTAGAGACTGAATGGACTAGGGGGACGGCTAATGCGAGTTGGAATTTTCATTTTTCATCAGCTTTTCATGATGATGTTGCTGGTTATCTTATATCAAACTAGCAGACTTACCTGGCATTATCTGGGTTCTTCACGGCGGGGGTTGGCAGTGTGGGGGAAGTACAGGAGTCAGGGCAGGACGAGTGCAGGCGACTGGGGGGTGCGAGAGTGGGGGTTGGGGAATTAATAGGTGTTCAGGGCAGGGAGGGGTCCCATCCAGTACGGGCCATTTCTCTCCCTCCCCCCCCCCCCCCCCCCCCCCCCCCCCCCCCCCCCCCCCCCCCCCCCCCCCCCCCCCCCCCCCAGCCTCTCCCAGGTGCCAGAGGCCTTTTTTCTCCTCCCCTCTCCAGTGCTGCGGCCAAGGGCCGGAAGGGGAAGAAAGGTTTTGGGGTGGGAGGAGCTACTTACCCAGAGTGCTGGCAGGCAAGATGGCAGAGCCTCAGCTCTGCTGGCCACTCCCTTGGTGGTACAGCTGCCCCTGGTGGACACACTGCAGGATAGCTCTCCTTTGCAGGCTTACTGTCCCCAGTAGTCACTCCCATATCACGTCCCTCCAAAAGCAGCTTTCTCATGGAGGCCAACCTGCAGGATATAATGGTTAAACAATAGCCCCAGAATGAAGGGGGTGAAACTTTTAGTGCCATATCTGCTGGACGAACCTCAGTGTCAGGAGCTGCAAAGGAGGATTCACAACCTCATGCAGAAAGCAGGCTTAGAACCACAGGAGCAAACCCTAAAATCACAGTTTGGGAATAATTTGTAAACATCTTAAGTACAATATGCCTCTGCCTGAAATTCAAGTACTTTGAAATCCACAGTCCTCTGTAATGAGCAAGTGTCCCTAGCTGTGAACATGGACCAACCAACAGGAGAAAACCACATATTACTTTTAAGTAGACATTGCTATGGCTTGATACTACCATCCTTCCTTGTGCAGGTAGCATTTTACTCTGCATTCAACCCCACTGATATCAGTGGAACTACTCACAGAGGAAGTTACTGCCCAAAGTGACTAATTCTGGCAAAATCTGATGTTTAGTTAGTTAAGATTCTAAAGAATGCATTGAAATCATTTGTAATATTGCAGAAGACATTAGTTTCTGAGGTTTTTGAAGCTTTTGGGGGATTTTGCCTTTGACAATCAGCAGGGTATTCTTAGGATTCTGGATTTGGGCTGGTAGGGAGAGTAAACTGCATTGCAGAAAGTCAGGTGGGAAGGGAGAACAGAACAGCTGGAACTTACCAGGAAATCGGGGACAAAGGAAGAAGAAATAGGGCTAGAGAAATCAGGACTGAGATGGCCCTGAACTTGCTTGGAGAAGTCTGGTTCAGAGTGGATCTTCATGGTCTTGTCAGGTTATTTGATTACTGAAACACTTGTTATTTACTTGTTTTATTCTGAATGGGTGTTTACACCTCTAAAGGAGAAATCTCTCTATGGCTGGAGTTTGCACCTGGGAGGGGAGAGTGTTTTGGGACCTGCGTATGAGTCTGTTAGGCTCTGTGTCCAGACTTGCTTACTCCCACTAGCTGTGTTCATCATAAAATTCTTTAAAGGTATGCCAAGTATGGCTTTTAAGGCCCTTTAAATGAGATCTTTTACACACAGAGCCACCTGGTGGCTGAATAGCGTAACACAGTTTAGCATCCCATTACACCCTCTTTCACCAGCAATTGGGCTAATATTTGGATGAAAACCAATACACTATTCAGCCTTGATTCTTCATTACTACACATCAAGGCAGCATTCAGGGAGGAAGAAACATGCATGGATCAAAACCAGGACCAAGTTTTGTGTAAATCCTTGTAAATAGAAACTACTAAGCTTGGTATGGCTCTGTTCTGCGCAGACAGGCAAGTTTAGAACAGAAAAAGTCAGACTCTCTTGGCCTTTAGGGCTTTAAGTTATAGCATTGGCTTTCTACTGCAGCTTAATGGTGAGTTTGCATTTACTGTAACTGCAGCCCACAATGGGTGAGGTCATCCCTTCTGTCAAAAAACAACTTGGGGATGGGGCACTGAGTGGGGAGGCAAGAAATATCCCTTCTTTGAGTTTCTCCCTGATTGTTTCAGGAAGATGCTGTGCTTGTCCCCTTCAGAATAGGTCCTGGGGCCTGCTCACACATCCCCAAGGATCCACATGAGACTAAGGCTGAGAACCATGTAAAGGTTTTTAACTGTTCCCCCACCTTATTCCTATTCACACTGACCACCTTGGCCATGGGTGCAATTGGGAAGATGCTTTCTGAAAATAATTATATAAGCCCAGGGTACCTGTCTCAAGGGGATGGTAAATTATGCTGTGCTGGCTGGGAGGGAATTTGTGAGGTTGCTTACCAAGAAATGGTGATTTCTGCATATGGCTGCCAGATACTACAGCAATTTAACATAGTTCTGGGGCATCTTGAATTCTGAGTCAGGCCCAGCAGAATCTGAAACTGAGCCCAAGTTTGTCTAAAATGTTCATAAGCCTTAGAGAACCACAGAACTGGTATGAAATTTGAGTTTGCAACAAATTCCCAAACCAAATGAGTTTCATGCAGTTTCTTACGGTCCATTGCAACTATTTGCCATAGCTGTACTGGACTCAGGAAAGATAGCATGGTAAACTCAATATGAACCATTAATCAGTAAACATTACTTGCCCACCTTTCTATGAGTTAGCTACATTTGGAACGAAAAATGGTTCAAAAATGGGTTGACTTGCAGCAATCTCTTGGTACAGTACTAAGGAGATTGAGATCAGCTGAGGTTCTTGATATTTGTATCAAGACCCCTTGTTTAAATAATAGCAACGCATTTTCAACTAGGAAATCTTGACTCTGGAAATCTCTTCCCCTTCCTTGGTCTGGCACATCCTAAGTTTGAGGACTTTACCATGACCCGAGTCTAATGTGTTTTCTCTTGTTCTTGCAGACAAGGTATGTTGATTATGCCAAATTTTGATGGATTACGAGCATCTGGTTACTTGATATCACTGCAATTTGTGTAATATATTTCCTATAGAATTGTTCATGTGCATCCTGCACAGAGTTTTGGCGCACACATAAATACAAATGCAATTCACAGTTGGATTAGCCTGGCATCTGATCCAGTTGTGAAGGCCTGTCTCTGACATTCTGTCTTCCATGCTGTGTTCCAGGAAAATAGAATGCTTTGGACTTCCAGAGGTTTCACATGTTGGTAAGAGATTCACCTCAAAAATGCATGTTTGTTTTTCTTATTCAACTAATGATTTTGACTCAACAACAACTTACCACATTTTTTTAAAAGTTTCCTGACATAAATTCAGATTATGGATGTGTGACTATGGGGGGAAAAAAACCTGGACCTTTTGCCAAACTCAAGCAGACCCAGATCCAATCCTTTTCTGAAGCTTGAAAAAATGGTACTTCATTAGTGTTAATTTTTAATACTCTCTCTGGCTGGTCTAGTTCCAGCTGGGATTTGAAATACAAGTGGCCACCACCATGCATTCTTGCAGCATTTTTGTCCTGACTGGCACAGGAAATCATAAGTGCACTGGCAGTGCCATGAGATGCCTAGAGCTTGGGAGGGATAAAGGTGGTGTCCACCTTGAAAGAGGCCAGTCCTTCATTTTAGATTGCCATTTTCGTTGTACACCGAAGAGGTGCAACACAGGCCACTTGTCATCATGCAAACTAACTCCACAATTCCCTCATCTGGAAGGACCTACAAAAGGAAGTTCTAGTGAAGTCTTTATGCCCACCAGAGGTAAAAGTCAGGGGGTTTGCCCTGGTGTGCTGCTCTGACAAGAGCCAGCCCAAAAGGTGGGTTCTTTAAAAAGCAAGGGGATGGGGCAGAATCGGCCCCTGTCTGGTTGGTGTGGGGGCCCAGCCCTAGCCCCAGTCCTAGGGTGGGCCTTGTGGTCTGGCCTCCATCTGGCTGTGAGAGGTGCTGGACGAGGCCCCCATCTGGCCTCAGTGGCCTGGCTCTGGTACGATCCTGCCGTGGTGGGAGTAAACAGGGAGGCAGAATCAGCCATGGCAATCCTGGCTTGGCCCCGTCCAGCTGCAGCTGCCTGGCTGCAGAGGTCTGGTCCCAGCCAGGTAACTTAACCTGGTCCAGAGCTCCCCACACATTCCCCCCACACCCAACCTCCTGCCCTGTCTCCTGCACCCCGCACACCCCAACCCCTTGCCCCTTATGCACCCCAACCCTGATTCCTGTGCCCCCAATGTCCCAAGCCCCTCCCCTGATTCCTGCACCCCCGCACACACCCCAATCATCTACCCTGAGCCTTCCACCACCACCTCACACTTAAATTTCTTACAGGTGCTGTTGTACCACAAAACCCCTTCCTGCCCTGAGGTGCACCACCCTCCCCCCCCGCGGGATTGGTTCTTGTAGGACAGTACCTGTAAGAAATTTAAGTTACTTTCACCTCGATGCCCTGCCCACTAAGCCCTTTCCCTATATGTGAGGTATCCAGCAAAGGGAAAATGTGGTGGGTTTTGTGGTGTAACAACCTATTGTCTTAGAATTGGACAGAGTCTACCGAACTCATTTCTCATAGCCCACTGAAATCTATCATCATCTGATGGCTTTTTAGTTACTGCCTATCTGATCAGATTTTGAATCATTTAGAGAGAGGCCTTTATATCTCATTGCTGGGAAACCTGTATCATATCTCTGCCCTTGATTATTGATGTTAAGAAACTATCACAGAGACTAGGGTTTTGTTAGTGCTCAAAGGAGTATCTTGAAAATCTGAATTTTAAAAGTTTCCAGGACAATTGAGATTTAACATTTTATTATCAAAGACAATTGAAAGCAAATAGAAAACGCAAATAGCATCCACCTCATTTGTTTTGTATCATACTGTATACTATTTACTTGGGGCCAGGACTGATAGGTCCAAAAACTCATTAGGGATATAGCTGCAATTTAAAACAAAATCCAGAACACTATTTATTGGGGGATGGGAAGCGGAAATAGATGGCAAGTAACTATTACATCAGTTGTTTCATAAACCCTTTCAACTAATACAATTAACTTTCTATCTGCTTAGAAAGAAACAGATCCTGAAGCAGAGGGTTTTGCAAAGAGGTATTTGTGTCACTGATCTGTCTGATCAGTGACACAATTGTTACTTCAGGGGAGTAGGCAACAAGGAGAATAGAACTGGGACTGAGGGAAAGGTAACTCCTGTCCCAGAGAGATGCTAGGCCCACCTTTATCTGTATCTTATGGAGCATAAAAGCCCAGGCCCAAACTATTCCAAATGGTCAGAAAAAGAGAAAGAAGATAGGAAAGACCCCCAACTGTAAAAGCCCCTTTATGTTTTATGCACAGAATGGGAGCAGGTGGTGTGGTCCTGGGATCTTCAACCTTTGGGCTAATGTAAAGCTGTCAGGGAGGAAAACTGAGGAGATCTAGTGTGTGGTGAAAGTCCTCAGGGAGAGAAGCCCTCTGGGATGATGTCCTATACCAGGGTGCAGGTGGTAAGTGGACTTCTCCTTTGATGCAGAGCAGATGATATTCTCCAGGGCCATTGCCGAAGCAGCCTGAAGAGGCGACCCCCAAGACGCACGTTGTCCCTAACAGTGTCTCGCTGTAGCAGGCAAACACAGACCCGAGACGCAGCACACTAGGATGGACAACACTCAGCTGCTGCTGCACAGAACCTTTTATCGATTCTTTGGTGGGGAAGTTCTGAGGAGATGGAACTCTCAGCATGTTCTCTGGCAGGAAAGGTTGGTTTGGTCTAGTTCTGGCTGACACAGCAGCTCTTGTGGCTGATGTAATAACAATAAGGAGTTTAGGGTCACAGTCCGTGGACTCCATTTTGATTGTACACAAAACTCTATTTTGGTACAGTAAATGACAGATCCAATTCAAACATGGAATTGTCATGCAACTCTCCAAGAAGAAGCTTGACAACTCTCAAAGATGTTTTTTCATAAGTGCTCCTAGGCTGTGATTGCATCTTTAATTTGAGAGGGGTTTTACATTACACCACTGACATTCTCCTATTTGACCGATAAATCTTGCAACTATTCCGGTAATGTCCGGAATTTATAAACTAGAATCAGTGTAAAAATGTTGTGACTCCTATTCTGGAAAAAAATCTTTATTTATGTTAATAGGCAATTAAAATGTTTTGGTTTGGAGCTTGTTAGCAAGGTTCATGGTGTCTTCTCCTGGCTGACAGAAGTTGTTCATTTCGGTAGTGCTAGATGCTCTGCAGACAAATAAAATGGACATAGCACCTACCATGGGTGACCTCAATGAAAATATGACCTGGGAAATCAAGACAGAAAGGGAAGAGAAGTGGGGTTAGGGTTCAGAGATCATAGACAGAGATTCCTCCTTTTCTTTCTTCTGCTAGCAAAGTCTGTGTTAATGTTGATAATACCAAATATAACATAAGGCAAAGGGGCATACTGAGAGGCATAAATCGAGTACATTATTATCAGTACAATAAGAGTTTAATCCTATTACCAGAGCACACTGTGTTCCATCAGGCTTTAACCTCTCAGTCCAAGAGTTTGTTTGGTTTCCACTAACATTCCCCTTCAATCCCCACTTGTTTAATATTTTTTTTCTATTCTTTAATAGGCCTCAAACCAAAACAGATTATTTGAAGGCTCCGAATTGGTGTTTTTAAAATGTATTTATGCATTCTCATTGCTTAACTCCATCACCCAGGGAAGCCAGGCATTGTAAAGGAATTTCCTTGTGGTTGAAAAAGACTCCTGGTTGGTGATTACAGTATTACATTATGTAACTTGGGATTTTTTTATTGGGTGGGAGGTTTAGTTGTCTTTTCTCTAGTGAATAAATTGCCATATGGATCTGGAGTTTTCTGCCAGGTGTTCTGGAAGTCAGGGCCAATCCTCTACAGCCAATCCTCTGCAACCTTTTTTTGTTCTGTGACCCCAGCATCGCAGGGGACACCAACTGCCGGGCCCAGCCCCTGACCGGCCGGATCTAAGTGCCGCAACCACCCGGAAAGACATCCGTGACCCCCATGGGGGTGTCAACCCACAGGCTGCACACCACTGCTCTACCGTACGGAGTTAGAGTATGAGGCACACCAGCAGTAGCACTGCAGATGAGCACTCTACACATTCAAAGATGGAGCTGAGATTTATTTTCAGTGTGGCTCTTCTGCCTTTCCATAGTTGATATTTAATAACAGTTAAGTCATGAAGTGATGTCTTGTGGAAACTCTTTAGCTTAGCAAACACAATATAACATGCAATTTTTACAGACTATTATACCATATTTTTACTCCTGAAATGCAATCTTCCCTTTTTAGCTCTCTTTAATCATAGTGATTTTGCAGAGAATACAAATTGTTCTTTTCTAAGATTTAGAACCAGCTTTATTTCCTTCCTTTTTCCCTTCTGCATTAATTCTCTCTCCTGGATGGGGACAGGTGAGGCCCAAAAATATCCAATGGAGTTCTTCAGAGGGAAGTCACTAGTCAGTCTTGTTTTGTTCATCCAGTCCTGTGTCCCACAAGGAGCATATGCCCTGAGTCTGCTAAGATTTCACTTTACTCCTGCTTCCACGTAGTCGCTGTTTAGTGCATCTGCCTTTGAGAGTGAATGTTCAGCAGTGCTTGAAGAGACAAATCATCCTGTCATCTGGTCACTGGTTATCAAAGTTACTATGATGAGTATAGAAATTCATGGGATAAAATGGGGGAAATTTAACACAAAGAAAGGAAGATATACTCTGTTGTGGTCTGATCTGTGGTGATTCAGTATTTGGCACAGGAAACCTTGTTTAATTAGGGTTTTGAGTCTGGGCACTGAAGTCTTGGCTAGAGATGATGGTTAAGAGGCAGGCTTTTAAATATGGGATATTAAAGTGAGGTTGCAGGCAGCCCATGGAGGGGAGGGGAAGGAGAAGGGAAGAGGGTGGAAGTATTGTCGCAAATAAGCGGGACTTCCAAATATCCAGCTGACTTGCTGAGGAAAAAACAAAGCCACAGGGGAAAATCCAGAGACTTTGATGTTTAAAAATAAAAAGCTAGCAGACTCTCATGACAGGTAACAATCTTCTTGCCCCAAAGAGACTCAGAATGTGAGCCAAATAGTTGTTTATCCATTTCTTGTCTCTCCTCCTCTGGGAAGGTTTTGGTATGTTCGGATTGCTGGTGTACAGTGTGTGGAGCGGGGAGAGAGAGAGGAGAGGAATTTCTCTCTTCCCGTAGCTGTTGTATTTTGTTATGGTTTGTGTGTGTTTTGTCTCCAGGATCTTTCAGAAATGACTCACTTTGTAAGTTGGTTCTGCAATAAGAAGAGCCTGGGAAACTGAAAACACTCACTTCTTAAAGAGACAAGATCCCATTTACTGAGGAATGACATGCTGTACCCTCCAGCCTGTGCAAAATGTCACCATCAGAGCCATCTTGCTCCCCGCCACATCCTCCCTTTCAAATCTCTCTTGTTGCTATTTTTATTCATCGTCACTAGCCTTAACGAGGTAGCCGTGTTAGTTTGTAACTTTAAAAACGAGTAGTTCTGTGACACCTTAGAGACTAACAAAAATATATCGTATCATGAGCTTTCATGGGTAAAACCCACTTCATCCAATGCCTTATTGCTCTTCTAAGGAACAGAGAGGTAAAACAGTCTATGCAGTACATGCAGTAGAGACAGCCTGGCCTTTGTTTCCCTCCTGCCCGCAGGTGGCAGGCTTGCTTCCATTAAGAAATGCACGTCAAGTGCAGAAGGGAAGTCACCTGGATGTAGCTCCTGCAACACACACACCAAGCTGGAGAACAACTGCTTCTGACTTTGCTGCCTTTCACATGCCTGTGAGTTTTCCTCGGAATGGCTCAGTCAGTTAGGTTTAGTCAGTGACACAAAGAGAACATATGTTAGCTCAGCAAGAAGCACAGCAGCAGCAGAACCACAGTAAGGGCCTCTCTTAGCCCAGTCCTGATACCCCTCCCCTTTTGCCAGATGACCCTTCGCTCCAGCCCGCGAGAGCTAAAAAGAATAAATTTGCTTCTTGTCATTGCCAGTCAGTATGGCAGATTGATCCTTCACTTACAATTATGATGAGACGATTACATTTTAGAGTGTGATTTATTTAGTCCAACCTCTGTTCAGTGAGTACTATCTTTGCTCCCAAGAAATGTGTTTCTCTCTCTCTCTCTCCCATGCTTCCCCACCTCTTCTGCTACCACCTGTCTCTCAGTTATTTGACATCCAGACTCCCCTCCCGTGTTTGAAATATTGCTCAAGAAGCCCATTAATGCCTTCCTGCACATGCAGACTCACTGTGGGCAAGCACATCTGTCTCCCCTGTTTAACTGGAATATGGCATAGCTGAGCTTCCTTCGATTGTGCTCTACACCTAGCTGTTAGCAAACATACCAGCTAGCCAGCCCTGAGATTTTTGAGCCCAGTGGGTCTAGACTGTTTTGGCCTGTTGGTGGGGTTCTCTGATCCTTTTGGCCTTCATATTTTTCCCATCTGTTTTTTTTTATCTTTGCTTCAGACGCTTTTCTGACTTCTTTCTGTCTCTACAGTGAATTTATATTTTTTGTAGTTCTAATTAGTCTCTTGTGATCAATTAGTACATATATTGTGAGTTTGTTTCTGTGAAAACCAGAAGGAATGACCCTTAAGGAGGAGTATTCAGACATGAAGGACTTGTGTAGACAAACTACACCTAGACAAACTAGGAAATTATTTCAAAATAACTAAAATCAGCATAACTCCTGATTTAACAAAATCAAAATAGTGTGTCCCCTCTACAGGGAAGTATCAAAATTAGTCAGAATTATTTCAAAATAGTGCGTCCACACTGATTGGACACTGCCTCGGACTTAGAGCCCCTGGAAGCACTCTGGCAAGGGCACCAGGAGGGCAGATACTTCCTGTGGCTGTTTGGTCAGGCAAGGTCAGGTGTGTGCTTTCAGGGGCTCCTCTCTATGGCCACATCTCACAAGCCACTCCTCCACTGCCTCCCCCCTCACAGGACACAAAAGGGACACAGTGTGCTCTGGTTGCCCTGGCGAACACCACAGCACTGTCAGCCTGGAGCCAGAGCAGCTGCAAAGCAGTGCTTGGCTCATGGGCTTCA
Source organism: Apalone spinifera (assembly GCA_030068395.1). Lineage (NCBI taxonomy): Eukaryota > Metazoa > Chordata > Testudines > Trionychidae > Apalone > Apalone spinifera. The sequence goes on from JANRFK010000875.1 coordinate 4,500,468, forward strand.
TGCTGCGCTTCATGGCACAGTTCATCCAGACTGCCCTCATCGTTGACAGCTTTGCTGCCCTGGGCCTCCCCAACTGCGGGGGAGGAGGGGTGTAGATGGCACGCACATCCCCATCCTCGCCCCCAACCACCAGGCCTCAAACTACATCAACAGGAAGATAGGTTGGGGAAGGAGTACTTCTCCATGACGCCCAGGGATCACAAGGGAAGCTTCACCTACATCAGCGTCAGGTGGTGGGGAAAGGTGCATGACACCCGCATCTTCCAGAACTCCTGCCTGTTCTGAAAGAGGCACACCCACACTTTTTTCCCCAACTGCATTATAAGAGTCAGGAAGGTGGACATGCTCGTAGTGATCCTGGGCAACACAGCCTTCCCCTGGCTCATGATGCCCTACATGGGCAGCCTGGACCCTAGCAAGGAGCACTTCAACACCAGGCTGAGCCACATGGTCATCAAATGTGCATTTGACCGTTTAAAGGGGAGGTTCAGGAGTCTCTTCTCCTGTCTGGACCTCAGTGAGTGCAACATCCTCTTTGTGGTGGCGGCATGTTGTGTGCTCCACAACCTATGTAAGAGCAAGGGGGAGACTTTTCTCCAAGGGTGGCCAGCTCAGGCTGAATGGCTGACTAGGGAGTACAAGCAGCTGGACATCAGCATCATCAGGAAAGCACATCAAGGGGCTGTACTCATCAAGGAGGCCTTGAGGGAAAGTTTCATGCAAGGCCAGTTGTGAGACTCTCTCCCGTGTCCCTGCCTTTCCTTCCCCATCCCTCCCACTTCCTCTGCAGAGCAAATAATAAAGCTTTCTTTGTTGAAAAAACAGGACTGTTTATTGGGGAGACATAGAAACAGGAGAAAGACTGGGGAAAGAACCGGGAATGGAAGAAGAGGGGAGAGGGGGCCACAGGGATGTGGCTGGAGGTGGCTCCTGCCTCTAGGTGGTTGGGAAGCCATTGGCTACCTGAGATGCTTGCTGGAGGAAGAGGAGGGTGTTGGGAGAGGTGTGTGTGAGCAGCAGATGCCATTTGCCAGAGAGAGTGCTACTGGATTCCCCCGGCAGGTTCCCATACATGAGATCAGTCTCCTACACATCACCATGCTTGACCGGGAGCGGATGCTGCCTAAGTGTGGACATGACCCTGTGCCGTGTATGGCACTACTGTGTGGTTCCATGACCCCAGCCTCCTTAGCGGTGGCTTGTCTTGGGAAGGTGACCCACCACAGAGGCCAGAATAAGCCAGGTGTCTCCAGGAATCTTATAAGGACTCAGGGGTTTGTGTATGAGAGAGTCATGGAGCTGAGTACTCCAGTCGGGTGCTCCATGTGCACACACATGCACAGGCTGTTGTGCACCCCTCCCCCCCACACGCCTGTCTGTAGATAGGGAAAGATATAGAACTCTCCTGGGGGAGGGGACTGGCTCCAGTGTGAGGAGCAGGTCCTAGCTGGCAGCCGTGGCCACCTGGTTGCCCTCCTCCAGTGTTCGGGTATGGCCTTCATAAGCCAAACTGGTGGCAATCTAGCCGTAGACCTTTGCATTCCTCTTTCAGGTGCAGAGATCCTGGAGGTTGGTCTCCTCATCCCAGACCTCAATGAGGTCCAGGATCTCCGCACCAGTCCAGGCCAGAGCTCTCCTGCATCCCTGCCAGTGGCAACTGAGGGAGCAGCAGGAGTGCTGGAAGCCGTGGGAGGCTTTGAGGGAGCATTGAGGTCACTCATGGCTACCTCTCTGACTGCTGGGTCACACGTGGCTCTCACGGCTCTCCAACATGGGACAAGTCCTTCTCCTGCAGCCTGGAGTTTTAAGCTTTGCAGAAGGAGGGGAGCAGTGGAGATGGCAGGTGTGGCCAGAGCAGTCACAGCTGCAGCTGTGAAAGGCCTCTGGAGGCCAATTATTTTGAATTAGCCACACCGGAGCATCCACACTAATGCTATTTTGAAATTAGTGTTATTCCCTGAGGAAAGCAGGCGTACAGATTTTGAAATAACCAGCCCGTTATTTCAAAATAACTGGCTTGGTAGTGTGGATGCGCCGCTTATAAATTCGACCACAGGGGGTTATTTCAAAATAACTACCTAGTGTAGACCAGGGCTTAGAGATGCAATTGCAGGTAACCTTAGAAAAATCCCACTGTAGATCCAGCTACATCTGCCAAGGTTATAAACATTTAATGGTAAAGTGTTGAATGACAGGCATGGCAGATACCATTTATCCACCTGCCAACAGCAATTTCTTCAGTAGATTAGAATGTGTTAACATATACATTTAAATGTGTGGGTGTCTGGGTGTGCAGATATATATCATTATAGCATTGTAGCCAGACAGGAACCCCCCTGTAACATCCATTTTTGTTTGCGTGGAGCATACAGGGCACACAGAGCAGTAAAATAAGCATAGTCTTTGAAAGCCTTGAACAGGAGGCCCAGATATGCCAGCTCAGTGACCCTGGACAACTGTAAGCAGAGATATGCCAATAAGTTGACCTCGAGGCTGCGAGAACTGCCTTGGCTGGCACCTATGTTGATACGAACACATACTGTCTGCGGGGGGAGGAATCGCCCACTGAGAAAAGAATGTCCAGTACTGCTAATTTAGCTCTCTCTCTCTTACAAGTGTAAATTATTTGAAACTCCCTTGTAAGAACTGGCACCACAAAACGGACCAGTACAATTTGGCATCTTAGATAAGAAAGAGGATACGGGCCCCTATGGGTATAAAGATGGGTCCAGCAGCACACTTACTCTGTGCGTCAATCTACCATCTATCTGTTGGTCGGGTTAGGTGATTGGCCTCCCAAGGTTCCATGGGGATGCCCACCTCATATTCGTCTTTCCTAGGAATTGAGGGACTGGTCCTGGCTTGATCCGCTGGAGTTGAGAGGCACAGAAGGAGGTAAAAATTGTACCTGGATGTGGTCCTTTTTCTTAAGTGTACACATAGACTTAGAGCTCTTTAAAGATTAAGCTGTCACTTGGTACCATTATTTCTATTTTCTATCTTTATTTTCTTTGTAACCATTTTTAAGATCTATATTTGCTAGCAGTTAAGAAATAGAGCAATAGCCATTGTAACCATATGATTTATAAGCTTCTTTAATAAACTTGTAACTGTTTAAACTTTAACCTGACTCCTTCAGTTGCTGTAACAGAACCAAGCACAATTTAAAAGAACTTCAGCCGGTCATAAGGGACAGGTATAGGAGGAGCTGGGGCATTTGGATCATGTCGCTTCCAGAGGACAGATTCGTGGGGCATCTCTCAGCCTCCCTGGCTGCCCACTGCGAAGGGATCATGTATCCTAGCAGTTAAAATCTGAGATGTAATAAGCTCTTTCTATAAACTCTGGGGCGTCTGTCAGTCTGTTGGCTGCCCTCCGTGACGGGACCCCGGTCCTAGCGTTAAAGGCACGGACCAGTACCTGGGGCGCCCTTCAGCTTCCTAGGCTGCCTGCTGCAACGGGACCTTGTGTCCCAGCAGTTAAAGACTCGGGTGTAACTAACACACTCTCTCTCTCTCTCTCTCTCTCTGCCCTGACCATCGGCTGACAAGCATTGAGATAGCAACTTAATATTTATGGATGAGAAAGCACTTAAACCCATATTTTCAGGGGCTTATTGCTTTCCCAAGAAATGATGCTAGGGAATTTGGGGTTTTATTTCATCCTACTTGCAAGTCTGAAGAAAATCTATTCATCTACTCCCATGTTATTCAAACAGCGGACTTACCCAGAGTTGCCCAGTCATGGCAGGGGGCTGGCAGTGTAGAAGGATACGCAAGAGTGAGGGTTGAGAGTGAGGAGGAGCTGAAGGGCAGTGGGGATCTTGTCTAGTACAGGTCTTTTCTCTCCCTCCAGATCTCCTCTGCCTCGCCCCCGGCCATCAGAGGTATTTTTTCTCCCTCTCTCCCAATCCCCCCGTCTGCTAGAATTATTTTTCTCTCCCCATGCCCTCCCATCTGCCAGAGGCCTCCCCTTCCTCCCTGTGCTGTGCTGAAGGGCCAGGAGGGGGCAAAGGGTTTAGGGTAGGGGGGCTACTTACTTGGTGTGCTGGCAGTCAAGATGGTGGAGCCCCAGCCCTGCTGGCCACTCCCTTGGTGGTACAGCTGCCCCCAGTGGACACACTGCAGGATAGCTCTCCTCTATGGGCTCGCTTCCCCCAGTGGCCACTCTCAAATCATGTCCCTCCGAACAGCAACCCCTCCCTTCGCATGTTATGGACAACAGCCCTTTTCCTGGGGCTTCCTGTTGTCTTGGCACAACCAAACCCTAAGCTTGCTTTAAGTAGTAAGGAGAAGAGGAAGCTACATACCAGATTTGGCGGTCCTAGCTCTTACCATTTAGAAGGCGTTCTTAAACAAATGGACTCGTAGACAAAGACACACAGACACACTCTAAACTAGATATATAGATAAGGTGGAAATGGATGCACTTGACTGTCTAATGCTGCACATGCAGCACATTTTACAATCATTACATTTCCTCTCAGAATTATCATGCACGTTTCTGTTTATAATCGGTGGTGGTGCATTCCTGAAACTATATTTTTAAAATATGTATTTCAAGGTTTCTGCATTGTAGACGAATTTTCAAGGCAATGGGCCATGTGCACTTGGTTATTTGATTTACAAGAACTTTGCTGGACTTGGGAAAGCTTTTCTTTCCCCAGAGGGCAGGTCACAGAAAGATGGCGGTAAGCAGGGAATTGAAGTGCTCTTGAATATATCGGGCCCTAAAATTTGAATTTTAATTATTCTCATTGAGGCTATTGCTAGCCAACCATTTACACTTTACAGACCAAAAACACTCAGTCACACCGCTGAAGCCAGCTGTCCTTCCTCTGCTGCTCCTCCCCCACATGTATCCACACCTGGTGACGGCAGGCGTAGGTCAAAAGTGAACAGAACGGAAGCCAATGGGATTATTGGGAATGTAAATCTTCAGTAAAGACTTCTGGATTTGACTCTGTAATCATAAAATTCCAGTTAAAGGCAAAATGAGCATATATAGCAAATCTCTGCTTCCACTAAGGTGTTTTTGTTGGTGCCATTGTTTAGATACATAAACTTTCCCTTATTTTTTGTCCAGCTGAAAAGTAATTATTTCAGGTTAGGAGAAAAAATTCCTAGCAGCTGTATTTATACCTTTACTCTAATGCCCCAGGAAATAAAATGACAGAAACAACAAAACAAATTTAATTATACATTTTATTTAAAATGTAAATGTCATTAACCATGCATACAAGTTAAGATGGTATTTTACAACTGCGTTTTTTATTTTATTTTATTTTATTTTTGCTTAGGACGTTGTTACAATATATATTCTATGCAGTACAAAATACATAAAAAGTTACAGCAGAGCAAGAATAGATCAGCCTATAACTGTACAACTGTAATACTTCAATGTAGTGATTTAGAAAGGTAAAAAGTGACCAAGGAAAGCACTGAAATGCTGTTGATAAAACTGTCCAGGTAAAAATGATGTTTTATAACATCACATTTCACCAAAAGTGAAAAATAGGTCTATAAATGTGTGTGCGCATAGAAGCTTACGCACGCGATACACTCACGCACACAATGTACATACACAACTAATTGTACTTGTAACTAAAGATGGGAGTAAGCCCCAAAGGTTGAGATGGAGATTCAAACTCCCCTGAAGTCCGAAGGATGTGGGGTCAGACTCATCACTAATTGTAACAAAATGGATACCTAGCATTGCTCTGTTGGCATTCCCTCGACTATGGTTTCTTGCACTCTATATTTTTTTCTTTTTGGGAGGTAAACACTACTCAGTCATGGACTCGTCCACCTGTTGATTATATAGCCATCCCCAATGCTTAAAAAATATAGAAAGACGTTATACTGCTCTTTGTCATTCTACACATGAGCATCTATATATACAAACATGAGGCAATACAGGAGTAACAGAGCACCAGGAAGTCCGTTTGTGGGCATCACTAGTTGAAATTAGCAAAGCAAGTTACTATGAGAAGGCAAGCTTTAAATACAAAGAGTCTGTTTTCCTTATTCTTTGTTCATAAACCATGTTCCCAGAAACATAACACAATTCGCACAGTACAAAACTCACATCAGATACTCTGACTGTACAAAGAAAGCTAGGGATGAAATTAAATGAGGACTTGGTGAGCTACTCACATGGCAGTTTCCAACACCTGATTTTATACAGGCTGTATAAAACATATAAAAAAGCACTGATCTTCTCAATACAAGGTTTTAAAGCAGTACAGAAGGTTGCAGGGCTAGAATTTATTGCAAGTAATAACATGTTACAGAAGGTAGGGTACATATAGAAAACATGTCATTTCGTACAGAAATTAGGTGTTCCTATCAAACATAGGCTTTTGTTGTTATAAATATATACCTTTACCATTACACAATGTAAACAAATAAATGCTATAAAAACGAGGAGTGAACTAGTTTGCAGACTTTAAGGATGGGGGGCACCTCATATGACACAGCACAGCTACTTAGTGTGTCCCATACTGGATTCCTTTCTAGGAAGCAGAACAGGACACTGAAGTTTTATGACCATTAAAGCACTTTGGGTTTTGGACAGAGGGAAGTTAAACTATGACCAATGGATCCTATTGCAATTTTCTGTTGACTAGAATAATTTGTATATGTAAAAGTATCTGAGTAGAAATAAATGAAGGGAGCAAATTACTGTCCTCAAATCATGCAGGTTCCAGATGGACAACAAAATTAACTTCTTAATGTTGATCAAATCTAAAGCAGAGTTTATATCAAACTGTGTGTAATTTACAGTTAAATATAACTCAGACTTAAGTTTAGTTTAATGTGTGTTTAAAGGAGAACAGCAACCTTTATAATTTCCAAGAAAACGAAATGATTGTTTTCAGTATACATGCTGGCACTTCAGTTTAACAAGTGCAAAAGGAGCTAGGACTTGGACTGCGGACAACTATAAATAAATCCTAAGGGTTTTGTTGCTTGCTGCTGGAGGTAGAATCTCTCTAATCTGGCACCCTCCGAACCTAATTGGTGCTGAACCAGAGAATTTGCTGGACCATGGAAGGTCATTATTGTCTAGCAGCATTCCCAACACTTCCATTGCTTACTGGGATGTTAGAGGACAATTAAGGGTAAATTAGAACTAATTAACACCACAGAGCACTGAGAGCCAGGACTGTGGCTGTAAATAAAGTTCATGGGAAATTTGGCTACACCCATGATAAATGGACAACCGGCGAACTAAAATCATTGCAGACCATGGATGTTCCCGAACCAGAGAGTGCCAGACTAGAGAGGTTCAACCTGTATTAATGAATGTATTCTTGAATAAAATCAAAACATTAAAATCTCAAGGCAATTTAATTGTTCAGGACCAGCCATATCAGCTGAGTGCCTGGGTCTCTGTGCTTGGAAGAAAAGATATATGCATTTGACTCGGAAGAGTGGGCAGAATTTTTCTCTTGAATGTGCAGTATTGGGTGTAATAATGAGAGACAGTTTTTAAGTCAGCATGTTGGATAGTTTGGAAAAGCATCACCATTTCAAATGCTTTATCTGAACAGTCTAGAATACTTGAATCTGCAAAAATTGAGGAATGAGAATGGAGTTTTATGATATTGATGCCACTTCTGCTTCTGGAAAATCGCTAGAAAAACTTAGACCGTCTCTTTAGTCAAGAGAATCCGGAGAAATGTGCTGCTGTTCAGATTCAGTTATAAAACAACCAATGGACTGGATTGTGGGGAAGGGATTCTTCACTATATCTCTGAATCGGTTTGCTGATCCAATAACAGAAGCACTAGTATGGGTCGCTGTTAAACTGGCATTAGTAAAAAGCATTTATGTAGGTTTTGAAACCATAGCTACTTCTTAACATATGACATCTGAATATTAATGACAAAATGTTATCTCTAAGGTGGAAGACATTCAAAAGTTTTGAAGGTTTGATGCAGGTTTTATTTTCTTTATACTTCCCCAAACTTAAGAATACAAATTGGTCTTGTGACTTTTTCTCATGAGAGGACTTCATTGAGTTGGAATTTCATTGAGAACAGCTTGCATTCCATATTTTTGCTTCTATATAACTTTACAGAATGAATCTAAATCCTTTTGGGAACATGGAGTTAAAAGATATAGTTTATTGTTTGGGTGAAAAATTTATTCTGAACATTTTTACTATCCACTTCCACTGCTGTTAAAGCAATAGGAACAAACTTTTACTATAGACAGACAGAGACTTTCTAAGCATTTGATTTATAAACTAATCCACATCTCTATCTGAATTACATTAATTCAGACTGAAAAGTTATACCCTGTCAACTTGCATTTATTTTAAATTGGTGTCACTATGCACTAAATAGTGCAGTGGAATTGCATTCTGCCTATGCAACAGAACTAAAAAGAAAATCATGTTCTCTTTGGAGATGATGAAGCATACCCACCCAATTGAAACCATAACATAAAATCCATCACTTTTTTGAAGAATACTTTGTAATCACCCTTTCCCCTTCAGTTTTATTTTCTGTATCATTATCCCTATAGTTAGATTTATTCATGATGAGAGAAGTAATTTTTATACCCAAGGAACTGTTTTTAAAGTGTGTGTCCTAGGCATAACTGCCCTATACAATTATCAGGTGGTTTCCTTTATTGCCCCTTTACTAACTACAGCACAAAAGCACTTTCATGAGCTGCAAAAACTATTGACAAGTGAATTCCTGATACCTGAATTGAATCAAAACATCAACATTGTGTATTTTATCAATACAGATTACAACAGTTGTAACTAGGGAGGTAAATGAACATGGCTTTCCCTAAACTGACAGTGTTAAAAGTTTAAAAAGTTAAAAAATAAACAGACTTCTATCTAAAGGCTTTTTCCATCCATCATTTTCAACAGAATGCCCAACCTTGTGTGGTTTTACAATTTGATAGAAAAAAGTGTTTTTATAAAGGTGAAGTTTGAAACAAATATACAGAAAAATACTGAACTATCTGCACTTTAACCTATGTTTAAGTAGTTACCAATCATGCAACTGAAAGAGCATTTGGTATTATCAACAATGTAAATGGTATGCAAGTACCTATGAAATGACTTACAAATCTATAATGTAATAACCTCTCACAGTTGATATACAGTACAATTTTTTTAAAAACTAGTAAAATTGGATGAATGCAAAGCAGCAAGTAAGATATGGATCAAGACTCCTTTGGAATGTGGAGGCATTCACTTTATATCAAACAGCAGATATGATATATTGAGTGTCTTTTTACTGTGCTACACTTGACTGCATTTATTCTTTACAGTAATGTGAAAAAATCCAAAACCAAAAGCACCTGATTTTTTAATATGCACCATCTGAACCAGCCAATCCAAACAAAGTATATTTTCTGACAATGAGGTTTCTGTGACATCACAGTACTCTGGTCCTTTGCTATATGATATACCATTTGTAAAGCGCAGATATACCTGATAAAGTAGCCTAGTATTAAAAATTAATAAAAAAATCAAATTCCCCTTTTTAATATGCAATGTCTCATACGTGAAGGGAACAGTGCTTTATAAAATGCTGCTCTACGGGTGAAAGAAAAGCATGAAGTATTTTTGAACTAAAGCACCATTTTTGTAACACTTAAAAAAAAACATGTTGTTTCCTTTTATCCATGACTATAGCTATGATGCAACAATGAATAGAAACCTTGTCTTAAGCAATTTCTTTATCTTAATATCCAGAGGTACAGTAGGTAAGTACCTTGATGGGCACTGGTTCAGTTACAATATTTTCTCAGTTCTTTAAAAAGAATAAAAAGGGGAAAGAAAGTTGTTCAAGTCAATGTGGCTTGCTTTAATATTTTGTTGATCCCATATTCTATAGACAGTGAAGAGAGAGCTTATAGCTTAGGGAGAGAGAAGACAAAATGCCTCCAAAATTCCATACCCCCTTGCTAGTAATGCTGTTACCCAGTGTAAATGTGTTTCCTTGGGTTTAGATTATTTGATTAAGGCATCTCGTTTAGAAATCTTTTCACAGAAAAATGTATCCAACTTGACAGGAAGATTTTTGCAACAGGAAGCTGTTTTTTGGAGCATCTGCAGTGACAAATAAAAGGATTGTTTGCTTTCAGTAGCAAAGGGCAGCTGGATGAAAAAGAGGGCTCCCTCAAAAGGTAGTATGTCATTGAAATAAAGCAAGAAAAGGGCCTAGCACTAACTTCCAGTACTAGTTTGATTGTGTTTTCCCCCAGTGTGTGAGAAAAAAAATCTGAACAAAATGCTTCCGAGTGCAAATATATTTACCAAGTAAGGTTGTGGTAAAGGTATGTCTTCATTGTATTTATTGTGTAATATAAATAGCATCCCTGAGAAAGAAGAGGGGGAATATAAAGTTCAACACAACTGAATTGTAAAACTGTAGGTTTGCTTGTGTTGTGCAATCCAATCTCTCAGAACTGCTCGGAAAACCTGAGGTGAATTACGGATGGGGTTTTAAGGTTTTCTAGGTTATATAATATATATATATATGTATAAAAACAAGAGTATCTGTTTATGGCTGTAAAACATGAAATGTTGAAATATTGAGGCAGCAGGAGTCACTAAGTGAGATATTAAGATCCATCTGTCCATGAGGTTAGACCAGCCACCTGTTTGGTGAGGTGAAGTTTTTGTTTTGAAGTTGTATTGAGAGGCAGCTACTTACTGATTTAAAAAAAAAACATAACAAAACAAGCGACAGTTTTAAAACCGTGTGCAACACAAATTCAACTCCACAAGAAGTGTCAGAGGCAAAGTGCTGACATCTAGTGCAAGTAGGTTTACGGGGAGCTGGCGGGGCTGATGGTGGGGCTTGATGCGTCCGAACGGCTATAGTCACTGACAGACCCCGTTCTGGAGTTGCTGCCACTCCGCCTCTGGAGCATACTGGGGTGGAAGTTGGCATGGCGACGGGCATGCTTCGTCAGATGATCGCTGCGCATGAAGCGCTTCTCACAGAGAGGGCAGCCGAACTTCTTTTCTCCAGTGTGAGTACGGTAGTGCCGAGCCAGCTCATCAGAGCGGGCAAACTTCTTGTTGCATTCTTGCCAGCTGCATTCAAAAGGTCTCTCTCCTGCAAAAAGAATGACACGGTACAATGTTTCTCATGCTTTCTGTATGAAAGAGGAAAAATGTGGGCGGGGGGGGTGTTCTCCCAGAGGGAGGCAGATAAAAGATTGATTCATTGTAGAGAGGATGTTGTTGTATTCCAAGTTAGTAGGAGCGCCACATAACAAGTGACTCCAGTGAATGCTCTGACCTTCAGAGGTGCAGAGAACCTGCCATATTCTCAGAGGAGGAAGGACAGCTATGGGAGCTGTGTCCTGAAAATTTGGCTACCTTATGAAATCATGGACTGCCTCTACATCTGCAGAGAACTGAACCCCCAAAGTGATATTTCAACATTTGCTGGGCTCACTGTAAAACCTGAGAAGATTTCAAAAAGTCCTCCTCTGTGGTGGCTTGCAAGGGAGAAGTATGCGGCCTTGATACCACCAGGACCATACATACATTACGCAAAGACGCAGTATTGTCCAGTAGATAGGGCACAGGGCTTGGGATCAGGAGATCTGGGACAGGCCCAGCCTAGGGCAAGGCAAGCAAGGCAAATGCCTTGGGCCCCGCGCTTTCTGGGCCCTGCACTGCTGAGTATTTACAATCTACTGGCTGGGCCTGGGGCCCCACTCCCAGTGTCCTGCCTTGGGCCCCACAACCCCTTTGGCTGGGCCTGGTCTGGATACACTCACAGCTCTGCCTCTGGCCTGATGCATGGCCTTCAACAAGTTACACTGCCTCTGTAGGCCTCTATTTCCCCATCTGTAAAATGGAAGTAATGATACGAACCCTCCTCTGTAAAGTGTTTTGGTATCTATGCATGAAAGTCCTACTGATTATATCTAAAACACTTATATACCCCCTACTTCTAAGTAACTGACGGGTTCATAAAATTCGTTGAAAATGTAACGGTATATATTATTAATCTCTTCTTGAAGTGGTTTCCATCATATAAAAGATTTAGTTTGGTTCGATAGCTCTCAGCTCCTGCACGATACACATTGGTCCAGAATCCCTGCTAGAAGGTGCTTTTGCCTTTTTTATTATTATTATTTTATTTTTGATTCTCTGCTTGTGAGGCCTACAAGACTTTACTATGTCTGAGTCTCAAGTAGCTTCTCTCTGGGATAACAGAGAAGCAGTTGGGTAGGCCTCATAGTCAAGGAGAGTTTTAAGGAGGCTGTTTAGTTTGTTTCTGGAGGGATGTGGTAAGCTTTGGCCAGGCATGAGGGGCAGAATGGGAGTGAGCACAAAGAGGCTAGTTGAAAAATTTAAAAATTGGGCAATGGAGACTGATCAGATGCAGGAGTTGACTTTCATAGTCACCGAGAAATAATGGGGAGGGTGGCATTAGGGTGTGAAGACCACTGAGTTTTATCACAGGTAGTTTGACGTGAAAGAGAAGAGGCAGCCAGTGAAGTGATATTCCAAAAGTTGAATCTTCTGTTCAACGATCCTAGACCCATAAGGGACCATCACAATTATCTAGTCTCAACTCCTGCTCAAGATAGGCCATAGAATTTCACCCAGTGATTTCTCCATCAAGCCCATAACTCCTGGTAGAATTAAAGGATCACTTTAGGCTGCCTTTACAGATGCAGCTGGGTATGAGTCCCAGCATACGTTAAACATACTTGTCCCAGCTTTGCTCAAGCTAGTGCACTCAAAATAGCATTGGGGCCAGGGCAGCAAGTGTCTCATACATGAGGTTCATGAAGGCTTGTACTCAGGATCCCTGGTATGAGTATATCTAACACAAGCTGAGAATTATAGCCCTAGCTCACAGTGTAGACATACCCTTAGAAAGACATGCAGTCTTTATGAACTGCATCTTTTGATATTGCCAAGGCAAGGAGTGCTGATAACAGGCCAGATTAGAGGATTGACAAATGCCCCTTCATGGGATTTAAAGAGGCATCTCTGATTACCAAGAATAGGATTGTGTTGATCCTGTTCTCGATCATCAGGCAGCATGGGGATTCTTCTGCAGATGAAGCTGAAAACTTGTTCCGATACTGGGTAAGAGCAGATATGAGCTGAAATCATGGGATTGCTTCCATGCAAGAGGAGACACCAAATCCTTCAGTCAGCATTTAAATAATAAGCAAGGCACAAACTCTGTGCTTCATGACCACCAGATCCATGTTGGCTGGCAGGCATATAAAGTATTCACCTTCTCAATTACATCAAGCTCCCGTTTGTTCCTGTGATAGTATCTCTGGAATTTTTACTCAGTCTGCAAAAGAAATAGGTAAATGATGGGCACCCCCAGAATTCCGGGGATCACAGTAACACTCACATTTGTCTGGCCCACCTCTCTGGACAGGCCAAACCTGACTGGCGCTGTGATCCCCAGGTGCCAGGTCCCAACGCTTGTCTGGGAACCCTCTCCAACAAGGGACACTGGGAAAACTGACCCTTTTCCCAACAGCAATGTCATCCTCAGGCAGCCTTGCTACCTATGATCCAGACTGTGCGTAACGTGCCAGCAGCATTGCTGCAAACAATGTCAAATGCTTATAAAATAAGATTCGCGAGAACAGAACAGTGTGAAACTCTGCCCATAACATGAGTGGTTATGGGAAAGAGAGCACCCAGCCAACACATTCATTTAGCTATGATGGCTAACAAAGCTTAGATGTTCAATCCCCAAACACACAGCCTCTCTCTAACCCTCCTCTCTGTATATCACAAGAGTAGCCAGCTCTGCTTGTATGACCCAATTTCAGCAAATCCATACGTAACATTATGACATCAGAGCATCATTTTATTTTCTATTTTGAGAGTGGGGAAGGAATCTTCTAGAAACCCCTTATTTTTCTCTGAATTCCACAACTCAAAGGACCCCATGGAAGGCTAACCAATGTTAGTAGATGAGTGCTAGAGGCAGAGGCCAGAAAAACTCCATTTCTTGGATGGAACAGAAGTAGTACATTTCAGTGAGTAAGGTCCATATTATTCCTTCCTTCCCTCCCTTTCCCCACCTCTCTGCTACCAGAAGCATATGTTTCCAGCCACTGCCACATTGGGGAGCAAAGGACACATTCATTTTCTGTTTAATTCTTGCACAATCCTGTGAAATACTCTAAGTAGTCTCCTGTTTGATTTTGCTTTTTGCTTTCCTTCGGAGCACACTGTATGGTATCCTATGATAGACATGCTTGAACATTTCCATTAGCTCTCCCTTTCATGTGTGTGTAAGAGGAAGGGTGTGTTTTCTCTTTCACTATAGCTCTTGCTGGGCCTCAAAGAAGCTTCAGATCTTTTATCGCCCAGGCTAGTTTTCTGAGTGTATTTTCATAGCAACCAGCATCAGCAAATGCTGTTGGCAGGGAAGACTTTCTTCATTCAATGGCTGCTTTTAGATAGTGAAAGGAAATGTTAATTTGAAATGCATCTCTCTTTTTGTTAGCCTGACCATGAAGGAAAAACAAAATCATATCTCACCTATTGATCAACCAGCAGCTATTTCTATGTCTAGTGTTAAGTCACATGCAGCAGACCTATGCCTCCAGAGCAGCCCTGGAATGCTAACCTAGCAGCTGCTTCACTTTCCGAAAGGATGCTTCCTACCTCCCCTTGGCCAGCTGCATTAGCCAGCACAGAGTCTCAGAGCACAAGAGATCTCGGGTCCTGGAGTTCAGAAGTGGAATAGTGCCTGGTCCCTGCATCTCAGAACAAAAGAGGAGATGGGGTGGAACTGCATAACCCTCTGCTTGTCCCATGGTGCACTCCCAGAGGGTCAGTCATACAGCCAGAATGTGATAACTGTCCACACGGCCAGCCTAAGCTAGCATTTGGGCATGACAGCAATTATAGTGAGTATTAGAGCCCCCCCAAAATGGTGAAGCTTGGATATTCCCAAGGGAACAGGAGATAATCTTCCTCCACAAACCCCTGTATTCTCCATTTCCATGGCCTCTTTCTCCCTTCCTTGCAGTTTCAACCTTCCTCACCCTCACTTCAGTCCTCCCCAGTCATGCCAAAGTTTGACTAATTTCCTTTCTGTAGCTGCCCCAAAGTTTCTTGACCTGGTGGAATCACCTTTCCCAATCATGACTGGCAGACAGGGTTGCTTTTAGTGGTGGTTAGTTTTCTAAAATATTTTTCAACTCTGAGGTAAGTCCTCCTTAAAGAAAAACTTTATCGTGAAGGAGCCCTGAATACCTAATGTAAAGAAGCCAAACTCATTACTTTTTATAAAAATCAGCATGAGGGCAGGAGCAAAGCTGCCTTTGGCTATTAATTAAGGTGAGCCCTAGCTGCAGTACTTCCTCCAAAACCACATATGGAAATTCTCAGGCTGCCATTAGTCTCCTCTCTCACACAAAAGGGAAGTGGTTTTCAGTGCAGGTAGGTTATATAAGTGGCCTTTTACTGGCAGTAAAGCAATCAACAGAACTAGAGTTATATGATTTGATTGCTTAATTGTATCAGGGAACATGCAGCCACAGTACAGTTTTCTTGCACAAGCATTACCCCATGGACACAGTGTTCTCTCCAAAGAGCTTTCAGTGGTACAGTAGCTCTCCTTGCGCTCTGTGGAACAAATCCTCAAGCTCTAGTTCACGCAATGCTGAAGCTAATGAGAGTTTTGCCACAGCAACAAATTGACCAATTTGGTCCCATAGATTAGTGTAGAAGTATTACATGGAGATTGAAAGTCAGCGTACCACGTGCAGAATGTGTATCTATCCCTCAAAGTGTCCCACAGCTCCCTGAGACGCCTGCTGACGGGGAATATTATGGGCATTGGTAGCAGATCTTGCCATACACACAAAGAAGTCAATCCCAAAAGATAACTGCATCCAAACTCGTATGAGATGAAATAGGTGCAAGGCTATCTTACAAGGAATATGCAGCAACAATTTAAATACATTAAATCCTCGTGGTCTTAATAAATCATTACTGCAACCTCGCTTTTTCCTCTGACAGAGCACGTCGTATTGTCCATCTTGTGCCTGGAGTTACAGCATTAAAGTACAGGACAGATGGAAAAACTGCACACTGGAGAGATAAAGTCAACTGATCTTAATTCAAAAATGACACAATCAGGAGTATTCTGGATTCTTCCAGCACTCCACCCAGGCTAAAGGGAAAAACCATGCTGTGCCCTGTTTTGTTCTGGAACTCTGAAACATTCTCTGCGTAAGTGGGTGGTATTTTGCCATAGAAACAGTGTGTGAAACTTGCCTCTGCTTCTTTTTAAAAAAAAATGTAGAAAGCAATTAGGCTCAGGTTTAACAGGGGTCTTGTAAATAGTGTCTGAAACCACCCATGTATGATTTCTTTGGATAAATCTGTGTTATCTGTAGCTACACGTTATAGGGAGAGATGAGTAATACAGATGTAGTGGCCCAGAATTTGGCCTCTATTAAGTTTGATTTGTGCCATTCTGCAGTGCATAGATGATTTTAAACCTAGTCTATGTCCGACTGAGGAGTCTCCCTTGTGTGCCATTATTCTTTGTGGTCCTTAGCGTAGGAGATATGAACAGATTGCTGCTGTGTTCCAATGATTGTAAACTGTTAGAATAGCCTTTAGGACCATAGTGTCCAACACACTAGCCACTAGCCACATATGGCTATTTGGCTTGTTGAGTGTGGCTAGTTTACTATAGCACTGTAGTGGCTACTGCTTCAGAACTGGTTGGACACCAGGTTTAGGAGGTCACTGCAGTCAGCGTAACTCAGAACAACTTGGAGACTGTTCTAAGTTGTGCCAGGCCCAGCTGGCCTGGTTAAGGATTTAGGCGTAGTGTATGGAAGGTTCAGCTAAAAGCCACTGTTTGAACACTCGGGGTTAAGCTGACACATTTACCCTCTCCTGAGAGAGCCAAGACAAAACGGCAAAACGATCTTGCTCTTAGCAACTTTCATTTCTTTAATTTTGTTTGCCAAGTAAAAAAGCCCGTTAAAAAGGGATGATTAATGAAGAAAGAAAGTGGCAAGAATAATGCATCCTCTGATTAACTTTCTAATGCCCCTGATGTTTAGAGCCCTGCACATCTACGGATACCTGTACAGGTATTCACCTCTGCAGCTGTGGATACAGAGACACATGGCTCATTTTTGCAGAAAGGGATGCAGATACGGATACAACATTTGTATCTAGAATCTTACAAATGTGCAGATATTTGCTTTATATCTGTGGGTATCCATATGTCATGGATGTAAATGCAGAAATCCACAGCTCATTTTTGCAGATACAGATGTGAATGTGGATACAAATTTTGTATTTGCACAGGGTTCTACTGATGTCCACTGCCACATAACTATGGATGTGAATGACTAATCGACTATCCAATAAGCAAATGTTTATCGGATAATCAACATGCTAATCGACTAATCCCTTCCCTCCCGCTTGCTTCCTCTATCAGAAAGAGGCAGCAAGGGGGCGGAAAGGGGAGGGGTGCTTCAAAGCGGTAGTGCCGCATGGAGCTCAGGGCCAGACTCCGGGTTTCATGCGGTATTTTGGTTCCATGTGGTGCAACTGCTTTGAAATGCTGAGTGCAGCCCGGGGCCAGCTGACCCCGGGCTCTCTGCAGCGCTGCCACTTTGAAATGCCATGGGCAGCACAGGGCCAGTGGGGGACTATGCTCCCTGCAGTGCTTTTGCCTTTGAAGTGTAGCGGAGGTGCCCTTATGGACTAATCTAATAGTTGATGCAAATTGAATTGCCTATTAGATTAGCCAATTAATCAAAATTTTACATCCCTACGCATATCTCTGCCCCAGTATCTCCTAGCCTCATTTTCTGCCTTATCCCTGCTCTTCAGAAAGAGACTCTTGTTCTGTTCCCCTGTGACTTGCCTGCCACTAGCTGAGGAGTTATAAGGGACAAGCTGAGTCATACCATTAGCCATCTGCAGATGGTAGCAGCACAACTGAGCTGCTTGCAGCCTGCCTCAGTGTGGATTGTTAGCTATATGCAATGGAGTCCCAGACATCTGATGAGGCAATGGAACACATAATAGGGAAGGATGGTGCATGTGTGCTCTAGAAACCTGCTTTAAATTTCACTAGCTCAACTGGCCAATTGCTTCTTCAGGTGCCTGGAATCTGCACAAAGGCTAGTAAAGAGACTAATGGATTTGTGCATGCTTTAAAAAGAAAAAAAATCCTCAACTGATTTAGCTGCCAGGACAGATGCTGACATTTGGGACATTTCCAGTTTTATAGGACACACAGCCAAAGATTTGGCAATCAGACCTGTCCCAGTCAAAATGGAACAGCTGTCAACCCTAAGGCTTAGAGTGTTAAATCTAAACCTAATTACATGGAAGGTCACATGTTTATAATTTAATATCTTGACTTAGCTATTGACAGCTTCTGCTGGTCACATTTGCTGCTCAGAGCACATAAGGCAAGTGTGTGCTCTCCCAAGAGGTTCTAGTTACTATGGATTCTCAGTGCCATCTGAGCTGGAGGCATGATGGCCACTGTGATGTAGTGTCAGTACATTGCTGGTTGCTATACTTGGGCTGTGGGCTGTGGATGGCCCCTACTGGCCTCTCTCTGTAAGCACAGCCCAGCGGGGGCGCCTCAAGGGCCCCCATGACAGTGACCGAACCGGTCCGACCTGTTAAGGGAAGGGACAGAACAAAGGAAGTGAGTGTTGGGGGGAGAGTCAGTCTTTGGCTGGAACCATGAAGGAGACAGACTAAGGAGGGGGCTGGGAGTCTAGGGGCCCAGGCACCCCATCTCAAGGGGTCTGAGGCATCCTGGTCCTGATTCCTGTAGCCACATCACATCTATACTGTGCTGTATCCTGGAGAAGCAATAAACGCTCTCTATTCTACTGGCTAGCACAGCCTGTTCTTGCTGCTATGGGGCTGCAGGATCCTGGGCGGGACCCCGACACACCGTCACAGCCACAAAGCCAGAAATTTTAGTTCCAAAGTGAACTGTTATCTGGCCATTTAGTTCACAAAAGGGAATTGTATGTTGTCATCAAACAGAACCAAAAACTTTGAACATGCCAACTTGTATCATCTTTGAATGTCTACATTCTTAATACATAAAGGCTACGTCTACATTGGCGCGCTTTTGCGCCAAAGCTATGCAAA
>JANRFK010000875.1:4519713-4531709 GCA_030068395.1 Apalone spinifera
TTGCATAGCTTTGGCGCAAAAGCGCGCCAATGTAGACGTAGCCAAAGTGTTTGTGATTTTTTTGTATTGGTTTTGTTTGGGGGTTTTTTTGCAACTGGCTGAGTGGGTACAGAGGACAGGAGGGGGAGGATCAGTAGAGAATCAGCCAAACTGTTCCTCCTCCAAAAGAGGAAATGTTATTCTAGGAAATAACATTAAGCCAACTCATCGTAGTTTCTTGGTTTTGCACTCAGGTCTCTGAGTGAACAAACTCATAGAATACATTTTAAACTAGTCTTCATATATCACTGGCATGTATTTGGGAATATTCCTTTGCCACTTCATGCCTGTTAGCATTAAAAGCATTTCAAACTGGTTGAGAAATTAAACCCATAACCTCCTCCAGGCAACAGAGGTTTTGAAATATAACTTTGACGCTATATAATGGTGCTTTCTTTGCAGAGAATTTCAAGAAAAAAATCAATTCCCAAATTTCCATAATCCTGTAAGTAGAAAGTCATGCATTTCTAAATTCCACAATTTATTCCCTTCCCTCCCCCTCACCTTCACCCCCAGCATTTTCACTGCCTTTAGTTTTCACAATAATTTGTCAAAACCCAAAAAGTTTGGGTTGAAAATTCTAAACTCACACCAACCTACCTGAGATATACCCACCAAATAAATAGCAGACCTAGTAACAAGTTGGCAGGGTTAGTCTGATCTTCAGCTTTTCTTATACATAGATAACTACTAGAACTGGAACTGAGTGAAAATTGCAACAACCACCAAAAAATCTTCAATTAGTTTCTTGATCTTTTAAATAACCTTGCTTTAGTTGCCATTACAACCGTTCTGTGTTTTAACTTAGACTGGCAAATCTCTTTAAAAGAGATTTTCAAAGTTGCAAAGTTTCAGCTTCATTTTTCTGTATGCAAGGGTGAGTGTTGAAAGTGTGTGTGTACTCATTCAATTGGGAGCAGAAATTATAGGAGCAACCACCAAAGTGAATGATGAACATACACTCAGTTACTATGACAATAGCTATGAAAAGCGAGGAAACCTTATAATTAGCACTACATTCCTAGTCTCTCCATAACACCGCATTCTGCTTCTCCCATCTGCAAAAATAAGTAATGATGATGCTTCTATCTGGTTCAGTCCAGTGTCGCTTTAAAATGTTAATACATGAGTTGACCAGAGTGGAAACCCATTCATTGCACCTATCTACCATCCACATAGTTGTCATTTCAAACAGTGACAGCGGAAAGTTCTATTTTCACAGAGCATGCAGCATGCTCTGTATTTGTTTTCCTAACATGTCTTTACTTATTAAAGTTCTTTATTAACATTTCTTGGCAGCTTTTCCTGAATAAAGCTGGAAGCTTGAGGTTTATTAAATTAGCAATTATAGTTCTAGATGTCACATATCTAACATAAGTACAACTTCATCTGTGATTTCAACAAGAGCTTAGCCTCCGTTTCCCATTGCACACCAGCATGGCTGGTTCAAGCTGTAGGGTTGCCATATACGTTCACAAAAAATACCGAAGTTGGCCAAAGTTGTTAAGCAAAAAAAAAAAAAACCCACCCCACTCCAAAAAAAACCCTCACTGCGCCTTTAAATCTCCACACTCTCTGCTCTCCCAGCCCCCACCAGACACGGTAGGGGAGGAATGTCCCAAGTGGCCTTCTGTCCAAGAAAAACAAAAAATACCGGACATTTTACATGTCCGGTA
Organism: Apalone spinifera; assembly: GCA_030068395.1. Classification (NCBI taxonomy): domain Eukaryota; kingdom Metazoa; phylum Chordata; order Testudines; family Trionychidae; genus Apalone; species Apalone spinifera. Next base: position 4,521,429 of record JANRFK010000875.1, read on the forward strand.
TTTTCTGTTTTTTGTGGGGTTTTTTTTTTAATCAGACAGTGGCCGCAAATACCGGACACCCGTCAACCCTATCAATCTTCTGGGTTTTTAATCAAATTGTGACATTACTATAGAAACTTTGAAAAATTATTACCATCTTCACTTCCCTCTGGGGTTTATAGTTTGTAACAATAAGAAATTCCAAAAACCAACTAACCAGGGCAGGGTTAACAAAATGCTTATTGCATAGCATTAGGTTTGCAAACTCGCTTTAGCAGCCTTCATAAAAGCCGGTATATAGAAATCACAGACTATTATTTGCTGCTTCATTAGCAGATGATGAGAAAGTGACTGAGGGGCTGCCCTCCCTCCTTGCAATAGGCCTTGAAGAGTCATGATTTCTTTTCAGTGGTCCACTAGGAGAAGTAAATTGTCTAGTGTGATGCAAAGCTACTTGTATTGCTATATCCGTTCCTGATCCCTTCTGAGAAATAGTGATAGAGCCATATAGCAGTTTATACTAGTTCTGCTTTCAAAAGAATGAAGTTAATTAGAAATCATACAGGACATGGCTTTCTGTTTTCAGAGAAGACAGACAAATCTGCTCAAAATGATACTCAAAGTGAATGAACTAACAGCTGAATGAGAATCCTACACATAAAAGTGGTTTTCTCATGCCCCTTTGAAATGGGGACTTACTGTAAACTTAGTCTATTCAAACACTAATTTTCATGTACTACACTGCTGTGGAATTTTTGCCTACCCCTTACTATTGCAGGTACAAAGCTGAGTATTTATGAGTCTAAATATTTGATTGAAGATACAAACAGCATAAATTCGCAAGTACTTAGATTTGCACCCACCGTTTACTTCTACAGGTGCAAAACTGTAACCGCACGTTGTCTTGGGTGCAAACTGTATGTGCAAAACAGTTGCACCTGTGCAACTCCATCAATGTTCATGTACCGGGGATGTGAGTCTAATATTTCATGTACTGTCCTTGCTTTGTTAATACTAAGTACCTTTGTACATCTACAGATTTTTTTTTACCCCCTATGATTTGTGTACTTTGCAAAGATCAACAAACCTTCACAAACCATTCCTGTGAAGTTCTCAACAATCCTAAAACCTCTGAATTCTATCTTCAGTGATAGAATTCCAGCAAAGTGCATTCCATTGGAAAAATGCCAATCTCCTGTAAAAAACACTCTGATGTCTTGAAGAATAGGTGAAATGTTAAGGCTCCAGGACTGTATCCTATTCATCATCATGGTCCGTAGGGGCCACTTTCTGGTATTGAGTCCCCTCACTTCTCGTTCTTCTGCAGCATCTCTAAAATCAGACTTTACTCTCTGTCCTTGGGAAAGTCTCATAAGTCAGTGCATAGCTGGAAATTAGACCCAACAGACTTTACTCCTAGTCGCTGCCTTACCTGCTAAAAACCACACTCCCCCTTTCCAACAACAACATATGACTGCTTTATTAGTGTGTTTCTCTCACTACCATACATTCTTTGTAGAGTAAGGGAAGTCTATTTCAGGTTGTGTGTTTACACAATGTGATGTTATTACCTGTCATGATTTGTATCTATGCTTCTCTGGGGGGGGGGGGGGGGAAGATGGAGGGATGATGAGTGCTACAGAAAAGGCTTACATCAGCCTCATGCCCCTTTTAGCTGTTCCTGCACCCAATGCTAACAGTTCTGGAGCACAGAAGTGGCAGGGGATAAAAATATCAAGACACAAGAGCTCCTGAGCAAGCTAAAATTTCTGGTCAGACCTGCCTGGAAAAAACACACCAAAAGTGGGAAGGGGAGAGAAAAAAGGGGGCAAGATAAAACAGAACCTCATTTTCTAAAAGCTGTTAGGAAATTGTCAATTTGACTTCCATACATTACCTGTGTGTATTCACTACTTCCAGCTGCCCTTAAATACATACTTGATTTGTCTATTGAAGAGGCACTCTTTAGCCCTGAGTGCTTCTCCCATAGATATTCTGGACAAGTAAAATTAAAGCTGAGTATTCTTGTTAAATGTGTAGTGTCCAGCAGCACAGAGATTTATTTGAAATAAAACTTGCATAAAGCCCTGTTAGAGCCTTTGGTCACTATCAGCATGCTAATAAATGATGATAAGGACCTGATATCCTTCAAAGGAGTTATAAAATCTAAACCTTCAGGGCATCAGCCAAATAGGACAGAAGTCAGGAAGGAAATTGCCTGCCATGCCCCTGCACTTCATACCAGTCATGTGCATCGCTGAGAGTTTCCCCTTCCTCCAAAACAGACATGGACCTCTTCCACTGGCAATTATGCTACTCAAATGGGCCTATCGCTCATCCTCAAAGGAAACAATGCACAATGCTTTCAAAAGATGAGCCTGAGAGCTTAAATTCATAACTGCTACACAATGTAAATCATGAACTGAATAGAAAGACTGGATTTATGGCTTATTACAACAATTTGTAACTCACTGACCCCTTCTTTTTGTCCTATGACTGCAGAGGTATTAACAGGCTACTCTGCCTTGAATGGGCTCTTAGAAGATGTGGTAACTCTTTATGCTAAACAATCTTGAATTTAGCTGTGATGTGAGTATCTTTCTTAGACCCGAAAAAGAGTTCTTTGTGGCTGGAAAGCTTCTCTCTTCCACCATGAGCAGTTGGTCCAATAAAATACATAACCTCACTCACTTTTATCACAAAACTAAAGCTTTTACAGTTAATGCTAGTCAATTCCTGGCTTCCAAAAATCACCCTAAATAAGAGTTTGCTTTGTCTTCCTTCCTCACACCCCACCCTGTGGCTTCTCTCTTCCTTCCTCTTTTCAACCTGTCATTACAAAAAGCAAGTTCATCAGGGTGAGGCAGGATACTGTGAAGCAGTGAAGAGCGTGGCACAGGGGTAATGCCTGCATTTATTTAATAAAACGTTTGAGTGTGTGCGTGATAGCCCAAATTGTTATGGAAAAGGCAAACAGACCCAACATTTCAGGGTGAATATGCACGAGGCTTTAGTCTCTGGGGAAAAATAATCTTATGAGGCCTAGGGCAAGAAGGAAATGAGGAATGATATGGGCGCATTTGTAGTAAGAAGTATGGGCTGAAGCAGTGTTCAATAGTTTGGCAACAAAAAAAGTCTTTGCAAAGTGTTAGCCTTACTAAAAAGGGAAGAAAGGCAGCTGAATGCTCCTTACCTAGTATAACCTAAATGCAGCAGGGCTACAGGACTGAACCAAACCTGCTCATGTAGCGATTCAGAAAATCACCCCTTGCCATATGTCCACCATTTAAGTAAAGAGGGAGCATACATCTGGCAGCTCAATTTAATGCACCAGCAAAACCTACTAGAGTAGAAAACACAGCAGAATGACAATTCTGAAAGAAAGGAGAGGAGTGACTGAGACAAATAGGAATGTCTTGAATGTGCTAAACAATCTATTGCAAAGTGTTCGCTCTTACTGTTTTGAGATACTTTCATAGCCTTCTAAAAGGTCATGGGCCTATCTTTAGCAGAATTCTCTTAACGTCAATGAGAGTTGTGGATTAGGAGCGTTATGTGCCCAACATCCTCCCCAGCTGAGAAGTTGATCGGCTCCTCCCTCTAGGAATATTTTCCTCCTTCCTGAAGCATTGAGATTATATACAAAGATACAATGTATAAGATCATTGCTGAGATTCAATGGAAACCAATATGCACACAATGGCTGGCATCCTATTCATTCTCTTCTAGCTTCCTTGTTCTTCTTCATAACCCATTGCAGATAGAAAGGTATTGGCATCCCATCCTGACAGGTACATGAACCAGCTGTCACACAACATGTTGCGTGTCAGCATGTCTCACTACTTTTATCTCATCTGATACCCGTGCACATACAACATAACGCTCTTTATGATAGGATTTAACAGTCATTTTCATTTCTGCTTGACATTCTCATTTACTAGCAAAACTGGAGTTTTCTAGGTAGAACAAATGCTATCCGAGAGCCCCATGCAAATAGAAATGTGTCTGTTTTGGAATCTTAGTGAGTGCAAGTATGAAGGACTGCAGTAAGAGTATACCCTGTTTCTTCTATAATAGTGTACATAGGATCTGATCTGGTCTGCATTCCTGCATAAGCCAAGGATATATTGTGCTCCCTTTGGCCTCAGGAATATATCTTTATTATACTTTATTTAGCCCTTTTGCTACTGTTATTGGTCAGTGAATTATGCTGCAGTTTGACTATGCACGAAAAATATACTCAGCACTTTAAAAAGCATAGAAAAAAACAAGGTTCTGGTTTCCAGGAGCTCATATTTGAAAACAACACAATCAAACAGAAAACCTTGTCTTATGCTGAATGATGGGTTTCATCTCAGGGTTATGTTCCCATGATTACCAAGCATGTAATCTCTAATTAGTAGAAATGGCAATTCCCACAAGATCTTGATTTATTTGGAGCTCCAGTTCCCTTCCCTTCCCTGTTCAATTTTCTCTGAGGAGAAAATGAGAGCAGTGGAAATGCCACTGCCTTAAAACAACAGAATTTATCACTTGAGTGTCTCATAGCTTATTCTAAGGAGAGAATCAATATCTAACACTTTGACTTTTGCACTTGCATTGAAGATAATTAAATTGCTTTATGCTAAACAGAAGAAATGCTAACTCCAGACTTGGAGGAGAGGGGTGTCCTCTAACTGTCCATCATCTTCCAAACCACTTAGAAATATCATTTTAGAGAGCTCTCCATCAATTATTTTATTTCTCTGAACAGCTTAATGGCAACATACAGTTCGATGTGCCACTCAATTCCATAACTGAAAGAAAGAGGATGGATTTTTTTTCTAAAACAACCAGTGTGAATGGCAAAAAGAGAAAAATCCTGTGATGAAAGCCTGTGAATGAACTGGGGTTGCCTGAATGACAAAACAAAAGGGAGGAGGATTTTTTCCCCCAAAAATCTTACATAAAGAGAATGTTATGGTCACAAAGGACTAGGAAATGGTAATGGTCAAATCTGACCTTTTTAATTTGATCCAGTAATTCCTGCATCAAACCAAGAGTTTGTTGAACTAGAGCATTCTCTTCCACATCTATTCTACAAAACACCTTGCCTATAGCACAATGGTTTTCAAATGTTTTGTATTGGTGACCTCTTTCATATAGCAAGCCTCTGAGTATGACCTCCCATTAATTAACACTGAGGGGATAGTAATTTCATGGAGGTTCAGAGTTGTCAGCCCCATGGAACTGACAGCTTGTGACCCCCATTTAAACAACTTGCAACCACCTGAGGGGTCACAACCCCGTTTGAGAACCCCTGCTTTAGCACAAATCTGAGAAGCTTGGCCTATGGTAGTGCATGATGGGGTGGGCTCCCCATGCTGGCCCTGAGGGAGCTGAATTAGGCCAGTTGGACCCAATCAGCCAATTAAGCTGCAAATGTGGGAGACAGAGGCTGTGGGAACCTGGCTAATTAGAAGGAAGCTCACCTGTGAGGGAAAAGGCAGGGCTTCCATAAAGCCAGGAGGCTGGAAACAGTTAGGCCTGGTAGTCAGGAAGACATCTGTAATCTCTTCATGCGGTAAGGGAGAGGGATGAGTTTACCTAAGTGAGTGGGGTCTGATTAGGGAGGCTAGTGAATAAAAATCTTGGAGTGGCATAGTAGGGAATTAATCCTGGGGTTAGAGAATGCAGTAAGATGGCTATAACTGCTGAGCTTAACTGCTTGCTATAGGGTTTTAAACTGGATTGCAGCATAAAGAATGGGCCTGGGTTCTTCTGGTATCCATTGTGGAGTGGTATTGCTTGGGGTAGCAAGTAGACAGAATGCATCAGTCTCTATAGGACTGACTTAGTCAGGGCAGCAGGCATGAGGTAAGAAGAAGGGATAAGGGGAGAAATGAATTGAGCACAGCTAATACTTGAAGAGGTGCCACATAGTGGAGATTAAAGCACTGGGTGACAAGGGACTATGGTGTATGATACTCTTGGGCTACACTGCTGGCTTCTTGCGAAAGAGTTCTTGGGCAAAAAAATCTTCCACAAGAGTGTGTCCACACTGCCATGTGTTTTTGCACAAGAGCATCTATGGCAGTGTGGCTACTCTCTTGCGCAAGAAAGCGCTGATGACCATTTTAACCATATGGGCTTCTTGCACAAGAAATTCTTGTTGCCTGTCTACACTGCCCTCTTGTGGAAGAGCTCTTATGCAAGAGGGCTTATTCCTCCTGGGGAGAGGAATAACTCTTCTGGAAGAAGCCATGTTTTACAATGCTATACTGTAAATTTACTTGCTTAAGAATGCTCATCCAGTGTAGATAGCAGGCAAGTTTTTGCGCAAGACCGACTGTTCTTGTGCAAGAAGCTGCCACTGTAGACATAGCCTTAAAAAGCTAGATACACTTTGTGCAGCTACTCCTCAACTCCTGCAGTTGTCTCCACTCAGGTGGACCCCTGAGCCCACGGAAGGGAAGCAGCGTGGGTGCTGGTGTGAATGGTAGAATTAGGGCCTTATTCTGTAACTCATTGCGTCATGTTACTTTTTGCCACAAGTACCTAATTAATGTCAGTAAGCACAACTGCATGGATGATGATCAGGCTCCCCCCACAGCAGACTAAATGTGGTGATTAATAAAAACCAGCTGTAGACTGCAACTGAAGCCAAGAGAGGCCCCCTACTTGCAGTAGCCTTGCTTCTTCACGTACCAGAAGGAGAAAATCCTCCCTGCAGCTGCCTCAAGTGAATAAAATGAGTCGAGAGGGAAAACCTGTGGTTAAGGTCCTAACAGAAGCACAAGGTTTCCATTACAAGCTGTTGTCCAGATCATTCCTCTGCCACCACACAGTTGCTCAGTAGGAGCCAGCCTCCTCTGTGAAATCACAACAGTCCCAGTAGAGCACAGACTAGGCATCTGTTAGTAGCTCCACCTGAGCTCTGGAGATTTATCCCGCTAGGACTCCTTTCCTGCTCCTCCCCCTGCCAGTCCATTGTTGCTGAAGGATCATGTGGCTCATTATTACAGAACACACTGGGGCTTCCCTCACATTAGATCCTCCTCTAAGCCTAGGAAACTCTTCTTCTTTAATTATGTAGCATATGGGGTAATAACACAACTGTCAAGTCAGATCATTCTGTCACTCGCCCTTGCTGCCATATTACAAAGAGAAGCTGTGCGTGCAGCATTAATTAGGCCCTGGGCAAACTTCCCAGAGGGATTTCATATTTGCATGCTAAAGGGGCAAATATCTGTGGTGACACCCTGGCTGACTTTATTTAATACATATAAATTGGTGAAGAGGAATGGCTTAAAACTCTTCTTTGGAGATATTGTATAAAAGTGTCCAAAGATTTCTTTAAAAAAATATGAATTTTGCATGGTTCCAGTCCAGTATGGAATGCAATGGTGTATCTGAAATCAAGGGGCTGGAAAGGGTTAATAAAAATATGAATAAGACATGTGATCCTAGAGAAAGGATCAGGGCTGATCAGAGTCCCTAGAAGCAGTCCTCAGAACTACAGCTACTGCTAGTACTCCACTTCTCTGCCACAGTCTCCCGGGTGGAGGGACACTACTGCAGAAGCTTCCATTCCCAAGAGGATAGCAATAGATCAGAGCTGACACTCAGTGAACCCAACCATAGCCTGAGGAGAGAAAAGGTGATCCACAAGTCTTGTAGCATCTACTGTATGGTGACCTCATTATACCCAACATCATTTTAGTGAAGCACTTGTTTCTTCTGTAGTTGGGCCCATAACTGCAGCCCAGTACCCAGACAAAATAATTTATGCAGGGCCCTAGTCTATGTTAGATGGCTGAAGGAACACTTCCACCAGCTTCAAGACATCCCCCCCTTTTAAGACAGCTCCTCATTTCCTGATTTCAATGGAAGTTATGCACCTAAACGCCTCTGCTGACCTGGACTCGTGGTCCTAAAATGACTTTTCACTGAGTCTTCTGTCCCTGCCTTTCTAATATATCACCCTGGCATGACTAGGGTGACCATATTTCCTTATGCTGAATACAGGACACCTTGTAAAATTATATTTCCATAGAACATTCTTGAATACAATCAAGCACACAAATGTTTAACATCAAGTGGGCTGAGCACTTGTTAAAAAGAATCCAACTATGCGGTATTCCTTTTTGTTTGGTTCTCTGCACAATGCTAGGAAGGGGATGCTCCCTGCCAGGTGGGATATGGAGGACCAGTGGGGCTGGGAGGGAGCAAAGCAGGAAGAGGAGTAGTGTTCCCTCTAACGTGCACGCCTATGCATCCGCACACAAAAGTTTCTAAGCTCGCCCACCTCCTTCATACAGAGGCTCAGCAGCCCTCACCTTCCTATTGGACCTGGAAGGTGAATGGCATGGCTATTCCCATGGCTGGGGCCATGTGACAGGCAGGGATGGGGACAGAGGCTGCTACACTGATGGCTGGGGCTGTTAGGGAATTGGCTGTTTTGGCAGCCGCTGGTGTGTGGGGCTGTGGGTGGCTGCTGCTGGGGTCTGAGGCTGTGGGCGGGCGAGTGGGTGGCTGCCACGGGGATTTGGGGTTACAGGTGGGCAGGCAGCTGCTCCGGGGCAGGGCTGTGTGGCTCAAACACTAGGGTGGAGGTAGGAGATAGAAAAGACAGAATCAGATAAAGTCGGAGCAAAATCAGCATTTCTTCAGTCTTGAGTGGGACTGATTCTGCTCTCACACAGCTATAAATCAGCAACTGTGATAAAACAGGTATGCGAATAAATGCTTACACTCCCTTTAAAAAAAGAACAGATGAACACAAAACATTTTGGGATCTGTTTTACTAGAACACTGGTTTTGGAGCTTACTCTGTAAATTTATATTCTTCTGCATTAGAAATGGCATCACTCTGCTTTGAACTGTCCTTGAAGACTAAAATGTAGGGTTTTTACAGCTGTTGGTATGCTTAATGCACTTGATATTAAACTTAATTCTCCCACATTTGTGCTGAAATAAAAGAATCTTTAAAAATGGAACGAAAAAGAGATTTGCTGTAGAAATCATAAGCAGTGGAATATGGAAAATCTAAACATTCTTCAACATTGCACAAAGCAAAGCCATGGTCCAAATAAAATATACACATCTCTGTATTACTCTTAACCTTAAAAAGAGTGCGAGGGTGAGGGTGAGGGTAAAGGTTGTTTGTGAACCAGAAGCTGCTGGTGGTGCTTTTAATCGTAACAACAGTAGCGCAGGTAGAAGGAATGCTGAGCAGCTCTTCCTTTGTATTCTTCTTTGAAACGTTATTAGTCTGAAATTATTACTTGCTTGGTGCTCTCTGTGAAACTACGAACAAGTGACATTTTTACTACTAACTGCAACTAAAACTGTTGCCAAATGCATTCTTCAACTCCCAGTACTGGTACAAACATTATTTACCAGCTTACCATAAGCATCTTGTGCTTTTGCCATAAATTACATGTGTCGTTAATAGTACCCATTTCTGGTTACTCTTCCCAATACAGTCCAGAAGACACATTCCACTTTCCTCTTCTACTAGAGTAAGTAAAAGTGTAATTTTGATTCTGCATGTTCCTTTGGAAGACCCAATGAATGAACTGTTGATGCACACTGATAATAAATAGTTCTCACTAGCTAGTGGATTTATACGGCTAGGCTACTGTAGTCATGTCTTTAACTATACACTGAAGACATTTGTCTAAATATCGAGTATGAATTGGCCCAGTGATGGCTCAGGTACATGTGATTCTGTTACTGTCAGTGTGTGTGTGCACAGGGGTCTGAAAAGCTGCAATTTTCAGGCTGTTGCAGTCAATTGTCTGTCAGCAGGCTTGGCTATGTCTACACTGGCCACTGACTGACACAGCCTATATCCTTCAGAGGTGTTATCCCTTGCCTTCCAAGACAAAAGTTTTGTGGTGGCAAGTACCAGTGTGATCAGTAGGTAGCGCACAGGAGCGCACTCCTGATGACAATGTGGATGCCGCTCGTTGGCGGTGGAAGTATTTTGTCAGCCGCCAATCCCAGGAGCTAGTGCCCTGCCACGCCCGTCAAGCGGGGGCAAAGAGGGCAGTTTCCCTGGGACTCAGTGATTCTAAAGGGCCTGGGGCTCTGGCCGCTGCTGCCACAGTATGAGCCGTACTGCTTCTTGGCCTCTTATGGCTTCTATGGAAGTGAGGACAGTGCAGATTTAAAGCAGCCTCGAGGCTCATCTCACATACTGAAAACTTTGCAGAATTAATTTTCTTTTTATTTGGCTTCATATTAAATAAACACTTCGGCTACGTCTAGACTGGCATGATTTTCCGGAAATTCTTTTAACAGAAAAGTTTTCCGTTA
>JANRFK010000875.1:4531809-4548616 GCA_030068395.1 Apalone spinifera
CAAAAACTGGCCAGTCTAGACGCAGCCGTACAGTATAGGTTGAACCTCTCTAGTTTGGCACACTCAGGCCCTGACCAGTGCTGAACCATGGGGGGGTCAATATTGTCTAGCAGCATTACCAACACTTTCACTGCTTAGTGGGCTCTTAAGACATTTGGGGTAAATTAGAACTAAACAACAGCACAGAACACTAAAAGCCAGGACTGGTGGCTACAGACAAACTTGATGGAAATGCGGGAAACTTCGCCACACCCATAAGTCGACATCCAGCCAACTAAAAACATATCAGATCACAGATGTTGTCAGACCAGAGAGTGCAAGGCTAGAGAGGTTCAACCTGTATAAATTAGGAATTATAGTGGATCTGAAGTCATTTCCTTTCTGTGAAATGGCCCTTGGTTTTGGATCAGTCTTGTGACCTAATATCTACTAATTTTCCATGTGACAGTAACAAGAAAAAAAAAAACCCTAGACCAATTACTTCCAAATACAGAAATCTGAAGTCCTTGTCTTATTTACTACCTATGAGCAAAGTCTAGCTATATTGTTAGCTCTTGAAGTTGTTGTATCTGAATTCCAATCATTTGGAGGGGAGGGGTAAATAGTTAGAAGCTAGAGTTGAAAGTAAACTAAAACCTCAGGCCTAAATACCTCTGAACTTTGGGGACACTGGAACCAAATCTAAACTTATGTACCATCCCCAATCTGTATGGTGGATACAAAAATGACCTCTCTCTATTGAAGCTATACTGATGATGGAACTTCTAATACACACACTTGTGATTAATTTAGACCCTTGTTTTGGGCAGAGAGTCATTCACAACACTGACACAACTTTCTCTGAATGTGTGTGTTGTTTTAAATTAAACTATGGGTCACTCACATAGCTGTTTGCTATTCTTTTTGTACGGACTGCCTAAATATAACACATACCCAGCTGGTTACGTCCTAGAAAACACTCAAATCATGTAGTGAGTGTTTTTGTTCCCAGATTGGATGACAAACACTTTCAACAGGAGAATACTCATCATTTGCATTTTTTTAAATATGCATCTGGAATGAACTGTGGACAAATGCCAGAATTTGTGTACTTTTACAGATCCATGAACACTATCACCCATATGTGGCAACTGCCTGACTTATTGCAAAGAATGAATCATCTGACCTCCCTAAATCAGTCTCTTCTCTGTGGGCATATTAATGAATCCATTTTTATCATTCACTTGCTTATATTAAAAATGCATGTGATCATTGAGAACAAGGTTTATCAAATACAACGCTTTAAGGAGATGAGTGCTCCATTATGCAGGCTGACAGAGTAACTGGTTCTTCCCCTTAGACTTGGACCTGTGATTCTTAGGCGTTGGTGTCCAACCCTGCAAGATACTGAGCACCCTTTACATCCACTGAAATCAGCATCATATGGTTTCAGTGGCCACTGAGGATACACACTACATTACAGGCGTACCTCACTAGATTGTAGAGACACCTCTCCGGCAATGAACCAGCAAATAAAACTGTCCCTGATGGCAACTGCAAATTTTTCTGTGTGAATGTTAGTATTTGCTCAGGAAGCCCACAGTGACACAGCAGGGCCAAGGCCTGTGACATTAGAGTCACAGATATGTTCTAGCAGAGACACACAATCTGATACTATGAATTTTTCAACCCTTATGTCAGAGTGAGAGGGGTGGGAATTTGTTTTTTATTCTGATCATGGATGGAGTGTTGTGCATGAGCCATTGGGGGTCTGAAAGCAGTTTATGATCGGCCTCAGCCAATGAAAACACAGGATCCAGCTACTGTGAATGGTAAGCTCTGAGAAGTAGTTTTATGGGCTGATAACCAAACAGTAGGTCTGTGTTCTGACTGCCTGACAGAGTGCAGTTGCCTTTCAATGTGTACATAAACCTGTCATATTCACTTTATAAAAGCTTCAACCCAGATTCTCAAGCCTCACTCGCCATTATACACCAGAATACACATTCTTCTAGTACAGCGTCTGTGAAACACTTTGAGTTCTATTCCATGATCCTCGGTTTTAAAATGAGCACACTTTTAGTAAATCAACATTTGCAGTTCAGCATTCAACTCCTACCAGTCACCATCATAAACCTACATGTAGTCACTTAATTAGGGCAATCTTTTCCCTCATAAGTTAGACTGTTGTTCCCACCAAAGTCAGTGTACAAAATTTCCCACCTTTTCACTACAAGTTAATAGAAAAAGTAAAGAAATTGTGTACTTCTCTTCCTTGTTTTTCAATCTTTCATAGGTATTGACTCCTTGAAATTATTCATGTTCATATACAGACAGAAAAACTTGTTTTTTTTTAAAGAAGTACTGATTTTGGGTGCCTCAACTTTTTACCACTTATCACTCCATAAAGCCAATCTGGTCATCTTTTCCAAAAAATCAGAGCCCTATACAATGTCTCAAGCGAGGGACCCAAAATCACTAGCCACTTTTCCCACTTTGATCATATCTCAAAAGATTCCGAGGCCAGAAAATATATATAGTGTACTTATATTTCCAGAAAGCCTTTTACAAAGTCCCTCATCGAAGGCTCTTAAGCAAAGTAAGCTGTCATGGGATAAGAGGGAAGGTCCTCTCATTGATTGATAACTGGTTTAAAAAATAGGAAACAAAGGGTAGGAATAAATGGTCAGTTTTCAGAATGAAGAGAGGTAACTAATGATGTCCCACAGGGGTCTGTATTGGGACCAATCCTTGATGATTACCTGTTCTATTCATTCCCTCTGGGGTATCTGGCATTGGCCACCATCAAAAGACAGGATACTGGGCTTGGTTCTTTATATGACCCAGTATGGCTGTTCTTATGTTCAGAAGAGACCACTGAAATCACATTGTCTGTCAAACACAGGATATACAATGTCCTCAAAATAACCTCTGGAAAATATCATTTACTAAAACATGGAATCTTGATTTCAAAATTATTAGTGATGGAAATACTACCATGCCCCTTGATAAAGTGTTCCATTGGTTAACTACACTCACAAAATGTGCACAAGACATTTTTTGCTATGAAACTCCTTTAGATCTTGAATACAAAACAGTCATATTAGAGGTACATAAATCCAGACCTGATTTCAGTAAGTCAGAAAAGAATCCAATTTACTTGTGAATAGACAGCGGCTACATCTACACTATGAGTTGTGATCTCATTTGCATATTTTCTGCCGATCCGTTGTTGCACAAAAACAAGCAGTGTGGACGTTTTCTATTTGTGCAAAACCCCTTTTCCTACAAGATCAGTAAACCTCTTTTTTTGAGGCATAAGTATCTTGTGGGAAAAGGAGGTTTTGCGCAAAAAAGAAAACATCCACACTGCTTGTTACGAGTCCTCCCGTAACAAGTAGGCCAACCACTGTAGGAAGATGACCTTACTAAACAAAACTCAAATTACTAGGGTCTGGGGAAAATTTGTCTTCTGCTCTTGTATAGTCTCTCAACTTAAGAAATTAACAGACCCTTTTAAATATGGAAGAGAAAAATTGTGATTCTTTTCTCTCCTTTTGAGATTGTGCACCTGATGTCTGACTACAATGAAATAGATTTACCAGTTTGCATGTACTGAGGGAAAGGGTTTTGGTGAAATATTCTGTGAAATATATGCTTTTATTGGAGAAAGACTTCATGTGTTCCAGGTAATCTTCTCTTATGGAAATGCCTTGTAAAATGTAATAAAGCATACTTTTTTATAGATTTCTTTAATATCCTATTTTTCTATGCTACTTTTCAATAGACAATTACATCATTGTCATGGAATTCTATGGGATAGCTCCAATGCACTCCAGAAAGGATATAACTCATTCTCTGGCATAGGATACTGCAGCCTCAGAAAATGAGCAGCAAGCAGGTCAATGTATAAATTACAACCACCATCTCATGAGGTAAATATTATAGGATTTCAGATTTATTAGCTTGCATATGGGAGCATGGTTTCCACTGAGAGTGTTATAGCAGCTCTACAACTGTTTCATTTAGAAGATAAGAAATTATGTGTTGCCTGCTTTCAATACAAGCGACAACAGAACACAACTTGCATTCTTGTTTGTCAAAAGAAATACTGTAGTATGAAACATCATATCAGCTCCTTACCATGCTGCCACAAATGGATTAGTTGAAATGTTTATCCAGGCATGCAAGCAAGCAATTTGTACTCCAAATAAAGGTAGCTCATAACACATGATTAGGAATTTTCTTTGGCCTATAAGCATGCAGAATAATCTACTACAAATGAGACACAACCTAAAGTCTTGCCTGGACTTGTTTAATCCAATCTACAAACCAGACAACAAGTGCTCAAATGCCTACATGCAATTGCATAGTTTTCACATGGGAGAAGAAATATTAGTAAGAGCTTGCCCCATATTCTTGAATTGTGTTCAGTGAATAAAAAGAATAAGGACAGAAAATCGTGGAGGGGAGGTGGGCAGGATTTGGTCCTGCACCTAAACTTTTGGTGAAAGTTTTCATGTCTAAGTATGAGAGGTGGGATCTCTGTATTGTTGATAGGGTAAAATAATAACTAAAGTATTTATTTCTTTGAAATGATAACTATGATTTATCACTTACCATACCAAACCCTTAAGACAGGGCTACTCAACATGTGGCCTGAGGCCTGTTTGTTTGTGGCCACGGGGCAGTTTGGCTTTATGTGGGGCTCCACATGCAGCCCACAAATGGGAGCCAAAACAAAAAAGTAGTCAATATAATCGCCTTGATTTGAGTTTTAGTAGTTAAATTCCTGGACTGAGTAAAGTCCTGGATTACTCATTAAAAGTGCCGTCATGTGGGTGGAAATCGGGTAAATATTGCATTTTATTAATATCATCAGAACTGACTTAAATGGGCCTGCATGTTGTGTAGTCGTGCCTTAATCCTTGTATTCATACCTGTCAGTGTGAAAGAAACTATTTGAATATATTTGCATATATATTTGCATGTATATGCAACCACACTTAAGTTGCAGCCTTCGGCATGTGCCGTGAATATCATCGTGGCCACCGGGGCTTCCAAAGTTGAGTAGCCCTGACTTAAGATCTTAGGTAAGAGCTATTTAATGTAAACAATCTTGTTTTTAAATGGGGGGTGGGGCTACTGATGGACCAGGAACAGATTTAAAATAATACATTGTTAGACAGATGATTGTCCTTTGATAAGGTCGGCGAAGCTGTTTTCCCTGGAGACAGTGTAGCTTTAAAAAAAAATCCATGTATTTTCCAGTAGCGATAACAAGCCATTTTTATATGGCTTTTAACTGCCAAGCAGTTCTTATGATAAAATCTACATTTGACTTGCACTTCTCTGTCTGGTATCTTGTAGGAATCAGGTGAGAGCTAACACTCAATCTGAAACAACACATTTGCTAGGTCTATTCACTGTAATAAAAGGCTTGGTCAACCTATACCCTAAACCAGTGGTCACCAACCAGTAGATCAGAATCTACCAGTAGATCCCTGAAACTCTGACAGGTGATCCTGACAGGTTTGGCCAAGAAGGTATCAAGTGCAGCACTTCAGCTGCCCTTCCCACCACTACTGCACAACTCCAGCCCTTTGCTTTGGAGCTGTTCCCCTTGCCCATCCTGTATTCTATCTCCACAGAGTGGGAGTGGAGGGCACAACAGAGCTTGGGATGGAGTTTGCTGGCTGCTTTTGAGAGTGGTGCAGAGCCAGGGAAGGGGTGAACCTGCATTAGCCCCACTGCACCACCACACAGGAGGCACCTGTGGTAAGCAGTGTCCATCTAGAGCCTGCATCCTGAATCCCTGTCCCAGTCATGTACCCCTTCCTGCACCCCAAGCCTCTGCCCTAGCCTTGATCCCTTCCCCCCCCCACCCCACAGACCAAAACTCCCTTACAGAGCCTGAACTCTCTCCTGCACTCCAACCCCTGCTCTAGGCTCAGCTCAGAGCCCTTCTCACACTCTAAATCCCTTAGCCCAAGACCAGAGCCTGCACCCTAGCCCTCTGCCCTTCCGGAGGGATGGGGGAGGGAGGAAAGATGGAGTGAGGGTTTGAGGTAGATCCTGGATTGCACTTAAATTCAAAAAGTGATCTCATACTTTAAAAGATTGGAGACCACTTCCCTAAACTAACTTTAAGAAGCAAAATGGCAGCCCAGATCCTCAGAGCTGGAGGTCTCCATTTCCTTTGAGGGACTGGGCAAGTGTGTTCTTTGTCTTGTTTTTTAAAAAGTTTTGGTAAGCTTGACATTTTGCTTTCAAAATACTGCTTCTAAACATCTGTATTTTGATAAGCAGACTTTACAACCCATTTCTCAATACAGCTGTATCTGTAAGCTCTGTCATGAGAGCTGTGCAAATTATTACGAGACAACAGCGTCTGGCAACTTCACTCCTAAGTGTTCTACATCTGTACTTTATCCAAATAAATAAAGCAGCTACCAAGGGGTTCGTGCCAAACCATTTGTGGCAATTTCAAGTGTAAGCTTTGCCTATTAATGGGCGTGCAGGAGAGCGGACGGTGTAGCCTATTTGATCAGCTTTTTCTTGAAAGTTTCTGATGAAGCCTGTCAATTAAAATTGGTCCCTAAACATTAGATTTCATCTCCTGAATTCCAGTAGCCAGCTGCTGCCAAGTTAAATCTGTCTAAGATGGTCCATGGTGCAGAGGCATGCCTTTTAAAGCTCTTCATATTGTTTCAAAGTTCCACAAAAGAGGTGTGTTCCCTCTGATTCAAAGGTTGGTGAACACCGTGACAGACTGTAGATGCAATGTAAACAGTCACTGTGTATCATTGTTGGGATCTAAGAATGCCATGGCTCTTCCCTTTGTGTGCACATACACACACCATCCCACTACAACCAGTAATGCAATGACTGGGAGTGAAGCTGTCCCTATTTTACAGATATTGAAACAGAGTAAAGACAGTAACAAAGAAAATACAGATGCTGATTGTAAATTCTATATTTCCACTGGCATAAATCCAAAATAATTTCCTGAAGCTAAAAGAATGACTGTACTCTGGATTTACATTGGTATGACTGGGAGCAGAACTGGCCCATGTTCCGTATTTAGGCATGCAATAGTCACTACTATTTTACAAAATTCATTCAAAGTAGGTGGAAAAGGAGGTTGATAAGAGGAAAAGGTTAATGATTGCACTAAATAATTAGAAACTGCTTCACTTCTGATCTCATATGTTCTCTGAAAGCTTGTGAAAAGGAGACATTAGCAAACATAAAACATAACCCTTATCAGACTACATGAATGTTGTGTTCCTATGGTGTCTAGCTGGAGATCCTCTTAGGGGAAAATCTGTATTCTTATCAGCCTTCCATGAAGTATAAAAAACTGTTCTGATGCTGGCTTACCTGGCATTTTCTAGTAATAACATATGGTTCCAAACATGATTTATTTAGATTTAAACATCCAAACTGATAGCTTCAGTCTCTGCATTTGAGAGTTACAGAACTCTGATTTATAATAGAGCTGGATCAAAATGAAAAGAAGGAGTTTGAACATCTCTAAAATTTGGAGATGTAAGGAATGCAACTTTAAAGCTAGAGACCATCCATTCCATGAAAGAGAGGATAGATTGTACCTGTAAGACATATATAGAGAGGTAGAAACTGAAGTTATAGTAGTTAAAAAAGTTCTGGTCTAATCATGAACTAGCGAACACAGGGAATTAGAAGTCACATTGGGACACTGTTACATTCTGCATGACTCTTCAGTGATCAATTAAGCCACTTTCCCAAACTTGTAAAATCTGGGCTCCACCCCCCTCTCCAGAAACTGAGACCATTTGTATTCTCTCACACCCATCATCATCATCCTCGCCTGCAGTGAAAGCTTTTCCCAACTTATATACATCTTCTGCAGCCCACCACCCTGAGGCATTTCTCCACAAACACCTTCCTGAGCAAATGCTTCCTCTTTGTGTGTGTGCTTACTAAGCAGTGAAATAGAAAGTTAGCAATGTTTATAATTAAAGTATCACCACGGGCCTCTAGGAGCATCCACTGTAATGATGAGGTTAGGACAGGAGAGCAATAATTTTTTATGGGGGCCACTCCAAGATTTTGGTAAGTGGTCAAGGGCTGTACTTTTCTATGGAGGGAGTGCAGGTTCTGGGATGGAGGTTGAGTACAAGGGTAGGAAATTGGGGTGCATGGTCTGGGCAGGGGCATGGGTGCAGAAGACGATTCTGGCTTAAAGGGGAGGTGTAGGAGAAAGTGCCAGGTGTGTGGGAGAGTTGTGATTTGGGCCGGGGGCTGCAAAAGGCTTGAATGGTGACTTGTTGCCGGAAGGATAGGGGAGTTGGATTGCAGGAGGGGGTGGGGTGCCAGATACAGGCTCTGGCCAGGAGGTGCATACCTAGTGGTTCTTAGCCAGCAGCCCAGCAGGACCCTCAAGCAGGCTCCCAGTGCCCCAGACCTCTCAAAGCAGCTGACTGCTCCATCTGTCTCTCTGCACCACATACAAGGGGAGACTTCGCATGCTACCCCCTCCCCCCAGCCCAATTATCACAGCTTCAAGCTGCACTGAGTGGGCTGGGGGTGAGGGCAGTGCGCAAAGCCTCTTCCCACCCCCACCCTAATGCACAGCACAGAGAGGTACATGGAGCAACCAGCTGCTATGAGTGGTCTGAGCCTGTGGCAGGCAGGATGCCTTCCTGAGGGGCTCAGCACGGCTGGCCACGGGCTGGATCTTGCCTTCCATGGATGCGAATCTCATATTAAAGCTATTTTAGAAATATTCAAATCCTGGCAAACTGAGGCAGATGCTGCATTCACATGCTGAAGTTTTTCTTTGCAACCCTAACATCTGTTCTGGCGAACAGCTACGAACTTTGTTCATGCCCCTTCTCAATAATCCTGAGTGCCCTCTCCCCTATCGGGCATGACCCACACTTTAAGAAACGGTGACTTAAACTATCAAGCATCAACAAGCTTGACCCACACTGTTCTGCATAAGACAGGAGAGAGACAGCTGTAACTGTTTTTTAACTAAGTAACGTGCACAAAAGGGTGGTGGGGGTGGGTGGTACATGTTATTGATGCCATGGTTGTTAAACAAGCAGGTGGTGAGGAGGGGAAGTGGTTTCTTTCCAAATGAAACACAAAATTCTGTGTTTTTAAAAATAAACTGCATGTTTCCTTATCAGACATAGTAACAGACAGAGCTTCAGTGAAGGCAGAGGTACAGTTAGCCAGAGATAATTGTATCCTGGTGTGTTAAAGTGAAACTGAGTCTATTATTCTAACCAACTCACTGCAATTCCTTAATCAATAGTTACGTATCTATTCCTTGGCTTTTATAAATACTCTAAACATCTCATTTAGAAAGTGTTATAGTTTTAATTGCCAGTCAATCCTACTATAACTTGTATAACAATTGTGTTTGAATTTTACCTTTTGGGCTGGAATTTTCAGTGTTGATTGTCAGATTGGAAGCTATTTTGTGTTGTCCTGTGAAGGATGAAAGAGTGGGGTTGGAGGCAGTTTAGTCTGCTGGGGAAAAAGGGGCTCTGTGTTTTTGGTTTTTTACTGAAAACTTCAAAAGTAAATAGGTACATAAGTTTGAGCAGGGATGGCAATCCCAGTTAGCAGATCTGCTTTCAAGTGGTCTAATGAAAGGTATTTTTTATTCTGGCTGGTTTGTAAGAGTTTAAAAACCAGAACTTGTACATACACCCTGGATTCTGTTATACAATACAATTAGAAAGCTGCCAGCTTTGGCACCGCTCATGCATACATATATCAACTGAGTGGACATTTCCATTATCTAGACCAGGGCTACTCTACGCAGCCCGCAGGTTTGTGGCCCGCAGTGTGGTTTGGATTTACACAGGGCTCAACATGCGGCCTGCGGGTGGGAGCTAAAAGAAAAAAGTAGTCAATATAATGGTCTTCTGTTGATATGTGTTTTAGTAGTTAAATTCATGGACTGTCATTGCTCATTAAAAGTGCTGTCATATGTGAGGAAATCAGGTAAATATTGCATTTTATTAATATCAACAGAACTGACTTAAATGGGGCCTGTGTGTTGTGTAGTCTTGCCTTAATCTTAGTATTCGTGCCCGTTAGTGTTAAAGAAGCTATTTGCAAATATATATGCAAATATACACATATATATGCAACCACACTTAAGTTGCAGCCCTCAGCATGTGCTGTGAGTATCATTCTGGCCCCCGGGGCTTCCAAAGTTGAGTAGCCCTGATCTAGACTGTCTCTCAGTCCTCTATGAGAAGTGTTTTCATAAGCAAGCTGTGTGTAATCCACTGCAATATGTAATAATGTTACTGGTCATTGATATATTTTGTCAGGCCAAAACAAAAAAGCCCAGGAAATCCTATTCAAACGTTACTCACTCTATCTTGTCTTACTTGCACTCTGGTAGCTAGTGTTAAAGATATGTATGTATATATTTTTTTTAAAATTCCATTATATGCATTGGATGAATAAATTCATGGACATTTAGTAGTATCTAAATTTTTAGTAGTAAAGCAGCATATTGATCTCCCTGTTACTACTCTGAATAGTAAACACAGTAAAAAATTATAGTTTCTGAGAATGTGACAGAAACCTTAACTGATCGCAGAAAAACCTTGCATTGAATAAGAGGTCATTTAAGGATATGCTCACTTCTATGTTGTTTGACTTACAGTAAGTTCCTGGTTAGCAAGTGTTTTTATGTTAGTGAGGGAACAACACACCCACACACCAAACTCATGAGGTCATTTTTCCAATGGTAGCTGCAAGATGGCAAGCTAAACTTTTTTAAACTTTACTGTTATAGCTGGTTAGAGTAAAGGCCCTATGAAAACAGCTGAATCTGCAAAATCTGAAAAACACAGGATATGTGTCTGACTTCAATGCCTGCACTTAAACAACCCATATTGTCTAACAATATACAGGATGATAATGATCTCACAGTCCTTGTGAATCTAGCTAAGAAAAGCCGACTAGATAAGAAACAAAACAAAAAATCTATAAAGTGAAATACTATAGAAAGTACCCTTTAAGGGTCTGTCTTAACTTGGACTGTGGCCTAGTTTTGAGCTCTGTCAGCAATATCTGACTTCCAAACAGCTGATCCAAGATTATTTGGACAGTGGGCACTGGAACATGCTTAAGTTATAAAACAGAACTAGAAACCACATGTCCTACATAAACAAGTTCCAGGTTTCTGCTCTTGGACATGCTATAACCATGTTCAGCCAGACAATAATACAGTGCAACTCTTGTACTTTACATGTGTAAAAGGGGAAAGACACCTCTGTGCACTTGTTTTATAATGAACTCTGATTTGACAAAGCTTTTGTTCATGCAGGAATCATGTGTCTCTCACACAGATTTCCCAGTGCCCTGCAGAGAGAGAGAGCTGTAGCTGTGTTCATCTGGTTTTGCTGAAACAAAAGACAGGACTATGCAGCACTTTAAAGACTAACAAGCTGGTTTATTAGGTGATGAGCTTTCGTGGGCCAGATGCACTTCTGTGGCAGCAAAACCCACAGCAGGTCATTCAAAACACTTTTCCATAGAAGAGTGATGGATTCCTATTGTAATCACAACAAATGTTGCTCTTCACTTTCCCCATTAATCAAAAAAAATCACTTGTTTATCCTAGGATCTGTGCCAGGAAGTAGATTTTGCCTTTAATCTGCAAGAAGGAGAAATACAAATACAAGTGTGTGGAAGGTGATGTGTACTTGGCACTGCCAAACCGTTGCTCGTAAGAGCTTGCATTTAGCCCTTTTTAGTGACTAGCTAATTGGTCTATGGAGCCATTAGGAAGCAGATGGGCTTATTATTCCAAGGACATGAGTGGAGGTGAATAGGCACCCACTTCTCTCTCTATTAACTTAGTATTGCAAAATATTAGACTTGCATTAAAATGTCCAATTAGTTTGGGCCAGAGCATCCCCTCAAATGTGAAAAACAGAGAGACGTAGTGTTGGAGAAGGAAATCTATGAGATTACTACAGCCTGGTTTACAGAAGAGGACAAAGGTGAAGTAAGGTACACAACTCCAGCTATATGAATAGCATAGCTGGTGTCAACATACCTTAGTTTGACATACCATGGCATCCCCACTGCGGGGGATTGACAGAAGAAACTCTCCCATTGACTCCCCTTACTCCTCACGACGCAATGGAGTATCAGAGTCAACAGGAGCATAATCAGCAGTCAATTTAGCGGGTTTTTACTAGACCCGCTAAATCAGGGCTACTCAACACATGGCCCATGGGCCGCATACGGCCCACGGCCTGTTTGTTTGCGGCCCACAGTGCGGTTTGGGTTTACACGGGGTTCAACACAATGTCCTCAGGTGGGATCCTTTGAACATGGCCTCCATTAGAAACACGCTCCACAACGGCAAATCAATATAATGGTCTTCTGTTTATATAAATTTTAATAGTTAAATTCCTGGACTGTCATTGCTCATTAAAAGTGCTGTCATACGGGTAGCTATTGGGTAAATGTTGCATTTTATTAATATCAGCAGAGCTGACTTAAATGGGGCCTGCGTGTTGCATAGTCTTGCCTTAATCTTTGTATTCATGCCTGTCAGTGTGAAAGAAGCTATTTGCATATATATTTGCATGTATATGCAACCACACTTAAGTTGCAGCCCTCGGCATGTGCTGTGAGTATCATTGTGGCCCCCAGGGCTTCCAAAGTTGAGTAGCCCTGCGCTAAATCAACTCCCAGCAGATCGATCTCCACAGCTTCGATCTCCCAGTAAGTGTAAACAAGGCCTATATGTCATCTGATGAGGTGGACAGGGTTTGCCCCCCTCCCCGAAAAGGCTCTCCCCAAAACAGAGATCCTGAAGAATCTGCTGAAGCAAGAACCATTTACATGGCAGCTTCTCCACCATTGCTCCTTGAGAATGCTACTGCATTTGGATAAACCCAACTAGAGACTTTGGCTGGCCAGGCTGGCCCTCAGGACCCAGGGAGAGACCCCACAGAAAAGTTAATAGCATGTATCTTTTCCAAGGATTCTCAACGGGAAGGGGGAGGGGGAAATACACCTGATCTTTGCTCCCTTCTTTTATCCCACCCACCTGCCCGCAGCCCAGGGAAGGGCCAGGACAAACCTCCCCCCCTTTGCTCCAGATTCCACCTCTCCCTGCCCTTGCTCCACCCTCTGTCCTCCTCTTCACCCAAGCGATGTGGCCCAGGGGACTAGTGGGGCTGTGAATCTGTTGCTGGCAGTGGGGGTCCACCCATCCCACCCCCATCCCGAGCAGCAGCAGCTGGTGAAGCTGAACAACGTCGTCCTTGCTCCCTCTGCTTCCCGCTGGTGAGTGCAGGGGTGTCCTGATCCTCCTCAAGCCATG
The DNA here is from genome assembly GCA_030068395.1 of Apalone spinifera. NCBI lineage: Eukaryota > Metazoa > Chordata > Testudines > Trionychidae > Apalone > Apalone spinifera. The sequence continues at coordinate 4,545,152 of JANRFK010000875.1, forward strand.
CAGCCTGAAGAGCAAAGCTGCTGGGGCTGATTTGCTCCACTTGCCCCATTACTGCCAGGGGAGCCTGCTGTGGGTGCCACGCACCCTTCTATCTTCCGAGCCACCCAGAGGCTCTGGCCCCACCGGCTGCTGGAGGGCCCCTTGCCTCTCCCACCCATGGCATCTGGAGAGCACGTGCCCCATTGTTGCTCCCTCCATGCATCACCCCTGGAACAGAATACCCCATGCTGCTCTTGAGTGAGCCCTCTGGCTGATGCTCAGACCACCACTGTCTGGCTTCAGAGGAGACCATATGGCAGATCTGAGCTTGATGCTGAGTTAATGGGGGAGGGGGAGCAAGAGAAGGCCTCACCCCACAGCAACACTAATACAAAAACAGAGAGCTTCAGCAAGTCAGTCTGACCAGACAATCCTGACTCTCATGGAACGAACGGGATACACTCATCCCCAGCCAACACCACTGAGAGATGTCTGGATTTTAAGACCAGAAGTGACCATTGTAATTGTCTAATCTGATCTCCTGCATAGCACTGGCCATAAGATTTCATGGAGTAAAATCACATAGCCAGCAAAATGTGTCTGCTGCCACCAGAGTAATGTGACTTCTGCAGATGCCTGCTGTCACAGCCCCTCATGCTTTATGCAAACTGTTTTATGCAAAACCAATCATGTGACATGTCATTTTAAAGGCTATAATCCACTGAATCTGTTTATCCTAGTTTTGTGCATGCCTCATTCTTGTATGTGAAGTTAGAAATATGAAGTATGGATCTTGTTTATAATTTTTTGGGTACGTCTACACTGAACGCTTATTTCAAAATAAGCTATTCCGGAATAGGCATTATTCCTTGTAGAATGAGGTGTACAGATTTCGGAATAAGCCATCCATTATTTTGAATTTATTTTGAAATAATGGTGCAGAGTAGACACATCCTTAATGTACTGATGAGGGACATTGTTGATGCCCTGGAAACTTAATGACTCAGTACTGAAACCAAACACCTGTGAATAGTCTTTTTTGTCCCATAAGCTCAAACTGTGGTTGGTCCCAGAAAGACATGTGGCCAGACCACTTGATACTGACACCCATTTTGGATCTTGTACTCTTCCACTTGAGGTGAGAAGTTTGAACTGAGCACAAAGAATTCCCACGTTGGGCAAAAGAGATGGGGGGAGGGGACAAACAAAAGAGAGTTGCCAAATGTCTGGTTACTCCCCCTCCTTTTACAACCTATGATGTTTGCTGGAAACATCTAAGATTGAAGAGGGGAAGGATCAGGCCCAAGCTAGGAGGCTGCTTAGCTTGTGAAGGAGGTGTTTTTTAGAACAGCTGTTTAGGGTAAGAATTCACATGTAAGAAGTTTTTTAGCATATTAGAATTAGCTGATGTATGCATGTTTGTTTGTTTGAATTGAGTAATTTATTTTGATTTGTCTGTTTTCACTTGCAAACACTTAAATTCTGCTTTTTATGCTTTTGTTTATTATCATGCCTAGTGTAAATTAACTGTTATCCGGGGAGGAGCAACCACTGTGCATATCTCCCTTTCATTGATAAAGGGGGCGGATCTTATGAGCTTTCTCTGTAAAACTTTTACACAGAGTAAGATGGATTTATTTGGGGTTTTGGTCTTTTTGGGGGGTTGGTTTCCTGGGTGCTGAACCTTTACAACTGAGCTCTTCCGCAGCTGAACTGGTTCAGTGTCTTTTTGCTCTGCAGGGAGGGTGGTGCCACTAACCTCAACTCTGTGCCTTTGCTGGGGGAGACTAGAGCTTCTGGCCCAGCAGGACAGCATGGTAGGGAGCCCCAGAGGGACAGGAAGATGGGCTTCAGTGGCATGATCAGCACACCGGTGGACAACCCTAAGGAGATTTCTGTGATCTAACCTGTCATCCCCATGTTCTTGCCTTTGGTCCTATGGTATGCTCTGCACCCTACATAAAGGACTAAGCTATATACAGCTCTAACTAACGGAGTACAGTTATACTGCATCTAGCTCAAGGGGACCTGAGGCAAATCCTAAGCAGTGTAATGCCCCGACCAAGTAGATGTTCTGAGTTTTGAACATATGCACTGAATGTAAGGGAGGAATTTCCCCCCATTTATCTGCCAAGTGGCTGTGGCTCCACCACGAGGCAGGAGCCCATGGGGCAGGCTGCTGATGGGAGAGGGAGGAGGAAATTGTCCAGAGGCACAGGCAATTTCAAAGGGCCTGGAGGGGTCCTGCTGTGCAGGAGAGGGCAGGTGCCCCTCCCCCAATGTTGCTCAGTCCTGCTGTAGCTCAGTGCTCTTGGTCCCTCCTGCTAGCTGTGCAGAGCAGGAAGGAAGGGATTGGGGGGAGGAGTGCTGATGTCACAGTCAGAGTGTCCATCTGCCCCTGTATCCCATCTCTGTAGAGCGGGGGAGGGACAGGACGCTCTGGTTCAGGAGGACTTGGGTCAGAGTTGTTTCCTTCTACTTTGATGAATGTGTGAATGCTTCTCTGAAAGACACAGTTCACTGCTTCTGAGATCTCCCCAGCAGTCAGCTCACAGTCTGTCTGTCTGTCTCTCTCTCACACACACACCCCTACACTCTTTCTCTCTCTCTCCCTGTCTCCTAGTGCTTTCCCCCCTCTCAGCCCATGTACTTATCTGTCCCTTAGATACAGCTTAGTCATCCCTCAAGTTTCTGCAGCAGCCAGCTTTCCCACACACGTGTGCGCACACACACCATTCTGTGTCTCACACATACACATTCACTGTACTTGTAGAGGAGTTGTTGTTACTACTTGGTACATCCTGCAATGCTCATATAATTTTATTCTCTCAAAGTGCTGTTATTTTAGTGTTTTTACTGGTCTATGCATTTTGTAATTGTTATTTCTCTTAAATTTAAGTGTAAGTCTTTGAGCAGTGAGCTCTAAAATGCCTAACCTGTCCTGGCTGGAGTAATTTTTTTAAAAATATTTTTATTATCTCTAGGTTTTTTGTTTCTGTTGGGTGGTGCACATCTGTACATGCCTTGGGGCACCTCACAAAATGTATTGCTCATGTAGATGGAAAAAGTAAGAGGGAACATACCAAATGTCAGGCAGACCAAGTCGTAGGGGGCCCATGGACCTGTCTGGACACAGACTGGCTAACCTAGTGAGGAGGGCTTTAAACTAGGTTCGATGGGGACAGGTGAGCAAAGCCCACAGGTAAGTGGAGAACATAGAGACCTGGGAGATGGGTCGGAAATGGGAGGGAGCGTGGGCTATAATGGCAGAGAGAAAGGAGAGCCAGGGCAAAACTGGGAGGCAAGGTCAAATCAGTATCTTAGATGCTTGTATACAAATGCAAAAAGTATGGGTAATAAGAAGGAAGAACTGGAAGTGCTAATAAGTACAATTATGACATTGGTGGCATCACAGAAACTTGGTGGGATAATACATGATTGGAATGTTTTTATGGAAGGGTACAGCTTGCTCAGGAAGGATAGACA
>JANRFK010000875.1:4560793-4589255 GCA_030068395.1 Apalone spinifera
CCAGTCAGCAGCACTAGGACAGACTGACCGCCTGTTCTTGGGCACCACGTTGCAGCCTGGAAGCGGCCAGCAGACCCAGCTCCCAGGTGTGTGTGGGGGAGGGAGACACTCTACCAAGCACCATCTGTGCCACTCTCGCCCTCAAGCACTGCCCCCCAGTTCCCTTTGGATGGTTCAAAATGTGGAGCTGGTGCTCAGGACCACAGGGGCAGCGCATGGAGCCCTGTGGCTCCTGGCCTAGGAGTTGGACTTGTTGGCCACTCCTGGGGTACCACATAATGCCCCAGGACAGGTAGGCATAACCTGCCTCCGGTCCACAGCACTGCCAACCGGACTTTAAATGGCTCGGTCAGACTTTTAATAGTGAAGCCTTCATCCCTAGCCAGAGTCCTCACCATCCCCTGCACCCCAAGATGTGAAATGTGCCATTTAGTAGGCACCCCAGATGTGAAATATGCCATTTAGTGGAGCTCTCCTAAGAAGATACCAGCAGATTCTATGCCATGCTCAGCTATGTGCTGTGGCAGGTGTCATGCCAACTCAGCATACAGTGGTGCTTTACTCTGTCATTAGCACCTGACTGTGAAAGAAGACATTGCAGGCTTTGCCAACATCTGCCTAAGAATCCAAGACCTCAAGGTATTTTTGTTATGCTATGCTCATGAAAGGAGCACTGTCTTTACAAAAAAAAATGTGTAGCATAGCAGACTATAATACAGCATGTTTATCGTCCAGACATAAACTTCCAACTGTCTAATGGAAGTTTCTGTAGCAATCAGTATGAAATAGCAAACCTTAAATATTTACTTCTATAAGAAACAGCAGTAACAATCAGACTCTATGCAAAATGTTTATCTTGGTAGTAGTGTTGGGCTGTCTTCATACCACACTCATCTTTCCATCATGAAATCAGTTTGTAAACCATCTTGAAAATGTATCAGAGTAGATATAAAATTGACTCAGTTACCCTTTCTTGTGATGATAGATAATGTTATTCTGTTGTCTCATCAAAAAAATATTCCCCCGTCACAAGAAGGCACGTGGAATTTTTGCAGAGTGAACTATATTCAAAATTGGCCTGTATTAAGCATCTTGCAAATGTTTACTTCTACTTTCATCAGACAGGCTGAATCATGAAATTGAGATACCAAAAATGTTGTACTGAAATTAATCCAACTTCCCTTTTTTAATTTTCTCATGCTATTGGGCTATGTTTTTACAATGCTCTTAGATTAGAGAAATTTAGACCATATACTGAAGTGAGAATTCCTTTTTATGTTAAAAGAAGTAAATCAGCTTAATTGTTTTCAGTTTGTATGTATGTGTGGGCTTTTCTATTCATAATACGTGGCTTATAATTCCCTTTATCTACACTACATTATGGTGGAAAAACTTTACAAACAACGAATATCCTTTTCGGATATCTGATTTGTGTCCATTAATTCTTTCCCATAGAGACTGTCCAGTTTGGCCAATATACATTGCAGATGGGCATTGCTGGCATTTGATGGCATAGAGCACATTAGTGGATGTGCAGTTAAATGAGCCCCTGATGTAGTGGCTGATGTGATTGGGTCCAGTGATGAAATCGCATGTATAGATGTGTGGATAGAGTTGGCACAAGGGATGTGACTGTACAACAAATTAGCCTACTGAACACTGACTGACTGGTTGGACTCTGCAGCTGTACATAGAAGATCTGACCATAGTGCACTTTACATGCACTGCACTCTAGTGCACAATAACAGCCTATCCCACCTTGCTGCATATCAAGCAATTATGTGGGCAAGCCTTAAAATATAGCATGGGCAGTTGCAAGCAGCAGCACAGACAAGCCACCCTAAATACGTACCTACGGGTCTCTAGGTGGGCTTGTATTTGGGGTGGCTAGCCTATGCTGCTGCTGCCCTTACTACTAGAGCTATGCTACTGTTTTTAGTGTTAATTCCACGAGAATTCAGTTGTCTAGGCAAGCTGCAACTCACACTGCTTGCTCCAAAGGGGTGTGAGATAGAGGGAACGATTCAATAGGCCAGATCTTCAACTGATGTCTATTGCATAGCTCCATAGAGTTCAGTAGAGTTATACAGATTTACACTAGTGAATGGTTTGGCTGGCATTTGTTGTGGGTGTATGCTGGAGCAAATATTTCTATTTTGATTTTTGGAGGGCTGTGTCTGTGTTCCAGTGTTCTATTTACATTTGTTTTTCATGGGCTTGTCTCCAGTGCCTCAGGAAGATATGCATGGGCTTGAAAGAAAATGGGTGGTGTGGTCTCTTCTTGTGTCAGAGCCTGAGGAGGCTATCCCATAAGAGCACATCTCATTTCATTTTGGCTCCCAAAATGGTTTCCTGACAAATGGAAAAAGCAAATGCATACATCTTTGTGGGCACATCTACATTACACAGAAGTTGACACTACCAGAGTTTGATTTAATGGTTGGAGTGTAGACGCACTAGATTGAATTTAGAGGGCACCCCTATCAGCACCAGCACTTCTGCTCCTCACAAATAATCAGGTCTGTAGCAGTAGGCCATTTCTGCAGTGTGACTTCCAGTTTGCCCCCTGTTCACACAAAATAAGTCAATTGCTTTACTCTGTTGCTGCTTACTTTTTGCTACACAAGAATCTAGCTGCAACTCAATGACCGTATCATGTAAGCATCCAGTTTTGCTGCAAAACACCAGTACTGACATCACATCTGGCAGATGAAACAAAGACAATACAGGTCCATCATCATTCTTTCATAATTCTCTTTTGCTGATATTCTGTTCCTCATACTACAGAGAGGGATGACAGTTTACTTCATTGACACAGTTACGCTCTCTATGAAATGGTTGTTTGATGTTCTAACTGCTTCTGACCCTCCTGATGACATAAAGAGCCAATTTCAGAAATTCATCCATTCCTTCCAGTATCCTAGCTCCCAACACTATTAGGACAAGTCAGCTGGCAATGATGAGATACTTGTCTAGATTGGTGTCAACACAACAATGTACAGTAACTCCAACCTTGGAAGAGTTCAAAGGAATGTATTATTGTGAAATGTTCTAAGAAAGGCTTCAATTAGACAAGTGTCCTTTCCCTTGGTTCCTTTTTCATGGGGCAGAGGCAAAAACTCTAGCCAGGAAAAATCAAGAAACAATCCTTCTCTTTATAGATAATCTCTTTTTGCTCCCCATAGCATCCAGCTCTGGTCTGAGACCTGCCTAGACCTTTGAGACACTGGCTTCCAAGCTAAAATTAATGGAGGTAGTTTTCTTTTTTAATCACAGGGATAGCATCTAAAGCCCAGCCTTGGACTGAGGTGTGTATATATATCTGATCACATCATCTAAAATGAGTCCTATGATTCTTCAGTCATACAAGGACACTAAGCTGATGCACATCTTTTTTAAATATTTAGGAGAGAAAGTGGGTTTTTTTAAGTGTTAGGAAACATTTGCAGCAGCTCATGTCAGTAAAAGCTGAATGTTCTAATCTAAACCAACATATGGGTGGCACCTGGCAACAGAAGTAACTAAGCTCAAAGTTCCTTCAGAAAGAAAGTGTAGTGCACATACAACCTGTAGTACACAAATCAGGATTTTTGTGCAAGAAGCTAGTAGTTGTGTACACACATGCTGGGAATGTGCACAAGTGTCTGTGAACAATTTGCAACCTTTCGGCAACCAGAGCTTAAGTGACTAATTCAAAAGAATTCTCAGACTGTATTAAAATGCGGACCTTCAGCAGAGGTCTAGGCTGAATTCCTCTTTTCATTAAACAAATAGAGCAAAGGTCAGACAGTCCTTTGCTGAATGGGTCAATATTAACTTTTAAGAAAAGAATTATCCCCAGTCCACTAGAGAAGCCAAAGCTCTATGTTCTGCTTCAGTGCCACTTTCAGCTATAGGAGAGGAGGGGTCGATCTGCATTTTTCTGTTGTTTGCTCTGCTGGTTGATTGGGACCAGAGATTGGGATTGGTTAATAGGTTCTGATAAAGTAATAAGCATGCCCTTTCACAGATCCCTTGAGCTGAATCCAAGTAAGTACAGTAATTTAAAAAATGCTGTATAGCTCCACACTCCTTAGTACTGGCCAGGATAGAACATAAAAATGCTGAAATAGTTCACACTAGGCTATTTCTGCAGCATTTCTAGCCTAGCTGAATCCAAGCAGCACTGGAAATTTCATGAGACTCTGGTTTTGGAAGATTTCCCACCTGATTTTTCAGTCAAGTTTGGATGCTTCTGTGAACACAGTTTCCAAACTTTTTCAGTTTTCCCTTTCAGCAGTGCTCATGGGAGAGAGGTGGTCTTCTAACTTTAGATTGGAGACAAGATAGGCTGAGTGGTTACTGGCATGACAGGAACAAATGAGTGAACACAAAAATGAATGATAGAACATTTGGATGAGTTTGAAAATGATGCCCTTGTTCTCTGTTGCTCCACACCTTGGGCTGTCATTTACACCAGTGAAAGGCAAAGTGAGTGCAAAGTCCGCTGACAATATGACGTATCAGAATGGTTGTGTTCTGCCTCCACATTGTCCTGCACTATGTGCAGTGCAGTGGAGAATCAGACCCTGAATCTGCAGCCACTTTGCCATGCATGGTAAAAGCATTGCCATGTATTATCAGTTTTTGGTTTGTCTTCTGGAAAGCCAGGCTGGAAAAGCAAAGGCAGCTCTATTGTGCAGTTCTCATTCCTTTCCCTTATAAGAGCATGAAATAATAGCCCAGATTTTCAGATCTATGTGTACTTAATATTCACAAATGATCAGTTCTGTAAGTAATTGATTACTTGGGTGTGCCATTACTGAGGCTGCCCACATAATGGTTGTGCTTATGCCTAGATAAGTCTAAAAAGCTGGATTTATGGGCATTGGGGGAGGGTGGAAGCCACTGCCTCTTGTGTAAGGAAATTATTAATTACAATCCTTTTTAAAAAATCCACTTATGTTCCTCATTTACTTGGCAAGAGTCATTTTGCAAGTGAATGAGCTACCAGTTCACAGCAATGTTTACTCGGCAGCCGGATTTGCTGTGAGATGTGAGGCTTTCATATTTAAGCTGCAATATTTCATTAGTTACCTTTTGTTAGCCCTTCTTTGTACTCAGTACAGTACTGGGGTATGTCTATCAACCCTAGATCTTGTACAGCTCTGTGCAAAGCAGCATGTATCATCCCATCTGCTTCCCCTCTATCCCTGCATCCCCATGACACTGATCCCACCACCCCCTCACAACTGCCTCTTGCCTGCCTGCAGCCCTCTTGGCCTGTGCCAAGGTTTTGTTAGGTTGTATGGTTTCTGGTGACTCTTCGCCATGGACTAGGAAGGCAAAAGGCAGAGTTCCTGCATATCTTTCCAAGCCAGAAGTGGGGAGAGAACAAGTAAGAAGTTCAGTTTCTGCCACAGCCTCCTATTTCTGTGGTTTCTTTCCTCCTGGAGGCAGGTGAGAGGAGATGATAGTGCTGCTTTCTGGACTAGTGTTCAACTGAGAGTCTTGAAAGGGAATGTAGCTAACAACCTTGCCAAACACCCACAACCGGTCATCCTTCCAATGCGGCAGCTCCACAAGCCCAGGAATGAGAATGCCTTGACTGCAAGCCAAGCACAATCTCCTTTTTGTTGTGGTCAAACCTCTGGGCTGGCAACTTACAAGTAAACACTTTGGGCTTTTGCCTTTAATTACCTCATTTGCCCTCCTTCTCTGTCCCAACTCATACTTTTCACTAGGTCCCTCTCTAGCACACATTACAACAGGGCAATTCACTGTGAGAAAAACTGTAGGTCAAAGGTCTGAACCGCAAATAGCCATAACATGCAATGGATACACTTCCAAGTGAGTTAACCTGATGTTGTGACCAGAAGTTGTGAGATGCTTGATCATAACAAATAGGCAGTGGTGCCAGTGAAGGGCTTTTTAATTCCTGATTTAAAAACTCAAGAATATGGGGAAATGTTATTTTCCTGCCATCAAATATTCATAAAACTTGGAATGATGAAATCCAGTTCTCCATCTGGTACATATTTGCATGAAATCAGGTCAAAAACTGAAAACAACTTCTTTTAAGCATCATTGCAATCTGAATAGTATTTAAAGCCAAAGGGTGGTTAGGTTAGGGACAAATGTGGGAAGAAAAACCATAAATATGATGGATTAGTCTATTTTCAGTATCTGCACGAGGAGACTGGGACTTGGGACAGAATTTCCTAACTATAAAACCAAATCCTCTTGTTCATTAATGCAACTGATTAAAGTGGAGACAATGCATTAGAAATACTCACTTTTGCTGGATTTGATCAGCATAATCATTCTTCATTTTGATGATGTCGTTTGTGGCCCTTGGTTATTTATCCATTTATAACCTATAATCTTCTACACATGGGATTTTTTTTCTCAAGGCATAAATATTACATGTCACCACTACATGTCATTCAAAACCATGGGAAAAATACAGACAAGAATAACTTGCCAGTTCTTAGATAAGCATATGATCAAGTAGCAATTTTTATTAAATAATATTAGGTTTATACCCATATATAATTCAGTCAACACTTCTGAATCTGCAATGATCTGGAGGTTCATATTCCAGTAGCCACATATCCAACTAACTGAGTTTTGGGTGTACACTCCTAGTCCTATGTCTAACTGCTAATATGTTGTGCCTGCTATAACAGGTCAAATCTGAAAATCAGGCTCCTTATGTGAATAAATACTAGAGAGACCAGCGTTCATACTAAATAAAGGAAAGGAGGAGCATCTAACATTTATTATTTAATATTTTATTACTCAATGCATGTCCATTGTTGCTGTAAACATAGTATTTTACGGAGGCTGATCTTAAAGCATTTCTCAGACAGCTCTTTGAGAAATGACTCAGAGAGGTAGTTATGTTAGTCTCTAACTTTAAAAATGAGCAGTCCTGTGGCACCTTAGAGACTAACAAAAATATAGATAGTATCGTGAGCTTTCATAGGCAAAACCCACTTCATCAGATGAGCGGGAGAGGAATAACAGAAACCCAGAATTTATAAATAGAGAAAAAAAAACATACCTATCAATTGTAGAACCAGTGCTAATGAGACTAATTAGATGGACTGGAAGTGTCCCATACTTAGTTTTTGATGTAAAAATGAGGTATTAAATGGAAGGAAGGCTGAATCTTCTTTCCCTTTTCCACTCCCATCCTTACTTAGGTTGTGCACCATGTCCACTGTCCCATGTATAGTTGTGTATAAACTGATTTGTAAACCAATACCTTGTTTGATATGTAAATATTCACTGAGATGAGAAGCAGTAGCTTATTTTTAGTTGTTCAGCCTCTAGGCCCGTTTTCAATACACAAAAGCAAAATATCCCCAGGGAGAAGCAGAACGAAACAGCCAAGCCTCTGCACTTCTGTCACTTGAGCTGAGTGCCTACTGCAGCAATGAGGCAGCAGGCAAAGTGGGGGGTGACAGGCAGGGCTCAGTAAATTACAACCGTCTGTGACTGATTAAATGTGAGGTGTTGTTTGAACCATGCAGCTCCTGCACACCTGAGCCCTCCATTCTGATGCTTCATCTGAACCTCATCTTCCTCCACCTGGAAGGAAGGCACTTTCCTTGTGCTTCATGTAAGCTGCTGCAGCTTCTGGTGTCCCTGACCCTTGGACTCTCATGACTTTTTCAACGGTCACAGGAGATTTGCCTCCACCTCTGTCACTTCTGCAGCCAAGAACATTTATTATAACTCCCCCCCTCAGGAGATTTACTAACAGCCAAACCAACTTGCAACAGTAAGTGGAAAGCTAAAGCTATTTTCACACTCTTGTAGGCGTGTCTGGTTCATCACTGCTTCACATTCCAATTCATGTTGCTAGTAAATACTGAATCCTTGTATATTCCATATACTCATTATGCCCTTATACTCAGGAAAAGCTACCTGTCCTTTTATCTTCTTCCTTGAAGTTTATTGCTCTCAGTTGGGCTATTGTGTCTGAATTTAGAGCCCAATCTGCACATATTAAAAAATAAAGATTAGTTTGATTGAAATAGGACTCCTTATACCCTGGCTGTCCCTTGGACAACTGGTATAAATCCCTTGGACAACGGCATTGCCCTCATTTTCCCTGGGGCCCAACCAAGTGCCACAATAGCTGCAGGATTAGGGCTACAACACCCCCACACTCAGGTGTATCAAATACAGTAAGCTAGGAGCTGGGCAGTATCTTTACTTGTTCTTGTAGAATGCCCAGCCAACTTCTGGGAGGCTGAAAATTATAATATTAATTGGCTGCCATAGTTTCATATGTCAAAGATAGGAAGCAACATTCATTGAAAATATATTAATTCTAATTACTTTATATTTTAAATGCACAGTGTGTCTTTATGGGGCTTAAATGGAGCAGGTGTTACACATGTAACTTGTATTTAATGAATTAGTGTAATTTATGTACAGACTAACCAAAAAAGAAGAGCTTGCCTCCTTTTCTCATGCCAGAATGGTTCATGTAACCCCCCCAAAAAAAAGAAAAGGAACAGGAGCTTTCTCCTTGCTCCCCAAGTTATTTCCTGACCCTTAAAATGAGGTTCTGGGAGCTGTATTATTTCCACTAACTTTCAGCCTCTGTAGGAGACTATTATGTTCTCAGTGCTTTTGAAAAACAGGTCACTTATTTAGGTACCTAAATGTAGCCCTCGCAGGTTCACCTTAGGCACACGTTTTTTAAAATCTTAGCCATGATTAGTAACCTGACAGTGTCCAATTATTTCCTAAAAACAACATTGGATTCACTTCTTATGAAAAAAGGCACATGGGCCACTCTAACTTAAATAAAATCAATTCCATCTCAGGGCTCTGGTGACCTTCATAAATCATTCTAATTTGTTTCATGCTAGAATAAATTTTGTGGTAGAGTTATTTCCCTGTAAATTATTGCAGTCCACCTGCTAGTCCATATATAGTAAGCATATTGCAGCATGTAATACCCTTGAGAAAGCTCTTATCAGAGCAGCACTTATCTCAACAGCTCACACTTCATTAGGTTTTCTCAGAAACGGGGAACAAGACTAGAACAGGGGAGTGGGCTTTCCAAACACTGGGGTGAGGCCGGGTGCTTTCTTTTAAAACTCCAGTTGTCATCTCGTGGGGAGCAGGGGAGCTTTTGCAAACGGGCCATGCCCACCTTGGAGATGGAGGGAGGGGATAAAAGGATTATGGCCTAAGTTTGAGTTCTCCTCCCACCCATCCCCAGTCCTTCACCAGGAGGTGACCCTGGGTCAGAATTTCCTTCCACTGCTTCCAAATCCCTCACTGGCAGGTGGTGGTGGGGAACCTTCTGATTGTCAGCCCATGGTGACAACAGCAACACAGAAGTAAGGGTAGCAATGGGGTGCAAAGTCTGCTATGAAAAGTGATATCTATCAGTATTACTTTTCACATTGCCACCCTTACTTCTGTGCTGGCATGGCACCACCTTCCCAGCAGTGTGTCCAGCCAGCAGCGGCTGCTCTCTGCTCTGCCTTAGAGCGGGGCGGTGGTACATATACTTGTGGGAAGACAGGGGCGTAAACAACTACAGACATAAAAACCAACAAATAGTCTAAGATGGTATCATGAGCTTTTGTGGGCACAACCCACTTCTTTAGATGACAGGAGCGTTGGGAGATGACAGGGGGTTCCAACATTCCTGTCATCTGAAGAATGGGGTTGTGCCCACAAAAGCTAACTATACCATCTACATGTTTTGTTAGTCTTTAAGATGCTACTAGACTATTTGTTGTTTTTTAAGTTTTTCCTATTACAAATTAACTCGGTTACCCCTCTGAAGCTTTTGTACACATATAAAGAAAGGAATAGAATCAAATAAGTTAGCCTACTGGAGTAGGCTAAAAGCTATCTTTTGAAAGTGAAACTGAGCAGCATGAATGAGATGTTCAGGCAAGAACCTTCTTGCCTGAAAAGGTTACTGGGGGTGATATTCAGATTTTTACACCCTTTACTTTCCCCCTCTGAACATAATCCTGTCCTTCTACCATTTAAAAAAATGGAGATTTAGCCCCATTCAGCAAAACACATAACTTTAAATACTTTGAAGTCAATGGGACTATGTGTTTACATTCCAGCATGTACTTAAGTGCATTACAGTATTGGGATGGACTTCACATGCTTACAGTTAAGCACATGCTACAGAAGTTTGCTGAAAATGAGTCTTCGTCACACATTTCAATGGGAGCAGCACTTGGCCCTCTGTCTTGAATTTTTGTATACTGTGAACAAAAAATGCAATACATGAGTCTCTTCAGTCAATATTCTTCCACCTACTACTTACAGCTGACTTTAAGAATCAAGTTAGATACAAAAAGATACCTGTGTGTGCACATGTGTAGAAAAAAATAAATAGGGAGGCTGAACAGAAGGAAAAGGAATTGACCCATTAACACACATTCTTTTCTTTGATAAAACAAAACAAAAATTAAAATTCAAACATTCATCCTTGTGTCTATCTCCCTTTTCTGCTACTCTAGCTCTTTCTTTGTTTATGAGCTCCCCGTAAATAAACTGCAAAATTCCTATTTTTACTCATTATTTGGACTATTTACAAATTCTCTTACTAAATAATTCTTAGTTGACCGTGAACATTCAAACTCTTCAGCTCAGGCTATTGGTTAGTTACCTAATTTGCATGGGATAATTTGTGTTTCCTGAATGGAAAACTGACGTCATTCACAAGCAGCATCATGGATTTTAAATTTGCAGTTCACTGTTGCAAATTAGTTAGACAGTTTAACATTTGCTTTCAATGAATGTTCCGACTTCTGAGTTCTTAAAATTTGCTTTTCATAGAATTTGTTAATAATGATAGTAAAGTTTCTTCCATAGACTATTCATGGAAAGCCACCACAAGAGAGATCAAGTACCATATACATGGATTTCTTTAACATTTGAACAAATACCTCTAATTTTTAAAATGCATTGGAAGGTTTCTCATCTGACCAGACTGACAGCTTGAGTGAAGAAACTGGCCTTTGACTTTTGTGTCCATAAGTAAAATGTGTCATGGACTGACAGAATCTGGTTAATTCAGTTTAGACAGTGGGTTTGTGTTCTTTGCAGTTGGCTTTGAATGACTGTCTATTAAGGGAATATTCATTGTCTGATAAGCCTAGTATTCGTTTGGTGTTTTAAAAAATGTTTTCATCAGTAATTTGAAAACTTCATTCTCTACTGAATGGCATTGTATAACAGTTTGGTATTCATTGGCAGTTAGGACCAAATTCTGTTTGCAAAGCAGAACCAAACAATGAGCTTAGGAGCATTGCTGGAGGAGATTTAATGCAGTGTTTCTCAACCTTTTTTTTTATAAAGTACCCCCTTTAAAAAAAATTATAAGTACCCTCAGTACCTACAGCAGTGTTTCTTAAACTTTTTAAGACTGAGGAACACCAAACAATAATTTTTTTTTGAGGAACACCAAAGATTTTTTGTTGGGGGGGAGGGGAGGAAAAAGAGGTCCGGGGGGGGAAAGGGTTGGGGAGAAAGTTATTGAGCAAAAAAAAAAAAAGATCACCTGCCCCTTTAAGAGCGGTCATTTTGAATTGTGTTGTTCTCCATGGCACACCTCCGACTGCCTTGTGGCACACTGGTATGCCACAAAACACAGTTTAAGAAACACTAATCTACAGTTTTCAGACATGCAAGATTTTTTTCTCCTGTTGCAACACATTTATTTAAACAACTTACTCGTAGCCAGGTGGGTGATGAAAGTTTTGGGTGTAAAACGTACAAAAATAATACAACGCTATAAAACTTAAAACAAAAATTCAGTTTTCTCCACATTTCAGTTGTGTTGATGTAGCCTCCCTTCGCCCCCTCCCCTCCCAGACTTCTCTCAAGTATCCCAAAGGGTACTCGTACCACTGGTTGTGAAACACTGACTTAATGGATCGACATAATGTAGTTGTAGCCATGTTGGTCTCAGGATATTAGAGAGACTTGGTGAGTGAGATAATAGCTTCTATTGAACCAAGCTTGCTGCTGTCACCAGTGGAATTTGGTCCAATAAAAGAGATTATCTCCACAACTTGTCTTTCTACATAATGACAGTCACTTCTGTGCTGAGGCAGCAGCTAAGGAGTTCCTATGGTTGGTCCTGCTCTCCTCCCAGGCCAAAAAACCCTGTAGAGAGGAACTTCAGAATGTCTCCATAGTTGCATCCCTCTGTGATAGTGAGGAAGAACAGTAGGATTTGTCTTTTCATGATATTTATGTTCAAATTCTGCTTTCATTACACTGGCTAATCCTTAGACAGCTAAACATTTACCTGTCTGGTTTTATAACATTTTGTGAATGCTCTTATGAGTGGCAGGGTTAATCTGTCTCCTGTAACCCTTTTCATTTGGCAGAGTATAGCTTAATCTGAAATGCTCATTGACCATGAATAAATAGCTGATGGTGCTCTATGTGGCAGGTGCTAGCTAATTGCATGTGTTCATTTCACAGCTGCTATGTGGTCTTATTATCCAGCTGAGGCAGATCATGAAAGTTCATCTGAACCATGACTGGTCAACAACAATCTAAGACAATGGTGTGTTTGTTCTTACAGTAAAACGCCACAGGGCAATGCTCGCCGTTTAACCATTTTTCGCAATTTTGTGCAGCACAAATGCTGAACAAAGCACAGTAAATGAGTAACATGAGGTAATGTATTTTCCAAAGAATCTGGCAAAAAGAAAATAATCATAAATCTTTTCAGGGAGTGGTGTGCTTTTTGAGAAAATATATGGGCCATAGCCTACATCCCTCAGTTACAAAGTATGCAACTTTCATGATTTTATCACCGTTATGCTGAGCTACAGAATTCTGGTCCTGTGTTTCAAAACAAGAAAAATCAGCAGTTAAAAATTTAAAAAGAAAGAGAGATTCAGTAATTCATATTGTGTTGACAGGTCCCTAAATGTCTAGTTTTGAACTGCACTGAACGGATCAGATCTGAGGGCTGAATGTTTTGTAATAATTACAGTATATTGTGCTGGAGAAATGAGAAGACAAGTTTGATTGCTTTTTGTGGCACTTATTAGCATGCTGTAGTTACAGAAGTGGTCCAATTTGCACTGTTTGTATCCTTTTATAACAAGGCTGAAATTTGATACATTTTATTTTGTATGTTATAACCTGCTACAGTAACTCTCTGAGGTAACCATATATGGCGTTCACATGAGACACAGTAATGTTTCATGATATATGGAAATGTTTTATTGATTACAGAAGCAAAAAATCAAATACGATATGAAGGCAGTTGTTTTAGGGAAAGGTGCTAATGTTATG
This sequence comes from Apalone spinifera, assembly GCA_030068395.1. NCBI lineage: Eukaryota > Metazoa > Chordata > Testudines > Trionychidae > Apalone > Apalone spinifera. The sequence goes on from JANRFK010000875.1 coordinate 4,574,093, forward strand.
AGTCAATATACAGACACTCAGGATGAAACGGTCACTGAACCCACGTTGTCACAAAGGGGATTGTGTGAGGTAAGGCAGCCTTTGTTTGGGCAGTCAAACCTCCTGGGAGGTTCCTTTGTATTGTAACATAACTGCACAAAAAGGCAGGCTGAGTCCTAAGTCCCAAGTTGGTCTTTCAAGGGCTTGTGTGCCTAGGTGGGCAGGTTAGGTTTGGGCTAGGTGACGTCCTCCGTGGGAGTTAGGGAGGGGCAGGGAACAGTGTGTTTAAACAGAGATATATAGTCTAGAGAAGCAGAAAGCATACAGCTGCCTCATGGTGAAAGGGCAGGTGTGCTTTGGCTTTGTGTTTCTGTAAAAGAAAGCTACATTGTGTGCAGTCTGGCCCAGATCCACAAAGATATTGAGTCTGTCTTCCACTGAAATCAATGGGAGGTATGTTTAAGCATTGGGGTCCCTGAGACCACCTCTAACCAAATTCCCCCCCCCCCCATTTTATTGGATCTATAAATAAATTACTCCAACGGAACACTCTGTCACCTGCTTTTCTTCCAGTAGTATACAGCTATACAAGGTCCCCTTATCGTCTGTCACTTGATAAAACAGTTACGCTACAGCAGGAAATCAAAACACAAAAATGTTTACTACTTCTCTCCTCCACTCCTACTCTGTCTTTTACTGGGTGTAGGCATGAAATGGCATATCCCTTCTCCAAATCCTCTGCTCCTGCTACAGGCACCAGCTTCCCCTCTACCCCAGGAGGAGGAGAGTGCTGGATTCCCTCTTCCATCCCAGACACTGCCCCAGTGTCAACACTCTCCCCAAGCCCTTACCCCACCTTTTTTTTGCTGGCCCTGTTCCTCCTCCCTGAGCTTCCTGAATGCCATGATTCAGCTGTTCACAGTGCTCCTAGAGTTCTGTAGGGCAAGGGAGGAGCAGGGAGCCCACCGGCAGGTGAGAGGTGCATGGGGGAAGGAAGTAAGAGTGGGCTGTTGGTGGGTGCTGAGCACCCACTAATTTTTCCCCCTGGGTGCTCCAGCCTGAGAGCAGCCACGGAGTTAGCACCTATAACTCCTGCTAGGTCTCCTTCACATGTCCGTAGCCGCAGGCGTCTCAATTCAGGAAAACATCCATATTCAACAAGCTTAAGTTATGCACATGCTTAAGTCTCATTTAACTTAATTAAGTGCCCTTAAGTTGTTTTTCTGAATTAGGGCCTATAAGAGTCACTCAGCCAATGAGAACAGAAATAGAATAGTAATAGAGATGTAGCCGTGTTGGTCTGGTCTTGCTGAAACAAAAGACAGGACTATGCAGCACTTTAAAGACTAACAGGATGGTTTATTAGGTGATGAACTTTCGTGGGCCAGACCCACTTCCTCAGATCAAATTGTGGAAGAAAATTGGCATTATCTGAGGAAGTGGGTCTGGCCCACAAAAGTTCATCACCTAATAAACCATCCTGTTAGTCTTTAAAGTGCTGCATTGTCCTGTCTTTTGTTTCAGAACAGAAATAGTGGTATGAGATTCAGATGACCAGCACAAGCAACCAAGGAATTGATCTCAAAGACAGTGTCAGAACTCACAATGAATGGGTAGCGAGCAAGCCATAGAATGAAAATGTCAAAGAAAACATTAAAGTAAATTAAAATGACAAATGTGAGGACTGGCCACTTTTTCAGCACTAAGTTGTCAAGGAAAACTATTCACCTTGAACTGTTTGGTCAAGCCCTATGTTGATTTGGGAGAATCTCGCTTTACTGGGGCTGTCTGTGAGGTTTGAATTTCCCCTGAATCTCCATCATTTATCTTGTAGAGGCCTATTGAAATAGCCCACCTCTTACTGAGCTGGTCCCTCTCCATCCACGGAGACAACTGGAATGTTTGGCATGAGCAGTGACGAAAGCAATAAAAACAAGAGCCATTTTCTACATTTCTCAATGGCCAGTGAAAATCCTGGAACAGGATACAGGCTTCTGATCATCCCTGACCCCAGAATACACTGAACAGCCCAAGTATTAACTCTGTTGTGCAATGCTTCCATTATATTCCACACACTCATGCACAATATTCATGCATAGTTCAACAGACGTAGTGCACTATAGTAAGTAAATGATGCAATTACAAGTAATGCCCACAGAATGCATATGGAAAGGAGCCATTGGGTTTCTTACACAAATCTGGGGAAACTGCATTCTGTTTATTAAAATCTTTCTAAGCAATAAAACCTTTCTATGTTAATTAGCATTTTCCATGCTGTACATGAAATGCTTTGATGGGGGAAGGAAAAAAACATGAAAGACATGACTGTAAAATTTTCATTAGCTAATATTGCCATTTACAATGTGCTGGCATTTCTTATACCAGGGTCTCAAACTCCCAGTCCATGGGCTATCCTTTATGGGAGTGATTGCACAAAGGGCCACCAGCCCCCAAGCCCTGCCCCTTCCTGCCATTGCCACACTTTCTTGTCCCCCCATTGCACCACATCCCCTGAGGACATGGCTTTGGGGATCACTGCGGGTCCTGGCATGGCAGCAGTGGTCTTGCCCCCTACCCCCACACTCCCGACAGCGGCAAGAGCCGCGGGGAAGCAGAGCACACTGGGCACTCCGAGGGAACACGCAAAAGTCACTCGGCAGGCTTAGGGGAAACCACATAGTTTCAGGGGCTAGGCAATTGGTCTGTGGGGTCCCCCTGCCATGAGGGATGTTGAACACAAGGTTCATGCTCAAAGTGTGTCTTTAAAGACCCAAAGCCAGGGGCAGGGTCTAAATGCTGCCCAGCTTTCGTAAGCTAAGGGGTTTGGATCCCATGAGAACAGTCTGGCAGTGGCAGCTTGATCTGTGTGACATGAAGCTTCCATAGAAACTATGGGAACTGTAGCTCGGGCAGCAATGCATGCTGGGAAAGGGGTTGAGCTCCATTTTGCTAAGAGAAAAATGGGGAAAGAGGCAACACCTGGTGTAGGGGGGTGTGAAGGCTGTTCCCCACTTTGGCACGACAAATGCAAAGTTGGGGGCCCGCAAGAGTACTCTAAAACCTTGCCTCTTAAAGGCTCTGGTACAAAAACTTCCCTCCAAAATCCTAATATCCAGATTTTGGGGAATCTGCTGCCACCATCAAGTGCTTTTGAACCCACAAACAGGACACTTGAAACTAACCCCGAGAATACCCCAAGTTCTTTTTCCCCAAAAGAGCTTGAAAAATAAAAGAGAAAAACAAGCTGTAGTATGTCGTAGTTGACCCCTCAGTCAAGCGTGCAGATACTTTCTGTGTGTATGTCTAAACTACATCTCTCTGTTGAAAGATGGATGTAAATTAGACAAATCAAAAGTGCAAATGATTTAAATATCCCGTGCTTCATTTGCATAATCACGTCACAGCGGTCTTTTGAAAAAGTGTATTTCGAAAGTGAAAGTGCCGTCTAGACACAGTTCTTTCAAAAAAAAAACCCACCCCTTTTTCGAAAGATCCTGTACTCCTCAGGGATGTAGTTTAGACATACCCAGACAGACAGACCTTGCAGGACACAAAAATCAACCAATACTGGCTAATTAGAAAAAAGAACAAACGTTTACTATCAAAACAAAGCTACAGTTGCAAGCATAGTGAATTGGTTAGATAGAAAAAGCCACCATTTGATATAGATACTCAGGAAAAATCCTTGGGCTGAAGACTAAGTTACAAAAGAGAGGGGAAAAAAACACTTAACAAGCTCAGACATTATTGCCACATACCCAAACAAGGAAAACAATAAATCCTGATGGACTAGCTAAACTTTTCCCTACTTACACATTGTAAGAAATCCGTTCTTGGGGAGAGGACCGTCTCCCATCTCCCTCAGTACTTGGAAGAAACTGCTCGAAATCTCAGACAAAGGACAGAGAGAGAAAAACCCTCTTTTCCAGTTTGAAATCCTACCTGCATTGTTATTGGCTGACCACCCAATACCTGGCTAGGTATAGGAGACATTAGCTAACCCCTTAGTTACCAGGTGCTGTTCAGCACTCCTGATTATGAGAGGGGGTCTCTGTCTGAAAGGAACAGGACGTGCAGTGGCCCATCCACCTAAGTTCCAGCCAAGGTTGAAGCATGTGGAGGGCCAGGGAGTAGGCTCACAGTAGGCAGGAGACTGAAGAACCCAAGGACGGGTAAGCATTTGTTAGGGAAATGAGCAGAAACCTGAAACTATGGACTTTAATGGAAGTTTAGGACTTGCGGTGAAGGCAAGAGAAAGAAATGGCTTGGGAACGAACAGGGTCCCTTCTTATTGTTTAGGGCTGGTACTTCCAGAAAGCGTGGGAGGAAATACACTCCATCCTTCACACTCCTGCATCTGAGGGAAAGCTGACTGGCCATGGGTAGATGGACTGTAGCTCAGGGAAGGTGAAGGGCTGTCCTTATTTCACTGAATTTTTCTTTGCCCCAGAGGGTTCACAATCTTTCTGATACAGCTGGCTAGCCAATCACTGAGCAGAAACTAAGGGTACGTCTAGACTACAGGCTTTTGTCAACAGAGGCTTTGTCGACAGATACTGTCGACTAAGCTTCTGTCAACAAAGAGCGTTTAGACTACACCCAGTTCTGTTGACAAAGCAAGCCGCTTTGTCAACATGAGTGTAGACACAAAGGACAGTGTAGATGCAATAACGCCTTCTGTCGACAGAACTTTGTCGACGAAAGGCATTATTCCTCGTAGAATGAGGTTTACCGCCGTCGACAAAACTGCTGAGTTCTGTCGACATTACGTCGTCAGAACTCGGCAGTAATGTAGACGCAGGTATAGTTTTGTTGACAAAAGTCCACTTTTGTCGACAAAATCCTGTAGTCTAGACACACCCTAAGGCAGTCACCCCATGAAAGGATAGAAAGCTAGGCTGCTTGGTGGACCTACTGTAAAGCTTTTGGAAAATAACTGTTAAAACATAGAAAAAAGTAGAGTCCATGGGGGTTGGGGCAAGTCTGCTTTCTCTGGGTTCATACTTCGTGCTGGTTTCCAAGCCCTATACACTTGCTGCTTCTGCTACAAGATGGATGTGAGTAGATATGCTTCCTTCCTGCCACTTTGGGTGCTCTGCATGCTTGGAGCAGTTCTTGCTCTGAAGTGTGGGGACTGGAATTCTGCTGGAGCTTACATGGGCTGCATGGGACTCAGTGTGTCCCACCACACCAGGCAAGAATGAGGTAGAACCTGGCCTGGTGTTCTTTCTGGTTACCATGAGTGTTTTTGCATACTAGTAAAACTCTGATTTTGAGGCCTTAATCGAGCCCTGATTTAGTTGTGTGATTTCTGTAACAGAATAAATCTGAAAATATCTTAAGTAAAAGCACATTTTAAAGTAATTTCACGGCAAAGCATACCATGCTTTGAGGAGGAAGGTTTTTTTTTTCTCTCTGTAAAAGAATGTTCTCTCTGTAGCAACAGGGAAGAGGAGTGCAATAACAAGTGTGTAATTCCCGTATAACCATTGTCAAAACACAGCTAGGAAAACCAGCAAAACTTTCAAAAGTGAAAATTGTATTAGTTATATTACTAAATTATTAATGAGATTTAAGCTCCTAAATCCCGGAGTCACTTTTGACAATGGGACATAGACACTCACTTGAGTGCCTTTGAAAATTTACCATCGCTAAATGAAATGAACTAGTGCCCAATTCTGCATTCCTTGTGCACCCAAACCTCCCAGTGAACAAGGAATGCAGACTTTGGCTCCAGATACAGAGAAGCACAAGGTAAATAGGGGTGAGATTAAAATTTTACAGGGAACTGCAACAATTAGGAGAGTGTGAGAGAGACTGATCAGCCTGTTTATATCACACAGTGAAGAAGGTTCACTTCAACATTATGAATCCCAACATTACTTCAGGGTAAATATTTACTTTATATGACATTAGAGGGGCACAGCCTCACTCCATGAAAATATTTAGACTTGCACACATGCTAAACAGGCCTGGGTATCCCCTCAAACCTCATTTTTCTACCATCTGTTTTAAAAGCCAGTTATTATTATACCAACACAATGGTCATTTTTTTAAATCCTTACTTAGGACTGTACATATTGTACCTTGACAAATTTGATATGCACGTTAAAGTCTCAATCCTGTAATGTAGTGTGAGTGAAAGGATCCTGGAGAAGATAATTGGGATCTATAGAAGCACAGGGGTTCTAATGTGATAATGTTTTGAAAATGAGTCATCTGTGAGTATGCAGAGACTCATGAGCTGCGTCTAGACTGGCATGATTTTGCGCAAATACTTTTAACGGAAAAATTTTTCTGTGCCAGTGTAGACGCTCGCTTGTGCAAGAAAGCTCTGATGGCCATTTTAGCCATCGGGCTTTCTTGCTCAAGAAATTAACGTTCCTGTCTACACTGGCCCTCTTGCGCAAGTATTCTTGTGCAAGAGGGCTTATGCCTGAGCAGGAGCATCAAAGTATTTGCGCAAGAAGCACTGATTTTGTACATTACAAAGTCAGTGTTCTTGCGCAAATTCTCGCGGCCAGTGTAGACAGGTGGCAAGTTTTTGCGCAAAATCTTGCCAGTCTAGACGCACCCCACGTAGTAAATGGAAAGTGCACTAGGCCAGGTTAAATTAAATTAATGGAGATGCCCATCTCCAAGAACTGGAAGGGACCTTGAAAGATCAGGAAGCCCTGCCATTACAGGAGTGCCAACCCTGACAAATTTTTACACCACATACTTAAATGGCCTCCTCAAGGATTGAGCTCACAACCGTGGATTTAGCAGGTCAATGCTCAAACCACTAAGCTATCCCTCCCCCTACCTCATCTTTGCCTGGTGCAGGCAGGACACAATGACTCCCATGCAGCCTCCCGCTCCCCCCCCCCCCCCCCCCCCATAAGGGAATAGCAGAAGTCCAGGTCCTGCACTTGAGGACAAGACCTGCTCCTTTCCTACTGCACCCAGGCATGCACATAAGTGTCAGGAGGAAGCATAACCCCTTCCTACTCTACTCCTTCCATTTCACTGGTCTGAAAAGGTGCAGCAATGTTCCCTATAAATAGCTAGTTTCCTTATGGAACTTTGTATCTGTGAAAAGCAGAATTCTTCATGGGACCCATTATTGAAGTCTCCCTCAGAAACGCAATCTTTTTTTTTTTTTTGGCAAGTTGTTTAAATACTATGTGTCATCATAGACCAAGCAACCAGTATCTGGTCCTTATGATGCCACAGTGTACCCGTAGGGAGTACTGCCTTATTTAAGGAATAATGTACAGAAACTTGAGTTTCATATCTGGCATTGCTCGTGGCACTTGGAACAGGGATAGTGAATAGCACAACATACCATACCTCCTCTTCCTGTTGGCTTTGAAGCACAGCATTTCCAAAAGACATTTCATTTTTTAGAATTTCTTCTTTCCATGTCTCCGCTTTAAAGCGCTGTATATGTATATGTGCATTCCTTTTTTGTGCTGCAAATAAAAAAGCATATATGAGGATTTCTAATATTATAGAGACAAATATATGTATAAGAGTTCTCCAGAAAAAGTTTTGTGAAAATTTTTCATACGCTCAAAGTTTTATTTTGATGAAAAATTTCTGATTTCTTCACACACACACACACACACACACACACACACACACCAATAACTCTAACAAGAAGGACAGGTATGTGTTTTGTGGTACATTTACCATTTTAGAAACTGCAACTGGTGTATCAGACTTAATTACTCTGTAGGAAGCTGCAGGGCTATTTTGCTGATTCACCTTGGCAGCCAGAGCCCAGTTTGGGGCTATAAAAAGCAGAGTAGCTATCTGAAGAAGGAACAGGAAGCCTGGTTTGCAGGGGCGAGGGAGAAGCCCTGAGAAAGGCGTTCACGCTCAGCTTTTTGTGTTGAACTGTGGTCCTGGCTCACAGCTGAGTTACTCCAGTTCAAACTAAAGGAAATTCTCAGCAGTGAGATGATGGTTTGGTCAGTATCCTATGGGTTGTGGGAGTTACTCCATCTATTTGTACTAATAAGCATAAGCAACTGATTTCTAATATTAAAAAAAGTACTGTCAGTCTTTGCATCTAGGGATTTTTAAAATGCAAAGAAACTGTGCTCTATCTGGGATTTGTTAAAGGTTAGAAAAACAACAGAATCAGAAGAATTATCCCCTTGGTACATGAGTACATTTTAAAAATGGATCTTTTATTGTATTGTATTGCTTGTTAAAAGCAAGGGAATATACTTAAGCTCAATAGGCAAGTAGGCTGGACAGGTGAGAGAAGAAAGGAAAATGAGTGTAAGCTGGTAAACACACAGTCATCCCAGTCTAGAGGGTACGCATAAGGCTCTTTACACATTAAGTGTCACCAAAGCTCTTAGAACTGTGATTAAACAGTCCAGAGGCCTTCAGTGACAGTTCTGCACTCAGATGAACCTCACCCAGAGTGTGCTTAGCCCTTAAAGACAATTTACTTCATGTTATAAGGCACTCCCAGGCAAACATACAGAGTAGCTGCCAGTGAAGGACTTTGCTATGGAGCTGCACCTAAGGGCAGGCAGCTGCTGTACAGGGCTTTGGGGGGAAGGAATAATACAAGAGAAAATAAAAAAGGAAATGTGAAAAAGGGAATAAAAGGAGTGTGGGTGTGCACGCACATGCATCAGAAGGAGATGTACTTAGTTTAGAGGCAACAAGCACATCTGATTAGGACAAGAGAGAGCTCTGGGGAGGGTGGTGCTCTTTTGCTGTTAGCCAGGTATGTTGTGACTTAGTGACCTTATTTCCCTAAGCTGAATATGAAACACCTGGTAAAATTACTCATATTCAAGTGAGTTCAATGACAAATCAGTTGTGTAAATATTCAAATTAACATTAAGTTGGCTGAGGCTGCATAGATGGATTATTTTTATTTACCTTCTCTGTTGAACTGTAAAGCCTTAAAGATAAGGAGGGATCTCATACACGCACATGTGCATGCACATCCCTCTCCCCCCGCCAGCCCCTGACTCCTCTCTCACATAGGTTGGGAGGGGGGGTTGTGACTGACTAACTCACCCCTTCCTGCCTGGTGCACACTGCCTTCCATGCCTGGCTGGGATCCCTGGACAAACTTGCTTCTATCTGGCATAGTGTCTTCCTGGGGCAACATGTGGGCAGAGGGAAGGCAGGGTTGTGTGTCCCCTCCCCAGATTTCTGGTGGGGTTCTCACCAGCAGCAGCCTTTTGTCACCGTGTAGGAGGGAAGGGATTGGGAGCTGCTTCCAGCTGTAGGGGAGGAATGGGGAGTGAGGGGGAGGCATGATCTGGCAGATTTCATCTCTTCCCGCCCTCCCCCGCCATTGCTCCGATGTGGCTGGAAGCAGCTTGTCTCCTCCACCCGCACAGTATCAAGCAGCAGCTAACATCTCCGGGCTGCTTCTGGCCACTAAGATAACCTAGCCACCTCCTTTCCCCTGGCTACCGTGTGGGCTGGGAGGGGATTAAGAATGCATTGTACACCCAGGTCCAGGGAACTTGACTACAGGGGCTCCAGTCAGGGAGGTGGCCCAGCACAGGAGGACACCCTTGGAAATGGAGCAGGATGCAGGGGTAGGGGTGGGTGAAGGGAATGCTAAGCCTCTGCCCGGGGTGCTGTTGTGGAGCCTGCAGGTTCAGGCTGAGAACACACTGGAAATTGCGCACGCACACACACACTACTACTCCAGAGCTAAGCTAAGGGACCGGGAGTCTTCTCAGTGCCAGCACTGCATGGAGCTTCAGCACATGCAGGGCTTGGCTCTCCCTGACCAGTGCCCCATGCCAAAGGATCTTGGGCTTTCCAGGCACTGGCCCAGCCAGAGGCAGCGGGGGAAGGAAGGAGCCTGCCGGCCAGGCTATTAGTCAGCTCAGTGCTACACCATGGGCTGGTTCTTCCCACAGTCCTGGGAACAGGACGTGCCTCACTGGGGAGGGGAACAGGGCGATATGGAGGAGCAGCAAGGCTGGGGAGGGAGGGTTGGAGGCAAAGCATGGAGAGGACAGAGAGGGGGGATCACATAAAGGACTGATAAATGGGCAGCAGAGGTGACATGTAACCGGCCATTGCCTGGCACCTGCCTGCATTCACCAACCACTGCAGCCAGTGCAGGCTAGAAATGGGACAGAAGGCAGGGCCGTGCTGGCTGAGAACCAGCACGCAGCTGGGGTTATGCTGAGAGATCAGCAAGGGGAGCCGATGGCCCCCTGCACTGCATTTTTGCCCCATCACGAGCCTTGCACACCCACCCCCATCACTGGGGACAGGTAGCTGGCAAGCAGGAATCCACCTGCAGCAGGACCCAGCAGTACTAATGGAAAGAGACATTAAACAAGGGACAATTTGCCAGTTTTTAAGAAAAAGTTGGGACACCTGCAGGAGGCCTTAAATACGGGACTGTCCCTTTAAAACGGGACATCTGGTCACCCCATTGTTCCTTCTTCCCCCAAAAGAACATGTGTGTGACAAATTCAAGCCTCACTAACTGGGAAATGTTTCTGATCTGCTGTTTGCATTTCCTAATTGAATCCGATGCGCTGGGACACGGCTCAGTGAATCTGGGCCATGGTGAGTTGAGCACTTTGGATATTTGCTTTCTTCCCCTCTCCCACTTAAATTAAGACATTGTGAAATTCTGTGTGAAATCCTATTGCGTAATGTTGCCCAGAACAGTGGCACTGGAGCAGTTAGTGGTGGAGGGGTGCGGAGGTGCAACCCCATGCCTCTTACCACTCTCTACAGTTGGGGCTGGCAGCCAGCTACGACCCCGGGGCCAATCAGGGCATGAGAATGGAGGCCAAGTGGGGCCCGGGGACACCACAGAGCCCACAGGTAGCAGCTGGGGCCCAGGCAGTAGGAGCTTGGGGCTAGGGCACCCGAAATCTGGAGATGCTACAGCACTCCCTCCCCCACCCCATCTCAGCACCTATAGCCCAGAAAGACCAAAGCAAAAGCACGTGAGTAAATGCCCTTCGCATATAATTATTTGGATTTTATTTTAAGGTCACTGGTTAACTAGTATTCAGGGGGAGGCATGCCGGTCAGATGAGTGAGATGAACCTTCACAGTGGCACTGTAGTGCTCGTCAGCCAATGGCAGCCCTGCATGGTCAGGAAAGCTAGTCCTAACCTGCCCACCTATTGGCCGAACCCTGAACTGTTGGGCTTGGGGGTGGTGCTGGGTGGCAGTGGTACAGGAGTCTCTCAGGCTGGTCAAGGCCATGGGATCAGGATTAAAGTATTGCTGATGGCTGCCTCACTCACTTACTTCAGAGCACCTCCTGGGCACGGGAACTAATATCATCCACCTGAACAGACTGAAAACATAGAGTATGTCTACACTGCATTCCTCTTTCGAGAGAGGAATGCAAATGCAGCCAAGCGAAATTGCAAATGAAGCACAGATTTGAATTTCCCATGCTTCATTTGCATAATCACGGCTGGCTGCTTTTTCGAAATACCCTATTTAAAGATAAAAAATGCTGTTTATACATAGTTATTTCGAGAAAAAACCCTTCTTTTGAAATAACACTTAAAGGAGTAAGGGTTATTTCGAAAGAAGGGTTTTTTCTTGAAATAACCACAGCTAACCAGCATTTTTTATCTCAAAATAGGGTATTTAAAAAACGCGACCAACCGCGATTATGCAAATGAAGCACGAGAAATTCAAATCCGCGCTTCATTTTCAATTTCACTCGGCTGCAATTGCATTCCTCTCTCAAGCACTTGTCACTTGTCAGTCCTTTAAAGTGGGGAAAGCTCCCTCAGTACTTCACGGGATTCTTATTAATATGCTTTGGACACGTAGCTCAGGCTCATGCCGGAGCAGGGGAGCCATAGCAGCCATTCTAGATTTGTTGCGTATCTTGGAAATCAAAGCAATAAGTGATTGTGGTGCTCACGGTTGTCATTATCATTATGTGCCCACCACCCCACAGCTGCTCCACTTTTTTTGTTGATGCTGGATCTGACACTGATATGTTGTCTCATCCTTATGCAAGTGCTGGCTCTCCAAGACTATGCCTGACCATTACTGCTGAATCCGTGCAATGGCATAGTATACCATAACTATTGTCTAATTGTTGAGCCACCCCTTGTTTCGTAAGCCAAGAGATACAGTGAATAGAGGCAATTCTTTTAGTTTTGGCTTTGTGCCACACAAGTAAGCAATTTATAATTCCTGCCATTTGGTTGAATCTTACTCTTGGCTGCAATGTGAATGTACAGTACTGTTAAGCTTTTTTCATATACTATGTTTGTTCATGGGCCAGCCTTATTATGCAGGATCATATTTCCTACTGGACTAGCATCAGGAAATTCTTTGGTGTGCTGAACTTTGGAAGTACACTGGTCAATCACGTACATCATGCTTACATCTTGTGTAGTGTGATCTACATTCGGTAGAATGGAAACCATTAGTTACTAATACAGAGATTAACTTATCTCCTGGGACTACTGCTGTTGGACCTGTTCTACAAGAGTAGAGAGGTGGCAGGAAGCAAATACTTGCACTGACTTTAGCGTGAAAACTCACAAATTACTTCCACTCCAGATGATGCACTGTGAGAACTCTGACAAGTCCCACCCACCACAGAAACTCTTCCTTCTGGGAGACAAATGTTGCTTGGTTTTCTGCATGGTGCTGGGACAATGACCAGAAGGTCTGTGATGCTAACTACCACTAAAAGCTGCCTTCATCTACACAGAAGCCTAAAGTATCCTGGTGACTCTGTCTTATCCTCCTTTGCACCATCTATTGATTTTACCAAGTGTTAGTCTGTCTCAATCCGTGAATCCTAAAGTGTCTGTGGTCAAATGGTGCTCCACACCCCAAAGGAGAAATTCCATGAGGCACCTTAGCTACTCCCATTTTCTACCTTAGGAACATCAAAGTCTATACGCTCCTGTTCTATCTACTCTTGGTGGCCTCCTAAGAAGACTGCCATGAGGGGAGTTGGCGTTAAGATTACTTAATGCCTGTTTTTGCTTTCAGTCATGGCCTGTCTGACCACATGGTCTCAAGAGAGCATCTATTATTGGAGAGCATTGATCTCTCGTTTTGGAGTGTTAACTGGATTGCCTAATGGCAGTGATTTAAAAATCAACAGTGAGTATTTAGCCATTTGAGAGTGAGGAAGGACCTACATAGTCAGCACATTTTTAAGCCCTGTGAGTGAGTAGTAGTCTTCCATGTCCTTCCACTTTCTACCGTCCTCCCCTCCCATGCTCAGCAGAGTCTGCCTGATTATATTCTGAACAGCTGCACCATTGACTGCAAGAGGCATCTCATTTTGAGCTTGTTTTGCAGACAGGGTACAGGAAAATATCATTGTTCAACACCCTCCTCCCCAGTTTGACCCCAGGCTTTGTGGAACTATAAACAAGAGTGAAGATGCTCAGGCAGTGAAATGTACCCTTTTCCATTCTCATTGCCAAAAGCAGATCTGACAGTGAGTTTCAAGCTCACCTTCCAACCCGGCTGCGGGGGAGGATCATAGGGCCAACTCCTACTGCAGAGCTTATATGACACACAGGTGAAGGGAAGCCCAAAAGTGACACCTAGCAGACCATTTGCTTTAATTGTGTTTAGGGCCACAGACCTATTTTAATTGAAGGTGGACAGAGTAGGCAATGTTCAGCTCCAAATAAGGTTTAATCTAACTCTCATGTCCTACACAATCTGATAAGATTCCAGCATTTTAGGCACAGGTCACATGGGAATGGCAGTTCTTGCCAGATATTTGGCTTCATTCCAAATGAAAACACAAAATGTATCCAGCCTGGAATCCAGGGTCATAAGAAAGCATATAGAAACAGGGGTTTTAATCTCAGACGAACAGCACAACTCCCCAAACATACACTCTAGAAATCTGAAGGAGTTCTAATTCAAGAGGTTTTGCGTTTGACCCATATCTTCCTTTCATAAGCATAACCTAAAGTGCCATTACACATTGGCATGTTTTTTGTGGTTGGTTTATCTTTAAGGAAAACATCACAAAACCTATTAAATAGATTATATGAAGTAGATTATAATTTTACGATCTGCTTGAATAAGGAGTAACATGTAGGGGAGCAGAAATGTAACTGTGACTAAGTTACCCTTTGTCCCATTAAGCTTCACTAACCCTTTTCCTATCATCCCTTCCTCTCCCTCGCCCCTTTTCCCCCTCCCTGCCATCCTAGATGGGCACACAGCCATCTTTGTAACTGAACTTTATCTATTAGCAAATGCAAATTTGTAAAGTCTTTACACAACGAAAGCTGAAATATTCTCAATTGTTTGTATTTTGTCTGTACCCATTGGTGCTAAATGATAACATTTACAACTGCTACTTAGATATCAGCTAGTTCCTTAGGTGACTTCTAATCTTTTTTTTCTTTTTTATTACAATACTGAGAGATTAGGGTTATGGGAAAAGAACCACAGCTGCAGAAACACTTGTTTTTCTGTTCTTGTGGTTACTCTTCAGAGTTAGGCAATGTTTCATTTCCCAGCAGAGCTGCTCAACAGCCCTCCCCTCAGAAGTGTCAACATTATGCAAATGTGTGCATGAGGAATGTTGCTACAGTACCAGCTAGTTAAACTTTTTAAAGTTTAATCACTTGGCTGCTGCAAAGATTTAAAAAAAAAAAACCACAGAATTTCCCTGAGCGAGACCCATGCAAGCTGAATTCTGGGTGTATTTTAGAACTGTTTTCTTTTGTGTCTGGACATAAATAGCACTACCTCAGTGCTCAAGCATTCTGCTATTGTGTTCCATTATGAGTAAAGGTGTAAATGTTTAACTTCAAACTCAATAAGGTTTAAGTTTTTCCTTTATAAAAAGCTTAATCTCAGCCCTACACTCACAAAGTATATCTTGTTTTTAATGCTTTGTTTTCAAAACTGAATGGACTAGGTTGGGTAAAGAGTTAGGGATCAGTCCATATCTTCATCAAGTGCAAAATGTTACTGCCTTCCTTCTCCCAAAAATGGAAGTGTGTGACTAACGTGCCATCCCCAGACACTAGTTTTCTGTTAATTCTATGATCCAATCTAAAATTCCCTTCCTGTGACTTCAGTGGGGCTAGGAATTCTTCCCTTGTTTATAAAATCCTTCATATACTTGTCCCACCCTTTCTCTCAGACCTAGTGGCTACGACTACACAGGCCCCCTTTCCCGGAAAAGGGATGCAAATGAGAGAAGTCGGAATTG
>JANRFK010000875.1:4613746-4625394 GCA_030068395.1 Apalone spinifera
TCCTGTATTTTGTTTCAGCTACACCAGACTAACACGGCTACATTTTTATCACTACTCTCCTGATTCTGAACTGCTTCAGGGCTGGAGTGCCCCCTATCCCTAGTAACATGGACAGCTGCATATGGCTGTCTCTCGTGCAGCAGCTTACTAAACTGCCTTTCGAGAAGCAGCATGATTCATGGCAGCCCTACCCCTGGCTTGCTCACCCCCAGTGCCAACGCTTGCAAGGGGGTCCTCACAAAGCAGACAGCTATCTTTCTCCATTCCTGAATTTCCCAGACTGGATCCCAGGCACCTGGAGCCTCTTTAAGCGGCTCCTGCCCTTTAAGCTGACGCAAGGGGACTGGAGTGAGATTGAGAAGCTCACTCAATAAATGTAAATGGTTCCTAATGTGGATTAGACCCTTTGGAGACATTAAACAGATGGTTTATGGAGATTGGGAAGCTGATGAATGTGCTGGCAGAGTTATTTTGTGCGTGGTGTGTGTTAGTGCTCACACTGAGCCCAGTGGGCAGCTTCCTATTGTGCCAGCACAGAGGAGCAATGGTTATGCAACTCTTAGTCCCCTGTGAGAGCTCCTTGCTTCGCTCACCTGAAGGCAGGGGCAGGGGCAGGGGGGAGCAGCCCTTGCCAAGCTGCTGCTGCCCCCCATCCTGCACCAGGGGCAGGGAGAAGAGGTGGGGAGGGGAAACAGGCAGAGAGCAGAGCCCAGGGTGCACTCTCCCCCCTCGGCATGTCAGCCAACCCATCTGAGCTAGAGAAAGTGCTGGCACAGCTTGTTCCTCCCCGGAGCGAGGGGACACAGGGATCACATTGTGACTGTGTGAATGTAAATGGGCACAAAATGATTCTCTCAGCTCTATTAAATAAAAACAAAACAAAACACCGCCCTAGAGACCGTCTTAACATCCCTTGCCCCCCAAATTGTAGTGAAGGTATGACATAAATGGGAGCTACAAACAGTGTGCCCACTAACGCTACTCTGGAACCAGGGGAATACCCAGAGCGCAGTGCAATTTGACTAGCCATTGCTCGACTGTGGGGGAGTGTGAGAAACAGAGCAGAAAGCCCTAAAGCTGTCCTAACTTACCCCTGGTATCCGGCAGGCCCCGGCTGTCCCAGAATGCCAGCAGCACCAGTGTGAGCCAAAGTCCTTCTCGCCTGCCCACATCTGCATCAAGGTCCAGAACAGAGGAGCAAAGAATCAGGCCAGTAAGCGGGGTAGCTGGGGGATGACTGGATGCGGGTTTTAAAGGATTTGTGCAGTGAGATTTTTTTTTCTGAGTGTCCTTGGTTTTGGAATTCTCTTCTCTCTGCCTGACTGCCAGAGTCCAAGCATGATGACCTTCAGGAGGTGCTGTAGCTTGCTTTCTCAGGTGAAGAGGAGGGATGACTGGGGAGAGATTGATTGAGCAGGATTTTCTGGGATGGGAATTGAGAGATCTTGGAAAGACTCTTTTCTCTGTTGTTATAAGAAGCTGTGGAAGAGGTCTGGGGGGCGGGGAGACCTTGGTCCATTGAATTACTTTTGTGCACAGCATCTGGCAGCACTGTCTGAGCACTTTGTTAATATAAATAGACAAGCAGATGCCAAAAAAGTAAAAATATGTCTTTCTTTTCTAGAATATGAGTTAAGAACATAGTCTCAGACAGAACCTTGAATTTCTTGGCTTGGTTCATGTCCTTCACCATTATTTAATCTCTGCTTTTGGAACTTGCTGTGTATAATAGCAATGAAGCAATAATATTTTATGATACCTATAAATTTCCTTATGTATTTTCCAGAAGTTAATGTAGTAATGTTACTAGTTTTAATAGTCTTTTATTACCAGCTACAAGTCTGATATTTTGAATGGATACTGCTTAATTGTACTAACCCAGTTTAAGCAATTTTCCCTTTGTATGGAGGCCTCATGGGGGTACTAGGTCTTAGCCAAATGCTTGTTTTTATCCTGTAGAAGCTGGCCCTGTAAGAAGGGCAGCCTGCTCTCAATAATATTTACTTCCCTGTTTGTTCATTCATTGTAGTCAGACTTACAAGTTAGCTGTGTTAATCATTCTTGGTGCCCGACATCCTGATTTAAAAACACATACAACAATTCAAACAGATCCCTATGCAAAAATCAATGCACTGATCAAACACAATTAGACTAGTCCATTTCTCATAACTGGAAATGAAAAAATGTCTCTCTCCAATAGCCAAGATAAATATATTGCTGGACTAAAAAGTATAAAAACAGTAACTGAACATTATTTTGAAAAAGCCTTCATCAGCTTCTCTTTCTGCCTGTTTCAGAAAGTGTACTGTAGGTTAGAATTCAAATTAATTTATAATTAAAACCAGGCTTTGTTGGGACATGTCATGTATAGTTAATTGGCTGGTATGCACCTTCCTCCGACTCCTTTGCATGTGTTGATATAAAACCTAAATAGACTTCTCAGGTAAATGAATGAAAGAGGAGACAGTGGTGAGATTGCATGAATAGTGGGTACCACATAGATATTGGTTTTTATTCTGATCCAAGATGGGACTAGACTTTATTGTTCAAATAAACCCAGTGCAGTCTCGCCCCTTGATTGAAACTTTCAAAAGTGTGTGACTCAGGCATTTAGGCCTAAACTCCAGTAGAATCCGTTTTAGTTTTAATCCTCCCTTTCTCCCCCCAAAAACAGGGGGGGAGCTCCCGGAAAGAGAAAATTAACTGATATATGACTTGGATCAAACGACTGTACCATTACCAAACACTCCTAGAACTGGAATCTCATCACTACAAGCAAAAGTGATTCTCCCAAACGCACATCTGTATGATCATCCCCTCCCTCGATATTTGTTTTTCTATCACACAACTTAAATCAGTCAACAGATGGCAATTTTAAAGCTATGGAATGTGACCGTTTCGTTCAACTGCTCTTCCCATTTTAAGTCCAAATGCCTGGTTTTCTTTGGGGAAGTGCTGAGCACTGACAACTTAAACTGAGGTTGCCGCAGGTGCTCTGGATCTCTGAACAACAGGTCTAAAATAACGTTCCCATCCAGAAAGTGAATGAAGATCGATTTTTTTTCTAATAGTTTAATCTTCAAACAGGATTTTGGCTGTAATATATTTTGCCATATTTTGTTTATTCAGATCCACTTTATCAATTGCATCGCAAGGCACAGTACAACAATTTTAAAAGCAATATTAATATTTTACAATGGGACACTGACTATTATCCATGTACCTCACCTCACCCAGTTTAGGTTGAGAAATACAGGACTCTGACATATTTGTAAAGATGATGAAAGTGGGAGAGAGCCCCTGATGGGCCCCATACTTAGAAGGGACTATTTCAGTTCATGCTCTTCACTCTTTTCCCTACGCATGATACACAAGCAGGTGGCATGTATAGCACTGCAGTCTGCCTTACCTCCTTTTTCAGGCTTTCTTTTCAAAGTCAGACATGAATTTTTTTAAGTCCTGGCTTCCCTGCATCAAAATCCCAGGAAGAAGAATAAATTGCTTTTTTGGCATGTGTGCAAAGCTGTAGAACCAGTACTGTCAATGTGCCCTCCAAAAACCTGATTTGGGCTTTGGGCTTGAACCAGGAAAAAAAAAAAGCTCCGAGGGCAGTACATTAATGTGGGTTGATTCCAGTACTGTGGAAGTGAGACATGCGGAGAAGATTTTTGTTCACACCTTTCTTTTTTCTCCCTAAATATGACAAAGGATGAAGCTTGGAAATGTAGCCTTTTATTGACAAGGCACTATTGGCATAAAGCTTTTGCTGCTCTGTTTGATGCTGAGTTAGGAAAAGAGCTTCAAGTTGTATTATCCATCCCACTTTCATTTAGGGGCACTATGGAAAAAAAGATGAACATTTTGAACTTGCTAGAAACCATTCCCACTCTATCAATTTGGATCACTTGATCCTGAGTCCCAACCACTCTTCCCTAGGTATGAAATCACTTTTTCTGGATGGCACATAGGCATGAAACACAAACACATATGAAATGTGGTTTCTTCCCCTATGCACCCCACCCCATCAATGGTGGATGCTTTAGCTGGGCCTGCAGGTGAAACACATCTCTGGGCTCTGTATACAAAAGGGTGGATTTATTATGGGCCCATTCTTCCTTCCATTATGTTCCCAGGAACAGCTGCTTCCAGCTCCTGCCCACTACCCTGGATTAACTAGATTTCTAGGCCTAGTTGGGGTGTCATGACTGTCACCCCTTTAGGGCTGTAAAAGAATCGTTCCACTTACTGCCAGATTGGTCTGAGTGGAATAGTTTGTTTTGCCTTCCCTTTAAAGTGACCCTGTGGTATGTTATGCTAGGCATATTTAGGTTGCTGCAGCATGGCAAGGGTCCAGCGTGTATGCTCATTTACTGTGGGGACCACTTCCCTGTTCAGTAGGAACTGGGCCTTGGCAGCCTCAGAAAAAAAGGTGAGGACACTGCCTGCTTACAGCAGTTTACCTCTCTCCCCATGCTCTCAATGCTTGTAGGAGGGAAGAATGTGAGGGGAGAAGGTATTAGCAGCAGCAGTACTAGGATCTGGCTGAGAGTGTGGGGAATGGGGAAGTGGCCCACATACATGTTTGTCTTTGACCTGCATACAGGAGAAGGAATCATTTTGTGCAAATGATTTGCTAGCTCCATCTGCTGGTACAGGATGGTGTAAAAAGCCAAGGGAAGAGTGTCTGGGCTTGGAGGGCAATGGTTACAGAGATGCCCACATCTTCCCAGTCCTCAGTCACATTGTGGTCAAGGCTGTGAGAAACAAAATAGGAACATGCATTTATGAAATGAATAAAATGTAAGGACTAATGAAAACTTTGTTCATGGAACCATTAATGATGAATCCGCAAGTCTGTCTACTCACACATGACATGAACCAAAATGAATACCTGAAATCTAAAGGAACTTCTCCTAGTTCTGTATGGTACTGGCTTTTGCTTTGGCATAGCTCAACAGAAAACCAAGGTTCTGATGATAGCCAATTTGAAGCTCATAAATGTAAGACTGAATGAGACAGGAAGATACCAGTAAGATTAAAAGGAAAATCTATAAAATGGAGGTCAGAAAGTTTTAAATATGTGATGTTAGTGTCATCTGCAAACTTGCTAAGGGTGCAATCCATCCCATCATCCAAATAATTAATGAAGATGTTGAACAAAACTGGACCTTGGAGATTGACCCCCTGGGACGCTTTTTTTGATACCAGCTGCCAACTAGATAATGAGCAGTTAATTGCCACTTGTTGAGCCTGATGACCTAGCCATCTTTCTGTCCACCATATAGTCCATTCATCCAATCCATACTACTTTAACTTGCTGGCAAGAATGCTGTGAGAGATCATATCAAAAGCTTTGCCAAACTCAAGATATGTCACATCCACCACTTATCCCGTATTCACAGATCTGGTTCTCTCATCGTAAAAGAGAATTAGACTTATCAGGCATGACTTAGTGCCCTTGGTGAATCCATGTTGACTGTTCCTGATCATCTTCCTCTTCAAGTGTTTCCTTGAGGATCTGCTCCATGATTTTTCCAGGGACTGAGGTGAGGCTGGCAGGTTAGTAGTTCGCCCAATTATCTTTCTTCCCCTTTTTAAAGATGGGCACTATATTTGCTTTCCTCCAGTG
Organism: Apalone spinifera; assembly: GCA_030068395.1. NCBI lineage: Eukaryota > Metazoa > Chordata > Testudines > Trionychidae > Apalone > Apalone spinifera. Next base: position 4,619,376 of record JANRFK010000875.1, read on the forward strand.
CAAGTATGTTAATATTTAGGCCAACAAGCCCAAAATGTAATTTTTAGTATCTCATATTCCTTTTCTAGACTGACTAATAGCAGAATAATAGATAAGAACCATTGAGTCCTCAGTATGAAAACAGCATCACAGATTGGAGTATGTCTGCAACACAGAACATCCCTATACAATAATAAACCAAAGGCCAGTACGGTGTGTGTGCACCTATGTAAATGTGTAGTCCTTTTTGTTCCATGCTTGTGAGCAGGCATGGAAGAATCCTAATAGGATTTTTGTATAGATCAGTACCCCGCTGCTCACAAAAATGCTTCAGATGTGTAGAACACAAGGGACAGCAGAGCTTTGAATTGATTAATATTTTAAAAGTCTAGGCTGTGATTTGAAGGAAAGGAATGGGCCATCAGGAGTTGAGTGTCACTTCTGATTTAGTGTGAGTGGACTAATGGTGCTATGTGGACCAAATCCAACCCGAGTGAGGTCAGTGAAAATTTAACTTAAGTGGGATCTAGATCAGATCAGGACATAGAGCACTATCTCCTCACTGGCCAAGCAGGTAACATTAAGGGGTCCCCAGCGTTCTGAAACAGCCTAATTCTCATTCTGCTAATGTAGCTCTTAAAATAATTGGGACTAGACACTGGATGCTTAATTTTTTCTCCTGTTTTAAAGTAGTGTTTTACTGCTTGCTTCTTCTTTTTTCTTGCAGATTTGATAATGGAGGATAGGAGGAAAGAGGGTGAACAGCCCTGTGAAAAACAAAATGAAGTGATATTGATTAAGTGAATGTCACTTGCAGGACTAGTGAAAAGTCACTTTATCATGCTGCAGAATTTAGGGTAGATCTACACTTAAGATACTGCAGCAGGATAGCTGCACCAATGCAGCTGAGCCATTGTTGTTCTTCCGTGAAGGTGCTACTATGCAGATGGGAGAATTTCTGCTGGCAGCATAGTCAATCCACCTCCCTGAGAGGTGGTAGCTATGTCAACAGGAGAAGCCCCCCCATCAACACAGTGCTGTCTATACTGGCGGCTGAGTCAGTATAACTGAGGGACAAAGTCATACTGTTGTAAGTTTATAGTATAGATCTGGCCTTAGTGTGGTATTTCCTTTACTTGGAATGAACTAGATGATGAGACATTCAGGGCTTGTCTACAGTGGCAAGTTACTGCACTGTAACTTTCTTGCTCAAGGGTGTTCAAACCTCTCCTCCTCCCTCCCCTCCCCCCCATTCCCTTGAGTGCAGCAAGTTACAGCACTTTAAAGCACCAGCGTGGACAGCACTACAGCACTGGGAATGCAGTTAGCTACTCCCCTCCTGGCGATGTTACCTAGCATGCTGGGAGAGAGCTCTTGCCATGACCACACTGCTGTGTTCAAGGGCTGCCACAGCAGTGCTTTAAACTTTAGCATGAACACAAAGCCTTAGATTAGTGCGGAGTGCATATTGACTTTTTAAAACACAAAATTAAGTGTCATGGTGAGAGTATTATGTAAGAAATACAGTTTCTGTATTACATGGCTGTTCTTTTCACTGTTCCTTTATTTTCACCAACCACACCATAGCTCACCAGTGATATGCTAAATGAAAATAATGCTCTTGTCTAACCAGACACTGATTTGTAAAATCCAACCTCTTCAACTCAAAGAAAGGGATACTTGATGACATCAAGTTTTATCTTAACTTTGACCTACAGATTAATATTATTCATTCACCAGAAACCTCAAAATGAATACACTACTCAATCCCCTTTTTAAAAAATAAATATAAATTACACACCCCAGATCGGCAGCTAATGTAAATGCTTTCACTTGCTTTAATGCAGCTGTGCCCACTTAGGCCATGTCTTCACTCCAGGGAAGGTGGTGGTGGTTGTTATTGTGATTGACTTTCTGGAGTTTGATTTAGTGGGTCTAGCAAAGACCCGCTAAACTGAACTCAGAGGGTGTTTCTGATGATGGCTAATACTCCCGTCGGCCTCCTGCTTTGGGGGTGATGGGGAAATTCAAATCAAGGTACATTGACTCAGCTACATAATTAACATAGCTGGAGTTGCGTATCTTTATTCAACCTTCCCCTTAGTGTAGACTTGACCTTATACAAGCTGAGGGTCTGATTCAGTATATTCAAATGCAGTATGTTTATGATGTGTGATTGTAAACATATGAGTATGTGAACTGTGATAGGCAACTATGTTGTTATTTGGCAACCTTATTCATTTCTTGAAAAATCTTTATTTTTTTGTTTTGCTCAACTAAATGAAGATATGGCACCTTATTCCTTTAAAGATGTAAGTGGTGCTGTCCAATCTAATGGCTTATGCACAGTTTGGCCTCATTTAATGTATGGCTGACCAGATTTACACATGAGCCACACAGTCACATATTTTGATTCCAAATATGTTTAGCTATAGCTTCACTCTATTTGTGCCTAGAAAATGCTTAGACGTCTGATCAAGTTGAGTCCTTGCCTAAAGATAAAAGTTCCACCACTTTAACTAAACCAGGCGAGGCATAGCAGTACAAGCCTTCCCAGTGTGGGTTAAGTTGTCAGGCAGTTGTGGAAGGCACCTTTTCCTGTATGGGAAGGGGAATGACTTATTTGGAAAGACTCTGACAGAATCTACATTTTACTCTTTCATTTGTCGTTGAAAACTGCCTATTCGATGACACAGTTTTCAGCTGGGCTGTTACAGGCTCTCTCATGTTTTCACTGGAAAAAACAGTGAACCAGATCCCAGACACGTTCTGGGCAAGCTCTCCCACTGTCAAGTCTGTCAGGATTTGTCCCATTGTTCTTTTGTAATTTAGCTTGATTCTAAATGACACCCCCACCAAGATGGATTAACTTGCCTTGATCTTCAAGTGAACACAAATAAACAAACATGGGTCCATTCCAGTAGCACACTGACATGGTTTAATATTCTCCTGCTTAGATGATTGCTAGTACTTGGGGAAAGTTATCAGTCTCATCGTTCTACTGTCACTAACTTCATACAAAAAAGCTAGCTGGTGAATGAAAAGTGAGTCATATTTTGTTTGACTCTATTATACATCGGCTAATACAGAGAAGCACAGCACAAATGCATGCTCATTATTTTAGACTTAAAAGGCTGAAGACTAAACCATTTGATCTTTTTAATCAAAGCTAAGGTTTTAGAGGCCCTTTGCCATATCGCTTTCATGATTACCCGTGACACAGCACTGTCACCTTGGGCAACCAGCAAGTCTCTTTAATAGGAATAAAACCTGTAGTAGCCATTAGCAGCAGGGAGGCTTAGTCAAGGGAATTAGGAATTAGTCTTATTCTAATACCAAGAGCAGACATTTGCACCTACTCTTGCAGTGTAGCAGAACTAAAAAAAAATCCCTCTAGCAGTTGAGAGATGGGAATAGTTTGATTTTTTTTTTCACCAAACCCTATCTGCATACCTATAGAACCAACATATCCCAAGGCTATGTTGCTTTCCCTATGTCTGACAAGGTAGGTTTTCTTTCTTTTTTCTCTTTTTAACTAGGTGAGAGTTCTAAGCTAAATGAACCGGAGGCTGTTGGAATGGGAACTTGGGGACTTCTGTCCAAAACAAAAACAACTTGTGACTATGGGGCTTTGGCAAACAGACATGCTAAGGGTTCATCTTACTCACTTGCCCTGCAGTTTGAGGAAAGTGGTGTCGCTCACTGTCCCTTTGTTGGTGGTTTATGCGCAGTGTGCAGTGTTGATTACAACACTCTGTTAGATTTCTGGCATGTTGCCACCATTCTGAATATTGGAATAAAGGTTTAACTTGTTCAAGAAGGACTTTACCTGTTCTCTTAATGCAGAACTTTAAATTGATATTTGAAGTGCATCTTAACCTAAATCAAGAGATCATATTCAGAGCTATCTGTTAATTGAGTATCTTTACTATCCATTGTTCCATGAATTATTTGATCTAAGCTATTGGTCGGGTGAAGCATGTTTTGGAAGAAGCATTGACTCACACAAATTACTTTTGCTGGGTTTCACCCAACAAAGTTCAGGTTCCTTTGCTGTCTTAGATGCTTTCTACACTTGATTGTTTTACTAGGCAGTTTCATTTTCCAGTGTGGTGGTGTATTAAATTTTGGGTTTAATTAAAAAGTAGTAAATGTTGTAGATTTAAAAAAAATAATAATGAAGATGGTTTTGCTTGTGAAAGTTCCATCCGCAGCTCTGTCACTCGAGGAGGAGGTTCTAAAATTGATCATACACACAAAATGTAAAACTGAAGGGAGGCTTTCATATTGTGAAGTAAAGCCATTTCCCTTAGAATTACTGACTATAGAATGCAAATAAAGAACTTTCCAGTTTTGTGGCCACATTGGGACCAATCTTGCTTTTATTCCAGCCCCAAAACTGCAATGAGAATGTAGACGTCTAGAGAAAACTCGAACAACTGCTACAGTGGCATGGTACACACAATCGACTAACTGCTCAGATCAAATGAAGACTTTAGTCAATATTTCTTCAACATGAATGCTTAATTTGCATGGAAATGAATCACACTGGTGGGTTTTTTAAAGCAGAAATGCCCTTTGACACCAGTGGTAAAATACGGCCTATCGTATTTACCTGACAGCAGCTCCCAAGTTTATTGGTTTATGCACTACTTCTTACAAATTTGTTACAAAGTGAATGAATGGAACAGCAAGCTCACATAAAACCAGTGATACCTGTGCCACAGACTGGAAACCCCTACAGAGGGTACCACATCTACCCATGCTTCCTTATGATCTGTTGGGTTACCACAAATCCAAGTCCTATTTATACAGAGAGAGAGAGACAGAGAATGTTGCAGTGAGGAGTATAATTGCGATCAGCATATACCTCAGTGTAGTGAAACACACGCACTCTTGAGAAACAAAAAACATTTTTGCTGTGCTTTCCTAGCACAGTTAGCCAGGTTTGCACTAGCTTGTTAAAAACAGCACTGTGGTGTGGATTATTGCATCCCTAGCAATGGTTCAGGCTAGTTGCACAACCTCAGACCAGTTTCCTTAGTTGTGTGACCTAGGGCATTGGGAGGACTTGGACTCAGGCAGCTAACCTGAGCTGAGGCTTCTTGTCAAAGAATAGGAGAGAATTAAAACAGGGGAGAAAAGAATACACTGGAATTAGGACACAGAAAGAAATAGGTGGCTGATGGAGACAGACGTAGTGAATGAGTCTCTTTCACTAGGAGAGAGAAAGAAATGGATGAAAAGGAGAAGACTCATACTTTGTGCCCTTTATTTTGTGGTAGTTCCTGGAAGTCTTCCTCAATGTCTTTTAGCTTGAAGCAAAGGAATGGAGTTCTGAACACTTTCCAGAAGTCAAATAATTGGAGGGGGGGAAAAAATCTAAAATTTGCCAAAATGCAGCCATACCCTTTAAGGGGTAGGGAATCTAGCAGGCCTCAACCCACTGCTCTCATATGTATTTTACATTGGGAAAAGCTCTGTTCCCAATATAGCTGCCTTCTATAAGATATTTGCAGTTCGCAGGCTGTAGTCTGCCACAATACTCTTATGCTAGAATAAGACCATCTCGTTCCTATGCGATTAAATTAAACAGGGAGAAGGCACGCTTATTCTGGAATAAGAGTGTCCACACTTAGGCTGTGTCTACACTACAAAGAAAAGTCGGAAAAAGATTCACAAATTGCGGTTTACAATTTGAGTAACTTTTTCCGCTTTTCTTTCAGAAGAGGTTTTTCCAAAATTTGGCACATCTACACGGTGCCAAATTTTGGAAAAACCTCCTCTTTCGGCACATCCCTTCTTCCTCATACAACGAGGTTTACAGGAATGGCGAAAGAACACATCCGCTTTTCCAAAAAAAATTTCGGAAAAGCAGACGCGTTCCTTGGATGTGGCACAGCTTTTCCAGGATACCTCCGGTATCCCGGAAAAAAAGTTGCAGTGTAGACATAGCCATAGAGACCTGGTCTACAGTAGGACCTTCGTCCAAAATTAGCCCACCAAGGTTGAATTTGTAAGCGTTGCATCCGCACTACCA
>JANRFK010000875.1:4631806-4646270 GCA_030068395.1 Apalone spinifera
GGACTATCAGGAGTGCCGGACCATCAGATGCCGGACAAATGGAGTTTTACTGTATTCAGTCTTATGCTCAGGCAATAGACCTGCAGCCACAATTATTCATGCCCAGTGGCATGTAAGGGGCAGTTGAGTTGGTGTTTTTAATCCCTGTGTTGTTATGCCCTCAGTGACAAGAGTTTATATGCTTTCACCTTGAAAGATTCCCAGGGAAATCTGTTTTCTTCATTTAGACTAAATTAAAATGACTCCAGAGTGAATCTTGTGAAATCCATTAGTCTTTCAAACAGATAAACGTGTTTCTGAACAGCAGTCTTGTCTCTAGATATTTCATCCTGGAGTGAGGAAAATCCGTGTGAATAATTTATGATGAATCATTCTATTAGCTTCATCACTTTTTCAGTTTATGAATTGTCTGTGAGCAGATCAAAATTGTGCACTGAATAATTTTTCCAAATAATTTTGGAATGTTTACAAAACACTTTGTGGCAAGGATTTACATTGTGAATTCAATTTATGCTGCTTGGTTTTGATTTGAAGTCATAAGTCAAACTGACTACGTCTAGACAGGCATGATTTTCCGCAAATGCTTTTAACGGAAAAGTTTTTCCGTTAAAAGCATTTGCGAAAAAGAGCGTCTAGATTGGCACGGACGCTTTTGTGCAAACGCATTTTTTGTGGAAAAGCGTCCGTGCCAATCTAGACGCGGTTTTCTGCAAGAAAGCCCCGATCGCCATTTTCGCCATTGGAGCTTTTTTGCGCAAAACACTTTTTAGCTGTCTACACTGGCCCTCTTGTACAAATATATTTGCTCAAGAGGGCTTTTGCCTGAATGGGAGAGTCATTGTATTTGCACAAGAAGCACTGATTTTGTACATTACAAAGTCAGTGCTCTTGCACAAATTCAAGCGGCCAGTGTAGACCGCTGGCAAGTTTTTGCGCAAAAGCAACTGCTTTTGTGCAAAAACTTGCCAGTCTAGACACAGCCATTGTGTTTTTCTGTTTCCTGACTAGATCACTTGCCTGGATAGCTCTTAAAATTGAGTTTCTGGTATAAATACTCATGATTCTGTATTCAAATCTCAGATTGACACAATAAAATCAAGTAGTTTGTTTGTGTTGCTATTTCCATGAAAATTCCTGTCAATAAATGCATTCCTTATGCTTTATCAACAGAATAAGATTACTTTATTCCAAATTAGTTTTTATTCTGGATTAATTTTCATTTGTAGAGAAGCTTAAGAATTTCTACCCTGTGGGATAGAAAAACACATCAGGCATGTTGAGGCAATCTTTATTTTAAACATTTCTAAATGAAATTCTTTGCAGTATTCCACAGCTCTCTAAGGAAAAATTCTGACCAGAAATATGTTGTTTTGAGATTATTCAATAAATCATTAAACTGCATTTCCCTATTCAGTGAGTTATTTGGGGGAAGTTGTAGTGTAAATCCCCATTTTCTTCTTTGGTTGAGTTCTCTAGGGGCAGTCTTCCATAATCTCCCATAATGCAATACAGTTTCCCCTCTGAACAAACTCTGTAGTGCACTGTGGGAGATGTAGTCCAACCAGGAATTTCAGCCTGTAGGAGAGAATGGGGGCCTAAATTAGAATGCCTAAAAATAACTTGGGGGAGAGGAGGGGTTGGGGGCAGAAGTTCCTGTGAATGAGGGATACATGGATAGGAGTTACTGAGGCAAGTTACTGAGATTTTGGGGAAGATAAGAGGGAAGCTATTTCCAGGCTGGGAGCGATGGTCCAGGTGTTCCTACCTCCTCCCGTGCTCATTCCAGACCCCAAAAAATATTTCCTTGCAGAAGCACTAATGTCTCCCCTACCCTGCTCATTCCACTGCCCTTGGCAGTTAGAACTAGGGCATAAGGGCTTCTACATGAGACTCCCATGAGTCACTGTGGCACAGTGGAAAAATACAGTCTAATGTTGAATTGAAACTGACTCAGAATGAAACATTTTGAGTCAGTTCAACATTGAACATTTTGATTTGGGAAATATGGAAATGTTTTGGTTTTGATCAAAAACGTAAATACAAAACATTTGAACATTTTCTAGTAACCTTTTTCAGAATTTCTGTTTTGTGTAAAATTTTGAAACTCTTTGTCTTGATTTGGGTTGAAACAAATGTTTGAATTTCATGAATGATGGAAATCCCAAGTTTTGGGCAGCTCTATTGCTGGGTTTAAGTTCCAGACATTTACCCTGTTTCCATTGGTGGTCTTAGGGCAGTTTACTTTTTCTGAAGGCCTATACCATTTTAATAAGAGTAATGTACCTACATTTCAGAACGAAGGCAGCACAATGGTGGTGATAGTACAAAGCACAACCTACACTTTAAAATGCTCCATTTTTTTTTCAAGATGATATAATTCTACAAAATACCCAGCAGATGGTGCTGCTGATGTGCTGTTTGTGAATAAGAGAAGCAAGCTGTCAAATGTTCAGGATAGAAATTGTTCACCTTTAAAAGTAACAGACCATATTGATACTATGAATATTTATTTGGCTCCCAAAGCTATACTTGATTTATCTGTATCATAATGTTATGAGTGAGTGAGGTACAATTTGGTGGTCAGCAAAGAGGTTAATAGTAAGTCCACCTATAGCATTTTGTCGAGCTTGATGTAGTAGCAATTCAGTTTTCCTCTACTAAGAAAAGGTTTCTTTCCTCTCTCTTGATGTTGCTGGAGCACTGTTGGGAGCCTCATTTCATTATTTAGTGAGTTGACCAGCACACCCCAAATGTGGACTCCCCTGGTACCCAGAGTTTCCAGCCTCAGTTTGGGAGGAGGCTTTTGTCGCAAGTTGAACATTTTGTCTTGGGACGTGAGCAAACTGTTCTTCTGCAGGATCATGGGCCCATTCCTCATGACCCCGCTGTAGCTGGGAAGTGTGTAGACAGATTTCACACTAGTTCATATTGAGCATGACATTATAAAAATAACAGTGTGGATGTTGCAGCACGGACAACAGCACAAACCACTGGGCTCAGACTGAGCAGGTCAGGCAAGTGTGGGTGCTGGTTATTCAATCCAAAGAGAGACAGGACTCATTTGTGGACAACAGGCCCACTGACAGGGGTGGCAAAAGGGGCGGTTGCCCTGGGGCTTGGCAATTCAAAGAGGCCCAGGGCTCTCAGCTACTGCTACAATGGCTTCTGGAACCCCAGGCCCTTCAAATTGCCAGAGAACCGTGCTGCACACTCCATGAGGCTCAAAGGGCTGGGAGGGCGGGCGTCATGGAGGGCTGGCTGCCCCCACGTTCACCCCTTTTGCCAAGGCCCTGCCCTCACCCCTTCTGGGAGCACAAAAGCTATTGGCTCCCCTGATGGAGTGAGCTTTATGTCTCATAGCTGGTGAACACAGTGACCATAGAGATAGAGGATGAAATCCTGGTCCCATATAAGTCAATGGAAAAAAATCCCTTTGACTCTAAAATGAGCTCTTTGGGGCAGGGAGTGTCTTCTGTGTTTGTACAGCACCAATACAATAGAATTTTGATCCTTATCTGGGGCTCCTACGTTTTATTGCAGTGCAAATAATTATATATAATAATGGGGCCATGTAGTGGGTTGGAGTGGCCACCCACAGGCCCCGAGGGGGAAACGCCCCTCCCTGAGCCATGGTGGGCTCACCTGGATGATGCACCTGGGAGGAAGCCAGGGGGCAGGGCCATGGATAGAAAGGGTCGGCCTGCAAGGCCAGTTGGGGCCCTGCCAGAGAGGGAGCCAGAAGCCTTCTCTCTCCAGCCAGCCAGCGGCCTTCTCGCCCCAGACTGACAGGGAACCAGAAGCCTGCTCAGTTCAACCCAGCGAGGAACCGGACGTGGGGGAAGCAGAAGGCTGGCCAGGGCCACCGGGCCCTCTCCTGGAGGATTACCTAGAGGGCCTGCGTATCTGGCCGAAGGACTTCAACCTGTGCAGCCCTGAGGACCTGCCCCAACTTAAGGTACCATACGGGGAGGGGAGAAATGGAGCCGGGCCAGGGATAGCCGACCTTGGTCTGGCCGAAGGTCAGCGGGCTGCAGTGTGGACCTCCGTTGACCCCAGCATAACAGGTCAGTGTTTTGGACCAGGATCCCTGCTGACCCAGCAGCCGACGGCTTGGTTGCTGTTAGGGCCCTGGGCTGGGATGCGGTGGTGTAGGGAGGGCCCGTGTTCCCCCGCCACCCTTTTTCTTGGGTGGCAGGCTCCCCTCCTGCGGTTTGCAGCCACAGGCAAAGTGCCTGAATCCCTCCTGAACAAGGAGACAGACTACTTACCAGGGCTTACTGGTTGTGAACCGGTTGGCTTACTTTGTGTGAAGATCTTGACCTGCCCTAGGGCTGGGCCTCTAGCTGTTTAATTACTGACTGTTTAAATGTGCTAGCCTCCCTGCTTTTGGGGCCTGGCTCACTAACTGTTTAATGACAGCAGCCCGTGCCCTGTGTTAGGGTCGGGCTCCTAACTGCATAGGGACCACAGCCTGTAGTGGGTTGGAGTGGCCACCCACAGACCCCGAGGGAGACACCCCTCATTCCCCGGGGTGCACCCCAACGGGCTACGGGCCAGGATTTCATCCACGGCACTAACTTTTCACTAAAGAAAAGTACTGAGTGTACTTCTGCACTAACTACACTAATCATGGCCCATGACAGAGAAGCAGACAATAAGTTCAAGCAGTGTTTAGTGTGGAATACTTAAAGGCATACTGTTTGCCACAGCCAAATGTTTATTAGGATAAGTAGGATTCATCAAAGAGAATATTGAAATATGAAAATTCAAGAGGAATTATTGAGCTTCATTATTCAGGTCAATTCATCAGGCTGTTCATTCAGAAGCTGAAATTGTCAGTAGTTATTGCCATCTGGTGGGCTGGGATAATAGGTATTTTAATTAACTTCAGGAAGATGCTTTGTCATTTAGACAATCTAAGCACACTGACAAAAATCTTTTTCCGGAGTTAATGTTGTACAGGAAATGAAGAGAGCTGTTTTTTACAATGGACACATAAAATACCATCCTCCAAGATCTATTATGCTATTTTATTGTACATTATGACTGCACCAAATGCTAGAGCAGGGAAGGGAAGGGTGTGCATGCCCCTGTCCATTTAGTTAAAAGCCTGTGAGATTAAAGGCAGTGTCATTAGTATGTAGTCCGCAAAATGGAAAATACACATTTTTAAGGACTCTTTTTTTTTTTTTTTTTTTTTTTTTTTTTCTTGTGAGGCCAAGCCAAAGTGCTGGGCGGGGCAGCGTCGCAGTACCCCAAAGGAGCATCAGGAGATGTTCTGCCAGAAGGAGGGAATATGTTTTCCAGAGCTGCGGGCCCACCCCCACAGCTACCGTCCTGTGTTAGGTGGTGCTTACCACCACCACCCCACCTGTCCATTCTACAAACAGCAGAACTGAGTTCTAGAGAAATGAACTTTGGCCCTTGCTGCCTCCCCAACCACTTCCTGTCTGAAGTATGCTGTGTGCAGCCTAGGATGTAAGCATTAGAATTCAGCCTGGCCCAGAAGATTGAGAGGATTTTTCCCAGACTGAGATCCACAAAATGGCCCCTCAGAGGCCCTTCTCAAATCAATACATTCCAATGCTGATATTTACAGAAAGTGAGAACAATACATCTCCACTAGTTACAATGACCAGTCAGCCCTGATCCCTCTGCACCCTTTGACCTGGAGGTATCGCTGATAGAGTCTGCAGGTGACACACACAAATTGGGGGAGTGGGGAATAATGAAGAGGAAAGGTCACTGACTCAGAGAAATCTGGATCACCTGGTAAATTGGGCACAAGCAAACACTACAACTAAATGTAGATGTATACATCCAGGACACAGAATGTACGCAATAGTTACAGGTTAGGGGACTCTGTCTGGGAAGAAGTGACTCTGAAAAAGATTTAGGTGTCATAAATAATCCCCTGAACATGAGCTTCCAGTGTGATGCTGTGGCCAAAAGATCCTGAGATGCATGAATAGGAGTAAGTGGCCCTGGTGAGACAGCTGCTGGAATATTCTGGTACCCACAATTCAAGAAGGGTACTGATAAATTGGAGAGGGTTCAGAGAAGATCCATGAGAATAATCAGAGTATTAGAAAATGTGCCTTATAGTGATAGACCCAATGAGCTCTGTCTATTGAGCTTAACAAAGAGAAGGTCAAGAGGAGATTTCATTACAGTCTATAAGTACAGGTTGGACCGTCCTGGTCTGGCACCCTCAGGACCTGACTGGTCCCTAATAAGGAACTTTTCCAGAATGGAGCGGTCCCGTCACCACCACCACCCCTCCCCTCCCCACCACCAGCATTTCCGGCCCCTTACTGCCAGTCCTGGCCAGCTAGGTTGCCCGCCCTGGCCCTGGACTAAGCTGCCAGATGCCCCGCAACTCCGGCCCCAGCCACATCCAAGCTGCTAGACACCAGCCCTGCTGCTGCTGGCAGATTTGGCTCTGGCCAGGCTGCTGGATACTCTGTTGATCCCAACCATAGCCAGGCTGCCAGATGATCTGCTCCTAGCTCAGGCTTCAGCTGAGCTGCTGGACACCAAAGAGATCCGGCTTTGACCATAGCCAGGCTGCCAAATGTGTGTCCACAGCTGGGCTGCTGGCTCCAGGCTGGCAGAAGTTCTGGTTCCGCTGAGCTGCCGCATGTCCCACAGCTCCAGCCATAGCCAGGCTGCCAGGTGCCATCCCTGTTCAGGCTGCTACCACTGGCAGCTCTGTCCCCAGCCGAGCTGTCATTGGTGAATCTGGCTCCAGCCCCAGCTGGGCTGCCAGACACTGGCGCTGTTGCTCTGGCTCCGGCTCCAGCCCCTGCCAGATGCCAGCCGCAGTCCTACTGCTACCTAGCCCCTCACTCCTGCACACCTGCTCCTTGCCACCTGGTTCCCACCCAGCAAGGCTACCCATCCTCAGTGCTTGCCCTCTGCCGCCAAGCTTCCCTCTGGGGTGCTCTGCTCCAGCAACATCCATGGTCCAATAGGGCCATGGATGTTGCTGGACCAGAGTGTCCTGGTTTGGGAGGTTCAACCTGTAGCTACATGAAGAACAAGTATTTAGTAATATCTCAGTCTAGCAGAGAAATCTAACAATCCAATGGCTGGAAGTTGAAGCTAGAGAAATTCAGGAAACGTGGCTTACATTTTTTACACTGAGTAATTCACGATGTAACAATTTGACAAGGGTGGATGTTTTTTCTAAAAGATCTGTGCTGGGAATTATTTTGGGAAGGTTCTGTGGCCTGTTTTGCACAGGAGGTCAAACTAGATGATCATAATGTTCCCTCTTGAGGAAACAAACCTGCAAGGTTCTGGACACACTCATCAACTGGATTTCAGAAGAACTCTGTTCCTTGCAGGACTGAGCTGTGTACAAAATAGGGAAAATGCCAGACTGCTTCATTTTCTATAAGACCAGGAACTTGTGAGCTAGTTGGAGTTTTTCCATATTAAATGGGCATGCAGAAGAGCTAGTTGGACAATGAACTTTTTTATCCTGAAAATTGTGATAGAATTTTTGTTGACATTTTTCATGTTTTCCACAAAAATATAAAGACCAAAATTTTCATTGAAATTTTTAGTGGCAACTTTTGGTTTTCAAGACATTTGGTTTTTGTTTCATGAGAACCCAGATATGTTTGATGAAAAATGAATTTTTGACAAACATTTCCGTGAAGTCAAAAAGCCATTTTCCAATTAAAACAATGTTTTGATGGAATTTTTTTTAACAACTCTGGCATATGGTCGTACATTCTTAGAATTGTCATTCCTTTCTCCTTTAAGAAATTAGTTGTCAGGATTTATTTCTAACATCTAGTTACACAGAATAGAATATAAATCTCTTGAGATTTACGTTACCCTTCATAAATTTGGTGTGATTCCAGTGAGAGATGCAAAATTTAAAATTGCAGGGTGGTCTCTTTCTGATCCCTTATTCCGGAAGATTTACTATTGCATTCCTACCCAGATTATTTATCCTCTAAAGAAAGGACACTTTTTATTAATAAAAAAACTTACCTGCTGTTGCTCAGGCCCTTCAGAGCAAAGGGCTGGTGGTGGTGGAGGTGTAGGAATCAGGGCAGGGCCTTGGAGATGTGGGGGGATCAGGACAGGAGGCTGGGAGCCTGGGAGTGAAGGAGTCAGGGTGGGGAGGTTGAGAAGTGGCTCAGGGCAGGCATCTGGGAATGTGAAGGGGTGTGACAGAGGGTTGGAAGGTGAAGAGGGGCTCAGGGCAGGGTATGGGAGGTGCAGGAGTCAGGGAAGGGTGTAAAGAGGGGCTCATGGGCATGGCCACCAGCAGGGTTTTCCCCTTCCTCTAGCTGGGCTTTCTCCCTCCCCTCCTCCTGGTCCAGTGGGGTTTTCTCCCTTCGCCTTCTCCCCAATCCTGGTCCAGCAGGATTCCCCTTCTTCCCTGTCCTAGTCCGACAGGGCCTTCTCCACCCCTCTCCCTCTCCTCCTATCCGAGTCTGGTAGGGATTTCTCCTTAGCTCTTACCATTTGGGAGAAGTTCTTGAACAAACAAATTCAGGCTATGTCTACACTACACAGTTCTTCTGGAAAAAGCTACACAAATTGCGGTTCACAATTTGCATAGCTTTTTCTGCTTCTTTTTTCGGAAGAAGCTTTTCCAACATTTGGCCTGTCTATACTGGGCCAAATGTTGGAAAAAAACCCTTTTTCAGAACATCCTTTCTTCCTCAAAAAAAGTGGTTTATAGGGATGCCAAAAAAGCACCTCTGCTCTTTCGAAAAAAATTTTGGAAGAGCAGAGGCATTCGCTGAATGCGGCAGAGTTTTTCTGGGATATCTCCAGTATCCCAGAAAAACTCTGTAATGTAGACATGGCCTCGCAGATAGACAGGCAGATGAACATTTCTAAAATATATAGATAGAAATAAACTGCTTCAACATAACGAACATGAGTTAGAAAGCATTATACTTTAATGTGTTTAACACAGGCTGCTTCCTAAAAGGACATGAAAATACTTAGTAAATAAAAATGTTCCACCAGAAAGTTTTTTATGGATTCTTTTTGTTAGTGGCTTATCCTGTCTAAATCTGTTTTTACATTAATTCTTTAGTCATAAGTTTTACAAAAGAAGGCAGAGAGAGTGAGCTCATAATTGTAATGGCACAGCTGCCTTTCTGAGATAAGAATTTACTAGGATTGCCCTAGCAACTTTCTGCTCTGAGGTTGCAATGGTCAGTTTAACAAGAGCACCAGACACATTCCTCATGCCCGCTGTTTGTTGCCTGGGCATTAGTTTTATAGTTCAGTGCAAAAGCAAATGAAACCAATAGCTGCGAGGATTTTTATGGGGCATTTTTTGTTTTCTTCCCACTTTGCTGGCTACTTCTGTACTTGCTCACTAAGAAACTGCAGCAGTAAAGTAAAAGGACAGAGAGAATTTTAGCTGACCCTTTCCCCCTATTCTTTTGACTATTAACTCTACATGCAACAATTTAGATCCTTTACTGAAGAAGATGTATAAGGCCAACAAGCTAATTTTCAACATAAAGACCCTATTTTCTATATCATTAAGACTAATGCGTTACCAGAATAACTGAGAATTAATTTAGAACTGAGTTTAAAATATTTTTAAATGTTCCTCTTTGAGTATTTGACTTGACCCTCACTTGACATTTTGATTCTGAAGACACAACATAAGTTTGACTGGAGGGTTTGTTTCTGTTTAACTCAGAAAATAGTAATAGGATACAGTAACCTTCACCTCCAGGTCTCTTGTATGAATGTACTGGCTGTGACTGACTCCCATTTAATGACCACATAGTAGCTTACGTGACATGATCTTAGAACTCTAATTCAAGTTCCCAGTTAATAAGTGTTCTTATAGCGGTATCTTCCTCACAGGTGGCTCTAACTGGCACACTTGTAGGCAGTGTCTGCAGAGAGGCCATAGACAGAATAGACATGAAGGCCCCTGGAGATCATTTCTCCAGGTCAAGTTTAAGCTCCATTCGTAGGACTGTGAGGGGAAGATAGTATTCTCTCTGCCATGATTGTTCCTGTTCCATAGATAAGTAAGACTTAAGAGTGGCCAGTTACAAATGATTCACATGTAGCATTTTATCGTATATTTTTTAAAATGTCCTAATAATGGTTTGCATTTGCACAGAACCTTTTAGAAGAGGATCTCAGAGCACTTTAGAATTACATTATTATCCTCATTTCAGCAATGGGCAAAATGAGGCACAGAGATCAACGATATCTGTACCGACAGTCCATGACAGAGATAAGAGATTTCTCATGCCCAGGCCTGGTCTCTAATAATTAACCATACTCCTATCTCAATTACCTACCTCTCCCTACCAATTATTAGCCAAATTCCCAACAGGAATTTACAGGGTGAGGGTGGTGATCCAGAAGCATTTTGTATTCACTGGAAGCAGAGTTAAGGGAATGATAAGCACTTTTGCAAATCTCAGCCTAAATTCCGTCCTTGGTTCAATGAAATAAGTGCTGAAGTTTTAATCAGTTTTTGCTTTATGAAAACAGAGAGCCAAAAAAACCCATTAGCATCTACATAAGCAAAACCATCAGAATTCAGCATGAAAATCCATTTAGGCTTTTCCTGGGGCAAAAACATGATGATTTATTCTAGGTGGAAACCTGAAGTGCAACATTACTACTGACCAGCTACATTAGCTTCAGATTCTTTGATTACTCCCTGCAAAGAGAAAGATGTTATCAAAGTGCCTGTAAAACCTTTTTAATTTACATGCTATATTTTTTCAATTATCTTTACAACCACTTTGTCACAATACATATTCCAGTCTACCTGCCTGTGATTTGAGCATCTATAAACCAATAAATCTCTACTCTTTTCCTTTTATTAATAGGGAAAACTGAACTGTTTTCAGATTCCTGGGGTGAGTCACAGGACAAATGTAATTTGTGATAGCTCTGTATGTGCTCACTCAATACCCCTCTTAATTATAAATGAAACATTTATATCAATAAAATGAGCCAAAGGGCTGACATCTTGTATTCTTTTCATTTTGGGGCAAGAGGGAGAAAGGTAAAGCTGAAAACAATGCTGTGGCTCTTAGGTGCTACTAGAATAAAAATAAGATATTAGTAGCTGTTGGTATTAATAGCCCAGAGCCATCCTTACCCATATGCAGCTGCGTAGGGCACAATAAAATTTGGGGCACGACTAGGTCTTAATGTCCACCCACCATCTCTTCATTATCCCTTGTCTGTGGCTCTACTTCCCCAGAGAGGATATAGTTAACTTAAAAGTGAAAAATCCTGACAGACCTATTAGCAGAACATTGAACCCGTGAAAGAGCCATTCAAGTGTAACGAAGCCATGTAACAGGCATTTGCCAACTCAAGGTATATACTCTGTTTCTGAATTTACTGTGTTAGTCGACAAGACCTTAGTTTAAAATTTGTTTTAAAACTATTTCATTAGTGTGTTGCTGATGATTACAAAATCACATGTCTAAAAAAAAGTCTGTTGTCGGGGTTAGGGGCACCAGTTTTATGGTACAGTGTAGGGCCCATAGATCCTAAGAGCATCCCTTTAAAACCCCTTAAAAAAAGGATCAGGATAGGGGGGATGTTCTTGAGTATAAAGCAAAAAGTCTCTGGGACTATTTTTGGCCTTGATCCTGCAAATGCCTGCTCAAATTTATATAGTCCTGTTTTGATTTGCATGCACAAGTGTTTGCTTCATCAAGCCCTTTGTGTGCCTTGGGTTTTGAGAGCCAAAGCTGAGGTGTCTAGTATCTGGTTTGAAGAAGTGCTGAATCCCTGTGGCCTCCATTTACATTATCTTGAGTTGTAGCTGTTAAGCACCACTAAAAATTAGGTCTATTGTGCCTTATTTTGAGCCCTTAAAATAGCAAGCCCTTTTAAAAATATGTCCAATAACTACTCCATGCCTCTTTCCTCATCTGTGCAATGCAGAAAATAATGCCGCCTTTACTGGAGTGTTGTGAGTATTACTAATCAAATGTCTGTAAATATCTTGAGATACATGGATGGTGGAAACCATGGTAGTGCCAGGAACTGATTATGTATTATTAATCTTTAGATCAGCCTCCAATACTAGTAGTTAAAAATCACATGACTTGCAGTTAAGAAATGTAAATTATCTTCTCATCTGCTGTGTTGCACATTTGCTGTAGGACCCGGCGTGCACTGTTAAACTGTGGCTGCATTCCAACCCCAGAGGTGATTGCACTTCAATTGTGAATAGAAACCTGTTTGTAAAGTCTGTAATGTGCTTTGGGATCCTTTGGGAAGAAAGGTGCCATGTAAATGCAAGATAAGCACTGTGTATGAAGACAGTGTACCAAGTGACAGCTTCTGGGACCTTTCATGAGAACGTAGGGTTTCTTCCGCTAAGTTATCGTGCGGTGTGGTGCATGAACCCAGCACAGCAATGCAAAATATATTGGAGATTAAGGTGTCCTTTCTAACTGCAAGCTAGCAATATAAGAGATCTGAGCCTGTGCTATTTGTTCTAAGTGAATGAAGAGGACAAATAGAAATATCTACCTCCTGTAACAGAGAAAGGCCGTAAGAGAAATCCAGTTTTGAGAGAGAGGATAGCTGATAATTTGTTGTTCAAAATACCAGTACCTTGGGGGTTTCTAATTTGTTGGCAATAGTGTGAGAATGTCACCAGTTTACAGGCACTTTGGAAGAAGCAGAGCTCATTTCCCCTGATCTACTTAACCTCACATTAAACCTACTTTCACATATTCACAGAAAAAGATTAATCTAGAATTGCTGTCCAGAAAAGCAGCTAAATTAAAAAGTGTATATTTTAATAATCAATACTGGAGTGTTTGAAGAACTTTGAACCAAGCCTCTTAATAATCAAATCCAAATCTTAAAGCAGATGAAGGATGCTTGCTTTAAGAAAAAAAGATATTGCAAAACTTCCTCTGTTTTGTAATTTGACATATTTTAAATAAAAACTGCACTTTCTTGGCATTCTTAGGTTTAATACATCATCACTTTGAAGATATATAGGTACTTAATCTGTAACCTGTCTTCAGGCTTCACTGGCCCAACTAACTGCATAGCAGTTTGCTTACCTGCGGCTCCAATCCCTACAGATTGTTCTGTACACCTCCTGATGGTAATCAACAAAGTTCTGGCTATGTTAGATCCAAGACGAGAAACAGAAGTAGCAACATCTGCTAATCTTCAAAGCCACTGATTAGAAACAAGGCATGTAGTCTGTAAAAGTGCAGTCTGAGCTGAGAGAACACTGTAACCGACTTCCTGAATCAGGAGAAATATTCACTTCAGAAGCCTTAGCCATCCTGCTATCATCACACAAATGATCTCCTGGTCTTTGTAATGGCATTTAATCAAAATTAACCAGAGCTCAGTGAAAATGGTGAACATTTTTCACTACAAAGTTAATTGTCAAATGGCTGGGATTGAAACAGCTCATCAGGGCCCTGTTGCAAGTCTTGGACTCACGTGAATGGGGCCATATTATGAAGCTTTTGTCAAGTGTTGATGAAATGACCATCCCATTAAATATGTCTTTGAGCTGAATTAAGTTTCTTGCAACAAACCAACCAACCAACCAACCCTGAAAGGTACTTGTTTTGCTTAATAATGACTGTATTTTCAAGGAAAAACCATGTAATTTTATTTGGGGTAGGGGAGGGATTCATGGTTTGGCCCATTTTCAAGTATTTGAAAGATGTGAAGACCTTCACTTTTTTTTGAAGCATTCTGCTTTGTTGCACACATCTGCTAACGAAGTTAAAGGACAAAGGACTTCATGGCATCTTTGTGCCCTTGGATTCACTTTTGCACAGGTTAGTAATGTGCCCAAAAATCATTATCATGCATGAAGTGGTGGTTTATTTTTATTGAAAGTTTTTGGTTCAGTCCATGTCAGCTTCGAGCCATGTGGAGGAAGACTAAAAACCACTACTGAATTGAAACGAACTAGCATGCTTGTTACTATGGTAATATCTGGAATGAGGTTTGAGAAAGTTTTTCAAGTGTCAGCTTTAGGTCCCACAGTTTTTGGTTTCCTATTATGAACAAGAAGAGGGGTACCAATTTGGGCAATCAAAATGAGTGGAGACTTTTGATAGTTGGGGTCTTAATTCCTCTCTGTCTGTCTGCAACAGGTGGGTTATCTGGATAAGTGTTAAGATAAATCAGCACTACGAATGCTGGAGCTGTATTCGTTTTCTTGATAGTAAGGAATACTGAAGTCCTCTATTTACACTGGTCTACAATTTTTTAGAAGTCATCTGCTTCAGATATAAAATGTTCTATTTATTATGTATTTTGATGTGCTGAATTCAAATATGACAATTAAAACAACTGATTGGCTACTGTTTCCAAGATATTTAAGTTTTTACATTTTACGTCTATGTATATTGTGTAGATAATAGAGTTTTAATCATGGATTGTAAACCTAGGTCTTTTCATGTGTTTATGGCTGCTTTACATGATAATATTT
>JANRFK010000875.1:4646370-4664155 GCA_030068395.1 Apalone spinifera
GTTTGACTACATTTATTTCAGAAGCATTTTGGCTGTAGAGCAGTGTTATCAGTCTGGTACATTGAATGTAAGCACTGGAGTCTCTCTTTTTGTATAAAAATGGTATTTCACATTTTTAGGTTTTCTTAGTCCAGAGTATTTCCAGACAACAGGCCTCTCCAGGTCTGTAGGCAAGGTGTGGGAGAGGGATCCTTCTCCATTCCCCCGGAAGGGGCGGAAGTTCTGGTGCTAGGCAGCCCTCAGTGCAGCCCAAAGCGCAATGTGACGTGCTCCAGCAGTAATTTAAAGGGCCAGGGGCTTTAGGGCCTTTTGAAGTGCTGGGCTTTAGGGCACTTGCTCCCTCCCTCCCATCAGTGGGCCTGTCTCAAGGTGAAACTGTGGTGTAGAAGGAGCACTTAAAAGAAGAGTGATTTTTAAACACAATCCTTCAGCTCTTATTACAATGTACCAAATGGGGGAACTTGAATATTTCTGGGGGAAGAAAATGTTGCTTTGAGTAAAAGCAAAATCTTTTGTAATAAGGACTGTGGAGTTTTGTCTGTTGACAGAGACTGTGTGTAACAATGGTTGTGCTTCACTTATGTTTATAAAATATATCTCTAACTAGTATCCCAATTATTCTTCTCATCTCCTTTATTCATTCTGAACATGTCTGAAACTCAGTGTATGGGCTAGAGATCACATATAAGTGATTGCCTAGTAATTTGCATGTAAAGCAATTTTTGGGATTACAAGTGAGGAAAAGAGAAAAGGAGAGTACATCCCTGAAAAATAAGGAAGCAAAAAAAATTAATATAACCTGATATTTGTAATTATTCAAATGTGAAAACTGCATCTATAGCTCAGTGTCTATTAATGTCTCTTTTTGAAGTGTGCAGGGAGAGGGGTGTTTATACTGCTTTTTTAAAGCTGAATCTGCCACTCCAAAATTTTTAAAGCTGAATCTGCCACTCCAAAATTATCATGTTCGGCAAGCATAGCAATTAACCAGGAGTCAGCACAGGAGGCCTTCTCATTCTTTCACCTTAACTAGCATCTAAACTGTTACAGATCCCTGATCTCATCCTGATCCTACTGACTTCAGTAGGAACAGAATTGGGCCCTCTCATTATTTCCTTCGGGGCTTTGTAAAGTCATGAGGATATATTCTTATTATTTGCAGCTTCCGAACATACAGATTGCAACAGTAACAAAATATTGGATGAACTGAGGAGCTTGAGGCTTTTTAAGAGGGTTAAAATTATTTTGGACTAGTAAACCAGTATTTCAAAGCCAGCCAACCTGAAAAAAAGCATGTAAATGGATTAACAGGATGAAGTCATCTTACAGAGCAATTTCAACATTTCTCTTTGTTTTCATTTTGGGAGAGGGCATATTTATCTTTAAGAGTTACTAAACAACAGAGGGCCAAGTGTGAAGAGTTGAAGGGGTTTGAAATAAAAATAGGTAGCTCACATTGCTGTATGATTTCAAATATTCCTTGGTGAGAGCCCAGTTTTTATGCAGGAAAATTCCCAGTAACCTTTTAAAAGGCATTTTTTGTCTGCAGGGGGACATCAGAACCCAGCTGCTAGGCTGGATGCACTGGTATCAAACAGGGATGTAAAATCCTGGTTAATCAGTTAATACTGTGTTTAACCAGTTAACTGATTACGTGGCGGCAGGAGGATGGGCGCTGCTCTGGCCAACCGGTTAACTGTAACCGATAAGCATCAGCCAGTAAGGATGATGCTTAAGAGTTAACCGGTTAACCATTCGCATCCTTAGTATCAAAGAGCGATAAGAAATTATGGCATTTTTCAGTGTGCCCTAAGCATAAAGCTCAGGCTATTAGGAAGACCATGAGCCCACACATAGACCTCCCAACCCCTTGCTCTGACCCCTGCACACAACCTCACATCCCCAACACCCATGTCCTGAGCCCCCACATCTCCAACCCCCTGCCCTGAGCATCCCCAGAATGACACACCCCTCTTAGCACCCATGCCCTGAGTCTTCCCCCAAGTGGGGGTTGAAATAAGAAGTTTAAGTTACTTTCCCCCCTGAGCTTAAGTGAATTGTTTCCATTGCTCTATTATATACAGCATTTTGGTCACCTTCAAGAGTGAGGGGGGAATAATAAATGCTGCCTTTTTCAGGGAACCATGAGAGACTTTCATCACATGGTACATTTCCCATGGGCAAACCACATATGCGCCTCTATTTTTCACAATATTTTTTCTGTCCCTCAAGGTTCACAATTCTTCCTAACACTTGCATATTGATTTTACCCTTTAATTTGCCAAAGAATCCAGAGTACCAGAGTCTAAAGAGAATAGAACACCCTTACTACCACCATTTTCTGTGCTCGATATGCCACACCCACACTTTAGCAAACTTATTTTTTCTCCTTTCCAGAAGTACCATGTGTCACCTCTTTTGGCTAATGCAATTTGATGTTGCTTCATGAAATTGCATTGTTATGGCAAGCTATATTTCAGTACCATGTTATATACAGTACAGAGGATACACTTCAGAGGTTTGTTTTGTGTTCTTAAACTGAGTTACAGAAAAGTCACTACAGAACAATCCCTTAGCTCTATATTTACTCTTCATCTACTGCATACAGTTGAATCTATTTACGTTCTGATTCAAAATGAGAATGTTTTCAGTACCAGCACTTCAAGCTTGAACTGTTCAGTTTCATATGTAATTATCCCCAACAAAAGTGCAAGAATAATAGGAGCAGATTCTCAGCTAGTGAAAATAGTCAGAGCTCAACTGAAATCAACTGACCTAGCAGGAGATCTGACTGAGCATGTAACTAGTGATTTTGTGGCTGAAACAAGCAGGATAGGCCAAATTCAGCCTTAGCATAAGCAGAAGTAACTCTTGGGTTTGGTAGTGTTATGCTGGCTTACACCAGGGCAGAACTTAGCCTAAGAAGTTTCTCTCTTTTGCAGTGTTTTAGCTGTGTGCCACAGGGAAGATAGTTATTTTCTGCTTACTGAGCAGAGATGACAGTGAAGAAAGAGCATTTTAGAGAGCAGCTATCTGTGGAGTTTACAAGGTGCTATATTATAAAGGACTTGTGTGATTACTACCATTCTTTTAATCATCCTCTCCTCTCAGCCTCCAGCTAAGGTCTCTTCGCATGGATTATAACTGTTCCATTTCCATCTGCCAGCTTCTACCTCAACCTTTTTCTCTAAATGCCTCGATAAATATTTTTAAAATACCACCAAATAATCTGTAACATCTTCTACCAAAGATTATGGCTATGCTGGTTTTAAACTTCTTCCTCCTAGTTGAAAAATATGAATGAATAATTAGGCCATATTATTTACCTAGTCACATAACACACAAACCTGGAAGTCACTCAATGAAATGAATAGGCAGGAAGACTAAAACAAAGCTAACAAAGTACTTCTTCACACAATGCCCAGTCAACCTGTGGAACATGTGACCAGTGGTGGTTGTGAAAACCAAAAGCATAACTGGATCTATCAGTGACTATTAGCCAAGATGTCACAACGCTAAACCTTTGACTGCTGGAAGCCAGGTAGGAAAGATGGCTGCATCACTCCAACTAACCTGGTACTGGCCACTGTCAGAGACTGGATACTGGATCTGATTCAGCCCAGCAGCTCTTAAGGTCTCTTTAGGCAGGGGTTTTCAAACTTTGGGTCATGGCTTGTAAGGGTAAGCTGCTAGCTGACCGCAAGATGCTTTGTTTACCTGAATGTCCAGAGATATGTCCACTGGTAGCTCCCAGTGGCTGTGATTCACCATTCTTGGTCAATGGGAGATGCAGGAAGTGGTGACCCAGCTCGCACTGCTTCCTTCAGCTCCCATTTGCCAGGTGGTGTATCACAGTAACTGGAAGCTGCAAGCAGCCATTCCTGTGGACACTCAGGTAAACAAAGCATCTTGTGGCCAGCTAGCAGCTTACCCTTATAAGCTGCGACTCAAAGTTGAAAACCCCTGCCTTAAGGGAACAAGAGAATATATTTTGGACATTGGTTTTTTTTTCTGTTTTGTCATCCATTCCCCACCCCTATTACACACACCCCCTCTACTCACACACCAAACAACCTCCTTTAATGTAGGTATCTGCAGTCAGACAAAATAATATCAGAGGTAAACTGAGTTACTTAGGCTCCCTCATTCTCCATAGCCTGCTACTTAACTAACATTACACTTGCTTGTGATCTTGGGGGGGTTGAAAGTTTATCTTTATTGTGGCTTTCCACCCCCAGATCTGTTGAATGCTTTTCCCCATCAGCAGCTACCCTAACATTCCACCAAGTTTCTAACTCGTAGACTGCTGAAGACCATCTGCTTTTTTCATGTGCCTTTCTACTGATACCAAAATAATTTCCATCTGACCGCTCCATGCTTTGCATGAATAAAAAAACCTTTCGGGCTGCTGCTTCTAAAGTAGATTTACCTTCAATCACCATTTATTAAATCTCCATCCATTAAAAACCATAGCTTGCAGGAGCAGTGTGCATTAAGCCTGATTATAGAGTCTGTAGAGAAGGAAGGAGGGGGACAGCAGTTTGTACCAGTTCATTTTGCCTTGTTTTTCTGCTTCTCTAGCCTTGCTTGTAACACTAGTTACAGGGTGCAAATCAGAACAGGACTCCCATGTTCTTGGGCTTTGATTTTTGATTTTACACAGCTGTCTCTTTTTTCTGTTTTAGCTGTAATTTGCTGATCTTTGGCTTCAGTGAACAACAGCTGAGACTATATGAATAAATTTAGGGTTTCTCTTGGTGGCAGGGTGCTAGGTCACACATGGAGGGTAAGGGGCAGGGAACTAAAAAAGGAAAAGGAGGGAAGTTCACAGGTTCCTTAAGGAGGATGAGCGGCTCCTTCAAACGCACTTCACTAAAGGGCTCGGCATCAGGATCTCAAAAGGTAAGTCTGCAGTTATCTGAGGGATAAAATATGAGGCAAATGACTAGAGAAATGTTTTCCTCCCTGTTCATATTTATTTAAGAGCCTAAACCACATAAAGGAGAGCAGTTCTCTCTGACCCTCTATATTCTTGTCACTTTTGAAGGCATCAGTCATGTCAATTGTATTGATTGTGCCAACAACTATTTTTCTCCTTCTGGAAGTTTTCTTTCTCTCTCTCTCTCTCTCTCTCACGTAAATAGGCAACTAAAAATTTCTTAATTAATATTGATTATTTTGGATTGATGTGAAATCAATATGCAATTGATGATGACATGTTAAAGGGACTTTTCTATGATTCACAGAGAGTCTAAAGCATGCAGATACTATAAGAAATATAATCAATAATTATATTATGATCTGTGTACTGTGTAGAAATGTGAACTGAAGAAATAGAGCTGGATGAAATTTTCTGGATGTGCCTAAATTCACCTCCTGAATGTCATTAATTTGCAACTACAGAATGAGCTTTTAGAGTCAATGGTGAGGGATGAAGTATTTTTTTTTAATGCTTTACTACACTTTTGTGACTGGATTGGTGAGCTAGTTTGGAGCAAATCTGAACTGCCTCGGCCCATGACTTCCTGCAGTTTCTGAACTCAGCTGGAACTTTTCTCCATGGTTGAATCAGTTTAAGTCATGAAAAATGTCTTCCTCCCTTTCCTCTAACCCAGTGGCTTTTCCTTTTAAACCAATTGCTGCTGCTGCTGCCGCCACCTACTGAATTTCAGATGCATAGAATTTGTTAAAGAGGTGAAAGTAAGTCCAGCTGGGCAGTAGTGGGAGAAACTGTGTTTGGAAACTTCATGGAGGAAGGAGGTCATCAATACAAATAGAGAGACAAGGTGGGTGAGATAATATCATTTATTGGACCACACTCTGTGTATGTTTGGAGGCTTGTCTCTTTCACCTGCAGAAGTTGGTCCTATACAATAGAGGTGGTTAGGAAGGTATGAAAAGTGTCCTTATTTAGAGCCATCTTTCTGTGCATTGTACAGTGCATCTTGTAGTCAGTTGTGGATACTAGACAAGATGCTTGGCCTAGATGAGCCGCACAAAAGCAGACTTCTCCTTACAACTGGAAATCAAGGAGCTTGGCTTATGGAATTTTGAGAAACATTAAGGACCACTCAATATTATCTGTATTGTTGATAAGGCCTAGCAGCCCCAGCCCCACTATGGGAGGCCCTATAGAAACATGCAGTGCAGAGCTGACCCTACAGAGCTTACAGTCTTAATGTAAGGTGAGGTAAAAAGTTGGTACAACAACCAGACAACCCGCATCAGTGTGATAAGCTGTGGTCACTGTGCCAGCTACCTAATCATTGTCAAGATTTTTTTGGCAGCATCAGAGCAGAGGGGAGTTTTTGCAACGGTATTTTGAGTGGATGTAAGTAGGTCTGATCTTAGAGATCTTGTACTGAAAAAAACAGGACGTTTTAGACAGGTTCTGTACAGATCGAGAGAGAGACTGAGGTAAAAAATAATATTCAGATTACAGCCCTAATTGCCAGAGAGGACCATGGGAAGCGAGTGGGTCCTCTAGATCAGTTGGTACTCAAGTGTGATACCTCCCGAACACATCGCATTGAGAGAGAAAACTGATAAGTTTGATGCCTTCACATCTGAGAACTTAATTCCATATTGATATGTACTAAAAAGTAATAGAACCAAAACAGATGGCTAGTGTATCTATTGAAACCTAGCAACGCTGTTGTGGAGATTTACCATCCTAAGCATAAAAATCTGTGTGTCAGGCCTTGCCTTTATAATTGTGTATTGTTTGTGCAGTTGGGAACAGAGCCTCATTATGCTATACATTGCACAAACACAGAATACATGATGAGCAGAATTTTGATAGACTGATAAAGTTGAGGGTATTAGCTGACTGATATGGCATCATATTGGGAAAGGAAAAATGAATAAAAATAAAGTAATTTTCCCCTTTGCAATATCATTTTCTATATTGATGCTCTTTAAAATTGCAAAATTGGTCAGGGAAATCCACAATAAACACCTACCATTTAGCAAATGCCTTTTACCATAGATGCGTTCAACATTTAAAAAAAAACAAAACACCTTGAGCTCATCTCATGATTACAAAACATATAATTTCATTTCCCATTACTAAAAGCTCAGACTGAAATACACAGATGAAAATAGCTTCTTCCAAGCCTGTTTATCATAGGGGTTAGGTTAAGCCAATCAAGGAAAGGGAAAATACAATGTGATTTGACTTCTCCTAACAAAGCTGTATTTGCAAAGAGCAGTGTTACCATATTATAATGCTAAAAAAGTCACTGTGCATTTTGTGATTTTCATTGAATTTCTTTGTACTCACTTTTAATGCCTCTTTTTTAGGCTAGTTATGACTTATTTTTCAAGAGAAAGAATCATTTAGCAGTGTTCGCTAGAATTTCCCTCGATTTATACAAAAGCATGCCTTATGCCAGTTGTGTTTGATCATGTGAGAGGCTGGTGGATTTGAAACTGTCAAGAAATACTTAAGTGGATCCAGCTGACTCATTGAGGCAGATGAAACCTTATTCCACCAGCATACGAGGGAGGTGGAAATAGCTAAGAGTCTGAGAGATCTGTGATGAAATGTCCTGAGATAAGAACTGTGAGTGCAGCTACAGCTAGGGGAAAAGCTGAACCCAAGAAGGGGTTCAATTTAACTCTCTGGTGGGTATTTAAAACTAATCTCAGATCTTGTTCCTAAACAGGGTTCTTTTCTAAATTGGGATTTAGTGGTTTCAGCCTAAGATTGGAAATCTTAGACGAGGTCTACGCTAAGGGGCAATGTCGAACTAAGGTACACAACTCCAGCTACCTGGTGAATAGAATAGCGGGAGTGGACCTACCTTAGATTGTGTTACTGTGGCATCTCCACTGCGGGGCGGGAGGGGGAAGGAGTCGATGGAAGAAACTCTCTCACTGACTCCCCTTCTTCTTCTCAATCCAGTGCAGTCCCAGAGTTGGCAAGTGTGTGATCCAAGGTTGATTTAGAGGGTCTTTACTGGACTTGCTAAATGGACCCCAGGGAGATCGATCCCTGCAGCCTTGGTCTCCTGGTATGTGTAGACAAGGCCTTAGCTATAAAATGACTCAGTTTTGTGAGGCAGTTGAAGGATATATAGATTTATAAGGAATATTTCACTTGCCACTATAAGCATTTTGGGGCAGGGTCTTTTCAGCGTTTGTACAGCACCTAGCACAATGGGGCCAATGATTGGGATCATCAGTGATACCTCAATATGCATAAGTAAACATAGTAATGAGAAAGTACCAAGCAACTCAACTCAACAGTTCAGGACAGAAAGTGAAGAAGACATCTGTGAAATAATGTCCATATAATAACTCTTGGCTTATACCATTGTATCAGAATTTGTCCCAACTTCTAATATCCAACCAAAGGGCCAGGTTTCATGAATACCCTTATTCATGAAAAGGCATCCCCAAGTGATGCAACTGAAGATACTACCTAGTGTGAGCAAAGCACCATAATCTACCCCAAACATAAATACCCTTGGTGTGATTCAAGAAAGGCCTCTGCCAAAAAAACAAACAAACAAAAACTTTGTTTAGTTGTTTTGGATGAATTTAGTGTGTTTAAATGTTCAAACTTCCCCAATTATCCTATGGGGAAACATCTCATCTGGATGTACATTGGTTTGAACATAACTCCCATTAATACTCATGGCAATTACATTAGTCAGTTCCAGTGTCATGTGTTGACAGTGC
The DNA here is from genome assembly GCA_030068395.1 of Apalone spinifera. Taxonomy (NCBI): domain Eukaryota; kingdom Metazoa; phylum Chordata; order Testudines; family Trionychidae; genus Apalone; species Apalone spinifera. The sequence goes on from JANRFK010000875.1 coordinate 4,655,056, forward strand.
ATTTATCTATACATCCCATTCCCATGGACTTCTTCAAAAATATTTTAAATGTACTGAACATGACCCATTTCCCATAGCTCTTGGGATACAATTATGTTACTGAAACTCTGCTTCTCTCCTTATCTCTGCATATTCCTTTCTAATTATCTCTAATTTGGAAACATCATAGTTCCATGTCTGTGAATATGGTCAATTCTTCTAAATAAGGATGTATCCAACACAGGTTTTGGGATGCTTGGATTTCCACTGAGTAGGGTTGCTACTCAGCTTTGGTGACTCATACCTCACATCTCTGCCCTATTCATAGGTATCAAATCACAGAGGCCATCAGATCATTTACAAAAAATGTCTAAAATAAAACCATGGTTGAGATATATTCTTAAGATATGTGTTTAAATGCCCTAGACTACTTTGAAAATCTAAACTCAAACTTCTATTGGAGGTAATACATCTAATTTTTATTTTAACGGCATAACTTGAAATGGTGATTATATTTAGGTAATTCCCAGAGAGTAAAAGACAAAGATTTCCTGGAGCTGCAGACCAAGGTGAATATTTTATCATAAATTTTGCAAATGATTATGCAAGCCAAAATAAAATGGGAAGAGGGGATCAGTACATTCCCTGTCTGGGAACATATGGCAGGTTTAAAACCAGGGAAATGAAAGTTTAAACAAGGAAATATCTTTGCAGTTTCTGTAAATACTCCTTGTTCTTTGAAATTCTCTGCTCACAAATGTTTGGGTCAATTACCTGAATAACAAGAAGTCTCATCCACTATCTTGTGCTGCACAGGTTTTCAGTGGTGAGAATGGGAAGATGACTTGGGATTAGCTTCCTTTCTCCCCCACAGACAAGTTTAAGCAAAGAATGCTCCACATACTACTTACTGTTCTGGAAATATTAGAGGGGCAATCAAGTTCCCACACCAGCCAGCCTTCCATGGTTCCAAAGCCGTGTGGTGGGAATCCCAGAAAACAACTAGTTTGTGAGATCCTGACTGGAGATTTAGCCAGGATAGCAGGCTGCTCCTTTTCAAAGGACCAATAAACTCTGCCTATCAGCACGTGGCCCCAGCTCTAAGCAACCAGGAGGTAAAAACTGTGGCTAGCACCCTTTTGTTCCCATTCTCCTGCAGTCTGGGAAGATTTGCCTATGTGGGAAGTTGACTGATTAATTTCACTGGCAAAGTCACGTACTGTAGCTGAATTTTAAAAGGGGCCGATTGATGTTTTGGCTAAGAACGTCATTTGAAGTTCTAATACTTTGCAGAGATGATTATAGTGAATCATTTAATTGGGTGCTTGGTTGTCTAGGCATTGGATCAATTTACCAGTTAAATTTAGTATTTAATGTCCTTCAGTTTTATGTGCTCAAAGAAATTAGATAAGTGTTGTCTTAGGAGTTCAGTGAATAATCAGTGCATGCTGCAAGGTGCTAGCTGATCACAGAAGGAAATAAAAAAGAATTTTAAAGCTTGTATTTCACAGTTGGCCAGGTGAATTATGATGTGCAGCTGCTTTCCTCTGAAGCACAGGCTGCCACCAGAGACAGGATGCCAAATTTGATGGACTATTAATCCAATCTGGAGTGTCAAAACTAATGTCCCTAATAGGACACTCCTTGATGCATTTTGTGCAATAAATGCATACTGAAATGGGAATAATTTGAGATATCACTTCAGGTGTTACCCTGTGTGCTTTAAAGACGGAGAGAGGTTGGAAAAGTGGGGTGTTTTTTTTTCTGGATTGTCACCAGATCCCAGTAAGCCTACCAGATTGCTTCAGTCAACAGTTTGTGGATATTCTATAGTACATTGTGTGGCACCTGCATGAAGATGACAGATTGCCAAAAAGGCACAGTATACCTGAAAATATGATGTGTTAGAATGAGGTCTGAGTTAGTATTCTGTACATTTTATAGCTATAATCCCTTCACATTTGTTTTTATATAAACCTTTCCAATAGAGTATTGCTCGCATATAATATATGATAGCAGGACTTTCTATGAATGTTTTGGGTGTTGCTAAAAGCTGTAAAAAATATATATTTTTAGTATGTCCGAGATCCACATTTGGCAAATGTGAAGTCACCATTCATTTGGAATAGGGGACGTGGGGGAACATCTGTATATCTGGACAAAATACTATAGGAGGTCAGCAATCTACAGTAAATGCAGGCTGTTCAGCAGTAGAAATAGAATACTATGAGATGTAAGTTCTCCTGTATGCTTAGCCATCTGTATGAGATTTAATTCATACATTTTATCTAGCACCTTGCATTGCAAAGGATCCTATTTCTCTTGTTAAAACTAAAGTGATATACACATGTACAAAGGGATTATTTCATTGAGCACTGAAATGCAGTCATCTTAAACTCCTACATAGGAATGCTATGAAGTATTAGGAAGCAGAGAATATTTCTTTTCTGGTTGAAATTTCTGGGCTAGTTTGGACAGAACTTTGGTAAGTAGAATTTTGGAGTTGATACCTTTGCTTATTTTACCAATATAATTGAAAGCTGTATTTAAAAAAACAGGTAAATTTGTGGTTTGGTGACAGAAACACCATAGCCATAGGTAAGGGTGTGCAGCAGTGCTAGCAAGCAATGATCACAATACTGTTTGTCCAGAAAAATAATTTTCTTTAATGAAGAAAAGTGATTGGGATCTTCACCATTTAGGAAACTCATTCCTTAAATTGAACCTAAAAACCTGTCCAACCAACCAACTGTTGGCTCATGATGATGATGGTTCATGGCTTTGCACAATGAGGATTTGTCTTTACTTATACCAAGATCGATGCTCCAGAGCTCAATCTCCTGGGGTTTGATTTAGCGGGTCTAGTAAGAACCCACTAAATTGATCACTGATAGTGCCCCGTTGATCCTGGTACTCCACCCAGTTGCAAAAAAGAAAGGGGACACTGCAGAAATTTGATCTAAGGTCCATCGAATCCAGCTAGGCTATTCTTGTAGCTCGAGTTGGATATCTTAGGTCAATTGTGTCTGGTAGTGTAGCCATGGCTTGAGATTTCCAAAGTATCTATGCACAAGCAGTTACTACTTAGGCATTTAAGAGGAAAAATTACTTCCTTAGAACTCATGACAAAGTTATTGCTTTCATTAGAAATATATCTCAGTTGATAGCTAAAACTTCTGTTATTCTCAGTGTAGAAAATATTAGTTTCTAAACTCTTCTTCAGTGGGTTTATATTCCTACCTACTGTCAAATTGACAGCTAGCTCTCCCAGGATTTTTCAGTGAAGATATCATAGGTTTGAGTTAACTTTCAGGGCAAATCTTCCTGTGTGTTTGTGCAGCACTTAACACAGTGACTTCTCAGACCTGGCTGGGGCTTCTGGATATTATTTTAATATAAATATTAAATAATATGCTTTTCAAGTAATCCTGGCTGTACTCTTTAGTAGAATGTATACATAAAAAAGCTTCCATCTTTAGATGATAAAATCTGTTTGTAAAGTATGGAATAATGTTGCTTGTTTTCAACTATTTGGCCAAATTCTGGCCTGCTGCATACAGCTGCTCCCCGAGTTGCGAATGGTCGAGTTACGACTGTTCGCACTTACAACCAAAGCTCCCATGGAGCGGTCGTAAAGGCGATCCCTGAGTTACGAACGCGACCCGCGCTTACGAACAGCGTGGTTGCGTGTAACTCAGTGGGGTCCGAGTTACGAACAGTTCGAGTTACGGACCAAGTGTTGGTCCATAACTTGTTCGTAACTCGGAGAGCGGCTGTACATGCACTCAGAACTACTGTGGTATTAATATGCATTTATTGTCTTACTAGCTGTGGCCCTTCACACAGCCCCTCGGAAATTCCTGAACTGATTTGGAATAACCTTGCCATTGACACATGGCGCACAAATCATGCTTCTGACCCTGATGTGTCTGGCCTACAAAGGCCTCTCCGTGGCACCTGTCACTGAGTGTGTGCAAATCAACTTGACCTTTGTGATTCTGGGTGGAAACAAAAAGAGCACTGAATCCATTCTCCCTTTGATACATGGGGTTTTATAAAAGGGTTGTCCCAGAATTTGACATGTGGAGTAGCTAGGCTAAAAAGAATGGTTATGAATACAACAAAAAAAGATTTTTCAATATAAATGTTAACAAATTTTCATCTATTTTTTTCTTAGTAAATGCTTCTGGGACAGGAGGAAGACTTACAGCATATGTCTATGACACCCTGTCACATACTTGTCCAAAAACCACACTCAAGTCTATATAAGCCACATTTAAAATAAAAGTTCAAATTTTGCTTAATAGCAATATTTTTCTCACCAAAGGGTTAATGTCTCATATCCGAATACAAGTTTAGCTGATGATCTTGCAATTAAGTATAGACTAGGAGACCTACTGCTCTCCATTGTTCAAACTATGAGTAATTAGCAATTAACCATCACTATAATTAGGAATAGATTACTTCAAATGCTTTCAAGTTTTGCATCAGCATGATTTGCCATAGGCAATGAGGATTCCTGGCAGATTTAGAGACCAGGTGAAATTTCTGATGCTGAAGGTATGATGGAATGGTGAGAATAAACAGACACAGAGCTGTACACTTCAAAGAGGCAGTGTGGGCTAGTAGCTAGGGCACTAAACTGGAAATCAGGAGTTGATGGAGTTTATACTTAGGTCTGCCAAGTGACCATAGGCGAGTTGCCTTCCCTCTCCGTGCCTCTGTTTCGCCTTGTGCTCTTTGTCTGGCTTGTCTATTTAGACTGGAAGTTCTTTGGAGCAAGGATTGTCTCTCACTGTGTATGCAAAGCCTAACGCAATGGGGCCCTAGTCTCTGCTGGGCTTATAAGTGCTTCTAATGAAAGATCAAGGCAGCAGCAAGAGAACTGTTCTCTACAGTCGCACTCTTATTTATGTTAGCTCCTGGTTCAGTAATCGAATCCCACTCCCCATTCTAGAACGAGCATATTTACATTCCTACTTGTGTCACAGATCTTAGCGTCTCACCCTTGTGCCATTTTCTTTGAGAAGAGTCCTGGCCTCTGTGTCTTTGAATCTCCCAGGGAGTTTTAGGTCCCTGGAAACAGCCTGTGTGAAGTCTAGTCACTGTCCCCCGCCTCTGGGTCTCTTGGCACATGCTCAGGGTCCAGACCTTGCAGATCTTGAGAGCAGGTGCCCACAGTCCAGCTGCCAAGCTCTGGGAGCAACAGTGACACTTCAGATTTCCTTGTATTTAAACATACCCAAAAGGTGTGAAGCTTCTGGTTGTAGTTTAACTGAGGGGCACGCAGCAGTAGTGAAACAGTTGTAGGATATGTCTACATAGCACATTATTTCAAAATTACTGACGTTATTTCAAAATAACAATGCAAGCATCTGCACAGCCATTCTGTTATTTCAAAATGATAAATGGCTTATTTCAAAATCTGTAAACCTCCTTTCATGAGGAATAACACCTGTTCTGAAATAGCGGTAGTATGGACACTCCACTGCTGCTATTACAAAATAGCTTCTCCCCAGGGCCATTCAAAGTAATTACTCCACAATGCTTACTGGGGCTCTAAATCGAGGTAGCCCATCTACAATAGGGAAACCTGCCTCGGACTAATTTTGAGGCTCCCTGTAGTGCAGATGTGCTATTTCAAAATAATCTATTTTGGACTATTTCTTCTGGAATAGTTTATTTCGAAGTAAGTGTGCAGTGTATACGTACTCATAGGGAGTCACTGCTCAGAGTCTATAACAAATGTGTGCTTTTTAACTTTACATTTAATCATATAAAGCCAGCAGAGTGTAGATCATACAAAACAAGCACTACATGTGTGTCACAGTCCTTAGGTATCGTTGGTGTCCAGAAAGACAGACAGGGTCTATGCCCTATCCTATGCCCCATGCTGAGGGACAGTTTCTCTTCCTCATGGAGCCTTTTCCAGGCTTCTGTGACCTTGTTCTTCCTTGACCCACACTTTATTTTCCAGTCTGCCCCCTCCATACACATACACCTTCCTGTGTGTTCTCTCATGTTAACTCTTGGTCTGCTTTCTTTTGTCTTCTGGGCAACCTTCCACTGCATCTGCTCACCCTCCCTGCTCCCTTCAGAGGAGTCATTTAAATGAGCATTCAAAGGAGACCTCTGACCCATTGTTCCCACTTCCCAGGTATCTCTGTGGGTGCATCTCCACTGCACCTATAAGTTGAAATAAGATTTGCAATTTGAGCTATGCAAATTGCGTATCTTATGACTATCTAATTTCAAAATAGCTTCTTTTGAAATTTGGCGCTGTCTACACAGCGACATCGGAATAGGGAGCCAAATTTTGGAAACCCCCCTTCTTCCTCGTAGGAGGAGGAAGACAGGGCTTCTGAAAGAGCGTGTCTGCTCTTCCACAAAAAAAAGCAGAAGAGCAGATGCATTCCCTGGACACGGCAGTTTTTTTCCAGGATAAAAACCTTGTAGTCTAGACATAGCCTGAGGCAATGGAGCAGTGGATGTGACAGCAAGGTGAGAGGAAGAAAGAGGTGAGGTTAAGGGAAGGAAGAGAAAGAAATGGGAAATGAGAAGAGAGGCCCAGGACAGGGAGTGCAGGTAGATGCTTGCTCTCAAAAGTAAACCCCAGACAGAACAAACATTAACATTAGAAAGATCACGCTTGCTGGATTTCAGATGTTTTGTTTTTAGCTTATTTTAAAAGAGTTCTGATGTAACCTGTGGGCATATGTCACTGAAAACGAGCACCCTCACTGAATCTACACTGAGAAAAATAGTCAGCTCTTCATATTTTTTTGTCCTATTCCATAAGGCAGTAGGGGAATGGGATCATGAGCCATCACACAACTGTGGAATATGTGGGCAAATTTCTGAACTGGCCAGCCAGTCTGAGGGATGTGAGAAGCGAATGCTCAGAAGACTCTGACTTAGACTAGCAATAAGGAGTGACCATTCAGCTTCACTCTTTATTGCTAGTCTAAAAAGCACACCAGATGCCAGGAGCAGCAGCAGCAATTAGCCAGATGTCCCACCTAGCACTACATCACTGGCTGGCTGGCTTCTATGCATTGTGACAGAATAAGGGTGACACAGCAGGTTCAAGAGCTTGATGGAAGGGGAAAGAGGCAGAGAGAGTCAGCAATCCTGGCCAATTAGGGGCAGCTGAGACAGGGTGGCTGCAAAATCAATTAAGGCCCAGGTGAAACCAATTGAGGCTGCCTGGAGGCCTATGTAAGAACCCTCCCTGTGGGTGAGGGGGGAGAGAGTTGGGAAGGAGTTTGGAGAGTCGTGAGAGTGTGGAGAGAGCCGAGAAGGAGTTTGGAGAGTTGTGAGAGTGGAGTGAATTGAGAATGAGTTTGGAGAACAGAGAGAGTTTGGAGAGCTGTGGAGGAGTTTTGGAGAGTGGAGGAGGAGTTTGGAGAGAGAAAGGCACCAGAGGAGTCAAGAGAACAGCATCGACCTTGTTAAAAGACTACAGGAGCCAACAAAACTCAAACCAAGGAGAGTAAGCCATATTACTGTGGCTTCTAGACTGTGGGACAGTGGGCTGAACAGGGGTCGGGGCCCAGGAGTGGGACTGACCCTGCCACAGCATATATGCTGGACTTCGGAGTGTTGGGGGGAGCTTTCTGTATCACAGCACTGCCAGTGCCCACCACACAATATGAGATGGCACTGCTGTCTGTGTTTGTGTATAAGTATCTGACATGAGGGGTGCATGATAAGTATCTGGCATGATATTCTCAGATGTGGGACATTTAGGATAAGCAATGTCATGGCCATAGAATTATCTTAACTTTACTATGCAAAGTCATCGGGAATGCCAGGATGCAGAACTCCTTGAATGCTGGCTGGAATGTTATTATTAGTAATCTATCAGTGCCCTTGTTCACTACTCACAAACAAAATTGCATCCAATTTTTAGAAAAATACAGAGGGCAATATTCTGCTCTCTGTTCCACTCAAGGCAAAAACTCCTGGAGTCAACGGAAGTGGTACATGTATCTGTGAGGGCAGGATTTGACCTACGTTAAATAGATGAAAGAGCAGTTCACATTGTTACTTTTTAATGTAAAGTTATAAAGTCAGTCTTCTATTTCCCCAATAAATAAAACTGACACAGTAGAGAGTTGCCAGGTTTTCCTGATCTCTTAGGATCATCCATTATCTATGAACGTGGCTCAGAATAGAATACAGAAAACTGGAGTGACTTACATGCTCTCCTGAGAGGCAAGCAGGGAGGAGGAGAGCCCAGTGTTAGCTGGAAAGGCTATGAGCTAGAATACTGCAAATATTGAACATACACAAGGTGATGAGCAGGGAAGCAGGCAATATGCATTGATATGAACGATCTATTCTGTATAACAAGCTAGAGATGAGACCCCCATAAACATGCTTTGCATGGGTAAACAATAGCACAGACACATAACAGGAAATACAAACAAAATAAAAATATTATCTATAAAGGTAAATTTGTTTAGAGTTTTCTCATAGATCGTGTGGTTAAGTATTAACACCCATATATGTATGTGTGTCTTTTTTTCTACAGCCTTAGTGGCCAGTTGTGTCCCTTCCCTCCAATTAGAATAGACTTTATATGGCTAAACTCCATCCTAATGCTAAACAGTTTGATTTTGCTTCAGCAGCTCAGACAAAATCAGACAAGAATTTGATGGCAAGAGGAAACTGGTGACAGATATTCAGAGAGAGAAATGTGGTGGCCAGAGCAGACAGATTCATTTAGTGATCTCGGAAGTTGCTGACTTGTTAGGGGCCAGAATTTAGGAAGTTCAGTAACTGTGGCAAGAGATGATTAAGACTTGGGCAAAGGTTTTCATAGCTTGGATGGAGGAATTATGATGTTGAATAAGGAGCTGAGTATCCTACCTGTCCTGGAACAGCCAAGGCAACCCTCCTAAGATGCTGGTGTCAAGATCGGGAGCCTGGGAAAGTCAGTGGGCTAGGAAAAATGGCCAAAATAGGGAACTAAATGTTATATAACCCTGGATATTGTGGCAAAAGAGAGAGGGGACAAATGTGGTACTGATGTCACATAAAGTGCTCCACTTAGGAAGGAATGATCAGTTTCACACATACAGAAAGGGAAGCGACTGTCTAGGAAGGAGTACGGCAG
>JANRFK010000875.1:4687452-4698013 GCA_030068395.1 Apalone spinifera
TAAAACACTTAATTCTAGTGTAATTGTCAGATCAGCTTTTAAAGCAAAAAAAAAGAAATGTTCTAGTTTTGTAATTACATAGACGCATTTAAGTTTACATAATAAAAATACGTACGAATATGCCAGAAAAACTAGCAGTCAGACTGATAAAAATATTAATGATGGTGATGACATTTCTAGTGAGGAGTCAAGTCATGACTTATCTGATGAGTAAAAGTCATCGTGATAGTTCAGTATTATGTATTAAATATTCTATTCATTTTATATGAAACCAAAATGTTTTATATATGACGAGTTCCTTTATCTTATATAACTGAAATGTATACTGAAGTGTATACTGTACTGATTTTATCTTGCAGGAGTCGAATAATTAAGATGTTTTATTATGCTTTCATTTTATGAAATACCATCCATGAAGTAATTAAGGATATTTGGATATAGAAATAATAATTATTTTTGGATGAAAAGTTCAGCTTTAATAAAATTATATTTTTAATTATAGGGAGCATGATGTAATCATCACAATTATTGTCATATATTTGAGTTAAATATATATATAAAACCAATAAATTAACTATACATAAAATAGCCTTTATAACATATAAAAAATAATTTGGGAATTTTTCATCAGATTTGGGAAATTTTTAGCGCTGGCCTGGGAAAAATTGGCAACACGATATAGAAGCACTTTCAGTGCTAAAAGAAGTAGTAGATTTGGGTAAGGGGGTGGTATCAAGGGATGGTAAGCAAAATTAACTAGTTCTTTTTCAAATTACTATTCAACTTTGAAACTTTCTCTAAAATTCTGTCGGTGCTATGTTTGAGGTTGAGTCTCAATTGGCTTATGACAGATACATTTCTTCACATATTCCTCCTCAAAGACATGGTCTTCTGATAGATGCGTCAACATCACCCAGGACCAAAATTTACCAGAAAGTCTGTTTTTTAAATCTTTAAATGAAAAACCTAAATTAATCAATTAGAAAGAGATCTCTGCTGAAAATAATTGAATTGATTGCAAGCTATCCATTTGCCAGCATGCACTGCAAACAGTAGTCTCTGACCCTTATGAAATAAGTAACATTAGTACATTAATCTGTTTCAGGTTGAATATGTGTTATCTCTGAATACTTATGGGTCCTCTAAATACTTAAAAATAGTTAAAAAGGAGATTGTCATTTCTATCGACCAACCTGTAAGAGAAATAGCTTGATTGTTTTTTAGTGAGGGTTTTTTTTATGTATGTTTGTGTGAGAATGAACATGTATGAGTATATATGAAAAAGTTGTTGAAGAGAAACAGGTTTACACAAAAGGCATTCGTGCACTACAGGTGCAATCCCTTATGTGAATACTCTTAAATTGGTTTGAGTGGTGTGTATCCACATAGCCGAATTCTATAGTAATTGGTATAAGAAACTCATCATTTGATTTTAAGAGTGTCTATGCAAGTTGCATCAATTTAACTACAGCTGTTTCTATAACTTCTGTGCATAGACAAGGCCTAGATCAAAGATATAAACTTTGCATTTGGTTCCACAAAGTGGTGACATCCATGGTCATTCTTATCTTATCAAAAGGTGAACAGCTAAGCAAATGGGTTAGTGCATTTTGTAGCAGAAGGTATTCATTCAACGTGTGTGATTTTCTTCCTTGATATAACAATTTGCAGTAATCAATCCTAGAAATGATACATGCTTGGCTCAAGTGTCTTCTGGCTAGTGGAAGGAAGAAAATGGGAACTGTTTGACATAGTGGCTGTTTGGACAGCCAGTAGAACTGAGGATTCCAAAAGGGACCCATGACAGAGGACCAAATTAAATTGATGTCAGATGCTCCAAATTATGAGGAATGTTTTAGAAGAAGCACGTTCCCCTCAGTGCTTCCTCTTACTATCAGAATCACATCGGTCTTACCTGTGTTCTGTATTAGCCAAATGCTCCTCATCCAGCTGATTTTTTTTTCCAGGCATTGAGAGAACTAGGGGAGGGTATCTACAGTTGACACAACGCAGATACAGCAAGTCCTCCAGTGGCTTTATAAAACTCAGTCATAGTATGAGAGAAAAGGATTGAGTCTCGGCGAGGGGGAGGTGATGACTTTGAGGTATAGGAAGAATTGCATTATTTCAGTTTTTCTCCTCATACCCTTGGCTCCTTCGAGGCAGGACAAGAGTATTTGATGATCAAATACACCAAATACAGCAAAGATATCCAAAAGAACAAGTACAGATGAATGTGAGGTGTCATCCATAATATTACTTTACAGTCAGTGCTACAAGAAAATAACTGCATTTGGTGTGCTGCCACAGATAGACAGAGCTGTGCAAATAACCAATTTTTTGGTTCAGTGAACACTTTAGCAAGCAGAGAATAGTCGTTTTCTCTTTTTGTTAGTGGATAAAGGTTGCTTTTTTCCCTGTCTTTCCAGGGCAAGCCTTCCTTTCGTATGCTTGTCCTTTATTATATGAAACTCCGCTTCTGAGCGATAAAATATTCTCTAGTTTTTTTCCATTTGAAGACATTGTGCGGCTCCTTTCCACCATTTCTCAGCCTTGTGAATCAGTCTGTGAAAATGTGTTAGAAATCTGCAAATTGCTGTCTTTGCAACCAAGAGGTTTTATACTTTTTTTTTTAATCCTAGCTATTTCAACTCTGGCATTAAAAGATCATCTCTGACAAACATAGAGATGCTTTACAAGATAATGTCTGTTCCCTGGCTGGAAAGTAGCTCAGTTTCTAAATTATTCTCAGCAACAGCTAAGCACCGGTCTCAATTTTCAGATTTGTGACAGGTAAGGGAATTACCACTGTGCTGTGCCCTTCCAGCCCGTAAATCTACTTGTGAGTGTTCCGAGGTCACGCAGCTATCAAATCAGAAATGTGAAAGTAATTTACAGTTTCTACTTTAGAACACTACTGAGGCTTAGGATGTGTCTCCAAATAAACCTTTCAGTCAGCAGGACTTGACGCTCTATAATTGTACTGAATTTATAGCTTTGTACTGGATTTCCTCAAGACTGCGAGGGGTCACATATAAGGCCTTGCAATTGTTCTCAAATGCTATTTTTTTTTAAATTAAGGTAAACCTCAGTAGGTACTAGGAATCTTCACCAAAAAAGAAGTATTCAGACTCACAACGTCCTTATCCTGTATGTGAGCTGGTCAGTGTGTTGCTGTTAACTGCCTGTTTCAGTTCTGCTTTGTGCTGACTGCCTGCATTTTGTTGCTTATTCTGCTGTAATAGACAGATTATGATACAAGTCCTGTTAGGGATATTTTCTCAGGGTGCATCTATACTGCACCCCTAGCTCAAAATAAGCGACAACGCAATTTGAGCTACGCAAATTGCCTAGCTTATTTTGAGTTAATTTCAAAATAGCTTATCATATAATTTGGTGCTAGCTACACAGCATCCAGTTTTGAAATAAACCGCTATTCTGAAACATCCCTTAATCCTTGTGAAACGAGATTTACATGGACATTGGAATAGCAAGTCCATTATATTTCAAAATAACAGGCTTGTTTCGAAGACGTGGAATAGCTCTTTCGGAATACCAGAAGTATCCAGAAATAGCATCACTGTCTAGACGTACCCTCATTGCACTGATGCCATAATATTAGATAAATGTTAAGTGCCCAAAAAGGCTTGAGCCAATTCAGCAGCTCATTTAGCAGGACATTTCATGTCCTCTTGTACGATGGGATTCCTGCACTGTCAATTCTGGAGAGAGAAGGTTTTTACTGTATATAATTACACTTTATATTTAAAACAACTTCTGTGCAAACTGATGCCTTCCTATTCCTCTTCAGGGTCCTCTAGGTTGGATTTATATCTGCTGGCAAACCACGCTGCTGCTCTTCATGGAGCACAAGGCTGCGGCCTTAGAGGAGAGCTTTTCTCACATGACCACTTTGTAGGCTGCCATCATTTTATTCATCAGACTCACAGTTGGTGAAACAGAGCCCAGGTTCTTGTTCTGTGGCCACCTACAGGCCAGTGCATTCCTGGGGGCTATCTACTATGCACATAGATCACTGGCTTCTCCTCAATGCCAGCTGGCAAGCATACTCACAGACCTCTCTGCCATCAGACATGTCCTGTTTGAAATGCAAACAACTGGTTTTCATGTTGTGTCTTCATTGTAAAAGTTTTTTTTTTTTAACTGTGAAACCTGTTAAAGATATTTTCTCACTGTGTAAGTTATATAAAAGTATTTGGGGGAAAAAACACTGGAAAAACAAGTTGCATCATGAACAACTACTAGTGTTCCCTTCCTGGGTTTTCAGCAGCATTTGAGCTCCAAACCATACATCCCCAGCCTAGCCCTCTGCTACTCAAGCTAAAGGGATAACTGTTAGACTATATGTGCATCAGGAAGGTGTAAAAAGCATTTTGCAAGAGGGTTACACAACTGTTTGCTAGACAGCAGCAGAATTTTAGACATCTGGAATACTAGGGTCTGATTCTGGTCTGGGAAGAAAGTATAGTGTAGTCTTTAGATCACTTATTATGTACTGCATAGACAAACCCTGGATTTAACACATTCATTCTGAGACACAGTATCATTGCATGGATAAGACTGCCATAATTGAGATATAGGTGGGTTCTATTCACAGATTTGCCAGAGGAAACTTTATTATAATACCAGAAAGAGAGAGGCAGGAGAACTTTTATGCACATATATATATATTACTGTTGTTTAATGACATTCAAATGACTGTACAGATTAGAGGATTTTTTCAATGTGAAACATTAGTTGGAGTCATAACCCTCATTCCTTCCATAAAATCTTAAGCAAAGATGAACATAGGAATTTAAAATATAAGATCAGTATATAGTTTTGTTCCATAAGAAAAACTGAGTTTGGTGTGTTGTTCACAAACACTGCTACACTGATTTGTGAGAGAAAATATATTTATATAAGAAGTTAAAAACTAAGTACGGAGGGGAGAAAACTCTTAAATTCCTTTCTTGAAACTATGCAGACAGAGCTTACTGAAACCAAATACGATTTAGAGCTGTTTCCAGTAATAACAAAATCTCTCTAACAAGAGTATTTAGTGCTTGCTTCCATTGCTGTATTAATTGGAGAGAAATAAAGAGTTTTACAAAGGTGAAAACAGCAGTACTTCATACTGCTTTATCAATTTGTGGTGATTCTAATTATTTCTTCTAACAAGTCAGCAATGTGTTATCTCATCAGCAGACCTGCATTAATGGCAGCCAGTTTCTAATCAGATGTTTCCACCAGCTAGCGCTTGGTGTTCAGAGCTCCTTGGTTCTTGTCCTGACTCTGCTGTTTGGCCCTGGGATTAAGTTAATCTCACATGGTTAATTTGTTTATTTGTATAATGGATATAAGAATTATTTACTTTACAGAGGCACAATGAAATTTAAATCATGTTTGGAAAATGAATCAAGACACTCCAATAAAAGTCCCAACAGAAGTATGAAGTATTTTTGCTACAGGTTTATCTACAGAAGATACATTTTAAAGGAGATGAAGTGCTCATTAAGGCCCTGGTCCTGCAAATACTTATGCACATGTTTAGTTTTTGGTGTGGTCTACATTGGCAGATGTAAAGCGCTGTCAGTTACAGTGCTGCTCATAGAGTGCAGCAGTGAAACTGCAGGGCTGGAGCGATGAGTGCCAGAAAGTTCCATCCATGCAATTCCCTCACCTATAGACTCTGCCCCTGCAGCTCCCATTGGCCAGGTCAATGGGAGCTGCAGGCGGTGATGTCTGAGGTGAGTGCAAGGCAGTGCACAGAGCCATCTGTCCCAGCCTCTCCCCTCCCCAGGGCCTGAGCCACCAAACCAGAGCTGCCCCAGGTAAGCACCCCAATCCCTTCTCCAGCCCTCAGCTCCCTCCTGCACCATAGCTCTCTCCCAGATCCCATGTCCCCATCTTCTGCTCCATCCCTGAGCCCCTCTTGAACCCTAACTCCCACAAACATCCTGCACCTCCACGTCCTGCATCCTTCTGTACTCCAAACCACTTGGCCCCAGTGTGTGGAGCTCACTTTTGCATCCCAAACACCTCATCTCCAGCTCCCTCCCTCCCCTCCCATCCCCGAGCCTGCATCCCCTGTCGGAGCCTTCCCACCATCCTGTGCCCAATCCCCTGCCTCAACCCACAGTCCCCTCCCACTCTCTAAACTTCTCAGTTTTGACTTACCTAGGATACCCCATAAAATCTAATAATCCCAGGCTCCCAGAAGTGTTGATCCTGCCCTGAACAGGGCAAGAAAATCCTATGAAGCAAAGAAGAAAGTTAAATAGACAAGATGTGGTTTATTGCTAGTGCATTGTACAGTTTTCATTAGGTGCTGTTGAAGATTATAATAAATGTGCTGTGGATAAGAGCTTTGTCCTTAAAACTATATAGATTCCATTGTGGATCCAAACTCAGTTTTATATAGATTGTTTGTTCGTTTTTATTCAGAAACTGTAGATTGCTCTATATCAATCTGTGGGAACCAACCATTCTCCAACCCTCGTGCTCATGGATTATATTGTTACTTGATCATTCTTTAAGGCTTGAGTTTGTTCTAATGTTAGCTAGCAATTCTGAAAAGATGTCATGAGTAGCTTTTATTTAGTATTAAGGGAATTTGTTTACTTTGCTTTCAAACATACTTTCTTTTTGTGTGTGACATTCTAGAATTAGTTCAGGATTCGTGAAGTGTGCTACATTGATATCTGTAGAGACTGCAGGTCTGAACCTTTCCACACAGCACACAGGGCTATACAGTGACTCAACCTTTCCTACACCCAACTTGCCAATTTACCTCAGCCCTGAAGTGCAAGGATCTCCTCTGCAGGTAAATCAGTCTCCAGGGCTAATCTTTGGCCTTTTTGCTTAGGACCCCAAAAATTAGTGCCATTTTTTGTAGTATGTTTTTGTGAAGTTTGCTAAAGGTGAAATCCTGGCCCCATTGAAATCAATGGGAGAGTTGCCATTGATTTCAGTGGGACCAAAACGTCACCCTAGATCTTAACTGACACTACCAATTCATTATATTATAGGTCACTAGGTAGCTCTCATATAATAACAAATTACTTGGCACAAGAACAAGCCATTGACCCAGTAGAGAAATGGAAGTTCTCTACCTGCTGAGAGAGTTTAGATTTAAATCGCTCATTGACTGGCATTCATATTGGTCAGCAGTTCTAGTTCTAAAGCACTGTGAAATGGGTTTCTTCTCTCCAATGAGCTATTTTTAACACATGTTATCTTCCCTGTCTTTTAGCCAGTCCATGTTGTAGATTTCTGGATGATGTCATGGTGATTTCCATGCTATACCTGAATTTTGCTGGGTATAGCATGGAATGCTTTTAGAATTCCATCTTATAAAACTGCAGCCCAGGGCTTGGTTTATCTTTTTAGCTATATTATCGCTTCCCGAGAGAGATTCTGTGTGGCCAATCAAAGCATTGCTGTGGGTGTTCAGGAATTGTACTGTTTCAAAAAATTACTGAGTAATAGGATAGTTTGAATAAATACTCCATTCCTATTTTATGCGAACAAGTTTGCCATAAGCAATTTAGCTTTCATCTCCATCCATCTCACAGCTAGTTTGTTTTCCCTCACAGGGCAGATTGTTAACTATCATGTGTCATTTGTCATCTGTTGTGATGTCCGTCTTTATGATATTTGCATGAATGCTCATCACAAGTCTTACTGGTTTAATATTATCACATTCTGTGAAATTCTAGTCCTTGGTTCAGAATTTACCTTGTCTATCAAAAACTAAAAATCCCTCTTAGTTTACATTCTGTCCAATAACATGTTCTGGTTTTTAACTAATAGCTGGTTCCATCCATACAATAGAAGCTCAGACTACTGGTTTGTGGGAGGTTTTATCTGTACTATTTTAACATTTTTCTTCTTACTTAACTAGGTCACAATCCCTACAGTGTTCTTAATTTCTGCTTTCTCTTTCTTTAATATTTTTCTTCACACTTCTGCAAGGCTTTTTTTTTTTTTTTTAGAACAGGTATTTGATCCGCTAATTAATGGTCTCTTTTTAAGAGAGAGTTTCTGTCTGTTCCTTAGCCAACTTGCATTTGTGTCTTGTTCAGTTCCTTCTTCTGTGTAGTTGTATATATGCTTTTTTAGAGTAAATTTGATCTCAGATAATATTAATTGTGCTTCCTAATGATTTTTTGCTGTTGTCTTATACCACCTCTTATAATAACTAGTTCTGCTATGAAGTTGCATCCATCATGTCCATCCCCTCTGCCTCAGTGCAGAGGGCTGGACTAGGTGACATCTCGAGGTCCAACTTTACATTTCCATTATTCTGTTATGTCATCTTAATTAACCTGGGTATATTTGTGTAATTTTTTGCTCTGGGTCCGTATTTCAAATGCTGCAAAGTTCTGGGATTTTCTGTTCAGCCTTTAAAGAGAAACAAGGCACTGGGGGCTCTGGCAAGCAGATATAAGAACCTAGAGAGAAAATGGGTAACAAAATTCAGATCCCAACCTCCTCTTACCCCCTACTTCAGATGAGAAAGAGTTCAGATCTATCTAGAATTGAGAATTTCCCACATTTATTCAGTGCATTTTACTTTTGAGGATGTTTTAATAAGGCACCATTAAGATGTGAATTAGCCCCATAATGTCTGGGTGTATTATATAATACTGGAAGGACCTGCTGTTCCAGTTCCTAGGTCAAGGGAACGCCAAAGGAGTAAGCAAACAAAAGTTCGCTCTCTTGATTAATACATTAGACTGCTTCTGCTGGAAAAGTATTTCTCTCAGTGTCTAGAAAAAATGTAATCAGTTGTGGACAATCTACTGAATACTGACATCTGTATATTTGTTTCAATTATATGGACACATTCAGTGCTGCAGCACTATATATGTCCAATCATTAGAAGTATATAATGTATTTTGTTTTAATGGCAACTTCTTAACCAAGGTCTGTGCAGGATGCAGGCCTCCCCAAGCATCCTGGTCAAAAAATGGAACTGCCATTGGCCTTAGGCACAATTGTTTGGTTGATTGAGTTATTGGGTTTTATATTCTAATACAAATACACAATAACTGATTCAATGTCCTATTTTTATTCACTTTTAAGTCTTTTTTTAAAAGTTTAATATGGATGTCAAATTTTCAAAACCATTTAAACTACAGTATGAATTAGTTGTAGTACAAATAACATTGTAAATGTTTTGTTATCTTCTAAGATAACAGATTCCAAAGGGATAGGTTATGTGATCACTGAAGTCAGGAATAAATCACATGTTGGAAGTGAAGGGGGGGAACTAGTACAACTCTCTTTAGAGTGGACTGTTGCTTCCTTCTGTGTATGTGAGTGTTTTTGTTTAAACATGAAAACAAAATAATTGATTCCCCAGTCTCTAGTTTCTGTTTCTTGAAAGCACATTCCCTCCCTGATGCACAGGAAGTATGGCAGACTAATGAAGAAAATTATGGGAGCCCTTCCAAGGGAGTGGAGAGATGCATATCTTTATTCTTTCAGTACATAGCACATTTAGAGCAAGCTATTTCACAAAACAAACAAGACCCACTGGTCTCCCAGAGTATGAGTGCAGGCATCCATGAATACCATGTTTTGCACAGCTGCATTTTCTCTGAGAGTGACATTTTTGTTCATGCACTTGTGTTAGCTGTTTGAACTCTGACTGTGTACTTTGGCTGAAGTTGACAGAATGATATATTAGAAAGTCAATGACTTCTTCCTATTTCCACGTAGTACCTTATGGAACAGGTAACTTAAACAATAAGGTTTTTAGGCGTTACCGTGGAAGCACATTTTTGTCATTTTGTTTTATTATAGTAACATGCATAGTATATTCTATGGTTTATTTGCTTTTTCATACATACATAATTGTTTCTTCCCTTAAAGTTGCCAACATGTCTCAGAGCAAGGGATCACCATTTTACCCACTAAAATCATCTCAAGGCATCTTCTTTAATTTTACATGGGGGACAGTGAAGTCCAAAACATTAGAGAGACCGGGTGGACGAGATAATATCTTTGATTGGACCATGCTCTGTTGGTGTGAGAGACAAATTTGTTTTTCTAATGTTCTGGAACCAACACTTCATGTCCCAACACTGGCATTTAGAACCACTTGTATATGAAACATTCCAGTACAAGTTAGATTATAACCCATGCATGTCTATTTCTGTTCCATTACAACCAGTGAAATTAAATTCCTACTTTGAATTACTGAATACAGATAATACAAATGCTTTGACAACTGCAGTACAGATCCACCTATGAATTCATCTACTCAACCAAATATGTGAATTCATTATAAAGATCTGGGACTGTTTCTGGTTTGGAGTACTCAGATCTTTGTTACCCTTCCATTGATGACCTCATTTCATTTTGAAGTGCTACTCTGGGACTGAAAATATTGCTGTTTAGCCTATACTTTATGTATGAAACTATGAAATATCTGCTACTGAGTTATAATACTGTGCATTATCATTTTAACCACAGACCATGAATAATTGTAGGGGGGTTTTTTTTGTATTAAGTTGAATGGCTAATCATGTATGACTTGAGATAAATCAAT
>JANRFK010000875.1:4707941-4720182 GCA_030068395.1 Apalone spinifera
CCTCCCAGCTGCCAGCTGAGCGCTGGCTGCTCTAAGGCTGCCATGCCAGGTTACACGAGGCCCTCCCACCATGCAGCGAACTGCTCTTCCGCGTCTGGGAAGAGACTCCACCCCTGCCCAGTGCTGGTTTGCTGAGAGGTGGAGCAGGATACGCCTCTCCCAACAGCCGCGGTGGGAGGGTAGGCACTGGGTGGTGTATCCCAAACCCAGCCCCCAGAGCCACTGCAGCCTGGCAGCCAGCAGTTTGCAGACCAGCACCAGTTTGCGGACAGGCAGTTGGGAACCAGTGAGTTAAAGAATAATATTTTAGGGGAAGTGTGCATAGGATAGACTTTTCCATTTAATATCCACTGTCCAGCTAATCTAGCCTCTGAAAATTCCATTCAAGGTGAGCGTCTTTTAAAACAATCATATTCACATTTGGGACAGTTTTGTCTTCCTGCTACCGAGTAAGTGTGGCCAAGACACTGTGTGCTACTGCTGAAAGGGCTGCTAAATAATATGATGAGGAACCTATTGCTAAACCTCTCCAGCTTCAGCGAATGTGCTTGTCTTCTAACCGCAACCGAGACTTAATGATTTTACAGCAGAATCACAGTTACTGCTATACCTATGGAGTCAGGTCCTACAAGGGCCACTTTCCCACCATTCCCTTGACTCCACCTTGCAACATGGGATGCTTTGTGACAGCATGATCATAGGTGGGGCTGGTCACTCTGCCTCTTAGGAAGATTGCTCAACACTTCCCATTATAAGACCCTGTTTTCAGATTATTTAATATTGCCAAATAGGCCCAGCCATGCTAAACTTTTCTGAATGTGCACCCGGGGCTGGTTGTTGGGTTTTTTTTTAATTATTATTATTATTTTATTTTTAATTTCAACCAGAACAGTTCCGTCTTTGTGAGAACAAGGCTAAGGGAAAATATTGTTTGCCCCATTTTGAAAAAATCCTGGCAACCATGTCTTTGAAAAGCCCGTATGCTTTAGAATGGGGACCTACATTTCATAGTTGCCTTTGCGTCAAGGATGTGCCTTTGGCTGTCCCAATGAAAATCTGCCAAACTGCAATTTGCACATCCTTAGTCAAGACTTCAAGTGTAGCACCTAAAACCTCTGGAGATTCCATCCTCACTTGTCATCGCTCCTTTATGGAGCTGTACCAGTTTACATTAGTTGATAAGCTACACAGACACCAAGAGAGGCATGACCCAAAGGAATTCACACTATTTATAATGACCATTCAACTGGGATTAATACAGCTGGTCATTAAATATCTCCATTGCTCCATGCAAATGTACAGTAACTGAGAAGTCAGAGTATCTGGTGATGAAACAGAGGGGGAAAAACATGTAATAGGACATTTTGTGTACATCTATACAGCAGCGTTATTTAGAAGTAACATCCATTATTCCAAAATAACTATGCAAGTGTCTACACAGCTAGCCCGTTATTTCAAAATAATGGGTGGCTTAGTCTGGCGTTTGTAAACCTCATTCCACAAGAAATAACACCTCTTCCAAAATAGCTATTTCAGAATAGCAGTAATGTGGACGCTCCACTGCTGCTATTTCGAAATAGCTCCCCCCCCCCCCAGGCCATCCAAAGTAATTACTCCCCAGTCCTTTCTGGGGCTCTAAATCAAGGTAGCGCATCCACATTAGGGGAACCTGCCTAAGACTAATTTCCAGGCTTCCCTGTAGTGCAGACGCACTATTTTGAAATAAGCTGTTTCAGTGTATTTCTTCCAGAATAGCTTATTCCCAAATAATCGTGTAGTGCAGAGGAAGCCTTCTATATGGGTTGCTTTATTCTTACATCTCCTTCTCTGCTGGCTCAGCTAATTTATACAGAACTCTGGTACCAGTGTTGTTTGCTGTCTTTACAGAAAACTTCAGTGAGAGCTTTGGTCAAGTAAGGACTGAGGATTAAGCCTTGTAATTGTTTGCTCAGACTTTCCAAAACAGCCCAAATCACGTTTATTTCCTTTTACCAGCCAGCTGGAAGGACATAGGATTTCCTCCTCAGGACGCTTATCAAACATGAATAATGTTTACTAATTTACTAGTGCTGTACATCTCTGGTCCTGTACCTACCTTTCTCTGAGTATGAGCAGCAGGTTCTCCTGCATAGCAGAAAAGGACAGTTGGCTTTTCTAACATTAATTACTCCTCAAATGTATTATTAACTGGTTAACTATTGAGCAAATGTAGAAGGCCTAGGTCATATTGCCTGCATGGTCTACATACTAAACAACAGTGGTCTCCATTCTCACTGTAGGATTCAAACATCTTATTGATGGCAATGGGAACTCCTCCAAACCCTGTGGTGGGAGAATGAAGCGTAATATATTAATTAATGTTCTTTCTAGACATAGAAGTAGATTTGAGGCTGGGAGCCAAGAATTAGCAAAGATTTAATTTTGTTTTGTTTTACTTTTAATTGAAGAGTTTGTCAGATTTCACAAAGCAAAATAAATATGGCACTGAGTATCTGAATTGCATCTTTCCAAGATTCAGTTTTGGTTAGAGCATTTTGTGTTTGTAATATTAAGCAGTTTTGAACTTTGGGATGTTCAACGAGTTTAGGTGTCTCACGCTTGTGTTTCTTACAGATCAATAGAAAGCCTGAACAGAGTTTTAGTGGTATGATCCTGCTGGCAATACCTATTTGTTTCTCAGCATAAATACACCCACTGGCTCTTGGCCTGAAAACTGTAGTTAATCTGTCATAATCCTTTCAAAATTCTTCTCTTCAGAGGCTGTTGAAAATACTTAGCTTTTCCAAACTCACTAGGGATAGTATGTATGCTTATATTTTTCTCAAGAAACCAGATACGTTCCCATCCAGCGTGATTGTAGCAACTTTTCAGAATTCTGCAGAATCCACATCAAATAAGTCGGTAAGGTGCCTATTTTCTGACAGTGGATGTGTCTGCTTAAGTATTTGCACTGGATTATAATCAAGCCCTGTGTAAGAAGATTAAACAGACAAGGGCAGTGAAACTTCAAAGACTGACCGAACACGCTTTGTGAGTTTTTATTCCGTTGATCTGTAATGCCTGCTTTTCCCTTCCTCTCATTAGCATTGAAAAATAAGCCAACAGTGCGTCCTATATTATTTTGTATGTGGTGTATTTGAAATGTGGGTGTGCAATGCTTTTTTTAGTGCAGTGGCAGAAAACAGACTTTATTAAAAATAGCTATAACATAATGAATGCACAGCTGGGAATTCAGATAGACCGTAGCGCTCACTTTAGAAATGTAACTGTAAAACATTTCCTTTTAGACATAAATGAGGAACAAAGAACCTTAGACTTCATGGGTACGTCTAAACTACATGGCTCCGTCAACAGAGCCATGTAGATTAGTTTACTCGACAAAGGGAAATGAAGCAGCGATTTAAATAATCACCGCTTCATTTAAATCAAAATGGCCACCGCGCTGTGCTGATCAGCTGTTTGTCGGCACAGCGTGGCAGTCTAGATGAGGATCTACCAACCCCAGAACCCTTCGTCTGCAGATCCCTGTCTAGACTGCGGCACTGTGCTGATAAACAGCTGATCGGCACAGCGTGGCAGCCATTTTTATTTAAATGAAGCGGTGATTATTTAAATCGCCACTTCATTTCCCTTTGTCGTCCTGCCTCATCTACATGGCTCCGTCAATGGAGCCATGTAGTCTAGATACACCCCATGGTGTTGCCCCAAATGGTGTAGACAAGTACAGCACATGTGAATGTGAAACGGGTTGCTAGAGCAGTGTAGGCCACAATCCGGGTTCGTTATGTGGCCCATGAGACATTTTGTTTACCTTTGCCCATGTGCAGGGCTGCCAGATTCTTCTGGTTTCCATCCACATAGGTTTTTTCCTACTGGTAATACTAAAGAGACATGCACATAAAGCGAAGGCATGTTAAGTGAGGTGCACGCTGATTGTGCACAGCATTGACTGTGAGAGCCGTGCGCTCCCTTCTGCAACCAATTAAAATACTGCTATTGTTCAATCAGCACACCCCACAAATTCACAAGCACAGTTAGCGAAAATTATCCAGTCCCGGTAGATCATCTTGGTTACAACATTCTTGTGGCCCACTGAAATGACAGAAAACTACTCATGTGACTCACTCACTAGCCTAGATTGCCCATCGTTTTGTTAGAGATACGTGATTTATCTCTTCTGGGAGAATGGTTATGTGCATGTGCCCGGATTTACCTTATACAAAAAAGGATAAGTCCAGTGAAAAACATTGTTGAATCTGTATCATAAAGCACCAGTACCTATACACATGAACAATGGCAAAACAGGCTACTGAACTGGAAAACTGGTTGTGTTGGCTGTAATCACTAGGCTTGACAGCCTCACAGAGCCACATTTCATCTATCATTCAGTTTGTGGTGCTCACAGCTTGCCAATGGTTGATTCAGAAAGACTGACCATTTCAAAATGAAGATAGCAGCAATATGTTACAGTGATGGCTCAGAATAATAAAAGGAATGGATTTTACACAGTTGATTCAAAACCACCAGTTGTAATGTGCTCCAAAATGCTGGCTGCTGCCAAGAGCACGATGTTTTCAAAGTTATTGTGATGTTTAAAAAGGGAACATTGGATTGGATTGTGGATTTTTGGAGAGAGAAAAATTGAAGCCTGGAAAACACAACAAAGAGTTGTTTATTCAGATTGGAACCGTCAGTAGGAGTGCCCTTCAAACTTCTTATCTGGTATTTGTGCAGTCCTGCAATTGCAAAAAGTCACTTAACCTTACAGAAAATCTTAGGCATTCCTTCATAATATATATGGTTTTAAAAGTTACAGAGGCTGTGAAACAGCTATGTTTTCTCATATAGCTCTGGTCTTATGCCATAAAATCAGCAAACTGATTGCAAAATGCAGAAAAAGTGATTAAATAGTAATTCAGTTTCATTGATATCCATTGTCTTTGCTGCCACAAACCTTTGAGCTATGTTTCCGTTGGTACTATTGCAAAAGACTTGCTGTCTTGTTAAGCTGTGCCAAACACATGTAAGGAGAATGTTTATTTAAAAAATTAAGAAAACAAATATTTCCATGTTCCTTGGGAGCGGCATATTGCAATTGACGTGGATAGTGTCAAAGCAATGTCTGGAAAGGGATACGTCTCTAGGAGATTCTGACGCACAGCACTGTATCTAATGCCTGAGGGCTGCACTGCTTCAAATGCCATCATATTCCTGATGCTAAGAAATACCTGTAAGCTTGTTCCATGTGGTTCATGAAGCTGTAGTGAATTCCATTAAGTGCTGCCTAATGCATTGTTGACTTTTGCAATGTTCTATGATGGTATGGGTTGGGAGCAACTCCTATCAAAATAAAGGGAAGTAACACTTACTTGATCCATTGATAACTTGACTGTTTAAAATAAGAACAAAATTACAGCCTTTCCTGAATGGCCAGCTGTCACTCCTGGTTGGTTATTTAAGTAATTATTCTTTGCTAGCATGCTTGTGCTTCTGTGGGCACTTTAATTAAGTGAACTCATCTCTCCAGGAACAGAATATGAATTTAATCCAGAAGACAGGCTTAGCTATATCCTTGAATTGTGACTCTGGTTAACATTTTGTACCTCTTTAAAATCAAAACAAAGATTTGCCTGCTCAGGGCTGAGGTTGTGGATTTTGAAAAAGAGGATCACAAGCCCAGAGTTTAGGAAGCTGTGGTGGGTAGCTCTTTTTGAGATGCACTGCATTCTTTTTCAACTCTCACTGAATTATGTTGCTGCAATGGATTTTCTAATTGCATTGCACCGAACCGTGGCATTGTTTCACTCACGTTCCGTTTGTGTTTGAAAAACATTGTGAACTTGGTATGATGTGTTCTGGTTTATGTTCACCGAGAAAATGGTCCACACAATTCCAATTTATCTTTAGTAATTAGCATCCTTCTTCCCTGCACCCACTACACCACCATGCCTGGGTAGAAGAGATCGTATTTTCCCTGCTAGAATTTAAGGAGTCTAGCCTCCTGAAATGCATATTGTAAATATCTCATAGCTTTGATGGCCAAATATTTCAAGAAAGAAACTAAGTAGTAAATATTTTGCTGTATCAGCCACTCAGCGACTATATCAATGTCTTATTTCTTATTTCAGGGTCAAAAGGCTTGGATTGAGAAGACCTTTTCAAAAAGAGAATGCATCTACATAATTGCCAACAACAAAGATGTTAACAGGTGACAAATTTTAAGCTTTTACTTTAGTAGATAAAACACTAATCACAGAAGTCAGTGGAGTTGTTCTGAATTCCCATGATGTAGCTGAGTGCTGATTTTTATTCATTATCCTTGACTGAAAGAAGGCAAGCGAGCAAAAGTGAGACAGCAGGTTTGTCCACACAGAGCAGTAGTGTACACTGGGCTGGAGGGAGACAAGATTTCTATCCTCTAAAAAAGTGGGTTTCAGTGTGTGCCTAGGTATGGCTCATAGAAGGTATTTCAATGACTTGCAGAAAGTCCTAGAAGCTAGATACAAAATAGGTAGGTTCATTTGTGTCTGAAATCTAATGTTTTTGTTTCTGGTGGAATTTGGTTATTTTTTTAAGGGGGACACAATCAGATATTGGTGACAATATGTTCATCGTCAATGCCAAATCTAATTTTGGTTTCAGGTGCTGCTGTGGCCAGCTTATTAGTCAACATATTCCAATTCCTCCAAGTACAGCAACTAACAAAAATGGAGAGGAAACAAAGCAATTGGAACCTCAGCCAGAAAAATGGTCTGTCAGTAAGCACACCCAAACATGTCCAACAGATGCCTATGGAAATCTTGAGTTCCAGGGAGGTGGACATTCAAATAAGGCCATGGTAAGGAATGGAATACATCCTGTACAAACATCTGTCATCTAGATCCCCACCTCACTGAAGGCCTCATCCAAGCTTGACAATGTTAGAGGCTAGAATTCTGTGTCTTTCAGAAGAGTAGGTATAATACACATAGCTGCAGTCCAAGCTTTCCCACTGAAGCATTCCTCTGTGCCAGGTCTCTGTTCTAGAAGGAGCCACTCGTGAAGTTGGTGCCTGTGCACTTTTATCCTGCGGCCTCTCTCTTTACGACTGCCAAGTGAAATATTCTTGGGGTTCAAAGGAGAACAACATATTGCAAAACTAAAAAAAGTTACAGAAAATAAACACGTGTAGCTCTCCTATCCCCATGTAATAGAATGTCAGTAGTTTAAAAAAAATAGATCATGATTTTAGAAGTAAATATATTTACTTCTAAAAAATGAGTAGTCCTGTGGCACAAGACTGCTTATTGTTTTCCAAGTTACAGATTAACATGGCTACCCCTCTGAGATTCTATAATATAAAAAGCAATGCTTATGTTGATAGAAAAACTAACAAAACAATGAAATAGGATAAAATGTTGCATAAGCCCACTACTGGCAGTATGGAGAAGGACTCTTGTTTGGTAGTTAAAACAGGATTGGATGAAAATCAAAAAAACCCCATGATCTTTTTAGAGAGGTAATTTCCCCGAGCTTAAATTCCTAACAAGAACTTCCCCTCTCCAAGCCAAACTGGGGCTTTTAAAATATTGGCCTCTTTTACCCATAGATCAGGATTCCAAGTCCGGAAGGAACCACTGCAACTATGTAGTGTGACTTCTTATATAACATGGGCCATAGAACTCCACATCAAAATTCCTAGAGCATGTCTTTTAGGAAAACATCCAGTTTTAATTTTAAAATTTGCCAGTGATGGAGAAACCACCACAATCCTTCATATATTGCTCCATTGATTAATTCCTCTCATTTAATAGAATGCCAGTAGTTTAAAAAGAAATGTCATGATTTTTGAAGTAAATATAATATACTATATATTATAATATAGGTATTAAAAATGTACACCTTATTTCCAATCTGAATTTATCTAGCTTCAACTTCCAGCATTAGATCATGCATTATATCTTTCTCTGCTAAACTATCCAATATTTATTTCCTATGTAATGCATGCCACATTCTCAGCTCCTCCACAGTGGAGCAATGCAACTCAGGCTTACTAATTCTCCTCATTACCAGCAGTATAGAAACACTGTGAGACTTTGGTTGAAAAACATTAAAATCCTTCCTTGTGCACGTTAGATTTGTTGATTCCTCAGTTTTTAGTCAATGGAAGCTATTACAAATAAAATAGCACCATAATATTAAGACATTGCTATCAACTATTTTGCAGTATATCCGTGTGTCATATGACACGAAACCGGATTCTCTTCTTCATCTCATGGTGAAAGATTGGCAACTGGAACTTCCCAAGCTTTTAATCTCTGTTCATGGGGGCCTCCAGAATTTTGAATTGCAACCTAAATTGAAACAAGTATTTGGGAAAGGCCTGATCAAGGCTGCCATGACAACAGGAGCCTGGATTTTCACTGGAGGAGTTAGCACTGGTAAGAAATTACCATCTTCTGAATTGTATTTCTGGAGTAAATGTTTCTGCATGTGGTCTTTCTTAGGCCAGGTCTCCACTACACAAGAAAGTCGACTTAAGATACACAATGTCAGCTTTGAAAATAGTGTAGCTGGGGTTAATATGTCTTAAGTAGAATTTCTGCAGTGTCCCTATTGTAGGAGCTCAATGGGAGAATTTGTCCCGTCGACTTCCCTTAGTCCTCACAACTGCCAGAAATTGCCAGAGTCAATGGAGAAGCCATCAGCAGTAGATTTTGGTGGTCCTGGAACTTACAGGTTAGGATGAGTTCTTGAACCAACAGACAGACAAATTCTCTCAAATACATAGTAGAAGATTGTCAAACCTGAATCATTCTCTTGGCTGTTCTCTGAACCCTCTCCAATTTTTTGAAATCCTTCTTCAATTGTGAACACTGGAACTGAATAAAGTATTCCAGCAGTAATCATATCAGTGCCAAAACCAGAGATCCTATAACCTGTCCTACTTCTATGCACAAGTCCCCTGTTTATACCTCCACATTAACCCTTTTGGCCATAGCATTGAACTGGCGGCTCTTGTTCAACTGAATATTCTTCATGATCCTCAGGTCTTTTGCAAAAGCATTGTTTCCTCCATCCTATAGACATGGCCTGTGCTGTTTGTTCCTGGATGTAATGACTTTATATTTGGCTGTATTGATCGTATAACTGACATGGTTAGGTGACACCGTCACTGGACCTAACCATATTAGTTATATGATCAAGGACACATATTCCTGTTCATCCGGAAATATAATTTATGCCATCATGTGCCAACAGTGTCCTTCTGCTATGTATATTGGACAGACTTCTCAGACACTTCGCCAAAGAATTAATGCCCACAAATCAGACATCAGACATCTTCACAAGGAAAAACCTGTCAGTTTACATTTCAGCCTACCTGGACATAGTCTTAACAACCTTACTATATGCATCTTACTTCAAAGAGACTTTGACACCAGATTCTAGAGAGAAACTTCAGAACTTTAATTCATGCTTAAATTTGACACTTTATGAATGGGCCTTAAAGATGCTAATTACCTTACACATTATAAAGACAGCTTCCCCACTTATCACCCTTAATTAGCCATTTATTGACTTATAAACAGCTATTCCCTCCTTCCTTCTCCCTCGCCCCACCTTCTGTTCTAAATCTGATTTGTCAGTTTAATAATGTGTTCACTTTTTTTATTGTATTCCTTTGGTATATATGGTCCTGCCATTTCTCTTTCAGTATATGATCTGAGGAAGTGGGTCTGACCCACAAAAGCTCATCACCTATTAAACCATCTTGTTAGTTTTTAAAGTGCTACATAGTTTTTCCTTTTGTTTTAGCATGATCAGACTAACACGGCTACCTCTCTACTACTATTCAACAAAATGAAGAGACAATATACGATGAAGTGCAGTGTTATAATAAAGTTTTCTCTCATTTCTCACATCTATATATATATATATTAGAGATTTGTGCATCTGTCTGTCTGTGAGTCCATCTGTCTGTATGCGAGTCTCCTAAACCGTAAGAGCTAGGGCCACCAAATTCAGTATGCAAGAGAGGCTGGGAACCATGTCCTGGCCCTGGACAGGGTGCAGCCCTGCAGGCTGCGGGGTGGGAGGGGGTTGCTGGAGGCTGGTGTTGACCCCTGGAGCTTCCCCTCCCTAGCAGACAGTCTGTAGGCCGTGGGGAGGGGGAGTGCTGCAGGCAGAGGGCGGTTCCCCAAGCCTGCCCCCACCACGGACAGGCTGCAGGCCACCAGAGCCTGCCCCCTCCCACGCTCATGGACAGCCTGCAGGCCATTCATTTTTTTTTCCAAAAAAAGACTGAGTTAAGGATACAAATATGCTGGGTAAATCTTCTAGTTTTTTAACATTTAAATGGACCTTATCAAATTGAAACTCATATTTCTCTCCAATGTCAAATATGCTATTTCTTTTAGTTACAAGTAGCACATAGATTGCTGGAACTGAAAAAAGTTAGCAAAAACTTGTTGCAATTTTTTGTTTGTAAACAGATCAAGGGAGCCGAAAACTGTTTTATAAAAAGGAAAAAATGATTATTTTTTTTAAATTTCAAAGTACATGATTTAAAGGATGTGTTATCAGAAACTAGAGTTTTCTGAGAATAGTTTCAAAAATGTGTGTGTCTTTCAAATACTATGAAGTTTGAAAAAGAGTATGTAAGTACTTGTCAGCATTTCAGCATAAGCCTCTGAAGCATCAAGAAGGAATTTAAATGAATTGTACCTTAGGAGTAATTCGCCATGTGGGAGATGCTTTGAAAGATCATTCATCCAAGTCCAGAGGACGAATCTGTGCCATAGGAATTGCACCATGGGGCATTGTGGAAAATAAGGAGGATCTGATTGGAAAAGATGTAAGTCTCTTCTCTTTAAGAAAATTATCATGTAATGGGATATCAACTGTGTAACAAAATGCCTACTTCATCTTTTTGCACTTCTTGTGTATTTGCGTATTTCCATTTCCAGCATATTTTTAGAACTAAAATTAATGTACATTGTTATATCTAATTCTCAGTCTGATTCTGCTCCAAATGTTTTGCTGAGGAAAGTAGGAAGAAGGTAACAGTGGTAGAGGCATTTGCTCCATGTACAAAGAGGAAAGGAAGAAGGTGAAGTTGATAACTTACCTTTAGTCTCTTAATGGAGACATGAGAGAAGGCTAAATTGTCATCAGTATCCTAAGGGTTAATAGATGTTGGCTGATTATAGTTTTGAATTCCAGCATATTGCACATGATTCTGTGACCTCCAATAGTTACTGTTGATGGCACAAAGGACAATTCATGCAATCTATGAAGCTCATTCTGTTTTCTGCACAGTCACAAATATAATAGACGTGTTATATGTAGACACTGCCTGTGTCCTTTTGATTTCTCAGGAACAGTTTTTTAATAAAGATATACTTATGTTTTATGCATTTCATTTGCTGCCCTTTCAGTACAAAATAAGTATAGCCTGTGTAGCTAAAGAGGTATTATTTTAGTGCAAATAGGAAGGGCCTGTTTTTGTGTACTGGAAAGTGTTGAGTTCTAAACCCGATGCTGAAATTTTTGTAGAAATCCTTGGTGCCCATACATGAGCTACACAGATTGGCACTCAGCAGCTGAATATGAATTACTCAGGGCTCCAGGTGTTCAGAAGAAAATTTTGTCAAATTGGGTGAGGAAACTACACAATACAGTGGTTATGGAGAAGGTGTTTTTAGCATTTGTAAAGGAGCAAGTGAGAAATCCTTTAGTTACTGGTCAGACAGCTAAAGATAGGCTGTTCTTTATTTCAGATTATAAAGGCCTTTATTGTTAGATTCTCTTCCTGGTGCTGCATGTTGTTATGTTGAAAATTGTGGCTTTGGGTTTGTCACATGTGTATATAGTAGCAAGTAAAGCCTTTTTCTTCATCTTTATGCATGCATCCTTTTGACAGGTATCAAGAGTTTATCAAACAATGTCAAATCCTCTAAGCAAGCTCTGTGTTCTCAACAGTTCTCATACACACTTCATTCTAGCGGACAACGGCACACTTGGTAAATATGGAGCTGAAGTTAAATTGCGACGTCAACTGGAAAAACACATCTCCCTTCAGAAAATTAACACACGTAAGTGCAGTGGGAGACATTAGACAAACTGTGAACATGAATGAGGTGGGGTTTTTTAATTGTATTGGATTGAAATTTAGATTTTTGTACCAGCCGCTGAAACTTGATCAGGTCAGTGTTAACTGGAACAAAAATATGTGTTGCCTGGATTGCTAACAAAGAAGGCT
>JANRFK010000875.1:4734879-4746249 GCA_030068395.1 Apalone spinifera
TCTGATAGTCCGGCATATCTGATAATCCGGCACCCCCTGGGTCCTAAAGGTGCCCGATTATGGGAAGTTTACTGTACTTATATCCATTTTGCACTCCAGTTCACTGCCACTGAAGTAGTATTTCCTAACTGAGCATGCATTTATTAGTACTTGAAGCACTGACTATAAGGAAGTCAGTATTCCCTAGATCCCTTCATCAAATTTCCTTTTCAGAAAGTTTGCACATCAAGTTTGAACAGAATGTGTCACCTTATTGTTTTAAATGTAAATGTGTTTAATAAAATACATTATAAAGCATATTGTTCTTTCTCAGTTCAGCCCTGCAAAATCCTATGCACTCTGGCCCTGATCCAGAAAAGCACTCACATGTATGTTTAACTTCCCATTGACTTCAATGGACTGCTCTTGGACTTAAGTGTTTGGCTGGATCAAGGCCAGAATGCTCAGCATCTGGCAGGTTTCGGTTCTCTGTTTGCAATGAGGTATCTAATGATGCTAAGCTGATACAGTCAGAAGAAATCTTGCCTTTCTTATAGTGCTTTGGCACTTCTGTTTCTAATGCCAGCCAGAACCCAGAAGGGCAGAGATTCAAATATGAAAAATAATGGGGCAAAATTAAATATGCTTTTTTCCCAAACTTTTTTCTTGTTTGGTGAAGTTCTGGTTAAGGTTCCAATTGGTTCTTGTTTTAGCCACTTACCCCTTTGAAAAAGGGCTGTGAACAACTGCCTTGGCAAGGCTTTGTGGGAATACAGGGAGTGTTCTCTTTGTGAGCCTCCAAAGGCTCAGTGCACCCCAGAGGAGGTGAGGAGATCCAGCGAGGAGAGAGTTCTTGGTTTGAAGTGGGATACGAGCAATCCCATCCAAAGAGTGTACTCTCCACTCATATGTTTTGGTTTGGAATTGTGCCACCACAGGCAAATCCCTCCTGGAGCTCTTCACCATCCCCAACCTAGGTCACTGAAGGCATGTGGCAGTCACACCCATACCTACCTGCTTGGGGAAAGAGAAGGTTATTTTGAGAGGAGAAGCACAGGAAAGCAAGTTTGAAGAAGACCTTCCCAAGGAACTTGCTTTATTAGGACACTCTTTTGCACTTTTAACTCAGTAGTAGATTTCATTGAGTAGAGAGAGTTGACCAGGACCTTGCCTTCGTCAAATTATTTGGAATTAAAAAATGTCAAATCATGAGAAGCTTCATTCACAGAGTAAAACTCAGACAGTAAATTGATTGAGGAGAGGGTGACTCAAGAATTCAGGTAAGACTGGCTGAACAGAGTGGTTATGTGCTTGACAAAGCAAGTCTCTTACCCTGAATGATTCTTTGATCATTCTGCTTACTTCCCTATAATAGATGTAAATTTTCCTTTTCCTCAATGTCATTATACCAAACACTTTTTTTCCTGTGTACAAAATTGATACCAGTTACTGAAAGTTGAAAGAATTTCCAGTCCTAAAGGTTGACACTCTTTTACACAATAAAAGGATACTTGTGGATGGAGAGGTCTGGAAACATTTTGTCTGCTGTTGTGGAATTATCATCATTTAAATGTTCACAGATCAGATTATCTGTTGGAATCCTACATTACATTGTTTTTCTTTCTGTTCTTTTTTTAAATGCAGAGCTTCATCTCAATTTCTTAAAGGCAGTAACTATTTTTTACAATTTTATAGCTATTAATAAGCAACTGAACCAAACATCAATACTAATATCCAATCTTGTATTACAAGAGATTTTCTCCAAGGTTCATTTAGCATTGTATTTTTTTCCAATGTATTATTTAACTTCACATCTCAAACTTGTGTGAATGATAACTTCAGTCAAAGAAATTTCATAATGGTTATTTCAGGTATTAGTGGACAATTCATACTACTGTAAAATACTAGAAATGGTTAGAAAACCATACAAAATTGGCACAATTTTGTCTTGTGTTTTTTGTCAAAATCTGAGATGTCAGTGAAAAAATTTCACCAAAATTTAAATTTTTTTAACCCGTTAAAAATGGTTAGTCAAAAAATAGGTTAAAGATATAAAAGTTTCACTCCTTTTTATTTATCAAAATTAGAAATTTCAATTAAAAAATATAACAGAAATTGCAAATTTAAAAAATTTTCACACAATATAGGAAATTTGAAATTTATCTACTCTTTTTTTTCCTCTCCCGTCTCTCCCAATATTTTATCTTTCCTTCATTTGTTCTAAGTTATGTTCCTGAGTGTGTTTGGTTTTACTCTCTTCTTTAGATAACTGTGTTCCGTATGGGTTCTGAAGGGCAACAGGACATTGAAATGTCTATTTTAACTGCTCTACTTAAAGGTGAGTGTTTATGCTGGCAACAAATAATGATGAACAAACCAACTGGAAAACCATAAATATAAATTCACACTCCCATCTCTGTGTCCTTTTTTTTCTGGGTTTTTTTTCTCTTCAGCATAAGGAAGTGAGTTGTAGCTCACGAAAGCTTTTGCTCTAATACCCTAATAAATTCGTTAGTCTTTAAAATGCCATTAGACTTCTTGTTGTTTTTGCTGAAACAGACTAACAGGGCTACCTCTCTGACACTTGCTCTGTGTGGGTCATTCTAAATGCCAAAGCTTTTGACTGTTCTGTTCTTATCAGTTCAGATGAGTAACCTCAAAGCATTTGGTGTCTGATAAAAGATGAGCCCAAAATGTAAGGTCAAGATGCATACTTTTTCATAGCTTTCCCCTAAAGTTGCCACAGCTTCCTTCTTCCACTTAGACTCGAAACACCAGAAGAACAGCCTTTCTCGTTTTTGTTTGCAGCACTGTAGCCGTGTTTGTCCTACATTAGCGGGACAAGGTGGATGAGGTATTATCTTTCATTGGACCATCCTCAGCTGGTGAACAAGACAAACTTTCAAGCTGCACAGACCTGGCGCTGGGGAGAGCTTGAGCAGTAGTCCCAGAGTGACTAGCCCCACGGTCATATGCTTTGGATCCAGGGTCCAGTCCGCAGCTGTCTTGCCAGGACCCTTACCACAGAGCAGCTCTTGCTGCTTTAAAAGGCTGACTGCTCCCTGCTCTGGATGCTAGGGAGGGTGGGGGGGAGGCTTTGAGCTCTGCCTCTGCCACCCCAGCAAAACCTCTTAAAACAGTTTCTGGACAATAGGAGCTGAGAAATTTTGCTGGGGGTGGGGGCAACCTGCAAAGCCTTCTCCCCCTCCTCCACCAGAGCCACATGGAGCAGCCAGCCATTTTGACCAGCCTGGGACTGCAGCTGACAGGCAGGGAGCCTGCCTCAGGTTTCTGTAGGGCTGCTGGCTGGGAGCTGCCTAGGTAAGCACCTCCCAGCCAGAGCCTGCCTCTGACCCTCCATCCCTCCTCCCAACTATCTGTCCTACCACCACCCCCTCCTGCCCCAGGTCACCACCTATACCCTCTGTACCCCTCTCCTCACTTAGTCCAGGTCATAATTCCCTCCCTGACTCTGCACCCCCTCCTATATCTCTACCCCAGCCCAGAATCCTCTCCTGCACCTATACCCCCTCCCCAACCCTGCACCCCAGTCCCCTACCCCAAGCTCCCCTCTGCTCCCAACCTCCATCCCAGACCCCACAACATGTCCACAGAAGTGCAGCCCTTGACCAGGTGAGCAGGCAGTTGCTAGGGCATTGGATCCTGGGGTCAACCACTGTGGAACCATTACTCAGGCACTCCCCAAAACCCAGCTGCCCTGAGACTGCTGATGGGGAGGACCCCAAGCAAATGTCTCTGGGGCCACTGTGCAACTGTCAGTGCCACTGG
Organism: Apalone spinifera; assembly: GCA_030068395.1. Classification (NCBI taxonomy): domain Eukaryota; kingdom Metazoa; phylum Chordata; order Testudines; family Trionychidae; genus Apalone; species Apalone spinifera. The sequence continues at coordinate 4,738,648 of JANRFK010000875.1, forward strand.
CCTCGGGGGGGAGGGTGGCCCTGGAGCAGAAGCAGTCCCAGTTGTCACCCAGGAGGCCTTCAGAGCCACGGTCCCTGGAGCTTTGAAAACTTGGGTGGCTGGGAGTAGCCATCCCTGGTTGCCATCAGCCCCTGGACAGCAGTGTCCTGTGGCTCCTGACCCCACAAGCTTCTAAGTTTTAGTTAGGGGTATTTCTATAGAGAAAGTCATGAATTTTTGTTTATGGCTTTTGACCTGTCCATGGCATTTACTAAAAATACCCATGGTTAAGTCTTGGACTTAATCATTACAGCAATGGAGATATGCCTGCAGGCTTTGCATCTGTTGTTATGTCAGGGTCAGGTGCCCCTTACAATTGGTGGGGCCTGGTCGGCAAGCAGGTTGCTTCTGATGATGAGTTTGACAAGTCTGAAGATCAGCGGAGGCAGTGAGGAAAGCTTCCCCATCGAGCATGGGTCTTCAGAGGATAAGCTAGGGAGCTTCACAGTGTGAGATTTATTCTGAATGTTATTAAGATGGTGATTTTTAATGTCAAAGACACTGGATTTCTATTTTAGTACAACAACTTGTAACACAGCAAGAGTGTAGTGTGTACACTGATGTAATTAGATTCATGTGAATTGTCTTGTGTCAACCAACTCTGTAGTATTGACCAAGCCTCAGGCCTCAGCAGTACCCGTCTGTGACAGGTTCGATCACAAAGGTCCCTAGGGGCCATCACTGGTGTGCTAATCATGCCACTGAGTCTGCCTGTCTGCCCGTTGAGGCTCCCTACCATCCTGTCCTGCTGGGCTTGAAGCTCTGGTCTCCCTCAGCCAAGGCACAGAGTTGGAGTAGCAGCCCCCCAGCAAAGCAGCATAGTAGCTGAACCAGCTCAGCTCTGGCAGGGCTCAGCTACAGAGCCTTGACAGCATGCAGGCGCACAACCCTCCAAAGGGACCAAGCCTGCAGATAAGTCCATCTTACTCTGTATAAAAGTTTTACACAGAGAAAGCTCATAAAATGTTCACTCTCTTTATCAATGAGAGAGATGCACAGCTGTGGGGCCGCTGCCCCCGCAGATAATAGTTATTTACACTGATAATAAACAGAATTTTGATTAAGTATAAAAAGTAGAATATAAGTAGTTGCAAGCAAAACCAGACAGATCAAAGTGAGTTACTAAGCCAAAATAAGCAAAACATTTTTAAGCCTAACTAAGCAAAACCAATTAAGCCTAATACACTAAGGAATTTCCCCTTGTACGGTCTTAGATGTTTCCAGAAGGCATCTTGGGTGGCAAATGGGAGGTTTCCTGACATCTGGCAACCAATGTTCCCTCTAATTTTTCCACTTGTGTGGAATAAGTTTTGTTTTGTGCACCAAAGCATGTGCAGGTGTGCACCGCCAGTAGAAACACATGCTACTGGCTGTGGGCGCTCTGCAAATCAGCTGGGCAGCACCTGATAGGGAATTCTGCTGACAACTCCCCCTATTGTTTGTTTTCCCACCTTTGCCCTTTTTCTCTTTGCCCAAGGCAGGAATTCTTTGTGTTCAGTTCAAACTTTTCTCACCTTGAGTAGAAAAGTAAAAGATCCAAAATGGATTCCAGTATCAGGTGGTCTGGTCACAAGTCTTTGTAGGACCAAAGTACAGTTTGGGTTTACAGGAAAAACAAAGCCGTTCACAGATTGTTGGTTTGAGTACAGAGCCATTATGTTTCTGGAGTATCACTGAATGCCCTCATTCCCTCATTAGCACATTTAGAATTATGAACAGATTCACATTTCAAATTTTGCACACAACATAGAATCTTAGGGCTGGAAGAGACCTCAGGAGGTTATTGAGTCCAGCCCCCTGTCCAAAGCAGGACCAACCTTAACTAAATCATCCCAGCCAGGGCTTTGTGAAGCCGAGACTTAAAAACCTCTATGGATGGAGATTCTACCACCTCCCTAGGTAACCCATTCCAGTACTTAACCACCTTCCTAGTGAAACAGCTTTTCCTAATATCCAACCTAGACCTCCCCCACTGTAATTTGAGACCATTGCTCCTTGTTCTGCCATCTGTCACTACTGAGAACAGCCTTTCTCCATCCTCTTTGGAACCTCCCTTCAGGAAGTTGAAGGCTGCTATCAAATCCCCCCTCACTCTTCTTTTCTTCAGACTAAATAAACCCAAATCCCTCAGCCTCTCCTCATAATAGAATATCCGCATTCAGAAGATTGTAACTTTAAAAATACGCCACATGATGCATTGCCTGAAGTGTCTTGGAATTATGCATATTCATAAGCCAATTTACATAAAGGATCATACCCAGATCTGAGGAGAGAATTGCCAGGTATCTGGGAAAGGTGGGGGCTGGCTCCCGGCCCTCCTGAAAGGGCATGGCCTCAGGCAGAAGGAGCAGGCCGGGGGCTAACCTACACCTGCCAGCCCTTCTGCACTGCCTGGACCACAGGGCCAGGGGCTGCAGCAGCAATTTAAAAGGGCCTAGAGCTCGGGCAGCTACTGCAGTGGCAGTTGGAAGCCCTGGATCCCAGGACAGCTGTCTCCTTCTCCCTGTCAGTGGCCCTATTCACACCCGCAGTGAGCTGCATGTCCTAGTAATACTTACTTAGCTCTCAGGCTGCAAGCCAGTGGTTTTGTCCTATGCTTGCAGTGCTGTTAATAGGCTGCTTTACCCTCAAGGTCTCTTAAAATGTATGTTAACTACTTCTGCTAAACAATCTGTTCCACCTTGTTTTTAGCTGTGACACTCTGTGTACCCTTCCTAGACCTGAAAAAGAGTTCTGGGTATCTTATAAGCTTGTTTCTTTCACCAACAGAATTTGGTCCAAAAAATGTGTCTCTAACCAGTGTTACGGCATTTCAATACATCCCGTCCCAGTCCTGACTAGTGTATGCAAAATGATAAATAAAGTGGGCAGAGGGAAGTAGTTAACCAAATTTTTAAAACCTGCCAGAAAAAGTTGAATTCAAGTCTAGGGCTGAGGTATATGGTCACTCTTTAGTGTAGTTGCTTTTTCTGTCCAATAAACTCTCTCTCCTCCACCTTTACCACCCCCATCTAAGATCTGTTCTGCACCCAGTAACCCTTCTTACCTTTGCATCTCAGTCTGTCAGACTTTGCTGGAACAACTGCTATTATCAGATTGTGAGCACATTGGAAGTCAATGCCAGCTTATTACAAAAGAGACTTTAGATTAATTATGTTGGGAAAAGAGAAGGCTGGGATTAAGGAATCACCAGACCTGTGTTCAGGACTTCTGCCAAACTGCTGATTATATTCGAGGTGGGGAGGGGAACAGTGTTAGGGATAAAGTCAGCAGGGCTGAGAGAAGGAAGGAGCCTTTCAGAGAAGCTGTTTAAGTTCTGAGAGATATCTAGACTCTTAGTAAGGAGTGGAGATTTGTTATGGAGTGGCAGTAGCCCCTGAAACCGTACACCCACAAAACGTAGCTTTTAGCCCCACAAAACTTGCAAAATTATACCCCAAGTTCTATCTAGCAAATGAATAAAAGCTCATTTCCTAGTCAAGTGATCCATTTCCTATCATCTCCAGATAAATTATTTTTGCCTTTACATGTGTCTTAATAAAAGTGTTTGGTTTAAAAATTATGTCAGGGTGTAGGGTGTAAATCAAACAGGTAATAAAAAGGATGGTATGGTGATGATGAATGAGCTGGGTTAAGGGATGCAGCCTACTCTTTGCTGTATTATTTCCAGATATTCTATTGTGAGACTCTGGGTTTTATGGTTTTTAAAGTAAATCTTTGTAAAGAAGGTAATGTTGGTTTGCACTGTTAGCTGAATTCCAAAGCACATTCTCAGCCATACCGCTCTTACCACAAAGATGTTTTTTTGTGAGCTCATCTGAACTTTCTGAGATTATTCTATCACTGCTGACAATTATTCTTTAACGTTCAAATTCCATCATGTTGTTTAAACAACATATATAGAGCTTGATAGCATATCACTGATGGATGCGCCAAATCTAATACCCTTGCTAAAATAAGTAAGGGACTAAAGTCCATTTCTGTGAACAGCAAGGAGCAAGGGAGAACTTTACTAGTCTCAATTTTGAAAGGATTATTGGACTGAATCTTCAATTGGTGTAAAACATCATAGCGCCATTCATTTCAACACCACTACTTGCATTTAGACCAGCTGAAGATCTGATCTAACTCCCCCAGAATTAAATTACAGTGATGACCACCCGCTCATTATATACATGAAGAGGAAATGCCAGATACTTTTGTTTGCTTAGGTACCAACGCATCTGCACCAGATCAGCTGAGCTTGGCATTGGCCTGGAACCGTGTGGACATTGCACGCAGCCAAATCTTTGTCTTTGGGCATCACTGGCCGGTAAGGCTGTTTTTCCTAGACAGATTATTTAGCAATAATTTTAAATTCAGTGAAATAATCCCGTCCTTTGATTTGCTTGGCAATGACACTAATGTTGAATTCTTTTAGTATTCATAATGGTCTGATCTGGGCTATTCCATATGGACAGTTCATCAGAAAACGTTACTAGTCTGTTGTTTGCAAAAAGTTATTAACAACAAAACGTGTGTGTTTTTTAAATGAAAAATAGCAGATGAATTCTTCTGAGATGTCTCTTGAGACAAGAAATTCAGAGAATGAAAAGCATGTGGGTCTGACTGATGCTGAGGGCATGTCTACACTAGAAACTTAAGTCAATCTATGTTAGATCAATTTACAACCACTTCAATAATCATGCCGCCTCCTGCAGATGGTGTGTGCCCACCCCAAAGAGCGTTTCCGTAAGCTTAAGAGGAGCAGTATGGAGAGCTGAGAGCCTGGGCTCTCAGCTCCCCAGACTAGCTGCTTCCTGAGCTCTCAAATTCTCCCCTCCCCATTTCCCACTGCTGGTAGCTAGGCTGCCCCCCTAAGGCTATGTCTACGCTACAAGGTTTTTGCACAAAAACCAATGAAGTTTCCACACCTCGAGCATGTTTTTGCACACACACACACACACACACACACACACACACACACACACACACACACACACACACACACACAAATACAGTAAATCGACAGGACAGAGGGATTTTGCCAGTAGAGTTATTCCTCTCCCCACGAGGAATAACTCCTTTTTGCGCTACAGATATTGCACAAAAAGGCATGTGTGAATGTTCTACAGAGTTTTTTGCACAGAAAGAGCCTATGAGAAAAAGCACAGGTGCTCTGATGGCTATTCTGTGAATGGCTATCAGAGATTTCTTGCGCAAGAGTTCCCATGCAGTGTAGACGCTCTCTTGCGCAAAAGCACATCACTTTTGCAGTGTGGACGTGCTTTTGCACAAGAAGTTTTTGCGGAAGATCTCTTCCGCAAAAAGCTTCTTGCACAAAAATGCTGCAGTGTAGACAAAGCCTAAGGCTCCCAGCAAGGAGCGCCAAGGCCAGGTGGCTTCTGGGCTCCCAGAGGGGAGCTGGGAGCCTCAGTGCAGCTAGACTCCCAGCCTGGAGCCTTTGGGTTCCCCACAGAGAGTCAGGAGCCTCCAGGCAGCAGCTAAGCTCTAAGCAGGATGGGCAGCTGGGGCGGACAGCCATGCTTCAGCAGGAGTCCTCCATATGGGCCATGGCAATAGCTCAGCTTTCCACATGGAGCCTAGAATTGATAAGAATGACTGCCAGCAGCCAATGTAAGTAGCGCAGAGTCTACACAGAAACTGCATCATCCTCTCCTGATATAAGCCCTATGCCTCTTGGGGCCGTGGAGTTATTATGCTGGTGTCATAGGGCACATATGTGAGCGGGAGTAAACCTGTAGTGTGTACACTGACGTAATTAGCTTCATATGAACTGTCTTAAGTCAACCTAACACTGTAGTATAAACCAGGCCTCAGCAGTATCTGTCATAACACCCATAGTGATCTGAATGCTCTAGCCATATTTAATTAGTTCTTAGGTGGCAAGCAGAGAGTTAGATATCTGGCCTAATCCACTACACAGAAAGGCTTGAAATTACAAAGGCACTTAGGAGACTCCTTTGACAATACCAGTTTGAATTAATGGGACAAAATCATGACCAGGAGGATACCACTGCTGAGTATGGGGCCCTTAATTGTGCAGGATCATGCAAAATGAATGTTGGGGTGAAATTTCAGAAGTGCCTAAGGCATTGGAATGGGTCTTGTGACCCAAACTGTGATACTATTGAAGTTAATAGTAAAGCTCCCATTGACTTCAGTGGCGGAAAATCAGACACTTAAGAACTTTGGAAATTTCTACCCCAGCATCAAACTTAAAAAACAACAACCTGTTAAACCAGTTTCTTGACTCATTATGCTGATGCATTTTGCTTTATTAGATGAGACATCTGGTGTCAAACTATTACAATGTGTTCTGAGAAACCATGATGAAATAGGCCATAATTAAGTAAGGTTCCTTTTTTTAATTAGTGTCTTTCTTCAATTTATGTACAATAAAATGGCCATACTACACTATGTATTTTTCATTGAAGTTTGTTTCATTTCAGAACTAGATAAATTCATGGAGGTTAGGTACATCATACTTATTAGCCAGAATGGGTAGAAATGGTGTCCCTAGCCTCTGTTTGTTAGGGGCTGGAAATGGATGACAGAAGAGGGATCGCTTGATGATTACTTGTTCTGTTCACTCCCTCTGGGGCATCTGGCATTGGCCACTGTTGGCAGACAGGATACTGGGCTAGGTGGGCCTTTGGTCTGAGCCAGTATGGCCGTTCTTATGTTCTTATTTAGAAACCTCAGCCATTAAAAATCTAACCAATACATTTTCGTGTACACACTATTTTCTTCTTTCTGTGATAGCAGTGTAATGTTTCCAATGTTCATGGTCCATTAGAAACATATTTATAAAGAGGATTTCGGGATCCTAAACAATATAAGGTATTATTATAAATCCATTTATTCAGAGGATATGTTCCAATCTCCATATTATTGTGTTTAGATTCAAAAATACCAACTGGCAAGCAAAACCTATTGCTGCTTTGTCCTTTTTAATCTTTGTATTCTTCAACTGTTTGTGGAAATTGCATGAGCCAATTGTAATTCATTGTTGTTTCTAATTCATGGCAAGAACAGGACTTAAATTGCAAAAATAAACATTCCTAAGAAGTGCTAGTCACAGAGTACTTATACAAACACATCCCAATACCAACTGGTACCAGCACATCCTGATATTAAGGATGGTAAAAAAGCATTACCCAGTGATAACAGGCATACACTGACCCCTTCTAAAAGATAAGGGCAGAATAACAATACATAATAGAGATGTTTTGATTGAGCCAACATGTGCTAGCCATGTCAGGGAGCAGTAACTACAGTAATTACAGTAACAATGTCAGAAAGGCAGTACTAACTTGTTTGTATCAAGGTATAACAATGTTTTTCAAAGAAAGTATATTTGTCTGGCCAAGGGAGGAAGGGAAAGTTTCGCCATTCACTGACCTGGTCCATTGCTACAAGCATACCTGCAGAATCATAGTGCCAGTACTGGGCTTCATCAACACTAAATCTCTCTGGATGCCTTTGTCTCTTAATGGATCTTGTGGTGATTCGCTCAAGGTCTGCCATGCCAGCTGTCTGCGCAGGGATGGGGTAGCACAC
>JANRFK010000875.1:4749741-4811375 GCA_030068395.1 Apalone spinifera
ATAGTCCTGTTTTTGTTTCTTGTCCTGTCATCTGAGATCAAGGAGAACAATTTTTCTCTCTCCTCCTTGTAATACCCTTTTAGGCACTTGAAAGTTTCTATCATGTCCCCTCTCAGTCTTCTCTTTTCCAAACTAAACAAGTCCAATTCCTTCAGCCTTGCCTCATAGCTCATGTTTTCTAGACCTTTAATCATTTTTGTTACTCTTCTCTGGACCCTCTCCAATTCCTCCACATCTTTCCTGAAATATGGCATTCAGAACTGGACACAATACTCCAATTGAAACATAATCAGCATGGAGTAGAGTGGAAGGATTATTTCTCATGTCTTGTTTTTTTGGTTTTTTTGTGGAGGGAGGGTTGGCAACAATGTCATGCTGTTGACTCATTTTAGCTTGTGGCCGACTATAACCCCAAATCCTTATATATAATAGCAGCCAATAACCTACATATTTTTAACTCTCGATGATATGTGACATACTGTTGTAGACCATTTGTTAGTTTTCATTTCTTTAAACTTTATTGTTGTAATAATAAAATGTCATATAGAAACTTTCATCCATAAATCCCAAAGAACTTTACACCTGAAAGTAAATACCATTATTCCCACTTACAGAAGGCACAGAGAGACAAAGTGACTTTCCCAAGGTCACCCAGCAGGTCAGTGGCACAACCAAGAATAAAACCCAGGTCTCCTGAATCCTAGTACAATGCATTATCCAACAGATCATATTGTCTTTTTATATCACATACACTGCTTGGGACTAGTTGAAGGCTGATATCAAATCCCCCCTCACTCTTCCCTTCTGCAAACTAAATAAGCCCAAATCCCTCAGCTTCTCTTTGCAGGTCATGTGCTCCCGTCCCCTAATCATTTTGGTTGCCCTCTGCTGAACCCTCTCCAGTGTGTCCACATCCTTTATATAGTGGGGGGCAGATATATAGGCAGCAAAGTGTGTGTGTGTGTGGGGGGGGGAAATGCGAGTAGCCTAGGCTTATAAGGTAGTCGACTAATTGACTACTCTTTTACATCCCTACACAGAACTGACATAAACTACTCCTACATTACCTCTCACTGCTTCCAGTGCGGAAGGTGTGGCCAAAGGTAAAGAGTTACTGCCAAGGCAAGGCTACTTTGTGATTCCCGGTTGGGGATTACAGTCCCTTTTAGCTGTTGGCAACTTGAAGGCTCCTTTAGCTTGTATCTGAGGACCTGACCATTGCACAGGGTTCCTAGGATGATAGCACCACAAAGATGGTTGTAAATGTTGTTAGTGACTTGTTACTTTTGGCCAGTTATGCCTTCCATCTTTTTATTCATGAAGAAAACAGTAATAATGATGTGCTGTTCCGATAAAGAACAAATGATAGTTCTGGGAATTCACATCCAGATTTCTAATGCTCTGCAGAAACTGCACTTTTTTAATTAAAGGGAAAATATAAACACCTAACAAAATGTGAATCTCTTTCAGAGATTGGGTCCACCAAATACACTACATTTGCTAGTCAGGGATGTGAAAAAGGTAAGCTTTTATATTATTTCCTGATGTTAGGATTTATTTTCATAATTATTTTAATTGTACAGATCAATGGGGGAATTGAACATAATGTAGATGGAAAATAAAACTTGAAAATGAAATTATAGTTTTTAAGGAAAGAAAACTTAAATCACTAGCAATGTAAAATATTCAGAACAGATTTAAATATACTTAATTTCTTTTCATATCAAAAAAAGCTTACAAAAAAAATTACAGAATCAGAGAAGTTAGAGGAAATCCCTACTCCATTATCCAGTCCATCCACATGCCAATGCAAGATTGTTCCCTTTTGTGTATTTACTAGTGTGTTTTTCAGACTCCCAAATAATGTTTCTTTCACTACTTCCCTTGGGAGAAAGTCACTTCTACTCTTCAGAGTTAGAAATCATAAATCTGTTATTCATTACCATCCGTTGCATATAAATGTACTGTAAGGCTTAGTGCTAAATTCACTATATTTGATGGATTTTGCACCTGTCATTTTGCTACACAAAATATATCCTGCATTCCTGTTGTAAGGAAAACTCCAAATGATTTTAGTGAGAGTTCCTCATGAAGGATTTGTAGGTTTGGGTCAATGTATAATGCATAACGATCCATCTCGGGGTTTAATTCTTATCTAATTTTTCATTCTTCACATTTTCCAATGGTACTAACTCTCTTCTGTGTATTTTTCATGTTTGTCTGTCCATCTTTCTCCTCCTGGTCATCACATTTCCATGGCTCACTCTCATTCAGCGACAAGCTCGGGGATTTGGTTGGGTTAACATGGAGGTGATTTGTTTCCCTAGAACATAGCTCTTTCACACTGTGTATTGTCAAGTGCTGTTTTAGACTAAACCTAGGTGTTGTATGCAAAAAGGATATGTAGTTAGAACAGCGAAACATAGTGTTCAGTCACAGCTCTGTGAGATTTAATGTAATTGTCCGATCTTTAACAATATAACAATATAACAATATAGGTTATACAACCTGCTTCTTTAACAAGCTTGGACTGCAGATTAACCCAAATTTCCCTGTACATGATGGGCTGGGATTGCAGATAATAATGAAGTGGGGAAATAAGTTATCCCGTACAGTAAAAGCTAGCATGCCTATTGACACCTTTCACAAGCAGGAGGAAACTCCAATTTTTAAAAAAAACAAGGAATAGAAAACAATTCTGACTTATCCTGAAATAAAATTGAATAATTTAAACAAATCCTAATTTAATAGTTTGATTTCTCACCATAGACTTGATCCGAAGTCTACTGAGTCTTTCCAGTGACAATAGGAGTCTTTCCAGTAACCTCATTTGGAGAATAAAGTCTATTGAACTGTTACATTTATCTTAAGAACATACGATGTTATCTAATATAGATAATTTTCTCTTTGATTTCCCTGAGGAATCTCACAATTTGCAATCCCCTTTTAATTTGTAATTGTCACTTTTTATCTTAAAACACGTGAGACTCACATTTTGAGGTTGAGTAGTAAATTAAATATTCAGAGTTTTCTGTTTATATTTAAATGCTTATACTATGCTCATCATCATGGCATCTGAGCACCTAGTATGCTACAGAGTTTGCAAGTACTATAATATTTTTCATAATTCAATATATTTAGTAGCATAGTATATTTATAATTTATCAAATGTATTAAAAATGCTTATAAGTGCATACTGCATAAAAGTATTAGTGACAATATGTAGGCATTTGGAGTATGATCAGAATGAGGTTATCTCACTAAATTATTCCACAGATCATAAGTATTCAAGCAGCATGTTATGGAAATGTTATAGTAATAAAATGCTAGTTTTTATTTTTATTAAGGTGTACAGAAAAACCCCACCCACTCCATTATACAAAAAGCCAGATTTAAACCATCTCAAAAGCAAAATTAATTCTTGCATTAATAAAACCTTAAAATAGACACAGCTGTTCAGCTTAGTTTTCAGATCAAAATCCAGTTCAAACATACAGGCACAAATGCTTTTAAAGATGTAATGTTATAATTCAAAGAACTCAAAGCCACTGGGGGCCATCCTGCAAGCCCTGTCTCCCACGAGCAGTCCCAGTGACTTCAGCGGAACTCCTTGTGTATGAGTAGAGTACTTTTGTCAGTAAGGTTCTGCAGAACCAAACCTCATAGCTACTATAAACACTCCCTTTTTATTTTTGAATTAAAAATTGTTTCATATTAATTTCTCAGCACCATGTACCTCTGGTAAGATTGTTCATCACTTTAATCTTTCAGCCATAAGATAATCACACTAAAATTAAGCATGTTGTCTATATAATGAAAAGCTATCAAATTGCATCAAATGGCCATGGAGCATATAACCAACAGAACGTGTATAAATCTTCAGCGACATTTATTTATTAACAATAATGTGATTGTATTCATTTTAGCAGATATATAAAAAAAATGGTAAAGCTCTTGTCTTCTTCCCTGGCCTGATACATTCTTTGTTCCATTATGTATTATTTAACTGCTGCAGATAACTCCGTAGTGATATATCTGTTATCAACAACCACTGTTGAAATTCTCCTCTTTGATACACAGACAGCTCCCATGAGAGAATCTGGCCCCAAGTAAAAAAAATTCCCTGGCTGGATATATTAATAAATAATAACATACTAAAGTCTACCACATATGAGTATAAATGTGTCATGTTGTATATAGCCAGGGGAACTCTTTCTTTTTGTTTTATATCCTAAAAATATACTTTGTATTTTGTAGGGAAATCTTCCACCAGATTATCATATCAGTCTGATAGATATTGGTCTTGTACTTGAATACCTCATGGGTGGAGCTTATCGCTGCAACTATACTCGAAAAAGTTTTCGGACTCTTTACAATAATTTATTTGGACCAAAGAGGGTAAGAATGAGTTTATGTTGTATTACCCCAAAGTGCCAATAATCAAAATAACTACTTCTCTACTTTTTCAATCTTGTGAACCACTGTATGACCACTTGATCTTTGTTTAACAACCTGTAGAGTTAACATGAGAGCAATGCAAATTATCTTAGCTGAAGAACAAAGACTTAGGGTCCCAATATGTGCTAAATATGTTGTGCCCTTTTCATGCTTCTTGATACTTAACAATCCAAGTACAATATTTCAATCTGTGGTGTTATGCATGTTTAGCTATTCCTAGTCTGCATTTTTGAGCGAGACCTTCTAATGTTTTTTTTAAGTGCATGAAATAGTTACATAGAATAAACATAGAGATCAACTACAAATTAGTGAGCAGGTACTTGTAATAATCCATAGATGCAATCCAGGCAAGCTGAGCAGCCACCTCAGGAGGGGAACAACTCTGGAAATGTTTACTACCAATCCTATAAAAGATTGCTTTCAAGAGTAAGAGCTTATCACCCAAAATAAATTATTCTCTTACCAGAATATAGTATTGATCATGAAGTTAATCACAGAATCATAGAACTGGAAGAAACCTTGAGAAGTCATTAAGTCCAGTTCCCTGCATTTATGGCAGGACCAAGTGCCATCTAGACTATCCCTGACAGGTGTTTGTCTAACCCACTCTTCAAAATCTGTAATAATGGAGATTCCATAAACTCCTTAGGCAATATATTCCAATGCTTAACCACCCTGACAGTTAGGAAGTTTTTCCTAATGTCTAACCTAAACGTCCCTTGCTGCAGTTTGAGCACACTGTCTCTTATCCTATCTTGTCTTCCTCCTCCTTGTAATAACCTTATGTACTTGAAAGCTGCTATGTCCCTTCTCGGTCTTCTTTTTTAGAGACTAAACAAATCCAGTTCTTTCAGTCTTCCCTCATAGTTCATATTTTCTAGACCTTTAATCATTTTTGTTGCTCTTCTCTGGACCTTCTCCAGAATATAAAGATGAGTCGTTTTAAGAAAATGTCATAGAACCAATTTCTAATTTCTTATGAGAAAAAGGCAGGAAACCAGGCAGGGCTGTAATGAGTGTGGGGCAAGCAGACCACTCGCCACGGGTGCATCATAATCAGGGGTACAAAGGGGACACAATAAGTAAAAATAATAAGCTGCAAAAGTAAAGAGTGTCATGCATGTTAACCTAAGGAAAGGGGGCACATAATTCATATTTTGCCCTGGTGCAAAAATACCTAGTTATGGCATTGAAACCAGGTTTCACTTGGGTGTTATTTCTCATAGATGCCTCTAATTAAATGGTTGGTTGGTTGGGTTTTTTTTTATTTCAAAGTGGCCTCCATGTATCTGAGTCAAAGGATGATCTCCTTTGGGGGCAAGATCAGAAACTTGGTTTTTGTTTGTTTGTTTTTGTTTTTTGTTCATTTGTTTTGTTTCCAAACTATAGTTACAGGTATTTGTCAGGTAATGTTTCTATTTGTGCAAAAGAAAAGCCTGCTTTCTGACATGCTTACATCTTTGTATTTTGCCCTCTGTCTAATTAATTTTTTTTCTTTTTTGTTTTTATTTTAAATATGCAGCCAAAAGCTCTTAAACTTTTAGGAATGGAGGTAAGTTGGATTTTTTTCCCTATAACTAGGAAAAACACATTGCTGCACCATTCTGAGCTTTCTCAGTTTTACATTTGTTTAATATAAATTTATGGCTGGGATCTTCTATTTTACAGACTTCTTTTGAAACACCCAAAACCTGCTTTATATTTAAAGTCTTGAGTTCTGCATAGACCTTTCCTCACCTAATCCTCAACCAGTTTTTAGTAGTATTATATAACAACACACTCCACTGTTGTAAAATATTGTAGATAAAACAATTTTAGATATGAACACAAAGAACATATGGTCAAAGCCACCTTTCATGTAAAATGCAGTTTCTGCATGGAAGATATAGAGAATGTCTACATCTATAGCAGCATATAGACTCTAGGCACTACGTGTGTAGCTACATACTGAAGTGAAAGGCTGTCTACACCCACACTTTCACTGTGGCGTGAAGCTACATGCTGCAGCAAAAGACTCCAGCAGTGGGAAAGAAAGATTCTTGCAGAGGGGAGGCAGCAATATACTAGTGCTAAATTGAGCAATAGAGATGTATGTGGAAGGCATGATTTGGGTATGTAGAAAGCTATGTAGGTTATATACTCTGGGGGTTAAGGCACATAGGGCACTCTCCTCTTCTCCTCTAAGCCATGTCTCACCTATGCTGCAGTTTATAAATGTGCTAGCTGGGCCTGCAGCGTCTGTATTTACATGTTGCCAGGAAGCCTTAGATAGGGCAGAGCAGGAAATTGCTTTTTCCGTCGAGTTAACTAAATGTTATGGCATGTCAGTTATTTTGTAAAACGTGTTGGATTATTTCAGCATATATAAGCACTGCTCTGTAGTAAACAGCCCAAAGAGGAGATGGACCAAATCAGAAGAAGTTTAGATTTGGAACCAAATGTTGTGTTGGGGGCCCGTCTCTTTCATGGGCCTAAATGACATCCCAGATTATGATTCCAGCAAATTCTGATTTGAAGGCAAATCTAAACATTTCGAATAGATGCCTTAGATTAGAACATACCAGTTAGATACTTGGTACATGAAAAGGTTAGGGACCTTTGTATATAAAACATAAGTAAGCTTGTATCACTGTGAGAATAGAGTTTTATGCCCAAGCTAAAGTCAGTTATAAAATATACACACACAAAGGCCTATGTTTTCCACTGAAGATAAGCAGCTTTGTCCTGTATGAAGCAAATGTAAAAGAAACTTAATTTTCCTCTCAGAACTACTTCATATTTTCTAACAGATTGAGGACAAAGTGCTACAATTACAGATGGGAGAAACAAGACCACATTTATATATCAAGATCTCATTTATATATTGAAAATGTATGTGGCTTTGTTCATATGCAGGTTACTCTGTGTTTTTCAAGAACATGTTTTGGTGTTTTTTTGCTTTCCTTCAGTGACAAATGCTTTATGCAGAACAAATTGAAGTATTCTGAAAGTTTAACTCTGTTTTCTCCATTTGTAGTCAGAGCAGTTTTAGCTAAAAGAAGAGAAATGATGAAATATAAAATTAAAAAAATAAGAGAAGTAAGCATGTTTTTGTACTTATATGAAAAATAGAGGAAATATTAACTTTCTTCATTTCCAATTATTTTATTTTATTTACTCTTAACAATAAATTATTTCGCATTTTGTAGTCATCTCTTGCTCTTTTCTGCAAAAATATGCAATTTTGGTCTTTTAGTTTGAAATGATACTTGCATATGTACCTTTTGCTTGAAAGTCAGCTAATGTTTTTTCTAAATGCATGTGAATAGTGACCACTACCATCCCTATAAGAAGAGAAGCTAACCACTACTCTCTTCCTGAAATTGTTGAAAAGTAGGAAATGAAATGAAATGTATTTAATGAATATATAAAGACTTCTGCTTGGTATCTCAGGTTCTAAGACATAATTCTCAACTTTTATATATAGCTTATGCTGGTGCATAGTTAAAAGAATCTAGTGCAGTTTGCTTGCACAAGAATTGATGTTAGAACGTGTTTATCACCACGACTTGCACTCCATCTCTGATAGTGAAATCAAACCCAACAAATTATCAATAGGTCTATCATGGTCTATATATGCAGCATTCTTCCTACATTGTTTAAATCCTAATTTTCCCAATCGTGGCTTTTCTCCCTTTAGGATCCTGCTCCATTGTCTGTATCTCCCTTCAGTTACTTCCATGTTGGTTCCTGTAGCAATGGCCTATCCTCCTTATTCTTTTAGGAAATGGGATAGTTCTATCTTCAGTTTGTACTACGTACATATGAGGAGATTCCTTATTCAAAGGTGAACATTCCCTCTAGTATCTTACCTGTGTTCTTAAGGATTCTGTCTGCCTGCCTTTTCCCTTTGCCTGTTTTCTCTTCTCTTCATCTGCATGTTGGTCTGAAAATTGCTTTAATGCCTGATATAAAACACTATTCTGCAAGAATATCCCATCTACAGTGGAACCTACTTATAGTAAAGTTCCACTGACAATTCAACAGAAGAAAAGCCCTACATTGTTTCAGTTCATTGCAAAGCAAGCACTGCAATCACATATGCAGTGCACTGCTGCTTATACTATAGCTGGTCTGTGTAAAGTGATGATTTTAATAGAATAGGTTTCTGCTGTATTTCTCGAACACTAGTGACTCGTTATGAAGCATGTAAGTGACCGTTCTATGACCAAAATGTTAACCCACGAGTGCTAACCCAATGCATGATCTGTTGATAAGGTGTTATTTTATTATTTTTTTTATGTTGGCATTCTTTGTAGAAACAAATCAGAAATTACACTATAAAACATGTTGTAATTCAGGAATGTAGGCTGCTTGTTAGTGGGAAGGTCACATTTTCCTTTGAAAATGCTGGGAGTCCTCCAGTTGATACCATGGTATCACAATAGCTTTCAGAATTCAGTGGCAAGAATTTTTGTTTTGCTTTCCTTTAGGATGACGAGCCTCCAACCAAAGGGAAGAAGAAGAAGAAAAAGAAAAAGGAGGAAGAGATAGATATTGATGTGGATGACCCAGAAGTCAGCCGCTTTCAGTATCCATTTCATGAACTCATGGTATGGGCAGTGCTGATGAAACGGCAGAAGATGGCTCTCTTTCTTTGGCAGCGAGGGGAGGAGACCATGGCCAAGGCACTTGTGGCATGTAAACTGTACAAATCCATGGCCCATGAGTCTTCAGAGAGTGAACTGGTGGATGACATCTCTCAGGATTTGGACAACAACTCAAAGTTAGTTAATTGGAGTGTAGTGTGTGACTGATTTGTATGTATGGGGCCCTATAAGCTGCTCAGTGTTATTTTTGAGCATTTGCAATTAATTTTTAAGATGGTGGGTTACAGGGATGATTGTTTGGATTATTTTGCTGGCCAACTTCTTTGTCTGTGGAGCCTAAGAATATAAATACAAGATTGGGATGCAGGAGCTTCGAGTTCTTTTCACATCTTGAAGTCCCTCTAAGTAAATATTATCACAGTCTCACAAAAACTGTGAACAAAGTTGACTGTTTGAAGAAAGGTGATAATAATTAAAAAAGTTTGAAGGGAATGACATTTATATGTGACTCTATCACTCTACTTCATTTTGTTTGTCACTCTGCCTTGATGTCTTTTTTTAGTTTTAAACTTTAATACATTAAAATGTAACTGGCTTTATTATAACTGTCCCTAGCTGTTAGAAGTTTACACAATGACAATTATAATTTCTACGATCCCTTTAATCAAAAGATCAAATAAATATTACAAGCAATAATGACATTTCTAGTTAATAGCTTTTTAAACACTGAAGTTAGTTAATTATCACTTATATTTATTTGTACGGAGCTTTTGCATGCTTCCACAAATCATGATTGAGGCCCAGTTGTGTTTGATGCCGTACAAATACATGGGAAAATACTCTCAGCCTAAAAAGAGTTTACAATCAAATTTAAGGGAACACTGTAGTTTTTAAGCAAAATTTGTCAGATTCTTTTTGAATGTCTTCTTTTCTTCAGAGACTTTGGCCAGCTGGCTGTTGAATTGTTAGATCAATCTTATAAACATGATGAACAGGTTGCCATGAAATTACTGACCTATGAATTGAAAAATTGGAGTAATTCCACCTGTCTAAAACTCGCTGTGGCAGCTAAACACAGAGACTTCATAGCTCACACTTGCAGCCAGATGTTATTAACAGACATGTGGATGGGGCGGCTACGCATGCGTAAAAACCCAGGTCTTAAGGTATTTCTTTTACACAATTACAGTATTTTCCTTGATGCTGTTGTTGAAGATTGAGGCTACAGCTATGGCATATAGTACTGTATCATGTTTAGTATATTTATTCATATAAACATACAGCTCCCTAATTATAGAGCTTATTTTTTTATAAAGCTAATTTTTTTGTCTCCAAACTTCAGAATATTCAAGGGACATCTCTATGGCAGAGGGGTGTAGAAGGCAATACAAGGCTTAGCATGCTTTACATTAGAAAGCAAAGTCAAAGCATTTGATAATGATTAAAGTAGTTCATTTCAAGTTTATATCTGAGCCATGAAAATTAGTTATGTGACATGACGAGCCAAAAGACATCCATCATGCTCAGATACTACTGTGGTGAAGGCCACATAACAGAGAAAACAAATCACGTGTGATAGATGCTGATCACATCTCTTTATGCGGTACTGAAAGGAGCTCAGACACTACAGTGAAGAGTGGCATAAGAACCTATGTAGAATAGTAGAGAGTAGAATAATGGGGGAAAACACATTTTTTAGAAAGAATCTTCTCTTTCTAAGAGGGCTTGAACTTGTGTTCTGCTGATTTCTTGTCTTTCCATTGATGGGGAACCTGCCTTTGAACAACTGCTAAAAATGTATAGTACTGAGAGAGTGTCCCATGTAGCAAAAGGGAAACACATGATACACACAGTGTGAAGAAAAACGAGGAGTCCTGAGGCACCTTAGAGACTTTACAGATTTATTAGGGCATAAACTTTTGTGGGTAAACCCCACTTCATCAAATGCATTGGAGTGGAAATTACAGAAGCAGGAGTATATATAAGGAAGAAATTGCTTGTGTTAATGAAGCTAATCAAGTCAGGGCAGAAATGGGTTATTCACAGCATTTGGGATGGAGATGTGAATATTCCGAGAGGGGAAATTGCCTTTGTAATGTGTTAACCAGTTGAGATCCTTATTCAATCCTAAATTGATAGTGTTGAATTTGCAAATGAATTCCAGTTCAGCTCTCTCTCCTTGTAATTGGGTTTTGAAATTCTTTTGTAGAAGGATGACTACATTCAAATCCATTAGTGTTTGGAATGTTTTGCTGTTCCTAGTGAGGAGGAAAATGTCTGATTTTTCTGGGCTATGATTAGGTGAAATCCTTCTCTTATCATATTGTGTCATAACTGCCTTCCACATGTGGGCCTGCCACCGTGGTGTCATCTCTAATCCATCTCTCATATTCTCATTTCCAAATCATCCCCAAATCGGGTTGATGCTTCTCAACATAACATCTACCAAATCCATCTGTTTTCTTTCTTCTCCTGCCAATATCCTGGTCCATTCTCTGATCCTATCTAATCTTTAACTCTCTGACTTCCACTTTCCTACTTAAATTAGTCAAAACCTTGTCTCAAATCCATTGACCCGGAGAGCCTTTCCTATCTTTCAGATCACATCTCTCCTGTCTTAAATCTGTTCACTGACTTCCCTTCCTCTTCCTTGCAAAATTCAACCTTCTCCAACCTTCCAGTTCTATCCCCCTTACCTGTACAACCCCCAGACCATCTATTATCATTCCCTTTCCTCACTTCTTCTTTTATCTTCTGTTCCAACTCTTTTTACATGTCTTCTTCCTTCCATCTCTCAGACTTCAAAAGCTATCCCACCTGTTTCTCATCTGAATGTCACTGTTAACTTGCTCCCTTCATCCTCCTGCTGCTTATTGTTCCACTGAATTTAGCTGTTGAACTCTGTTCTGCAACACTTTTTACCTTCTGAGGTGTTTTATTGTAATGTATTTACAGACATGAAAGCTCCATATTATAGCTTAAATCTCTCTACAGTGCCATGTGTAATGCTGGTGCTTTGTAAATGCTAATTACTTCAGTAGCTTCCTAAAAGTTGAATATTCTTGAGAGATGACTGCAACAAAAGAAATAATTCTGTTTAAACAAATCTAATGGTCAATGATGCATTGAACTGATATATCTCTTCTTGCAAAGGTTATAATGGGGATTCTCTTACCACCCACCATCCTGTTCCTAGAGTTTCGCACATCTGATGATTTTTCCTATCAGACATCAAGAGAAAATGAAGATGGCAAAGAAAAAGAAGAGGAAAATGTGGTTGGTACTATGCTTTATGAAAAGGTTCAGAATTTTCTACAATTATGCCATTGGCCACTTCAAATTGAAATCTGCAAAATTGCCAGGCCACCAGCCAAAGTAGAAACAAAAATCCCTTTTTTTAAGAGTATTAAGAGTTTGTGGGCCAGATTGTCAGCTATTCTAAATTGATGTAGCAGTCCTGGGGTCAGTAGAGGTATGCCAATTTACTTGACCTTGTTTTTTTCAAAGAGCAGTGGAACTGGGTAATGAGAGAGTGAAGTAGTTTTGCTTAGAAAGAAGCATTCTGTAGCTGGCAGATGATTGAGCATCACAAGTGAAAGACTCTCCCATAGGTGACATTATATTGGTGAAAGCTGCCCATTTCCTTCTTACAGGATGCAAATGCTGATACAGGCTCCCGAAAAGGAGATGAAGAGAATGGAAACAAAAAGCAACGGAGCCTTCCAATTGGAAAAAAGATTTATGAATTTTATAATGCGCCTATTGTAAAGTTCTGGTTTTATACGGTATGTCTTCATAACTTCTGATTGTTAACAATATATAGTTTAAAGAACAGGCATAAACAGAATAAACGTTGGCCTTAGCATCTGTTTCTCTTACAAATTTACACTGCTCCTAGCATCATCACACCTGACCATATAACACAATGTTCATTACACATGTTCCAAATCCCATTAAAACTTAAAAAGATACTGATAAAATCTTTTAAAATTGTTTTCCATGTTCTATGCTCCTTTATTTTATCTTTTTTTTTTTTTTAATACCAAAAAGTTCAAAAGTTTCCACTCATTCTGGATTTCCAACTTGGGATGCCGGTGGCCATTATTTCCCCCATAAAGGAACAGAAGTTCAACACCGTGTAGAGTCAAGCATGAGGGTTTATTACACACAGCGCTGGCGGAGTGTCACTTCACTGTTAGTCTCAGTGAGATTGCCAAACAATGGAATACTATGGGGTGGGAGTTCCCGAGCTCCTGGATAAGTTCTAGCAGCAAGATGTAATGAGCATAGTAAGCCAATAGTCTAGAAGATTACATAGATCTCTGCCCATGGCTCACGTTTACATGTATGCTAATAAACAGGTGTTATGGCTCAAGTGTCATTTTGCAGTAAATAGATTAAATCCTGATTTCAGGTCCATTGAAATGACGGGTGGCATCTCCCAGACAGGTTTGCTCACAGGTACATTCCTCTATGGTCTTAAAACAAAGAGAACAATAAACAGTACACGGCATTGGCAATTGTATATATTTATTAATGTGCTCTTTGGACTGTATTGACATCTGTGAGGAGCGGCTATCATTACTCATACTGGCATGCTGGCCGTCTTCCCTCCCCGAACGCTGGCTGGTATGCGGGGAGGATATACTGCTATCTCCTCCTGAACTTGTCAGGAAGACTTTTGAGACCACTCTCAAAGAGTTATATGTCTATAATTTACAATAAGGCCGCAACTACTGCCCTGCTCTTGGGGTTCTGCTGTCTCAGCTTGTTTCATGCCTAGTTGTACAAACAAGGCCTGTCTTTGCTTATCTCTGTTCCCTTTTAGCCATGTATTGTCCGTTGTTAGCTAGCTCTCAGGCCTCAGACTAGGCCTGTAAGTTTTGGGTATATGTGAAAGATTCTTAACAGAGACTGTGGTCAAGATCTTAGATACATGTTATTGGGATTTTGGCCCTTTACCCCATTAGTTTTATTAAGGCTGTGAGCATTTAGTATATTTTGAAAGTCAGGTTCTTGCATCAAATGAAGGTCTAGGAGTGATTTGATTGCAGTCTCCAAGGAACTACAGGGGGAACAAATATTTAATAATGGTCCCTTCAACCCAGCAGGGAAGAGGAATGTGATCCAGGGACTGGAAAACTGAAGCTAGACAAATTCAGATTGGAAAGAAGATGAAAATTTTTTAACTGTGATGGTGGTTAACCATTGGAACAACTTATTAAGGGTCATGGTGGACTCTCCATCACTGGTCATTTTTAAATCAAGATTGGATTTTTCCCTAAAGTATCTGCTCTATGAGTTATTTTGGGGAAGTACTGTGTTCTGTTGTAAGGGGGGATCTCAAGTAACTAAATTGGGGTGGGGAACCTAAGGCCCGGGGGCCAAAGGTGGCCCCTGGCTTCTCTGAATCTGGCCCCTGATGCTCAGGGTTCCTCCCCCAGCATTGAGGAGCCTGCACTGGGACTCCAACCCCCACCCCATTCTGCTGTTGGGCTGGAGCATGCAAAATCTACTAGCCTGGGCCCCCCTAGGTTCTGATGTGTGAGGGGAATATGGAGAGTGTTTTTCTCCTTCCCGGCTGGGGGCCATGTCAGGGAGCAGGTTTTGGTTTGGGGTTTTTTGGGGGGGGTTCGTTGGTTCATTTTTTTATGGCCCCGGACTGATTTTTCTGTGAGTCAGCAGCCCCCAACCCAAAAAAGGTTGCCCACCCCTGAACTAAATGCTGTTTGTGTTGCCTTGTACAAAAAGGCTACAGTGTAAGAGTCCTGCACACTAATGCCTAGAGTCCATGCACATAAAAGGTTTTTTTTTTCCTTCTAGATATCATACCTGGCTTACTTAATGTTATTCAATTATATAATCTTGGTACGGATGGAACGCTGGCCCTCCCTCCAGGAATGGATTGTCATCTCCTATATTGTGACTCTGGCATTAGAGAAAGTAAGAGAGGTAATGCCAATCACACCAACAACTGCTATTTTACATAATCATGGGGAAGAATTTGCCATTTGTAAACAAATGGTAAAGGGAGACTAGAGAAATAGTGTAGGCAGGTGGCAAACCTTGCATAAAGCAGGAAATTCCCTTCCCTGCACCTCCTCAAATCCATATCTTTGGCAGGGGACTTCAACTATTGCCCACTCCAAGGCTCTCAGAACCTCTCTAATCAAAAATTCCATTAGATCAGTTTTACAGTTTCCTGAATTCCCTGCCCATTTCTTCTTACATGTATTTCCCTGGGGGGCATGAGGATATAACCCAAAAACAGTCTCCTATTATGTACAATTAGTATATGTTCCATTCATCAGTTACTGTGAATAATGAAGAGTATGGGCGGGAGAAAGACATTTATATGTAAATTAGTGGTAGTATTTAATTCATTATCATCTTGGCTCTGACAGATTAGTAGCACGACACAAAAACCCCATTGCCAAATCAACTCACCCCACTGCAGTTCCCTCCCAGTCTGATTCCCCTCCAACCTACCATGTTCCCAAAATAAACAACTAGTAGAATTTTGCTTTGGACATATGTGTGGACAAAAAGTTAATGGGTCACACCTGGTACATTAAGTGAAAATGATGAAATTCCACAGTTAAACAAAAGTTGGGTCAAAATAAAAAAAATTAAATGAAGTCTGTAAGCAGCAATGTGTGCTGCTGCAGGGACAAATCCTACTCATCATGTAAGAAATATTGATGAAACCCATTACATCCCGTCAGACTGCCCTCCGTATCACCACCATTATTTTAAAAATGAACTCCACAGATTTTCTTCAGGATTTCTTTCCCTTTGCTTTCAGATTCTGATGTCAGAGCCAGGCAAGCTGAGCCAGAAAGTGAAAGTCTGGCTGCAGGAATACTGGAATATCACCGATCTGGTGGCTATTTTAGTATTTATAATTGGAGCAATTCTTCGTCTACAGAACCAGCCTTACATGGGCTATGGAAGAGTAATCTACTGTGTGGATATCATTTTCTGGTACATTCGAGTACTGGATATCTTTGGTGTGAACAAATATTTGGGACCCTATGTCATGATGATTGGAAAAATGGTTAGTACCTCTATAGCTAGACGCTTGCTTTATGGATGCAACTTAAACTATAGAGGAAAGCACATTTGGGAAAGTAAAATAATTTATTGTTCTAGATTCCAGTAACTGTTGCTTACCTGATTTGGTCTGTCAATAAGAGCTGCAGAAGGGGCTCTTAATCTTGACTCGTGAATTACATACTCCCACAGAGAATTTGGATACACTAATAATAACCTTATTTCAAGGGAGAGAATTTTTCTTAAATTATTACGATACCATGTATTCTTACCACCCAAATTCCTGTCCAGTTCAATCTCTTCTGAATAGTTTACTTAGTCTCATTGTGACTCTGAGTGAACCGTTTGGGCCGCTAGAAGGTATTTCAGGGTATTTCCTTTCAGAAAAGTAGAACTTCACATTGATAAGCTCAGACGCCCTTTTAGGATCTTCAACTCCCATTACCTTCACTTAGAGTAGCGGCTGCCTGGGGCTTGTGGCTCATAATATCAGGGCCAAACTGGCTTCCCTCTATCAAAGCACAGTGTTAAACCCCCTTCCAGTTAATGCAGAGTTGGGTAAGATGTGTCCCAGAGGCAGAATCCGCCCACTTAACACTTTAATCCAACCTGTAGACTGCATCTGGCCTTTTTCTATTTATATCCTGCTACCCGTGCCACTGAATTTCCAGGAAGTGACTCAGGCAGCAGGATGCTATTTAAATGGCTCATGGCTCCTGGTCGCAGCACTACTCTGGCAAGGGCAGACGCCGGGGCCGCAAGCCCTTTACGTAGCATTAGCAGCGGGGCCACAAGCCCCCCTTTGCTCTGATTTTACTTCAGAGTCTCAGGCCACAGACAACTCCTTCCACCTCAGACCCTGCCACTTCCTGGGGGTAAGGGAGTGGAGCCAGCCTCTGACCAGTATCAAAATTCATTACGTGGTCCTCCTGCAAAAATGATTGCCCACCCCTGAGTTAATGGAACTAATTTGTGCTGCCAATACTGTAAGAATAGGCTCCCATAAAATTATCCTTCTGATCCTGTAATAAACCCAGTATACTTGGATACTCACGAGGAGGAGGTGAGCAGCTCTGGGGAAGTCCACTTGATTTCCCATGTAGATGAATATACTACAACACAGACTTCAGCTAATGTGAACTTTGCTGAAGCCTATGTAGCAATGAACATTTTGCCTTTTGTGCCTAGTAAATATATTGAGTATATTCATGATAGAGAGGAGCATTCAACTTGAGCGGGATGAGGCCCTTCTTTTAGCACTTAGAGATGAAAATATTGTTCACCTGGTGCAATATGGTGCATTCCAAAGTCCAAAATGTTGTGCTTTGGAAGTGTTTGTGCCGGGGTGACTTAGCAGCAGAGGGAGAGGGCAAGCACCAGCCTGGCAGCAGAGAATCATCACATCTTTCCCTTCAAGTCAGTGGCAGAATTTTAACAAGAGCCACTGTCCAACAATATGTCACTCCCTGTGTGTTCAGGGAAAGCATGGCTAGAAAGAGTTCAAATATATACTCTTGTCACTGGCCCAGCACTTATATGAAGATACTCACTCTTTCTTTTTCTGAAAATAAGTACATTATTTATTTGCTGCTGTTATTGTTATACATTGCCATAGCACCATAAATGTACACCATACCATATAAGGCATAGAAAAGGACATATGCCCTGAACTTCCACTGGGACTGAGGAGTGCGCAATCTTTCTCAGGAGAGGTGCTGCAAAGATGACTTTAAGCTACCTTTGCACACTCCAGATCCTGAAGGCTGCTCTGATTTGAACTGACTGACTTCTGCCCAAGGGCCATTATATCAGCAAGAGATTGCCAGGCACAGGAATGCTTTTAATCTAACAGTTAACACTGTGTCCAGTTCTGCTGGTTTGAGGCAAGATCTATTGGCAGAGTAAGATAAAGCGTCCCTGGTGCAGGGAGAATCTTGTCTGTAAAGCCAGATAGTTTGATAGTCCTTTTAGTTGAAAAACATATTACCTGTTTAACTGGATTTTGGGTGCTGTTTCCCTACACTTGATATGTTTTCAGCTCATGAGCAGTATTTGGAACAGTATAATAACTGGGGAACAACTCGTATGGGGAATTATTTTTAGTCATGAATCATTCTTGGTGTTTTTTTCCACACACTCAAATAGGCATGTTCTTTCTTGTATGAATCTTCTGAATATAACAGAAATATTTGTGTGGTGCCTCTGTCCAGATGGTTGACATGCTGTATTTTGTGGTCATCATGCTTGTGGTTCTGATGAGTTTTGGAGTAGCCCGCCAAGCTATCCTGCACCCAGATGAGGAACCCTCTTGGAGACTAGCCCGCAACATCTTCTATATGCCCTACTGGATGATCTATGGAGAGGTGTTTGCAGACCAGATAGACCGTAAGAGTAGAATTCATAGTAAGATTCTGTTTCCTGTTTCTGAGGCAGATGATCAGATCCAAATTAATGAAAATGACTGTTTTTAATTTGGAATTAGTGTGTTTGTCTTTAGTTGCTTTTGTTGCAGATTCCAGACTTCCACACACCACTTTCTCCTTCCTACCAGAGTACGAGTGGAACCCTCTGCCTGTCAGCATATATTCTAATTCAGTTACTGTGGAGAGTGATGCAGTCTGAAACACTCCCCCTTCTTGGAGGTTAAGAATATCACTTTTATGATGCTCCACTTCCTCAGATGGCTCAAGAAGAGAGAATCCTTCATCAGGGGAGCTGACAGCCTCCATGGGCCACTAGGCTAGGTGGGAAGGGAGGCCAGGCTCCATGCTCCCTGAAGGAGCAGAGCCTCCAGCAGAAGGGATGGGGCCAGTGCAACAAGCCCTCTGTGCCCTCAGAACTGCATCGCGCTTGGGCAGTGATTTCTAGGGCCCAGGGCTCCAGCTGCTCTCCTGTGCCCCTTTGCATCACCAGGCCCTGGGACAACTGCCCTCCTGACCTCCCCCATCAGCAGGCCTGTCCTTGAGTTATTCCTGAACCTAGTTGGTTCATCACCCTCTCTCTGTAGCAATATATGAAGGGCAGGGTGGGCGTGGTCACATCTCCCTGCATACTGGTCACTACATAAGAATGGCCGTACTGGGTCAGACCAAAGGTCCATCTAGCCCAGTATCCTGTCTGCTGACAGTGGCCAGTGTCAGGTGCCCCAGAGGGGGTGGACCGAAGACAATGATCAAACAAAACAGAGGCCACGGATAAACAGAGGCCAGGGACACCATTCCTACCCCCGGGCTAATAGCCTTTTATAGACCTAACCTCCATGAATTTATCTAGCATCTCTTTAAACTCTGTTATAGTTCTAGCCTTCACAGCCTCCTCTGGCAAGGAGTTCCACAGGTTGACTATGCGCTGTGTGAAGAAGAACTTTCTCTTATTAGTTTTAAACCTGCTACCCATTAATTTCATTTGGTGTCCTCTAGTTCTTATATTATGGGAACTAATGAATAACTTTTCTTTATTCACCCTCTCCACATCACTCATGATTTTATATACCTCTATCATATCCCCCCTCAGTCTCCTCTTTTCCAAACTGAAAAGTCCCAGTCGCTTTAGCCTCTCCTCATATGGGACCTGTTCCAAACCCCCAATCACTACCAAGTTTAAAACACATGTTCCTACAACAGATTAGGTGATCAGCCTCAGAGGGGTGGCCGTGTAAGTTTGTATCTGCAAAAACAATGAGGAGACCTGTGGCACCTTATTTGTATTAAAAAAATAAGTGAAAATCCTGTCTGGACAGCTGACAAAATGTAATATTACCAAAGTGACCCTTTGCTCTGATTTCATGGCTCAGCATCACACTGACATTAAGAATGATGTAATCTAGTGCAATAATGCCATTCAAGTTAGTTTCTGATCATGATAGAGTTAAGTAGGAGTAGGGAGTAAAATCCATCAAGGGGAAAAGGGAGAGAGCTATGCCCAAATATATCATATCGCCATCCTCTCCATCCTGATAGGGTCACAGCCTTGTTTGGCCACCTTGAACTCATTATGATCACCTTGCACCTCTGTCTGAAGACAAAATGTAGCCTTTAGTAAGATCAGCCACTCTTTGGCAATATATAGGCTAACCTCGATATATCAGTAAAGTGAACTTAATTTGCCATAGAATTTCTGCCTTAACTCTAAATTCATTTGATTGTGTTTTAATCAGATACTTACATTCTACATTATTTTGTAATTGTTTACATTCTGTTTTTGTCCAGTTATGCTCAGGTTTCTATGGTTTAATCATTAGTGATCGTAACTCCCTGTCACATGGGAGGGAGAACATGGCTATAGGAGTCGTGCCATTAATCTGGTCCTGCAGTTACATTGTTGTAGTGATGTTTTGTTTAAGTAGGACATCGAAGCATTCTTTTCTTCCTTTTCCTCATAAATTATGATATTAGTGTAATTTACAACATGTGACATTGTTCTTGGAAATATTTGGGTTAACCTAGTTACATATTATAGGCTTTCCTAGCTTCTAAGTAGTCTGGATGAGTTGGGCTCTGTATTAGATGGGTTCATTCTCATGTTGAAAGGAAATGGTAGGACACAGATTGAGCATATTCCTAGAGTCTATGTGGTTCACTGTGTGTACACAGATTCCCATTCACCTTGAACACATATTAAAAGCAACAGCAAATTCCTATTCAGTCATGTTTGTTTTCTCAAAAGTCAACCAAAACATACATTGTTCTCTGCACCTCAGCTTAATGTGCACTGTCCCAGTTCTGATCTGTTTTCAATTGTACAACTATATTCCATAGACTCCTATTGTGGGACAATTCTAGGTGAAAGGTTTTCTGGGGAACCCCAATCTTTCAGGCTAGGTCATACAAAGCTTATCTACACAAGAGATTTTTCCAGTTATACAAGTATAGCTAAACAGATGTAATTATTCTTCTGAAACTCTCCATGTAAATCCTTCTTATTTCAGAATAAGAGTGGTTTGACTCTGCTTAGTTTAAACCAGTCCCTAAGTGACACAAGCAAAATTGGACCAAAAAAAAGCACTTTTACACTGAAATAAGAATATGCATATGGTGAGTTATACCAATTATATTATATCAGTTTAAAAGTCACACATTTACCTTAAACAGGTATAATTTTCCTGTGTAGACAATCCCATAGGTTCCTACTTTCTAAAAACCATTCTGCTTTCAAAAACTATAGGTTTCAGTCTAATCTTTCTACAACTATAAGTAAGTTCCCCTTGACAATTCACCTGACTGTATGATTACAGTAAGCAATCCAATCCAACCAATATGTCAGATACTATGAGCTCCTTTTGCTAGCACCCTGAGGTGTGAATGATACTTTTTCATAAATAAATCATCAATTTTCCATTCAGTTCAGTAAAATCTATTGGTTTACTGATTTCCTTTGTCCTTTGTCCCAACTCTATTTCAAAAATAAAACCCTGTGTCATTGTAGTCAAAGGGAGTTTTGCCATTGACTTCAGCGGAGCCAGGATTTTGTCCTAAGGAGGAAATTTACTCCAATATTCCAATTGGAAAGAACCATATGAGCACAAAATCAGAAATACTTCATACTTAGCAGGATCAAGTTCATAAGGAGCAGGAGGACCCATAAATAAGGTAACCCTACGAAAGATGTTGACAGGTACACCAGAACCCAGAATAATTAAAGTAGATTTGATTATATTAAATACTTTAACAATATATCAATATCATAGTTCTTGATCATTTTAATATAGAATATAATAGGAAAGGAAGCAGCCAGCAAAGTCAATGCCAGGACTGCTTCCAGGAAACAGGAGGAAATTTGTTTCCATAATAGCTGAAAGATTACGTTTTCATGGTAACTTTGTGTTGTTTTATGTTTGTGATGACTGTCAATTGTGTTTACTGAAATATCCTGTATATTTAAATGATCATCTGCCAGCAGCATTTTGTGATTTATTTTTACTGTCATAAAAATGTGCTGCCATATGTAGCATTTGGGAAAGACAAAGTGAATAGGAAATTGCAGAATGTACTCTAATAAAGCCATTATTTCTAGCCATATGACTCTAATGTTCCAATATCTAAGTTGCTTATCTTTTCGTGGCAGCAAAACATCTACTGTATTGTCAGTCATTTGTTTTCTTTTTCCACCCTACTATTCTGTTTTCTTTCCTTTTTTTGCTTTCGACTTGCTGTGTAGTCTATGCCATGGAAATTAATCGTAAGTCTATGTGGGGAGTTGATTATCTCATTTAGCAATATGAATTCATTAGTCTTTTTCTTCCCTGGATATTGGTATTTTAATTATAGAGTTCTGATGAAATTTGGGTGTCAGATTCGTTACACTACTGAACTGATTTCAGGTATCAGAGAAGGAGAGAATTTTTTAAATAAAAAAACTGATTGAGTACTACTTTATTGATTTGCAATCCAGGGCTAACATTGGTGGCTTGTTTTATTGAGTTACCACAGCAAATCTTTTTTAAATTATATTAGATGAGATGTGCCATACAGAGAATTTAATTTTCTTTAATTACCAAAATTCTGCATTAACATCTATAACCTAGTAGGGCAATCTGTGTTTTTAGATGAACTTGACTTTCCATTTCCAGTTTCCACATGATAACCAGAAATACAGAACTAGTGTATAACTTGGTGCCCTATCTGGAAACCAAATCTTATCTTTCCTTAAATATGGTTCTGGCTAAATCAGGTATAAATGCATGGTTTTGGGAAAGTATAAACGGCACCATGCTGATTTCAAATCACTTTAAAAATTGCCTTCAAAAGAGGTTGAGAGAGTTTGTTTTTTGTAAACACCTGTAAATAAATTGGTTCCGTTTATGGTTGTAAACCAAATCTTGCAAAAAGTTACTGCTGGGCATAGTATCTATTGTAACATTTCAGTGGGAGAGTACTTGCCACTGTGAACCATTCTACCTAATGGCAAGTGTTTGCAGGATCAAGCCCCACATTTGAAACCAAATTAACTGGAATGATATTTAAAAGTAAGAGCAAACTTAGGGCTTCTCTAAGTGGTGAGGTAATGCACTTTACTGGGGTGTGATTTCTAAATTGTACCAACTTGTTGCACATTGATTGATTTGTGTAGACCTGCTGGCGTGCACTAGTGCAGTGGTTTTCAAACTACAGGTCACAACCCAGTACTGGGTCATGGAATGTCAAGGTATGTCTACACTACAGTGTTTTTTTGGAAAAACAGCGGTTTTTCGAAAAAATCTTCAATTATGTCCACACTGCAGTCACGTTTTCTCGAAAGAACAGAGGGTTTTTTCCAGCATTGGTAATCTTCTTTCTATGAGGAAGAAGCCGTTTTCCAAGAGCTCTTTCGGAAAAAGGCGTGTGTAGACAGGGAACAGGGAGTTCTTTCAGAAGAAGAGAAAAGAGGAAAAAACACAGGTGCCCTGATGGCCACTCCGTCCATAGTAATCACTGTTTAAATGCTAGATAGCATCCATTCAGTGTGGACGCTATCTTTCAGAAAAGCAGATTGCTTTTTTGATACGCTTTGGCAGTGTGGATGCTCTCTTTTGGAAGAAGTTTTCAGGAAGATCTCTTCTGGAAAAGCTTCTTCCAAAAGAAGCCTGCAGTCTAGACGTAGCCAGAGGCTCTGGTCTCATTGCTGCAGGGTGATCAGGAGACCAATGGGGTGCTAAGGCAGGCTACCTGCCTCTCCTGGCACTGCAAACTGCGCTGTGCCCCAGAAACAGCTGGCCACAGACCCAGCTCCTAGGTGGGGGCAGGAGAGCACACAGGGATTCATGCACTGCCCCTGCTTTGAGCACTAGCTCCGCCCTCCCATTGACTGGGAACCTGCTTCTGGCTGCTTCTGGGGTATAGCATGGTTTGCAGTGCTAGAAGAGGCAGGAGGCGTGCCTTAGCACCCTGCTGGACCACTGACTGATGACCAAGAGCCACTCAAGGTAAGCCCCTCTTGCCACAATCCTGACATCCCCAAAGCTGGAGGCCCCTCCAATACCCCAAAGCTCTCATCCTCAGCCCCACCCTGGAGCCCACACTATAGTCAAATTATGTTGGGCATCAACAATTTTCTTCAACTGAGTCATGAGCAAAAAAGGTTGAAAACCACTGCACTAGTGCATTTGAATGCAGTACTGTTTCAAACAGTTAAAAACACAGCAGGGGAATCTTTGATGCACACTAGCAGGGTCTATAGAGATTAATTAATGTACAGCATCTTGGGGCACTTTTAGAAATCACACCCCAATAGAGCCCAATATCCTATTTTTGGGTATGGCTAGACTGCGGGTGGGGGGTTGGGATACCGGAGGCATCCTGAAAAAAACTCCGCCACGTCCAGGGAATGCGTTTGCTCTTCCGCTTTTTTTTATGGAAGAGCAAACACACTCTTTCGGAAGACCCTGTTTTCCTCGTTCTGCGAGGAAGAAAGGGGCTTTTGAAAGAGGGTTTTTTCCCAACATTTGGCCCAGTCTAGATGGACCAAATGTCGGAAAAGCCTCTTCCAACAAAAGTATCGGAAAAAGCTACGTAAAATGTGGAGCATATTTTGCGTAGCTTTTTCCAACGAACAGATGTAGTCTAGCCGTACCCATATAAATGAGCCTTTACTTTTCAAACATGGTTCACGGGCCAATATTTTCAAAAGCAACAAGTGACTTGGGGTGCCTGCCTGGAGACATCTTTAAAAGCCATGACTTTCAGAACACCTGCTTGCCCCCTTTATAGGTATCTTGTCACTTGTTTGCCTTTTTTGGGAGGGGGCATTGTTTTTTAGTCCTGTATAGTTTTCAATCTCACTGATGAATGACCCTGCACCATTGAACACAATATGAGTTTGGATAGTTACAAAGGAGTTATAAGTTAAGTGGGATTTTTGGGAGGTGGAAAGCTTAAATATCTAGCCTCTGGCTATTTTACAGAGCTTGAAGCAGTGCAGCTGCACCACGTAATGCTGCTATTGCAGATGCTCTAAACCAACAAGAAAGAATTCTCCCATCAACTTAATTATTCTAACCCAGCAGTGAGAGTAACTTAAAATTTCTTACAGGTACTGACCTATTGCAACCTGGGTCCCTGCCAGCTCTTTTAATAGCTCCCTACTGGCTTTTGCTGCAGCTCAGCCAGCTCTTGCTGGAGCTGTGCACCTGTGTACACCTGCTTACTTTCACCTCTCTTCTAACCCCAACGGGCAGCAGTAGCTGCGTTGTCTAGAGAAGCTCTCCTGCCAACATAGCACTGTCTGCACCAGCACTTAGGTTGGTGTAATTTTCATTGCTCAGGAGATGGCTTATTCACACCCCATGAACAACATAACTTGGATCAACTTAAACTGTAGGGTGTATCTAGCCCTACTTTCTTCACCCTCCGGCAACTTCAGATTTTCCCATATGGGCTACATGCTCTGCTTTTTAGTGGTTCTTTTTCTATTTTAGTATTAAAAGGTTTACATGTACTTAGACTTATAAGATCTCTTCCTAAATCCAATATTGCTATCGGAAAAAAATCCAAATGTCCTAAGAGCTAAATTCTAATCTCCATTATAATCATTGAAAATCTGGAATAACTATTCACTATGGGCACAACTAGACTTACCAAAAGATCAATACTCCGGAGGTCAATCTAGCGTTCAGTTTAGCGGGTCTAGTATACACCTGTAAATCAAATGATTGAGGCCAGCTCCAGTACTCCTCCTTTTATGAGTAAGGGAAGCCAATGGAAATGTTTGCTCCCATAAGTCTCCCGCAGTGTGGATGCCACCATGGCTCGGCTTCAGGTAAGCTGACTCCAGCTACACATTTTGCGTAACTGGAGTTGCATACCTGAAGCCGACCTTCCAGGTCCAGTGTAGACTAGAGATGTTAAATTTCAAATAATTGACTAATCGAATAGTCAGTGCAATTTGACACTGAGTCCCCAGCTGATCCCAGGCTCCATGCAGCACTGCCGCTTTGAAATGCTGTGTGCAGCCCGGGGACACCCCAGCTGGCCTAGGGCTGCATGCAGTGTTTCAAAGCGGCAGTGCTGCGTGGAGCTCAGGGTCTGGCCCCAGGCTACACACAGTGCTGCCACTTTGAAGTATCCCCTCATCTCCCCCACCTTGCTGCCTCGTTCTGATAGAGGTAGCAAGGGGCAGGGGAAGTGACTAGTTCACTACCCTGTTGACTATCCAATAAGCATTTGCTTATTGGATAGTCAACTAGTTGACTAGTCCTTCACATCCCTAGTGTAAACCTGGCCTATGAGGGGATGTTACTTTGCATTTACATGGTGTAACTGGCAGCTGAATTTGGCCCAGAAACTCAATTTAGAAATAAACTCTCAATGTATATATTTGTCCTAGCAAATTTTATGCAGATCTAATCTTTATATAAATATGATCAGTGTTTTCTATGTCAAGCAAGCCCTGAAAAGTAAACCTTCAATTGTCTCCTTAGCACCTTGTGGGGATAATCTTTATGATGAGGATGGTAAACGTCTCCCTCCATGCATACCTGGGGCCTGGCTCACTCCTGCTATCATGGCTTGTTACCTTTTGGTAGCAAACATTCTACTGGTAAACCTTCTGATTGCTGTCTTCAAGTAAGTACTTAACTCTATGAATGTTAACTTATCTTTCTTAATTTCTTAATACTAAGGTGAAAGGTCTGTGAGAACAGGACCAAATTACACAATAGGTTTGCAAATAGATAACGATTTGTGACTTTGCACATGCATCCAAGTCTAATTGTTCTGTAAAGAAGATTGACAAATACTTGAATTTGATTGAAAATCAGTTTATATGTCAGGGATCTTGTGATAATTGGGCCTACAAATTCACCTAATTGTGAGCTCAACTGTGAAAGTTCATAAAATGTCACAGGAGCCTATAACAAATGATGACAGTAAAAGGGGTAAGAAAAAGAGAGGCAGGTCAGATTAGTCCAAACAAAAACATCTTGCCATAATTCTAGGATTGTGTTAAGGTTGTGCCTGGTAAACAAGGACAGCATGGAACCAAAAATCAATTAATCAATTGGTGTGTCAGAAATTAGGCTTAATTGGTGGACAAAATAACAAGAAACTGGGCTTTTCACTGTTTCCTGTTGGGGTTATGATTATTTTTTCAAAAGGTGGGGGAAGATAAACTTTGGGGGGAAAATTTGGCTACTGAAGAGAGCTTTGCCATCATGGCTACCATCCCTCCTATCTCCTGGGACCGTGAGCCTTTGTTTTGCTGATCCTGAGAGAGGTCCTAACCAGACTAGGCCAGAGAGATCCAGATGACATCACCACTTCTGTCACCTCTGGAAGAATCCCAGCTTGAATAAGAGACTTTCTGTCTTTCTGTGTATCCCCACCAATATTTCTTCCTTACCTTATTTCTTCTCTTACCTTATTTCGTTCTGTCTCTTCTTTTTCCTTTATCCCATAAGAACCTGGCTTAGCAAGCTACAACTGTATATTTTCAGCATATCTGTCAGCCTGTGACCAAAAAGAGGCAGCTAAAAGCAATTTTCTAAACAACCCAATGCTGATACAAGTTTGCCAGTGGCTAGGTCTGTGCTTTTCCAGTAGAGTTTGCATGTGAGTGCATGTCTTTACTCTATGGAAGATTGCGGCTGCCACAATCAATCTTCCAGAGGTCCATTTAGTGAGTCTAGTTAAGACTCACTAAGTCGAACTCAGAGAGCATCCCCTTCCTTCCCCCGCCGCCATCCAGTACTCCTGCTCTTGCCAGGAGTAAGGGAAGCCAATGGGAGCAGCTGTGAGGATGCTGTGACACTCGGTTTAAGGTAAGCCGACTCCAGCTATGTATTTTAAGGTAAAGTATTGTGTATCTTAAGCTGAGCTGCTGAGCCTTGTGAATACCTGGCCTGAGAGTCAATACTAGAGGCCAAAGCTACATTTTCTTTCTTTGCTGCTCTGTTCCATTCCCTCTAGTGTTTCTCTTTTTTTCTCTTCTTCTTCTTCTTAAGAAACTGGATCAGACTTTAACAACTCCAACCCATCTCAATTAACTTATTTTTTCCTCAAAAAGGACAATTAATACAAGATTAATACCCTCTAAAAGACAAGCAAGGAAGTATTACACTCTAAAAATTCTCTCCAGACGAAGGGAAAGGAAGCAAGAAATGTTGTTAAAATTAAAGCCTTATTTATTACTTTACATTTCAAATTCTTGAACTCTTTTTCTTTCTTTATCTGTATCTTTTAATAAAGGGTTAAACAGATTGTTAATAGTGTGACTGCAGTGGTACCAAGCTGGTTGAAGTTTGTGAATATCAAATCCTGAGCCTGGCTATTTACTGACAGTGACAGGGTCTCATTAATGTCTGTGACTCTTTGGGCCTCTATATACCATCTAAATGAATACAATGGGAAAAGCTGAAGAGAGCTTGTCACAAATTCACCAGGACTTGCAAAGATGTGTATTAGAGAGTCTGGCTAGCTCAGTTTGCCGTTTAATTAACAATGACATCCTTTGTTGTTTCTCCTGACGAAAGCAATTTGTTTCTCTGTGCTGTTCTCTGGGCCAAATCCTCCAGCCATATCCAAGAAGAGTACTATGAATAAAGCCTAACTGGTGAGGTTTCATTTTGTGGGAAAGTGCTGAATATGGAGAGATTCAATGGATTTTGCAGCACATTTGCATAGCAAGGATCAGAAGGTTGGGAGTATGGTGTACATCTACTACTGGTTGAACCTCCCTGGTCTAGCACCTTCATGACCTGACTGGTCCCAAATGAGGGAGTTTGCCAGACCAAGAGAAGTCAGTTCCACCCCCTCTGCTGATGAACTCTGGGCTCTCCCAGGGTCTGTCTGCAGAGGGCTCCCCTCCAGGCAGCGGGGCTCCTCTGCCCCCCTCCTCCTCTGGCAGGGCTCCTGGCTCCACAGCGACCCCCTCAGCTTCAAGATTGAGGGAGTTGGTGCTGCCACTCCAGGGCCCACTGCTCTGGGGCCATCCCAGACTGCTAGACTCCTGGCTCCACTCTGGCTGCTGGGTTCCTAGGGCTCTCTGATTCAGGGGCTTCCTTATAGTGCTTGCAGGCATAGGTAGATAGCATTTTGCTGGACATGAAATCTAGTTTACATGGCGTGCCCAGGAATGTATACTTCACAAAGCATATGTAGGTAGGAGGTTTGATAGCTTAAGAGGTCATGAATCTTAAAGAACTAAAATGCCAGTCACACAGCTGGAAAAAAACTATTACAATGGCAGCTCTTATTGGTTGAAAATACCAAATCGGCAATTTAGGAAGTAGGGCATGCTGTTAATTCCTGTCAGCAGCGTGATGACAGACAGTAACGTTCAACCAGAGAACTCTTGCAATGAAGACAGTAGAATTAAGCCAAATTGGCCAGTTGTATCAATAGTCATATAAATCTACCTATTCTCATGTTTTAGTTACTTGCATGAAACAGCATGTAAGTAGTTTAAAACACAGCAAGTCAGAAAAGAAGTGGGCAGAATAATTTTTTAAAAGGAAGTGCTTATGTAATTGAGGGTGGTTTCATAAAAGTAGAGTATTTGGGGATAGCTTGAAAAGTATCACATCACATTCATAATTTCAGCACTTATTTTCTGCTGATATAATGGAGTTATTAGTCTTGCCCTCTTGTCCCTTTTTGTACCCTTCTACCTCCAAAATATTATTTTAACAACATACCTGACTTTGATAGTAAAAATGAAACTATTTGGCTTCTAAAGAACAGCTCTTTAAAAGGATCTGTGTTGTGTTCTGAAGTTGAGAAGTTTGTATAAATTGAAGTTTGAATTAAGGATATTTTGTGATTGATTTGGGAGAAAGTCTACTATTTAGGTCAAGCTAGTCAGGGCATTAAAATAAAACCATGTGATGCTTCTGAGCTTTATTATACAAAATGCCTTTCATACATTTAATACTCCTTGACACTGAGCACTACACTGTGCTATTAGCAACACTTTGTTTATAACCACGCTCCAAAATAAGAGTTCAGTGATTTATATTTTTATAGAGCTTATTTTTCTCTGTGATTGCAGAGAATCTTTCTATCCTTGGACAAATATTCTGAAATAGAGGTTCTCAAACTATGGACTGGACCTCTCAAGGAAGCAAGGGAGAGTGTCAAGGGAGGCGCAAGCTATGGACTGGGCTGTATTTTTTTTAAAGCTCTGGCTGAGTAAAAGTGGCAATGGGGCATTAAATCTGCTATGAAAAGTGATATTGATGAATATCAACTGTCACATCAGCACCCTTACTTCTGTGCTGCTGCAGGAATTACACTGCTTTCAGAGCTGGGCACCCAGCCAGCAGCCACTGCTCTCTGCTCTGCATTCAGAGTTGGGTGGTGATGGATGTGCTGGGGGGGAGGAGGGCAGGTAAACTACTACAGACACAAAGAGGGGGGTCCTTATCAAATATGTTTGAGAACCTGCTTACAGGGAGGAGTGTGCTGCTGTTCTATCAGTCCAAAAACATAGCTCAATTATCAGTTTAACTTAATGAGCAGTCTAACAGTCTCTTCCAATTCGAGCTTCCAGGTATTATCATAACTGTTGGTATGATAGGCTACCACCCAGCAATTCGTGTCAAATTATAGTATCTGACCTCAAATTACTATTTAATGTTCTTTTGTATTTTAATTATATGCTTTTTTATGGCAAAGGATCATAGGGGCCTAATGGAAAATAATATACCTAACAATAATCTCTCTTGCAGCAATACCTTCTTTGAAGTGAAGTCCATATCTAACCAAGTTTGGAAATTCCAACGATATCAGCTGATCATGACATTCCATGATAGACCTGTCCTACCTCCACCTATGATCATCTTCAGCCATCTCTACATAATCATCATCCGCCTTTGTTGTCGCTGTAAGAAGAAACAAGAAGGGGACCAGGATGAGCGTGACCGGGGACTAAGTATGTGAAGGATTCTCTGTTCTAAATAGAGCTCTTTATTCGATTCTTGTGCCTACAGTATATGAAGGTGTACTGCTGCTGATGATCTTCCTTAACATTTTTTAAAGTGGCAAACCCTATTATCGTGGCATCTGTTTAGTACAGATTGATCAAATTATAAGGAAGGCCACCCAGTGGGAGGTTCTGAATAGGATGTGGAAGTCAGACACAAAGAAATTGAGAGGAGACAGTGATTATGATTTCTAATCTCATCTGTGACATTGACACACCCTGTGGCCTTAAACAACTCATGTATGACAATATCTGTGCCTCAGTTTTCCAATATATAATACCTATTTACCTATCTCACAAGAGCACTGTGAGAATTATATGTAAAATTCTCTGAAGATGGAAGAGCTCTGTAACTATTACTTTAAACATGATATTAAGAAGAAAAAACAGATGTAATAAACAGGCATTTGCATTCATTTAGTATTTTTAATGTGTCCTGGTTTTTATTTTTCATGGGGAAAATGTTTGTGGGTAATTATATTTGTGTTACATATGCCCCTGATACAAAATAATTGTATACATGACACTTCCTGAAAATAATGTGAAACATTCCCAAGGGACTTTATTTCTCTGATTTATTTCTCCTTTTTTTAAAATAATTGCAATTTTTGAGAAGTCTTTACCCTAAGTTTGTTAGTGGAAAAAAAAATAGATCCATTGGATTTATCTACTGAATGTGATGGCATCCCTTTCTAAAGAGAGGTAAAAAAAGAAGACTTGTATAAAGAAGCAATCAGATTGGCTGAGTAAGTTGCCCTCAGGACTTTGATTTAGTGGTGATTGCCTGTTTAAGTGCCCAAGCAAGGATTTCAGAAACAAACCTTTAATTCCTTCCCCTCCCTCCCTCCAAATATCTAAAAAGGCCCTATGGCAAATCCCCACCAGTTATACTGGATGTAAAATTATAGGAGTTTGGGCAATTCAATTAATACATCTTACAATTTTATGCAGAATTATTTCTGAATGATGAAGAGCTGAAGAAATTGTATGAATTTGAAGAGCAATGTGTTGAGGAATATTTTCAGGAAAAAGAAGATGAACAACAATCATCTAATGATGAACGTATCAGAGTCACATCTGAAAGGTAACTAGTGAAAACTAAAGCCACCATACTGGTAATTAGAAATTTGTTTTCCTTTACATTAACACTAGTATTGATCAAGCTATGCGATGTTTGTAGCCTCAAAGAAATGCATTGAAAGTTTATACGCTTATCTTAACCATACTTAACAATCTGTCTCTGAAACAGAATCTCTCATAAAAGCAGGCTTTCTCATGAGATCTCTAGCACTGTTTACTTCTGTGTGGTCTGTGTATACCTCAAGAGCCTTGCCCACATTTTACTTTTACGCTTCCTCTTCCCCCTCAGCTGTGTGAAGTTCAGAGACATTTTCTCTACCTATCACAAGAGTAGCCATGTTAGTCTGCATCTGCAAAAACAACGAGAAGTCCTGTGGCACCTTAAAGACTAACAGATTTATATGGGAATAAGCTTTCATGGGCCAAGACCCACTTCGTCAGATGCAGCTGATGAAGTGGGTTTTTGCCCACAAAAGATTATGCCCAAATAAATGTGTTAGTCTTTAAGGTGCCACAGGACTCCTCGTTGTTTTTCATCTACCCAGCCCTAGTGTAAGAAGTGACTTCTTTTAGCTTGATTTCCAACAGATTGCCCTATTGTATTAGAAGAAAAAGAAGAGAAGAGAACAATGAAAAAAATAATGAGATAGAAAGGGAGAAGTTTGTTCTAGTGATCTGCATGTTCAGTTGGACACCCAGAATTCTTGAATTCAGGTCTGATCCAGATTCCCTCTGAGGCCTTGGACAAATCATTTAACCTCTTTCAACTATCAGCTTCCACATCCGTAAATAGGAATCATACCTTTGTGTGCTTCACTGAGATGTTGTGAGGTGTAGATAATATTTGTAAATATGAAGGCCTAAACAGTAATAATTTATGTCTATATTACTAGGGACCAAGCTGGCATGGTTGTTCCCTACAGAATGTTTTCAAATGTAGGGTTTTAAAATTATGACAGTTTTAAAATTATGGGTCTCCTATCATTCCCTTGGATGACTATTCCACAAAATAGGAAATCTTGCTATTAAGAAAATGATACCTGATATTCAGTCTCTATAATTCCTTTACCCTGTTGCCCCTCGCTACTCCCTGTTATAGTCCCATCCTAAGTGATTCTATTCCTACTCTTTTGTACACCTTTATAGCCAAATATAATAAATCCTCTTTGTCAGCATTTAGCCAAGTCATAACATTTACCACGTGCAAATAATCAGTGATAGTAAAGGGAATACCTGCAATGCCACAGATATGCTAATTATCTTAGAACAGTAGATGTCAACAATTTAATGGTGACCACTCTATATATTTCTTTTAACAAATCCTCACAAACCATTATCACTCTTACCCAGGGTATTCAGAACCCAAAGCTGTGGTAATTTAACCTGTTTCCTCCAGGCAGTGTCAGGAATAAATAAATGGGGTCACAGCTCCTCCATCTGATAAATGATTGGTTCAAACAAGAGTGCTTTCACCCAAAAATCTACCTTTACTGACTGTCAAGTGCATACACAGATGCCATGGCAATCATTTTAGAACACCCCAACTTCAAACATAGTTACCCAAAGTCTGAGAAGGTTTTGAGTGATCAGTAGCCAGGCTTCCAAGGGGCCATCCAGCTGCTGGGAAGAAATCAGTCTCTACTCAAAATAAAGCTCCTTCAAACTGCTCCAAACTGTACTCTTTAACTTAATCCTTTATAGCTAACTTAAAGCATATAACTCTTAGTAACTCTTAGTGACTCCTAGTGCATCTCCAGGTCTCCTAGCTTCAGCAAATTGCTCATCATCCTTTATCAGCAAAGCATTTCAAATATTTCTAGTCATAACAATAAAACTTAAATATCAGGGGAACTCAAAACCATGATCGACTATCCAAACACTCCCTTCCATTCTTATGGTCCATTAACTCTCCATCACATCCTCCTCCCATTCAATTTAGCAAAACTGCAATTATGCATCTATTTGGCCTTTCCTCAGACTCCTAATAATTATTCCTAACTGTGTGGTATTTGATTTTTCAGCTAATAGTGGTGGATGCACAAAATGGCTGCAGTTATGCCATACTTAATTCTCCCATAACGCCACCACCACTTAAATGTCTTTTTCTGAATTCTTTAACAACTTTCTGATTGAGAATTGTTCTGAACATCAAGTAGTGTGTGTGCAGTCTGGGAGTCAGAGAGTAAATGAAATATGCATGTGTATGTAATTTGTCAAACAGAATTATTGTGACAGCAAATAGAGTAGAAACAACATGCTACTCTGATTCATTATGGTACATGGTCACAAAATAGAGCTGCATGTTTCTCATTGTTTCTTATTCCTCAAGCCTTTGTATGTGGGAGCAAAAGAATGTTAATTTACTTTCCACAGTTGATTTGCTAGTGTCACATCCCAGTGTGTAGTATATATACAGTCTTCCTGCACTGTTACTTTCATTATGATATATATGATACAAGAAAATGGAAAGAAATACATTGTTTTAATGGGACTAGACAATGATTCTACTGTCTACAAATCTTGTACTTAATTGGAAGGTAGAAAAAAAGGTTTAAATAGAGCACAGTTCCATAAACTCAAGAGTACATTCTCTTTCATGCAGCAACCAAATGTGTTTCTCACCATTACCTTGATCTTATATCCAGTCAAAAATTGAATCTGTCATTAGAAAATATCTCCAGTACAATTAACAGAGTTCCTCATGGAGAAAAATGACTATTATACAGGAAGAGGCTGGCATTTGTGGAAAGAAACATAAAAATATGATTCCCTCGGGACTGACTGACTATACTCACGTGCTTCAGAGGGCTAGCCAAGTTAGTCTGTAACAGAAAAAACTTTAAAAAACAACAAATTGTAGCACCTTAAAAACTAACAAAACGTAGATGGTATCATGAGCTTTCGTGGGCAAAACCCACTTCTTCAGATGACAGGAGTATAAGAAGTCCAGATCCAAGAATAAATAAGGGAAGAAGTGGGGGTGGGGGGGGGGGAGGAAGAGAGACAGTGAGTAGATAGTGCAAATAGTTACCAGAGGCTGTTAAGAACCATTAGCACCTCCGTTGGTTGTGTAAGTCATTAAAAGGTGGAAGATAGTGTGCAAGCCATCCTATATCCTGGTTCAGACCATTAGCATAAGAATTAAACTTGTGAATGAAGTTCAGTTCCAGTCCTTCCTTGTGTATTTGGCTTGTGGAATTGGTCTGAAACAAAACAGTGACTTAAAAATCCATTAATGAGTGTACAGGAAGATTAAAGTGTTCTCCAACAGGTTTTTGTGTGTTACCTTTTCAGATATCTGATTTGTGTCCATTAATTCTTTCCCATAGAGATTGTCTAGTTTGGCCAATATACATTGCAGTGGAGCATTGCTGGCATAGATCACATTAGTGGATGTGCAGTTAAATGAGCCTTTGATTTGGTGGCTGATGTCAGTGGGTCCAGTGATGAAATCACTGGTATAGATGTGTGGGGCAAGGTTGGCACCAGGGCTGATTGCAGGGGTGGGTTCCTGGATGATTGATGGAGGTGTGTTGCATGGTTACTGGAAATATTTTGTTTGAGTCTAGGGGGTTGTCTGTAAGCGATATATTGGCCTTTCCCCCAAGGACTGTGAGAGTGAGGGGTCATTTTCTAGGATAGGTTATAAAGTCTTGATAATGCAGGGGTTTAAGTTGTGGACTGTAGGTAATAAGCGGAATTCTGTTGTTTTCTCTTCTGGGCCTGTCTTGAAGTATTTCATGTCTGGGTACTTTTTTGGCTCTGTCTGTTTTTTCACTTCACCAGGTAGGTATTTCAGTTTTTAAAATGCTATATATAGAGCCTGTAGGAGTTTGTGTGTGTCTGTGGGATTGGAGAAAATCCAGTCGTATCTTAGGGCTTGGCTGTATACAATAGATGGGAAAATGTGTCTCGAATGGACGCTAGAGGCATGAAGGTAGGTGTAGTGGTCGGTAGGGTAGTGGAAATTTGTCCATCATTTAATAGTACTGTAGTGTCAAGGAAGTGGATTTCTCATGTGGACTGATCCAGGCTGAGGTGGACACTTAATAACTAAGGTGCATCTACACAGCACCCTAAACTCAAAATAAAATACAAAATTTGTGCTATGCAAATTGCATATCTTACTTTGAGTCTATTTCAAAATAGATTATTTTGAAATTTGGCATATCTACACAGCACAAATTTTGAAATAATTCACTATTTCAAGACATCCCTTAACTCTCGTGGAACGAGGCTTACAGGGATGCCGAAATAGCATGCCTGTTATTTTGAAAAATATTTCAAAATAACAGGCAGCTTGTTAAGATGCGGAGTAGCTATTTTGGAATACCTCCGATATCCTGAAATAGCTGAATAGTGTAGATGTACCCTAATTGGGGAGAGAACTAGATTTAGCTGGAGTTCCTCGAGGCCTTAGCTTAATTTTTGTTTTTTGGAAAATAAAATGAAAATATACATGTTTCATTTGAATCATTGCTCTGGGTGGGGGTGGGGCTGAGGGGTTCAGTATGCAGGCTGCCCCAGGAAGAGAGGACTATCCCAGCCCTCTTTCACCACAGCAACTTGGGATCAGCTGAGAAGTGTCTCTCCCTGGCTGCTGCAGCTCCAGTAAGCACCGCCAGGAAAGGGGGTGCATGCCCCCTGGTTGGGACAAGTCCAGGTTCATCTGCCCTCTGTGGTCCCTAGCCAGACTAATGAATGCAGCAAACTGTTCACTTCCCTTCCCTCTCTCATGAAGGGCAACAGCCAGTAATGACTCCATATGAATTGAGGCAGGGGAGGAACTTTAGGCCCTATTACCCTCCCTAAAGGGTGTCTGGAGGATGGGAAGCTTAGGGTGAGGGCAGTCCCAGCTGGGAGGGAGCCCCTTTCACTTGCCTGGTGATTCTCTCTTTTCTCTATGGTTTTATGAGCAGCAATCCCATTCCAGGCACATCCCATTTTCCTGGCACAATCAAACACTTACCTTGCTTTAAGTTACACTAAGAGGAAGCTGTATACCAAATTTGGTATTCCTTGCTTTTACCATTTAAGAGAGAC
Organism: Apalone spinifera; assembly: GCA_030068395.1. Classification (NCBI taxonomy): domain Eukaryota; kingdom Metazoa; phylum Chordata; order Testudines; family Trionychidae; genus Apalone; species Apalone spinifera. The sequence continues at coordinate 4,786,857 of JANRFK010000875.1, forward strand.
AAACATACTCTCTCACATATATAGTACAAAACAAACAAACAATCTCTCTAGTCCAGCACACTTAGGACTTAATTGGTGCCAAATCAGAGAATTTTGCCAAACCATGCGAGATTGATATTGCCCAGCAGCATTACTAACATTTCCACTGCTTTACTGGGCTCTTTAGAAGACTGTGATGACGTGTCGGGGAGCCCCCGACCCTGCATCCCCATCTGCAGCCAGATGTGACTGTCAGCCAGTAGAGTAGGAGGTTTTATTGGTTCTAAGAGATACAGCGCAGAATAGGCTTGATGTTGACATAGGAGCCAGGGCAGACAACCTTAGTTCTCTTGGGGGGTAAGGATTCACAGGCCCCTGAACTCACAGCCTGGGATTAGTCTGCTCTCTTCATGCTTCCCCTAGCCAAGACAGCCCCTTCTCACAGCCACTGGTCACTCACTCCCCATCCTTTGTTCAAACTCCTTCTCCTGCCCAGGTGTGAAGCTGCTGGCCATTGTTTACGTGTCTTGGCTTATCCCTTGCTTGGCTCTGCACAAACACAGACACAGAGCAGCACAGGATCACAAAAGCAGACAGCACCCCCACTATGTCACAAAGACATTTAGGGATAAATTAGAGCTAAATAACTCAGAACACTGAAAGCCAGGATTGGGGGCTGTAAACAAAATGTATGGGACACAGGAAACTTGGCCACACCCATGATAAGTGGTCATCCAGCTAACTAAAATCACTGAGGACCATGGCTATTGCCAGACTAGAGAGGTTCATCCTGTAGATACTTCCATTTTTGGAAAATCGCAATATTATAGAGTGCATTACACAAACTTTTGTACAAGAAGGGGAGATGTTTGTTCATTAGAACAGTGAATTGTTCCTTAAAATAAATGGATAGCACATATTGTAAACTCATCCTGTACAGAAGGCCAGCACATGTTACATCCTTTTTTGCACAACTTAACCTTTTTTGAAAGCTTACGTGGGATTTAGGGGCTGTAGAACTCTTGGTTTGGCTCTCTGAGGTGCAAATTTCACCCTGTATGTGAAAATTGCACATTCAGCACTTATGACCTTTGACATAGTTACAGTAAGGAACGTGTATTGTGCAAAATTCAACTCTACTCTGCAGAAATTGGTGGCATATTATGTTTTATTTAAAAACATTCTATAGTTTATTTAATGAATCCCTTATTCTTCTATTCCAGAGTGGAAAACATGTCTATGAGGCTAGAAGAAGTGAATGAAAGAGAACATTTTATGAAAGCTTCTCTTCAGACAGTTGATCTTCGACTTTCTCAACTGGAAGAGCTATCTGGTCGGATGGTGAATGCCCTTGAAAAGTTGGCGGGTATTGACAAATCCGAGCTGACGCGTACACGCTCACGAGCTTCTTCTGAATGTGATGCAGCTTACCTCCTAAGGCAAAGCAGTGTCAACAGCTCTGATGGCTACAGCATGTACAGATATCATGTCAGTGGTGATGAGTTAACCTTTGACGATAGCACCACCCCAATGTCACCAGCCTTGGGCTCGCGCAAAAAAGCCTATTATTTTGGTACAAAGGAAGAGAAAGATTGTGCAGATTCAAAGATGCAACTAGTTCCAGAACATCAGAGTAATCTGCACTATACCCACAGTGCGAACACAGTTGCCTCTACAGATTACAATAAAACTACATTAGAAATTTCACAGAATGGCAGTAGACCCCATTCTGATTCAGATGTTTGTGTTTCAGGCGATAACAAGCAAGGTATTTCCAAGAGTAATGAAATAACTCCCCAGTGCATAACTCAAACAGATATTTTTATGAATGGACAGTCTGTCACAAGATCAGATTTTCAGAACACTCATTTAACAGTAGAACGGACCAAGTTAGAAGCTACTATCTCTTACCCCTTAGAAAAATCTAAGGCAATGCGCTATTACCCTGCTGAAGCTTTCAATGCTTGTCAAACAACCATGCTAAAATCAAGGAGCTTTATATTTACACATGGTGGGAAGCTGGTTGGAGGGGTCAACAACTGGACTACAGCATATAGCACCATAATGGATAAAGTGCATCCTTCCACAATTGAACAGTGGACCAGTGAGTGGAAATACCAGGTTGAACAGAAACTTTGTGATGAACCTAGTCCAGACTATCCTGGTGTTTCTGAAGCAGAAAAGCAAGCAGAACAAAAACAATTACTGACAGATACAGAAGATGACAGCGATGTTGGTGAAGCAGGTGTCAGTGCCTCCCATACTTCTATACCTGTTACCGACAGAACTGTAAAAGAAAACTTACTGTCAGTGAATACAGACAGGACATGTGGATTCCCATCTGTACGATCAAAGAGTTTACACAGCCATTCTCGGAAAGCCAAGTCCATTAAGGACAAATTAAATAGACCAGGACATGCCAGCAGTGTAACTAATCTAGTGGTGGCCTGTGGCAGTGCAACAGAAGAAAAAAAAACTAAGCAAGAAAACTCTTCCACAGAAACTGAATGCTAAATGGTTGACATTCCATGTGGCAGTGATAGTCAAGAATCTGTTTGGATTAGTTAAACATACCACCGTTAACAAATATACCACACTGAACAGAAATGTGTAAAAAATTTAATTAAAAAAAAACCCTTACATTTTCCATTTTTGTTTATCTTTGTATAGAAATATTAATGCCCTGTTCTCAAACAAATGCTTTGTGATATGGGTGGAAGACATTCCCTTTAGGGGTGGATGTAAGGCTAAGCATGGTAAGAAAATGCGAAGTGGGCCAGATCTTTCGTGGGTCCTTTGGCCCTCCATACTCATTTATTGACTGAATCGCTTTCTTAGCTGGTTGAAAATTGGAAAATATTTTCAGAAGAAATGAGGAAATTCTCTCCTTTTTTCATTGGAAAACTGCTCAATGCAAACCTTTTTGACTAGTTTTATCCTTACATATGCACCCACTATCCTTATGGATGTGGTCTTTAAAGAAGAATACTGAATGCAAAGGAAAGTTTTGCAATTTCCTTGATTTCACAGATACCAATTGCACATCAGAAGTGATTTTTCAGTCAATAAAATGGACAAACTGAGTTTTTTTAAAAAATGCAGGTTTCTCCAAGCACAGCAGGACTTGGGAGCCATCAGTTTGGTCTGGTACCAAAATACTTCACCTGTCTTTGAACATGGTGACAGCACTTTGTTTTCTGTTATTTTGAGAAGCTTCCTTAGCATGCCAACATTCAGCATGCACGCACATATACAAAAACAACCAATTAGTTTGTCAAAACTGATTGCCTTAAGCTGGGCATCATACTGGAAATACTGCTTTCTGGAGGCTCTGTTTTGGGAACTCCATATATTTTTAACTGGTAGCGATCATTGGTTCAAAAAGCTTAGTGGGATCTGAAGTGGGAAAATGAAAATCCAAGATCTGCATCCATTACTCTCATCACCAGAAATTATAGTGTAGCCTTGTATAAATGGAATTTGCTTTATTTAAATAAATAAATGTAAAAGTACTGAAAAAATACATACCCACCTTTATTCCAGATAAATCAAACCTTTCTTCCTTCAGGAACTTCATTTTAATGACAACAGGGGAGCACAAACAGTAAGCACTAGAACACCTCACATTTGTTTTTATGTGCTTCAAAAACATAATACATTTTTGTTGGTCATATTTTCATCCTCTTGTGAAGATACAACTTGAACAGCTACTTCAGTTTTATTAAATGCAAAATAGCGTGAATCCCGTCTGTCTCTTTTGAACACTTCTTGTATAGAAAGATCAGGTTGTTTTCCTCCGAAATCTAAAAAAAAAAAAATTAACTCTCCCAAATGAAAGCAGAAGCTGAATATTTTTCTTTGAATCATTGGTATAATTTACAAAACAATGTACATAGGGGAAAACACAATGAATGCCACAAAATAAGCTCTTCTCCTCCCTTTTTTAATTCCCTCAAGAGGGCCTAAATTTCAAAACTTAGTCACTATTTTCCCAACTTGTATCTTTCATACGAGATCCATCATTCAAAGGTATTGTGAAGTGCAGTACTAAAATGTACTTTCTGGCAATTTTGTTGGTGATGTTATATTTTCATTATCTAGTTCTTGTTTGTTAATTTTCAAGGTTACTTTTCTAAAATATTCAAGATGGCTTCTCTATAGTAGGGCAAATGCACCATTTAACAGGTAAAAAAGGTGTGGACAAAAGTTTTTGGAGGAGGGGGACCACTCAGTGAATTTTGGTAGTCACAAGCCAGCTCCCCCAACTCCCAAAGGGGTGGGGTCTGGGGCAGAAGGGGCAGGGCTGGGGACTAGCTTCCCCCCAGAGTTGTCAGGCCTGGAGGCTTTGAATTAAAAGGCTCATAGCTCCTGGCCCCCGCCACTACCACATTGCCTGGCCATCACCCAGGGTTACTGCATCTATTTAAAGGGTTTGTGGCTCTGGCCCCTGCCAGGGTAGCGCCATGACCAGGAGCTATTTAAATAGTATTCTGCTGCCTGAGCCACTGCCTGGAAATTCAGTGGCACAGGCAGCAGGATATAAATAGCAAGTGGCCAGATGCAGTCCACAGGTCAGATCATATCACTGGGCCACAACTTAGAATCGTAGAACTGGAAGAGACCTCAGGAGGTCAACAAGTACAGCCCCCCCCCCCCCCCCCCCCCCCCCCCCCCCCCCCCGCCAAAGGCAGGAACAATTCCAAATTGCTCAGCCCTGGGTAAGAAAGTAAATAAGCTGGCTGACCTTCAAAGTTATTTCCTGGCAGACTGTTCTTCTAAAGTTTACACTCAAGTCCTGTTAGTAACCAGGATTTTTACATGCACTATTTTGAAATGTTGAGTTTAACATGTATATTTTCCATCATCAAATCCACTGTAGTGTGGGGCCTCGTGTTTACAATTATAAGTCACCACCATATTTGAAAAAGAAAGAAGAAGTGGTGTGTGGTTTTTTGGGGCAGGGGATTTAAGATTCCAGTAAGGTGTCAGCTGACTCAAATTTGGCATTACTATCAAATATCTCCAAACAAAAGGTGTTCCTACGCTAAATGCTGCTAAACTTAAATGGACAGTTATTCTTTACTAACTACAGCATTTCTTGCTGTTATTGACAGACTTGTCAATGCTATCAGTGCAATAATTCCTCACTTAACTTTGTAGTTATGTTCCTGAAAAATGCTACATTTAGTGAAAATGTTAAGTGAAACCAGTTTTCCCATAAAAATGAATGTAAATGGAGGGGGGGGGGGAGAGGTTAAGTTCCAGGAAAATGTTTTCAGCACACAAAAGACATATAGAGTATACGTTTTAAACAATTTAATACTGTACACATCAATGATGAGTGTGAAGTTTGGTTGTTGTGGTGGAGTCCAGGAGTAGAACATTTCCCAGGGACTGTCTTGCTACTAAATGATGAATTAGCACTTGGCTGAGCCCACAAGGGTTAACACATTATTATTAATGTAGCCTCACACTCTACAAGGCAGCATGGGCTCAGGCGGGAGGGAAGAAACACATAGAATAACAGTATCTGCAAACACTTCCCTGCAGAAACTGAGCATGATGATGAACTCACGATTCTGCTGGTGCACACTGCTCTCTCCTCCAGATAGGCACATGCAAGGCTGCACAGTGCCAAGGGCTGTGTGAGAGAGAGACAGACACAGACAGGCTCACACACTTGTGTGTGTGTGTGTGTGAGAAAGAGAAAGACAGACAGAAATGCACATTGCTCTTTTTAAGTATACTGACCCCACTTCAAGTACGCTGCCCTTTTAAACACAGTATTGCAGACCACAAAGTCCAGAGTCAGGACTCTGCAGCTGTGATCCTGCTTGTGGAGATGGGTTACAGAATGGGGGGGCTCAGTTGGAAGGGTCAGGGGGACATGCTGACATCAGCACCCTTTCCACTCCTCCCCTGCATAGCTGCTCCTGGGAGCCTCCTGTTTGCTAAGCAGCTCCAAGGCAGAGAGTAAGAGCAACTTGGCAGTGGGAGGCGAGGCAGCTGCAGTTCAGCTACCCAGCCACATACTTTACAAGGAACTTTGGGGGGCTGCCATCCCACCCTGGTTCCAAACCCATACAATGACAGGCCGCTTTTCCAGAAAAATCCTGCACGTTGTGGACAAAACAGGCAGCCAAACAATACTATAACGTTAAACAAGTATGTGCTCTAATAGATAAGCAAGGTAACATTAACCCAGCCAATGTTAAGTGAGGGATATTACTGTACCTGAACAAAGGACTTTTTTTTTTTTTAAAGAGGGTTTTTTTAATTTGGTTTCTCATAATTTTAAATTTGCTGTTGTAAAATGGAATGGCATTTGATTTTGTTGCACTTCTATGCTGCTGCATGTTAGTTTGATGCAATTTAATTGTCAATTTGTATGTGTAGTTAAAATATTTGTCCTAATTTGCAGTTGCCTTTTATTGTTTGCCTGTACACTCTTGCTGGAAACTGATTCATTCATCAGTAAACTCAAAAGAGATACAAAAGTTTTCAGTATTTTTCTAAAAGTGCAGTATCCATTTCAATATGCAGTACAGTTTGTCACATGCATCTTGTTGTATCTTTATAAATTATGTTAAACCATGCTTTATGTGCCCAGTCACTTTCTAATGTTAAGTTATTAAATTATCTTAAAGTAACCACTAAATTAGACTAACATGGAACTCTTAAATGAAAACTTTTTAAACTTTGTACTTATTGATTTTCTTTGCATGCAAATAACCAGTTATTTTAGCTTCCCTGTGAATTATACCAAAAAGACATGAAATAGTAAATACAGTGTAACAGATTTGTAACTGTGAGAATATGGAAAATACTGCAGCCTGTCTTTTCCTTTTTAAAGAATATATGAAGGAAATATTTCCTAAAGATAAATTTCACTTAATAGTTGCCAGTAATTTTGATGTAGATGGGATTCTATGGAGTGATACCTTTTATAAGGTTTTGATCTTGCCATCCTAATGAATATTTTTGTTTGTCTTCTAGTTTATATTTTCAAGCTTTTTTCCTTCATAATCAGGAGGGTTAAAACTTATTTTAAAATGTGATGGAAAACTTCAGATTTTCTAAAAGCCCTTGGAGTCATGAAAAAAACCCCCAAATATCATGAGATTCTTAATTAAATCAGTACAGTTGGCAGTCAGGCTGCATCTTGAGCTAATGAACAAGCACTTAGGAATCTAGCTTGACTAGCACTTAGAAGCTCTAAACCAGGGCTACTCAACTTTGGAAGCCCCAAGGGCCACAATGATATTCACAGCACATGCAAAGGGCCACAACTTAAGTGTGGTTGCATATACATGCAAATATATATGCAAATATTGTGAAAAAAGCTTTTTTCACACTGATGCGCATGGATACAAAGATTAAGACAAGACTACACAACATGCAGGCCCCACTGAAGTCAGTTTTACTGATACTAATAAAACGCAATATTTACCCAATTTCCACCCATATGGCAGCACTTTAAATGAGCAATAACAGTCTAGGAATTTAATTACTAAAATGTATATCAACAGAAAACCATTATATTGACTCACCATTGTGGAGTGTGTTCCCATTGGAGGCCATGTTCATAGGATCTCACCTGCGGGCCACGTGTTGCACCTCGGGCCAAAAACAAATGGCCGGCAGGTCGTGTGTTGAATAGCCCTGTTCTAAACTGATCAAATCTGATACTGAATGAGCGAAATTCAAGACTGGTTTGAAAATGGGAATTCCTTTTCAATACATCTTGTGGATTTTTTTTTAAAATTCAGATTCAAAACAAAAATGTTTCTCCCAAAAAGAAAAATAAAATCCCTTCCTATTTCAGGATAAAATGGATTTTTGCCAGCCACATGGCTGGGGTACAGATGATCCAGGAGCAACTGGGGAGACTAGCAGGTTGGCTGGAAACTGGCCTGGTTTCATCAAATCCACATTTTCCAATGTAAAACTTGTTCCAGTGCACAATTTTTCAGTAGTCTTTAAACCCCATGATCCTCTGCTGAACAGGTCTCCCCCCCCAGAGAAAAACTGGTATAAAATTGGTTTCAATCTGTTCCTTAGTGGATGTTTGTCCACAGCATAAAACCATTATACAAAAGTAATTATATTAATTCACATTTTTGTCTCAAGAGGGCTAATGCTGAAACAGTTCTGTTGCAGATCTCGTGTGATAAATTAGTTGACATTTTTAATGATATTAAGAGACTGGCAAAGTTGATTAAGTGCAATTTCAGGCTTGTTTGTTTTTTGTAAAGTCTACAATTTATTGGAAGTAGTGGGCTCATTCTACAGTTCTGTTTCTTTTTTTTTTTTCCTGTTTATATTTTTAAAGGTGCTAGTAGCCTAGCTCACATAATGGACTCATGTAATTATGCAACATTGTATATAGTTTACATGGAATGGAGAAAAATGTTTGTAAAAAACAGAATTCAAGTGTAATGTTCCAAGGGCTAGATAATGATACACTTATTTAGGCAGTCATACCTTCATGTCTCAAATAATCTAATTGATTTCAGTGAGACTGCTCCATGTAAATAAGAGAATAGGGAAATTATTTATTTGATTAAGGAAAAATATTTTGACAGTGTCTGTTGGAAAGAGAAACAGTATGACAATATTATCCTTTCTTAACAGACAGCATCAAATTAGATAAACAAGAGACTCTGCAAACACACCAAAAATATAGAGTCACAGGATATGTCATGTTAGATTAAGAAAGCATAATCTATCCCCTGTAGAAGACAGAAACATTTGTTTTCTATCACAATTTCTATCAAGTTGTGTTCATTATGCGATTCCATCATAACCAGTAACCTAATTGAACTGAGAATCAAGCCAAGATTTTGTGCTGGTGTTTTTTTTTAAATGCAAAATTGTGAACAACTTGAAGGATGAAGACGAGGGCCAACAAACTGTTAAAGTATTTTATCCTTTCATGTTGCTCTCATTCATCTTAAAATTTTGAATTTACCTTGTGACCTTTTGGAATGTTGCGAGTGCTTTCAGTGCAGAAAGCAGAACAGAAGATGAGACAAGCTGCACCATTTCTCACTTAAATCCACAATAGATTTTAGCTTATAAAAAAGGATGTTACCAGTAGAAAAGCAGAACAAAATTTGTAGAGGTACTCCCTGTAATTGCCATGAAAAGAGTATCAAACAGCAAGAGCTTTTGCAGAGAAATATACTCTCTTAGAATAAAAGTAATTGATTCCCAAAAAGATGCCAATTTCATATACTGATCATTCCCATAGATCATTCACATGATCATTCCCATAGAATCCATATATTTGTCAGCTAAACAATATGAACATTCAGCTTCTTTTTCTGCTAGCCACCCATCAATGGCAATATCAGAAGTAAACGGAGGAGGGGAAAACTTCCAAAATATAGTGCAACAAACTGGAATCTTAAGTACTTCGCATTTTCACACGAAGGATGAAACACAAAACATGAGTAAATCTGTTTCTCATTTCTTCCCATTGCTCCTTATTTGTCCATTGAATTGTGTTCAACTCCCACCCTGAGAGCATTAGAAATAAAGTCCTGGATAGTCCCAGGCCAGTACATAGGAACTTGTGTGTGTGGGAGGGGTGCTTTTCTTGTAAATGGGAACTGTACGGGTGTGAATGCATCATCATGGTCCCCCAAGCAGGGAAATCAGTCACAGCCCTCCTCTACCTGGTCAGAGCATGGGGGAGGGAGGCTCAGGCAGCGCACAGCTTCTGGCCAGGGAAGGCAGTCATAGCATGTTTACTTGGCGGAACTTGGGCAGGGGATGCTTTCTCACCCTTTGCACACCCTTGATGTACGGGGCCTGAGTCCTTTCCTGCTCTATGCACAAAAAGGACTCTTGGTGCACAGAACTCCCACTACTCCTTCATTGAAGAACAACGGCAATCTCTCTAGTACCATCTCTCCTTTGTGCCCTGAAAAGGAAACTCTTTAAGTCTGGGGTTACACAAAGAAAAGGCATGGAAACAAGTTAACTGAAGTTATGGATGAATTAAGGGCCAGGACAAAGACAGTCACACAGCTTCCTAGCTATCCAGGTGGAGTAGCATGATCTTTTCTATACAGCTCTGACCACTGCAAATGGACAGACACAGGCAAGAGAAAAATCCCTGAAGTTGCACTGTGGGCCAATTATAGGGTTTTCAGACAGATAGCTCTGGCCTCTCAGGTTTTGACGCAGCCTTTGTGAACAAATTCCCTACATACCCCCAAAAGAAAAATGAGGCTAGCTCCCCAAGGTAATGCTTTAGGTTTTCTTTCCCACTAATGCTTCCAAACTACCAAGTCCAAAATAACCTACTAGCAACATGAACACCACCAGAGAAGTTAAGAAGAATTATCTTCCACGTATATGTATGACAGCCATATTATGTTATGGACTATTTAGGTACATTATATTTCAATGAGTGTTCATGTTTATTCTTTTATGTGGCCATAGACCATTAATGATCTCTATTTCACTTATGATTGTGTACAACTTTATATTTAAAAAAATAAAGACCATGGGAGAGACCACAATACTTTTTCCAGTTGACAAAATTTTCAGATCATTGGATGAGCAGGTAGTGAGGGAAACAGTTAATCCAGAAGTTATTTCAATCAATTCATATTGAGTAAAGCCTGGCAGTATAACAATCATTCCAGCCCATAATTTGATCTTCAGCTAGAACTGGTGTTGAGCTCTTGTTGGAGTGTCAATTTCCAAGGGTATGTCTACACTACAAATGCTATTTTGGGATACCAGAGGTAACCTGAAATAGCCAGTCTGTGTCTTTTGAATGTGTTCGCTATTGCAAAATATAGCGGACATGCTATTTTGGTATCCCTATAGACCTCGTTGGTGTATATGTGCCAAATTTCAAAATAATATATGCAATTTGCACTACGCAAACTGAGTATCTTATTTCGAGCTAATGGTGCAGTGTAGATGCACCCCAAGTGATGCAGCAACTATGCTGACTACTCCATTAGACATTGAAATTGTAGTATTTATATTTGCTCAGAGCCAAGAGCAAGGAGAGACAAAAGAATTTGACAGAATGCATAGTGAACTGACTTCAAACCATTATGCCTGAATTTTCTCCCTAGGTCTAGTGCCTCCAGGCTCTGTGCACTTCTATATTTCATTTTCACAATCTGAAGTGAATATAATATTCCCTTTATAGGAGGTATTGATTAAATAGTTAACATTTTTTCAGCTTTCTGCAAGTGTTGCACTGTCCAATTAAGTGCACTATGTGCTATGTTTACAAATGAATCAAGTACTTTATTTTTGTAACATTAATGCAGACAGCTACTACTATAAAGTACTAAAATGTCTAATGTTGAGAAATATTTTTCTAATAAATTATTATTTGGCTGACAAGGGAATAGGGTATTAGTTAGGCTCACAGTGCCTCTGAAGTATTCTCTGAAGGTATGTTTATTCTCTTCCTAAGTTCTTCATCTGTTTCACAGTTGTGCTGGAACTGATCCCAGCATCTGAAAAAGAAATTTGAGGAAGTGACCTTGAAATACCCTCACAATAGAGTCAAAATATGGTAGGAGTAAAGAAAACATTCATATGGAGTCAGATTTTGCCAGTCTTCACTTACATTGGCTAGTTCCTTACAACACTTGGAGTAACCCTATAGATTTAATTCAGCATGCCTAATGGTAATAATATGGCCATAGAGTCTGATTCATCTTCCACTGATACATACAGACTTACTAGCTAGTAAGTTCTTTTTTAGATTTTTTTCTTTGATCCTAGTAAGATTGCATGAGAAAGGGAGGGAGGGAAAAGCATTACAATTTTTCCAAAAGTGATGCAAATAGATGAATAGCTACCTATGAGAGGGACTGGAAAAGCCTGAGGTTTTCCTGTGGAACACACGTACAAACACACCCGCAGACTCTTATTACAGATGTTGTTACATACATATTTTATTGGTTGTTTGAAATCTCGAAAGTAAACTATCCCTGACAAAGTGACTTTTGACAACGAGGACTCCAAGTGCCCAAAGCTGCTTTTGCTGCGGTGTGTCTGGGCAGGACCCATCCCTCTATGTGGGGCCACTGTCACAGCAGCCAAGAGGGCCACAGCCACGCCCAATGGCGCGAGGTTTTGAGAGCAGACCCGAAATGCTCCAAAAGCCTGAGCCTTGGGCCAGAAGCCAGCTCTGGGGAATCACAGGCCGGGTCACTCCGACGCAGCCGGCCCAGTTAACCTGAGAGCGGGCACGTACAAAATCCGCCCCCGCCTCGGGGGGTGTTTGCTGGATCAGAAAGGACCGTGTCCGAGGAGGTGGGGCCCAATCCGGCTTGTAAACGGAAAGCTCCCGCAGCAGCCGCGGGTCGCTGCCTCCCCTTCCCCAGGCTGAGGCTGTGCCGAGCGCGGGGCTCGGGGATGTCCTAGGCTCCCCCCCAGCCAGGGGGAGCGGGCTGGGCGGGGAGGCGGACGCGCGTAGCAAGGGAGGGGGCCTGGGAAACCGGCAGGGGAAGGGGGCGCCTCTGGGGGCGGCCGCTTGGCCCCTCCGCGCTGCCGTACAGACCCAGCCTCGCCTCCAACATGGCCGCCCAGGCCCCAGCCGCCGGGGCCCAGTCAGGCCGCCGTTGTTCCCCGCAGCCGGGGGCAGGGAGCCGCTAGGGCGCAGAGGTGCCCCTCAGCCGCCCCCACCCACGCCGGCCCGCAGGGGAGGGAGCAGCGGTGCTGACGGGGCCTCCATGAGGGGCCGGGGCAGCCCCAGGCCGGACCTGCCCAGCCGGCTGACTCCTCCCTTGGGGACGGGGGGGCAGTGGTGCCGCCTTCCGCTGCCTCGTAGCTCCAGAGCGCCGGGAGCCTGCCGCCCTGGGCCCCGGGGGCGCGAGGGGTCGGACCCCGCCTGGCTCGGGCAGGACTGGGGACTCCCCGCGCCGCTTCGCCTCCGCCGGGGGCAGCCGCAATGTTTTCGCTCAAGCCAACCAAACCCACCTTCAGGTCCTACCTTCTGCCGCAGGTAACAGCCCCTGTGTCCGTCCACCCCCGGCGCAGGGCTCCGGGCAGGCCTGGGCGGGGGGGGGGGGGGGGGGGGGGGGGGGGGGGTTCTTCTTGGGGCGCCTTCCCCTGAGCAAAGCTGCTGCCCGGGGCTTCCCTCCGCGGCGTTGGTAGCCCGGCCGCGGCGGTGGTAAAACAGCACCTGCGTGTCAAGAGAGCCGAGCCCTCTTCGGCTGCGCTTTTCTGGGGCGGCAGCAGCCCCCCGGAATGGGTTGGTCGCTCTCTGGAGACTGTTGCTCCCTTTCTCTCTAGGTCTGCCCCGTCAGGCACGAATTCTACGTAGAGCGTTTGTTACAGCTACGAGCAGGCAACTGCTTTTTAACCAAACCCCAATCATCGGCTAATTAAAGTTTGTTCGACCCAATAAAAGTTTGGATGGTTTGTACTAACTTGAGGGAGGTGAATGATTTTCCTGCCCTTTTTACAGCGATTATAGGTGCTGGAACCTTGTTTTAGCACCAGTCAAATGTAGAGTTACTTTAAGAGAAAACGTGCTTGTCCCCATATGCAAATATTTAAGCTGCTGCAGGTCTCATTAAACTTATTCCTATAACGAGCTATCAAAAGCTAACGCACAAACAAGATAAGGAGATTTTCTAGGAAAATTATTATGACAAGGTTCCAAACTCTCTATACTTCACTGTAAATTTTTGAAGTGCACTAAACAAGTGTTGGTTTTGTTTTTTTTTTTTTTCATTTTGATTTATGGGGTGTGGCTTAATAGTTGAGAAGGGAAATGTACAGTTCTCTGTGGGAAATGTAAATAGTTACAGAAAACCTCAGTAGGAAAAATGTATCTGTTTTAAACTAATAGTAAGGTTTCTTTTTCTTTTTAAGGGCTGGAATTTGAATTCATTTATAAGATGCCTTTTAAGAAAAAAAATCACATTTAGGACTTGATCCTATACATTTCTCCATTCAGGCAGATGCTTATAAGCCTGTGGAACCTGATTTAAATCACTGGAGGTCTGTGCCGGCCCGCTCATAGGCCTTATTGCAGTGCTTTAGGGCCTGTTTAGACAAGCCCTTACTGGGGCCCCAAAGACTAGACTTACTTGTGTGCTTAAATTTTATGCATTATGAGTAGTTCTATTAAAGGCTATGGAGTATTTAGCATAAAACATGGATATACATCACTGCAGAATCAGAATGTGACACTTAGGACTCAAATTGTTAAATTAAAAAAGTTGCCTCAAGAAAATCTATGCATGTTTTATGTAAGTATTTTACTTTTTTTTGTTGTGTTGCTGTTGTTTCAGATTGAAGACAAAATAACCCCAGAACCCAAGATTAAAAAGCTGGAACCTGTACTTTTGCCAGGTAAACGTTAATCAAGTATTTGACAGAGGTTTCTGTGGGGTTTTTTTTTTCCCCCTCTCTTCTGTCTTCCCCCCCCCCATTCTCTTTGGTAATATTTGTATGATTAATAGCATGCATGTAACTCTTTTTCTCTACTGTTTGATCAATAGAAAATAACTTTTATTCTACCCTTACTTACTATATTAACAGAGTGCAGCTTGTAACTCTAAGAAAATCTGACTTGTCTGTGAGAGGGTTTGTAATTTTGTTTAGTTATCTCTTGAAACTAAACATAGGTATTTGTTCTGTTACAGTTGTGTAAAATTTCATGCCTTGATATTTAGTTGTCTGCAACCCGTAATTACTGTAATTTGATAGACTTTGTGACACAGTTTTTAGGGATTTCTCTCTGGATCACCAGATGTAAGCTCTGATTTTAAAGTTGGATCCACGGGAGCAGACCTTTGCGCCTGTGGTTAGCCCTTCCTGTGTGATCTCACTTGTAGCTCTTGGTTAAAGCTTTCATTCCTTTTCCCTTGTTGAATACCTAGTAGCTGATTCTAAGCTTTCTGAAGCTATGAAATAGTATTATGCATTAGTATTTCAGACTATTTCAAGTGAATGTAATGTAAGGATGGAGTTTTTTATTATTTTTCATAATCAGTTTACAGCAGAATCCAAAATGTCTGACTGCTTATCACCTCTTTTAAGAAAATAAAAAACCTTATTTAGCTATATTACCTCAGAGACATTAAAAATTCTATCCGCCTAATGAACTATAGATGCTACTTGAATCACAAATATTCCTTACTACAGTAGACTTCTGATAATTTGGAACCTATGGGACTTAGGTGGTGCCGGATTATCAAATATGCCGGACTATCAGGAGGTACTATAAGCAGGTTATATATATATAGTGTATACATTATATACTGTATATAAAGTGTTCTTAACCCTTTTTATTGTACCTACTGTATACAGTATACTGTAATGTTTTAGTTTTTTTAAGCCTTTTTTACCCTTTTTGCTCAGTTCAGCTGCTGTTACCTTGTGACTCATCTTTTGCCGAAGCTCACTCAATCCGGCATCAAAATGGCAAGAGCCTAGTATCAGGAGTGCCGGACTATTGGAGTTTTACTGTAAATAGAACAATAAGTAAGGTGGTCAATTGTAAACATTGTTTTGATTTTTTTGTGGGAATATTTTGCTGAAACATCTCAGAAGATATATGAAAATACAGATAAGACCTAAAGTATCGCTTATTTTAGTGGAACATTGTTATGGAATAATTTGATAAATTACATATATTCAAGTCAGCAGGGAGCTATGAAATTCATCCTGTACTGTACTGAAGAAATTAGCTGAAGCAATCTTGGAGCCATTAGTATCCTTGAAGAGAGTAAATATAGTACAGTAAGAAGGGCCTAGAGAACTGTAGAGTGGTTGGCCTGACTTTAATACCTGGAAAGATCTTAGAGCAAATTATTGAACAGTCAATTTGTAAGGAGTTGGAGAATAATGGGATTATAAGGAACAGTCAGCATGGATTTATTTTAAAAAAATCACACTAAAACAATTTAATTTCCTTCTTTGATAGGGTTAGCAGATGGTGCAGAAGCAATAGAAGTATATGCTTTGATTTTTAGTAAGTTCTGTTTGACATTCTCATAGGCAAACAAGGAAAATTTGGTCTAGATTAAATTATTATAAGGTGGATGCAAAACTGATTGAAAGATTATACTCAGCATTGTTTGCTGTCAAATTGAGAGGGTGTATCTAGAGGGGGTCCCAAAGTAATCTTAGCTGAATTCAGTACCAGTCAATATCTCCATTAATTACTTGGATAATGGAGTAGTAAGTGTCCTTA
Source organism: Apalone spinifera (assembly GCA_030068395.1). Taxonomy (NCBI): domain Eukaryota; kingdom Metazoa; phylum Chordata; order Testudines; family Trionychidae; genus Apalone; species Apalone spinifera. The sequence continues at coordinate 4,803,031 of JANRFK010000875.1, forward strand.
CAAAATCTTTAGATGACACTAGGCTGGGAGGAGTTGCAAGCATTTTTGGAGGACAGATTTATAATTCAAAATAACGTTGGCAAATTTGGAGAATTGTTCTGAATTCAACAAAGTAAAATTCAGTACTGAGTAGTATTTTACTTCAGAAGGAAAGATCAAATGTATAATTTCAAAATGAGGAATTACTGTCTAGGTGGTAGTACTTCTGAAAAAGATCTGTGGGCTATGGTGGACCACAAACTGAATGAGTCATAAACATGATTCAGCTGCAGAAACAACTGTGGTGTATTAACAGAAGTGCTGCATGTATGATGCAGGCAATAATTGTCCCACTCTATTTGGCACTGGTCAGACCTCAGCTGAAGGACTGTGTCCAATTCTGATACCACAATTTAGGAAAGATGAACAAATTGGAGAGAATACAGAGGAGAGCAACAAAAATGAGAAAAAGTTTTCTAAACCTTTGGGGATAGGTTATACAAATTTGGCATGTTTAGTCCTCATCTGCGGAGAGATGCCTTTCCCTTTGCCCAGGCTTGCTCTTCCCCTGGCCTGGCCCCACATGAGCTGCCATGGGAGGAGAAGAGCCTCTCCCCTTAGCCCAGGAGAGTACTCTCTCCCTGCTGTAGCACTGGGGCAGCCTGTACCCCAAATCCCTCATCTCTGTTCACACCTCAGTGCCTGCACCCAACTAGAGCCCTCAATCCTCTGCCCTAGTCTTGAGCCTCTTCCTGACCCCATTCTGGATCCCGCACCTCCAGCCAGAGTCCTTTCCCACTATATCCAAACCCTCTACCCCAGCCTTGAGTCTCTCATCCCTGGCCCCACTCCAAAGCCTGAACTCACACCCAGCTCTCACACTCTAAGCCTCTGCCCCAGCCCTGAGCCCCTTCCCGCACTACAAAATCCTCAGCCCCACTCTGTCATGTGAATTTTGTGATGTGCACCCACGTGGCGGCAAAGTGTCACTCATCACTTCCAGGATGGTACACATAACAAAATTAATTCCACACGTGGGAGGAAAGCATTAGTGTGAACGCTGGTTTAGCCTTGAGAAAGGAAGACTGAGGGCTGATTTGACAAGTCTTCCAGTATGTTAAGGGTGGTTATAAAGAGGACAGTGATCAATTTTTCTTCATGTCCAGTGATGGTAGAACAAGAAATGATGAGTTGAAGCTGCAGCGCAAAAGATTTAAGTTAGATTGAATACAGTTTGTACCTCTCAGTCTGGTACCCTCTAGATCTGACCGGTCCTGAACCAGGGAATCGGCCGGACTTGGGGAGGCTGCTGCTGTGGGGCTCTACTCCAGTGGCTGTAATAGGTCCTGCATTGACTGAGTGGGGCTTGGAGGGACGATACTCGGGAGGAGAGGCGGGGCAGCTGTGGAGCCCTGCAACCATAGGCTGCACTCCTGGCCCATACTGCTGACCATGGCCGCTGGCTGTGCTCTTGACCCCTGCCGGACTGCAGTCCTGGCCCCCATCATTGGCCATGATCCCCCAGCCTTTTGAGCAGGGCTGATCTCCTGACCTCTGCCGCCAGCCTTGGCCTCTATGGGGCCGCCTCGTCTCCCTTCCCCCATGCCTTCCTCCTTTCTAAACTTGAGTGCTGTAAATGAGCTATTTGTGGTGCTCTGGAAGTTCTTGGAGGGTGGGAAGGAGCTGCTATGGAAGATCAGCTTTTTCCCATGAGGATGCCAGACCACAGATGTTGCTGGACTGTGAAAGTTTGGACTGTAGAGGTCGAACATGTAGTAGGGGAAACTTTCTAATGATAGGAATAGGCTCCCAAGGGAGGTCATGAAGTCTTCATCATTGAAAGCTTTTAAAAACAAATTGGAGAACCTGTCAGGGATGCTCTATAGATTTACTTGGTTCTGCCACAGCATGGGAGTTTGAATTAGATGACCTCACAAATGCTCCACATTTCTATGGTTCTATGTAATCAGCTGTTTAAGGTGAACAATAAATTAATAAGTAACTGTTCTAAATGTGTGTTAAGTATTTTAGCTACTTAACTATCTGGCATTTGACTATTGTTAATCATCAAGCAGTGCTGACTACTACCATGCTGCTGTGTGTTGAGATAAAGTTTATTGTGCTGAAATTGTGAAGGGGGAAATCTTATTTTTATTAGAGTATTTTATTTTTACCTGAATGAGTAATTACTGATTGACTGCATATTCTTTTGAAAGAATGTATGAGATCTTATTCTGGTCCTTATAAATCTTAGGTACATTGCAAACAGCTAAGGTGGTTGTTTATTTGTAAAAACAGCAGAACAGTATTTATGTTGGAAAAACTTTTAAAAACAACGAATAGTCTGGCGGCACCTTAGAGACTAACAAAACATGTAGATGGTATCATGAGCTTTCCATGGGCACGACCCACTTCTTCAGATGAATGGAGTTAAGGGTCCAGTTTCTAAATAAATAGTGGATGGTGGTGGAGAGAAGGGAAAAGAATAGTCAATTAGTGTCCATGCTACATGAAGCTGATAGAGAAGGTGCTAAGTATTCTTAAGTATCCATTGTTTGTTTGTTTTTAATATCATGAGGATGTGGAATGTAAGGAGCCATCCACCCAATGTTGTTGTTCATAGCTCTGTTGAAAGAATCAAACTTGTAAATGAAGTTGAACTCTGAGGCCTCCCTGTGGAGCTGGCTTGTGAAATTGGCCTGAAACAATACTGTGACATTGAGATCCATTAATGAGTGCCCGGCCCTGGGCAAGTTAAAATGTTCCCCAACAGGTTTCTGTGTGCTGCCTTTTCAGATATCTGATGTGTCCATTCTTTCTTGTAGCAACTGTCCAGTATTTATGCTGTTCAGCATGTTACATTAGAGTAGCAAACAACCAAAGTGTAGGATGGGTTGGTTTGTTCTGAATTTGTCCTTAAAACAAGATATTTTTCCCAGGAGGGAATAAGCCTTTGTGTAGTCTATTGAGAATGTTCCCCCCTCATTCCTATTACTGATGTTCCTTCCTGAGGTCTCCAGCCTTCTGTTTCAGGAGCATATGTTCAGGAAATCCCTTACACCACTTAGAGCTGTTCTGTAACTGGTCTGAGCAGTGAGTTAATTTCAAATTAATGCCCCAGTACAGGCCTACCAATTGGGTGGAGATGCAAAGGGGGCAATTGCTTGGTGCCCAGTGATTCAAAAGGGTCCAAGCTTCCTGGCTGCCACCACTGCTACTGCAGCAGCAGCAATGGTCAGAGCCCTGGGCCCTTTAAATTGCCACTGGAGCCCCACATGACATGCTCCAGGCAGTGCTGAAGAGCTGGCAGGGGCACTCTAATTCTCTTCCCCTTCTGCCTAAGACCTGGTCCAACTTGCTTGTCAGCTGCCTTGCCCCACCAATCTTGGGCAAACTGCTTCTTTTTGTTTGCATTTCAATCCATAAAGTGGGGTGGATAATAATTCAGAATTTTATAGAATAAATTAAGTAATTAAGTGTCTTCAGTGGAACTGCCTCTGCTTAAAGCTAAGCATGTACTTTAGTGCACGTCTGAATATGCTTAGAGCTAAAGAAAAGTACACACACACACACATGCATTATGCTACTATAAATGTTGACTTCTCGATGAGACAATCAAATTTCTGTCCACATTTAAATTTTAATTATGTTCTGCCTTACTTGCCTTCCCCTTGCCATCAACTAAATATATGATATGCTAGATTTCTTGACAATAATTGTATTATGTTGTCTAGGCAGTTAAAAAAGCCACTGTATGTTACACCTGTGGAGCTAAACTTCTGTGGTTGAAGGCTGATTCATAGTTAGTACATTGTTTTCAGTCCTTTAAGATGAAACTATATAAATCCAGGTAATTATTAATCTTAGTAATTCTGAGAACTGCAAATAGCTGGTGTCTCAAATTGTTAATTCCTAAAATATAGTAGCTTTCAGAAAACAATTGAGTTAGCCGGAACTAAAATCCAGGTTTTATTTTTGGAAGAGAGTGGGAGAGCAAATTGAGCACCATAACTGGACTACTCACTGTTTTCAATCTTTCTGCCACTACGAGGCTTATGTCTTTTAATGAAATCTCAGACTCTAGTGTAATTGCATGACTCCAGGGAGGTGGGAGACTAAAAGAAAAAAAAGAGCTAATATCATGAATCTTGAATTTAAAACAAGACTTACCATCAGTATTGCGACAGTGGAAGAACTTACCATTTTATGGCCCCAGAGTAATTTCATTCTCAAATTAAAATTTAAAGGTTTTTTTTTCTATATGCAATTATATTCAGAATTAAAATCTGTTGGGGTTTTTTTTTTTATCTTCTGCTATGTTCTTCCAGTCCTGTTTCCTGATCAAGAATTCATGCCACAGTTGTTTGGAGTGCTGGCTTCAGCAATAGTTTCTCCTCCTTTGTTTCGTTAGTTTATTGATCTGACCAGATCACATTTTAAATGTATTTTAATAAATAAAGGAGATAAACAAGTGGTCTGGCAGACAGTCCCCCAGCATAACGTACCTAGTTAATAGGATACTAGCTGGCTTCCTTTTTGGGAGTTTTATATTTATGACTAATGATTTTACAAATTGTTAGCGTAAAACTTATATGTAAGTTTTCTGCTTACAAGCAGTTTTCAGGGAATTGGTTAAACTAGCTGCTGTTCCACTAAAAAGTTCTGACTCTTGATAAATTATTCTAAGCATTTTCAAAATTGTATAGTATGTTCCAGCTGTCTTATGTTTAGAGCAATTGCCTGTCACAGTGTGCAGCAAAACATACAACTTGACAATAGACCTTAGTGGAGTTTTTAAAAACTGTTTTGTGTCATGTTATTCATGCCCGGAACTTTACCTTTCTACTCTCATAGTCTATTTTCTAAATTTTGCTTAAAGTCTAAATCACAGTATAGAGTTCAGCAGAATGCAGGCAAACTGATATATATCCTTGTGTTCTTTGTTCATCTTCTATTTATTTCATTTCCTAAAAGAAAATTAAAAAATACTGTATAAATTATTTAAAACCAAGCTTTTGTAAGATAACTTTTGAAATTGTAATATCTGAGTTATGCTTTGTGGAGGATTATTTAATCAAAATCAAGGTCCTTTTCTGTTTTTACAGGAGGTAAAGTAATATCTCAACACAGCACTATGGTCTCTCCAATTGGTGAACATATGTACTTACTGCTCACATAGTTCTGTTCACCTATACATCTCATAGTGCTTTATGAAAAAGGGGTAAGATGTGTTATCACAACTTTTCAGATGAGAAAACTGAAGTCCAGATGATAAGTAGGACCTTACCCAAAGACCCACAATAGGTGTGAGGTAGAAGCAGGAATCTGAGAGTAGAAAAGCCACACGTGCTTTGTGAAATTCCTCTCTCTAGTGAAAGTCTTAATTCTCCCACTTCAAGGGAATAACTTGTCTTATAGTTTCAGTAATTTAAGGACTATTTCTGAAGCCCATTCTAGGAATGTAAACAACTATTGACTATCCGATAAGCATAAGCTTATCGGATAGTCAGCTAGTCACTTCTTCTCTCTCCCCCCCGCCCCATCTCCCTACTGCCTTTATCAGAGATAGCAAGGGGGAGGAGCAGGAGCTGGCTTAAAAGTTGGCTCCCCCCAGCACCGTCCCTGCAGGGGAAGCAGAGGGGTAGCAGGAACTGGGTGCGAGCCAGGAACCAGCTGATTCCCAGCTTGCGCCCAGTCTCAGATGCTGTGCCTCTGGTTTTTAAATGTTTTAAGAGCCGGTAAGTGTACAGTGGGGGGACCCAGCATGAGCTGGGATAGCTCATTCCCAGCTTGGGCCAGGTCCCCCCGCTTGCGCTTCAGCTTTTTAAATGTATTAAGAGCCTGTTGGCTCTTAATACATTTAAAAGGGAGAGCTGCAGCAAGGTTAGTTCCTGGGGCGGGAGGTAACCCTACTGCAGCTTCCCCACTTATCGACTATTCAATGGAAATTCCATCGAGTAGTTGATCAAACTAAGTTTAACATCCCGAGTCCATTCTTACTCTTTGGCATGAAATCCTGAGCACCTTACTGATTCAGCCAAACTCACTTCCTATGAAAAGGATAGCATATGACAAGTATTCCACTCAGCAGAAGCTATTTGCTTCTATACATCTCATCATCTCTTCTTCACTGGATGCTGAATTAAGGATCATGGCTGTTTGGGAACACTGGGGAGTAATGTGAATGAACGTTTTCTGACTTCAAAGTTAAGATGGGATTCCTCCAGCTAAGTGAAAACTGATAACCGTGAAGATGTCCACAGCTCGCAGAGCTAGCTGATACTCTGAAACTGAACTGATGTATGGGGAAGGCTGGACACTCGGAGCCAAAGATCTCTCGCTCGCTCGCGCTTTCTCTCTCTCTCTCTCTCTCTCTCTCTCTCCCTCTCAGGACAGCAAGGTGTAGAAGTTATGAGCAAATGTGTAGTCCTTCCAGAATTACCCTAAGTTTCCCATCCACAACCAACCATTTTCTGAGTCCTCTTTTTCCTGACCCCAGCCACACCTGCTTTGCAGAGTTAAGAGAAGTCTCAGAAGCATAGTAACTTAGATGAGTGTAGCATAAAGGCAGGACAGGCAAGGGACTGCATGTATGATCAGCAGGAAGTTAATTCATATTAGCTCATCACTGCTTTCAGTAGCTCCACTGATGCTTGTCAGAAATTTTCTATCAAAACTGATTTTCATTGTAAGACTGGATTTTCAATAAAACAGTTTTTGTAGCATGTGTCTTGCTGTAGAATATTTTGACTAATAAAAAGCTCTTACATGATGCTGTTCATCTGTAAATTTCAAAGTGCTTTGTAAACAAAATTAGCATCAATGTTCCCTTTTCTATCTATATCTTCCATAGTGTGAGGGGAAGCTCTTATCCAGCCACCTCTGTCAGCTGGTCTAGAGCCTCTCTTCTGTACCTGCCATACCATCTTCAGAACTGCGCGGGTAGAGTGTTCCTTTGTAGAGACATATGGATAAGTTTATGCACTGATTTCTATGACTTTTCTAATTGTGCTTTAAATCTGACTGATGTAAAAAGTAGTTGTCTAATAAAATATGCTTATGAAGGAAATTCTCAATTCCTTTGCTAGAAAGTAAGTTATTTGTATCCTTTATTACTATTAAAATGTGGGGAGGAGAAACAGTATGTGTACTGTGTATAGTTACCAATGTAACCAAAAAACAGTCCATAATTAACTAAGACACACACATTCTTTATACTACTATGAAAATGGATATTTTTCTATTCAACAGAGATAGTGCCTACCTGTAATAATTCCTTTAAAGTGACACGTGTACACGTGTGTGTGTGTGTGTGTGTGTGTGTGTGTACATATTTAAAAAAAATGAAGAAATGGTGCTAATATATATAAAATTAGTTATTTAACTAATATATATATTAGTGTCTACCTGTAATAATTGCTTTAAAATGATGCTTTTGTATAATAATATGCTTCCAGGTAAATAAATAGAATTTAACTAGTTTTTAGTAATATGCCTGTATAACAACCTAGCTAAGGAAGGCTGATTAGCATTTTCATGGGTTTTTTTTTATTTATACACTATAAAGTAAAACTAATTAGCACTTGATATTTTTTTCCATATCCTGCGTCAGTGCCATAAAGGCTGTGGTAATAGTGGTGGTTAGACAACTGTGCTACAGAATGGGGAGGGGGACAGAAAACCTGAGCTTTTGGACTCTGCTTCACCCAGGATCAGACATCAAGAGTACAGCATAGAAGTCAGTAGCAAAGTTCCCATTGACTTCGGGTACAGGATAAAACCTTTAGTAAGTTTGTATTCTGGTTATCATGTAGCTGAGTCCATTAGTTTTTAGTGTCAAGTATCAGAGGGGTAGCCGTGTTAGTCTGAATCTGCAAAAGTGGCGAGGAGTCCTGTGTGAGTCCTGTGAGGAGATGCATGTGACGAAGTGGGTCTTTGCCCACGAAAGCTTATGCTCCAACACTTCGGTTAGTCTATAAGGTGCCACAGGACTCCTCGCCGCTTTTGTAGTTTTTAGTGGTCACTCACATCATAGACATGTGGCTTATAACCAAGTGAGTGTTCCTTGTTTTTTAACTTCTTAGTGGGCTTATACCATGATTCTTAGAGATAGAACTGTTCTTCAGCTGTGTTGGTGATACTGCCTGACCTTATGTCTCAAGTGAGCTAACCACTTCTACTTACTAGACCTTTTATCCAGGAGGACATCTCAAAGGTTAGTACCATGTGATAGACACAGTTATTTGTTTATTTTCTAGAATGCACTGGTGAGCACAACATACACACAGTAGTAAAAGATAATGGTTCTGGATCATGTTTCCCACAATTCTGGGAAATGTGCCACTCTATGGATGAGCTAAACTATG
>JANRFK010000875.1:4888342-4908154 GCA_030068395.1 Apalone spinifera
ATGCACATTTGCACAATTACTTTTAAACCTCTTTACATAGAGATGGTGTAGGATGAAGACTGTTTATAATAGAGTTAAGTATTAAACATAGCATGTGGGTTCGTGGCAGTCTGGTTGGTTTTTTGGGGGTTTTTTTTTTTTTTGGGCTCAACAAATTTTTTGCCCATGTGTTCGGTATTTTTTGGGAGACCATTTGGCAACCCTAGGTATAGGCCCGGGGTCTCAAACTTCCAGCTGGAGTGATAACTTGCACAATCTGATAATAGACAGCCTCCCCCCCCCCAAAAAAAAAAACCCTCCTGCAGGCCAGGAGTTCAAGACCCCTGGTATCATGGGAGGCAGATACTAGAGGCCGAGGGAACCTTCCCAAATTGCCTGGCTAGCCCTACCCATAAGTCCACCTGATTCAACTCAGCTCCTCCAGTCTCCTGGGACTACCTAGGCTTCAGCCCTGTGCTTCCAGCCCTCCCTGTGCCAGGGGTGAGGAAGCTGAGGGGGACAGGGGTGCCCGCCTACCTACCCTCCAGGAGGGCTGGAGCCATGCACCACCTGGACAGGGGGATGCGGAAGGCCGTGGCCACCTGTGCTCTGGGGAAGAAGGGGCAGGGCTGAGGCCATCCATGCTTCAGAGGAGTAGAGCCGGGGCCACATGTGCTCTCCCAGCCCTAGGTTCACCCACTTCCCCTGACATCTATCTAGAAATGGGTGCCTGATATTTCATATGCTGTCCCCATGAACTAGTTTTCAGATAGCCAAAATTGCTCTCACCTGAGGAGATCTTCTCTGTCCTGGAAGATTGAAGTTTTCCTATTTACTGTGTAACTAGGAAACACTGTACGACCCATCTTTACCATAAGCACAGTGGAAAGCTGGCCTTGGCCACCACTACCTGCTTCTTCATCCTCCATTGAATCAATCAGTGAGAATAACAGTAGAACTCGAGAGAATACTGCTCGGGGGCCTTTACAGACCCTGACAGATTTCCCAAAAAGGTCCTTAGCCCTAGAAGCCAAGCAAAAGATTCATCCAGATGTAATTTACTTCCAAAACAATTATTTTACAGCTTGATTTTTTTCAACAGTATGAAGGAGCTTGAGAAACTACATAGTATACATGGTCTCTAATGAAAAGCTCAATATAGGGACTTAGAACATAGCAAAGCTAGCCTCAGAGGTAAATATAACTGCGATAGGGAATAATGTGATTGTATAAATGCTCTACAAAAAGCAAGATTCTCTCATTTTGACAATGATTTGCTGTGTGACTTTGGGCAAGTCAGTAAAGATCATATCCTAAGGTGAAACACTCAAAATTGAAGGCACTGAAAATCAAAAGGCTAGTTTTGAAAATATATCCTTTCACTCCTCTGAGGACTTGCAAGACCAAATGTTTTGAGATTTTCATATGGACAATTCAGTAGAGGTACAAAAGATTAATTATTATTATATGCAAACACATTCAGATTTTATATTTAAGCCCTTATTACAGATTTTTATTGAAGCGGATAAAAATCTGGAAATTAAACTTCAAATTTAAAATGCAGTCCCCGCAATAAAAGCGGCACGAGGGAGGGGGAGGAAGAGAAGGAGAGAGAGGGAAAAAGGAGGAGGGAATTACAAGAACAATATTAGAAGTAAGGAAACTCAAGGATAATAACCATCCCCCAGCAATATAGAAAGTTCAGCCCTCTTTCTTAATAATTGGGGAAAAAAATGAAGAAAAAGGAAGGCACAGACACCTGTAAATAATACTGGAAACTATAATGGAAACAGCAAGAAGATGACAAAAGACTAGGGCACTTCCTGTCTTTATTTAAAAGTATCTGTCTCAGGATTCAAGACTTAGGAAAAAGATTGTACAGATTTTCCAAGTAACGAGAACAAGTCTAGAAGGCACAAATAAACTCGTTAAAAATAAATGTATACACTAATTATTTTTAAAAAGTTGTTAACAGATCCTACCCAGCTCATAATTTCTTTAGCTATCATCTACACATACACAGTAACAAAGCTGAATACACAAGTCCTTAATCTTGAGAGTTTCAAAAAATGTAATGAAGTACAACTCTCAAAGATGCTTTCAAGTTCTCATTTTAGTAATTTGTTGTATTTTAACACTCCTCACCCCTTTTTTGTGATTACATCTTGCAAGTTTCAAAGTAACATTTCTGAACACAGGCTCAATCCTGCTAATCATAAGCAGTTCCATATAGAACAATGGGACTGCTCACATGCATAAATATCAGGGCCTAACTTTGCCTTTTTTCCCCCTATTTGGCCAGCGTAGTTTCCTCTGACCCCACCTCTACACGTAGCACTGCCATCAATGAACCTTGTGATATAAGAGGGTTACTCACTCTCCGCAGTAACTGATGTTCTTAGAGATGGGTGTCCCTGTGGGTGCTCCACCTTAGGTGTTTTGGCATCGCAGTGCGCCTGGCTGGAAGGTTTTTGATAGCAGTGGCTTTGACAGCTAAGTCACACATGTGCAAAAGTGCTACAGTGCTAGGCAGCTAATGTGCATGCACAAGATGCGATCCCTTCAGTTCCTTCTCTGCCCCGGAGAAATAAGGAGATAGTACCGAAGCAGAGGGGAGGAAGGGTGGGTGATGGAGCACCCAGAGGGACACCCATTGCGAAGAACGTCAGTTACTGCAGAGGGCAAGTAACCCTCTCTTCTTCTTTGAGTATCATCCCTGTGGGTGCTCCACCTTAGGTGACTCCAAGCAGTTTATCCACTGAAAATGGGAGCTTCGGACAGTGTAATGCCCTTCTGGACTGCAGTAAGGATTGTGTCCCCGAATGCGGTTTCTCTGGACACGAAGGGTTCAGGGCATAGTGAGTAGAAAAATGTGTGAGTGGAGGACCAGGTGGCCAATTTGCATACATCAGACAATGAGCCACCTTGTGTATAAGCCGTTGATGTCACCACAGCCCTGGTGGCATGTGCACTAAATTGTGCAGGTAGGTCTATGATCCATTTGGAGATCCTCTGGGAGGAGATGGGGAATCACTGGTTGAGTTCAGTGGTTGATACAAACAACCTGTTGGTTTTCCCAAGGCTCCCCTTGGCTGCAAAGGATGAAACTGAGCCAATGGGAGCCGCAAGGCTCCGTGGCCGCAGCACCGGTAAATAAACAAACTGGGGCAGCTAGTTAAAGTGTTTCTGAGGTACATTTTCAGAAACACTGCTGTAGAGAGGAGAGAACAAGCTGATGTGCTCTTTTTGTTAGCTGTGGAGAACCACAGTAAAATGACTAAGACTGGACAAAATATTGTCTATTTTGAGTGGGTTTTTGGTGGTGTTTTTAAGTTCTCAACCACAGAAGGGAATTTAAAAACATAAAAAGGACAGGTAATAAGGATGTAAAGAAAATTTCAAATAATATTTGGCAAACTTTAACACAAAATGTTGTTCTTAAATTAGCAAGCTTTAAAAAATTATACTAAAACTGATGTCCACATTAAGCTAGCTAGAAACACTGCAAGATACAACCTAATGAGACACAGCAGTAGAATGGCAAACTGCAAGATGAGGGGAATCAATTCTTCCTCAGTTTTATTACATTCTTTTATAATGGGATTTATTGTAAGGTCTTAAGACATTTCTTTAATATTTCTAAAATAGTACCAGCATATCCAAACCATTGACCCAACTTCAGTAGATAAAACAAGTAATGTTTAGCCTCTCTTCATATTGATTGCAATCCATATTCCAAAACCAAGTAAGCTTAAGCACTGTGATATATATGCAAATGTCAAGCAAGGTAAGTTATCTCCTCAAAATTATAATGTACGTCAAGTATCTAATGTCAAAGAGTGAAACTGAAATCTCATGGGAAGGAAATATTTTCAAACAGCAGTTTTTTAAAAATGGGTTACACTTGACAAGCAACTGCATCTCCTGAAACCAAAGCTATTTTATTAGTAAAATCAGTTGCTGAAGCCAGTGTTTTAACTTAACATGAAAGTGCCATTTTTATCTCTTCTCCAGATTAAAGGAAGTGAAATATTGTTTGACCCAAAAAGCTAGCTATTGTTTGCTACCATAAAAATATATTTACTAGGAGAGGGAACAGCAAATATATTGTAAAGTGCTAACAATGATTGAATCTGCTATCATAAAATAGCTAATATGTGAACACACACACATAGAGTACACCACATATACCACAAATTCTTCCTGATCATGAAACATTATATTAGGTAGCTTGAGTCAGCTTTGTGCTGCTTCTATTTCCCCCTCTCAGGGGGAAGGGCAAAAAGTTTGCTTCAGATAATAATTCTCCTTCCATAACTAGGCAATTCCAAATCTCCTCTTCAGCTCTGTAATGCTCAGTGACAACTGGCAAGGAAGTTACAAGAATATTCTGATCCACCATGTACCTTCTGGTTCACCACACATTATAATGGGAGATCTAAAATGAAAGTCAGGGTCATGCTGATCATTAATATTGCTGTGAAATATTTGTACAGATATTATGAAAGGAGATATGTATATATACACACTTCAAACATGTTCCAAATGTCTGTATCAAGGCAGAGTTGACAAACAAGTTTGTGTCAGACAGAAAGATGTTTATTCACCTCTCAGATGACAAGTAAGTTAAGGGCTATAAGCCAACAAAACAGAAGCCCCATCATACAAAGAGCTGATCCAGAGTTGAACCTGGTGTGTACAATGTTTCTCTGAGAATAGCAGACCTGGCATTTTGTGATTGTTCTGTGGTTAAAAGCTGGACAATACAGGGGAACATTTCAAAGAGGTTTGGGGACTAGGGTTCACTACTGTTAACTTACTAGGCAAAGTAAGCACTGGCACAGACCACAGGAGATTAACAGGCTGATGGCATCAGAGAGCTGACAGTTAAGCAGCAGCAAATAACCCTCTCACTGAAGGCAAGAGTACCACCAAGGTGACACAGTCATGGGCACCCCAAGAACCATCACAAATGTTAAGGGCTGTTTTGGGTAATGTGCGAGGGATGTTACTGGTAGGAGAGATATTGAAATATTTTGAGGTGAACACTTGTCCAAAGCACAAAACACAAAATTTGAAAAAGACTTCTGTCTCTACCAGAAGAGACGGGATCTCTGGGAACAGGACTGAAGGATGTCATTAGCATGGGAAATCTTACACAGTGACATTCAATAATATGCCCTCCTCCATCTCTCTACGGATCATCTTCACCTTGTGTGGTAGCAAAGCAGACCAAAACCTTACAATTGAATCTAATCCCAGAAAGGTTGAATAAAAGCAGCCAAATCAGAGCTGCTATTCCCACCCCAAAGGTTTTGCTCTTGAAAATGATCCAAACTCGAAGAAAGGGGAGATATGCGGGTAGGATGAGGGGGAAGAAAACAAGAGACAGGGACATGAGGATGGATGACAAGTGATGGAGGAGAACAGCGTTTCAGTGCTGGTGCACTGAGTGGCAATTGGCCTGCCATCTTTTTTTCTTAAGAACTGCCAAAAAAAGCTGTTTTCTCAAGAATAATTTATATTAATCTGCAGAAGTAAAAAGCTGAATAGTACCTTTTCAAAATCACTGTGCCAATACCAGCCTGATTCCTGCTGAAGATCGAACGCTGTTTTGCCAGCTTGAGAAAGTCCTCTACCAGCTGTTGTTTCTGACCATTTGGATTTTTCAGGTGAAAGGTCTTTGCTAATATTTTTAGCTCAGGAACAGAAAGCAAGTCCAGCCCCTCAGAAAGGTCTTCTAATTCAGATTCTGTAGATACACAGAAACTAGTTATGCATTCAAAATATTACACGATAGTTTAAAGCACAGAATTTTCTGGATACCTACATATGAAAAAACTATAGGTTAGTAATTTAACTAATCAAATATAGTTTGAAATATATTTACTTTATTATTAAAGTAAATCACTTTATGTGGGGCTGCCTCTAAAGAGCCTTCGTAAACTTCAACTGGTCCAGAATGCAGCTGCTCAAGTCTTAACTAATACTCGTTATACAGAGCACATTATGCCAGTGCTTCGACAGCTGCATTGGCTTCCGGTATGTTTCCGGGCACAATTTAAGGTTTTAGTTATGACCTATAAAGCTTTAAATGGATGGGTCCAGGGTATCTGAAGGACCATCTTCTCCCATATGAACCTGCCCAGGGATTGAGGTCAACTGGGTGGGCTTTGCTTCGTGTTCCTCCACTTGTGGAGATAAGATTAACATCTATGCGGAACAGGGCCTTCTCAGCTTTTGCTCCCAGGCTGTGGAATTCTCTTCCTCGGGATGTTCGCATGGTGCCAAGGCTAACATTGTTTCTGCATCAGGCTAAAGCCACCCTTTTTACTCATACTTTTATTAATGTTTGATTTTGTATGTGTATGTTCCTCTTCTCTATGTTTTTAGCCGGTTTTATGCATCTCTGGGGTCTCATATTTTAAATTTTTATATATATTTGTAAGCCACCTCAAATAATTTAATGGGGGGGGTTAAAAATATTTAAATAAATAAAAAATAAATTAAAATAAATTAAAATTAGTAATTAACAGAAGTGCAACCGTCAAGAAAATTCCATGGCAATTTCAAAACAAGATACAAGTATACAGAAATCTGGATGAGTTAAATCTGAATTAAATTGACAGCCCAGGAAAATATAAGTTAACTTTTATCTTCTTGTGCTAGCAGTTGAAATCTAGCCTGCTTGTTCCCTCCTCCCCTCCCCGCCCAAAAAAATCTTGCCCAACTCTCCCTCTTCAACTGATTTGAATTACTAACTCCTGTTATTAACTTAATGGAGCAAGCTGCCAATTTGCCTGAATGGCTCAACTAAAATATTCCTGAACTTGATTCCAATAATTGGCCATACCAAGACAAGACTGGTTGCAGCAGCAAGAGAAGAGAATTTAATTCTAAGAACTTGCAGTTGTTTCCCATACCTGTTTGGAGAAAGCCTGCTTCAACCAGTTCTCCAATTACTGGCGACAAATCTGCACCGATCTCTCCATAGTCTATTTTGTTCATTTTTATCCAATTCAGCTTGCGTTGAAAAAGTCTTACATATAACTTCTGTCCACTAGCTGTTGTTTATATGGAAACCAGGAAAGAGGAAAAAAAATCATGAAAGCATAAAAAGTTATATTATATACACATACCTAGGAGGAATGTGGTAGTGTACACGAGTAAAGAGTTAACCAATGAGCCTGGGCTCATCAGTTAACCTTCACAGTTACATGCAAGGCCCCCCACTCCCTCCAACTGCATCAGAGGCAGCAGTGTGGGTGGGTGGGCAGCTCTGCGGGAGCCAGCCCGTGCGCACCAGCTCTCCTGGAGCAAGCTCCCCATCATCATGTGTAAACGTGTACCTGCTGAAAATTTTAGTGGGCACGGGTTTAACAAAATAAACACATTTTAACATCCCTAATATCTACAAAAATTACTCTGATGCAGCTGGTCTGTTAAAGGAAGATAGGCAACTTTAAGATAATTTACTGAATCAACCTATAAAAAATATCAGATTTTAGCCTTTGAAATAACATGCCAAACATGGCTTTGCATATGGGCTTTCAAAACTGATGGAATGGTCATTAAAAATACATTGTGTACATGCAACGTTAACCTCTCAAGAATTTTGGCATTTTTTTTAAATGGCAACTTAACTATTCAAACTTAAATAGCCCAGATGCTTATATTCTTTATCTACTTAATCAGCGTTGTTCATTTGAAATGTTGGCCTACATACCAGTTTCTGAAGAAAATTATTTTCAACAGACCTTTGTGGTATTGCAACAATATGAATATTTTTTGCCCATCAGTAAACGCAGATCTATGTATTTATACAACACCCACAGCATTATCTGATCTGCCTCTGAATGGGGTCTTTAGATCCTTATTTTTACCAAATACAGATATTTATTAAGCCATACATATTTAATAGATCTCAATTTAAATTGCAATTCTGCTCTGAAAAAGGGCTTTTTTAACGATATGCGTTAGCAACTTAGCGACTAGGTAAAAGTTAATCTGATCAAGTCAGTAAAAAGACGTTTTAACTGCTAACTGCTAAATTGCCTGGAATCAGAAAGTTAAACTTGTTTCTTTCCTTTTCATGTATCAACACTAGCATTTAGAGGCTAAATAACGCCAATTATACTTGTGCAGCTCCTTTGCCAGCAAATTATGCCCTCAGTTAGACTCACAAAATCCCAGTGGTTTTGACAGGATCATACAGATAAGACTACCTTTGACTGTGTGACACAAGGGTAAACTAGAATTCCACTGATGCTGGAAATTAACCAAACTTTGCACACACTCACATCCTCGGGCAACTAACAAGAATTAAGTGTTGTTTTAAAGTCAAGTTTTGCCCTTACAGTTAACTTATGGCACCATCTGTACCACTGCCTCTAAAATAAATGGAGATGATTCCAAGTAAACCCAGGGACAGATCTGAATAAGAATATGCCATTTTTATACAAATTTTGAAGTAGAAATATTGTGCCTCATTCTGGCTGTCCAAGCCTGATCTAGTTTTTTAATCATTTTAACCAAAATGAGGTACTATATATAACCTTAGCCAAAACTTACTGAAGTCAATGGAAATAGGTTTTTTGGATCAGAATTTACAAAGGGAATAGCCTATTTTTGGCTTAATGTGCAAGTTCCATACACACTTGAAAAAAATTGTAACATATCTTTAAGTGGGTTTTACAATTTATTCCTACTGAGAAACAATTCTTATATCTCAAATTTTCAGACGGCTAATCTGAGCAAATATCGGAACCAGATCTGTCCCTTTCTTTCTTTCAGCATGAAAAATATCAGAACCAGATCTGTCCCTTGTAAAATACATCTTATCTAAATCCATTTACTCATGCACAGAATAAAAGTCTTCCAAGAAGTGTCAAAAATCCATTTGACATCTCTTAACTATTAAATTTTCTATTTGGATCTGTGGTTTAACTGAAAGATAGAAAAAAAATCACTTAGCCAAATAGTTCCTTATTGTCTACAGATATTGAAGAATACAAGTTAAACCAGGTAAGGCTGGCATTAACCTACCCTTGAAAGATATAATCAATCTGAAATCTAGTTGTTTAAAATAAACAAACAGATGTAACTTCAGATATAGGTATAGCACCAGCTTGCCATGTGACTTTTATTTTTGATTTTACAACAACATTTTCCTATTTAACAAAAGTTCTCTACTCTGTTGCTGTGTGAAAGACCCAGACAAATAAAAGAAACTAAATAATGACTATTCATTCATATGCCATAGATGTATAAGGTATTTTAAAAATATAAAACAAGGTTCCTGCTCCACAGAGCTTATATTTTAATAACTTGGTGCTATAAACACTTACTAATATGGTAAGTAACTGTATTTAAGCAATCCCACATCAGAACTACTCACACATGTAAAGTTACTCAGATGTGTCAGCAGCATCTAACAGTGCAGCTATGTACTTACACAGGAACATCAGAACAGGAAAATAATTTATTTCTCACCCCATGAAGCAGCCTTCCCTGCTCCCACTGATAGAGGCAGCAGCACAGTGGGGGAGGGAGAAGGCACCCCAGGGCCGGTGCTGGAGGGAACCGGCTTTTAAGCCAGCTCCCTGCAGCACTGGCTCCTGCTTCAGGCAGCAAGGGGGGACGAGTCGACCAGATTAACTGATAAACCTAGGCTTATCACTTAATCATCTAGTCGTCTACTCGTTCACATCCCCAGTATGCACATAGTTTTCTGACTCCTGATGAGCTTCTAAACTGATTACCTCTCTGCCTTTTCCTGTTGAACTATAACTGATCAATAATAAAAATAGACATATTAATTTAAACACCATCAGTTCTGACATAATTAGAAAATGGCAGCTGACTTATACATGCTTATTAAACATTTCTTTGGGCTGTACATTTACTTCTCTCCTTCAGCCTTTTTTTTTTTTTTTTTTGCCTGATGTCTCTCTCAATAAATTAGATGGATCATTCCACTGGGAGAATTATATTCAAAGGCCCAAGTTCTCACTTCCCCGGTGGTATCACAATTTCTTTGAAGTGTCTTTGATTCTTAGCAAATCAGGGGCAGAGAGAGTAGAGAGAGAAAGAGAGTAGAGAGAGAAAATGCTGATGTGCACAAGTGTCCTACCCATTCTTACCCCCCACAGAAAATGACAAAACTAAGTCTGAAATTCAGTAACTGTAGTGGAAAGATTGCTTTATCTCAAAGGGATTTGAAAGGCAGAGAGCAGCATAAAAGGTCCTGTGCTAATACTTACTCAAGCTTCATATTCTGCAGCAGAAATCACCTAGGTTTTTGTTGTTGCTATTGTTATTCAGATGGCTTCACTCACATGAAACGCAGTTTCAGATATTCAGCTGAAACGAACAGTCTCACTAAGTGAAAATATGATTGAGAAAAGATGCAGAAAGCCTGAGGAAAGTGATTACATGGTGATTATTTTCCACTGCAGTTTAATGAAGCAAAATGGCAATCATATTTTCTTTGTTAAGTTCTCTGACTGTGCATTAGTACCAGTGATGTCTGTAGGAACATGTTTTAGTCCCGGATGGGCACATGTCATTTGGCTGCAGACTAGAACAAGGAGCTTATTAAGGTGTTTTACCAAAATGGTATTTTAATTTTTCCAATAGAGATATGGAATTTTTTAAAAAAGAAAACATTCCTTTCCAAGATTATCCAAATAAAGTAGGATGTGGCTTAAGCCTGCAGAGTTTGGCAACACACCTTTACATTAACTGCAACTATAGTGTATTATTTCAGAACTCAAAAACAACTCAAAGGTTTTCAGCTGCTCAACATTTTAAACACCATCAGATTTTTTGCATTCTTTGCTTACACAAAAGGATAGTTAACCTTTTTCCAACACAAAGCACTTTCTTTTTTTGTAAAGGCTGGGATAAGAAAGGGGGAAATGAAAAGTTGCTTTAAAAGGAATTTTACCTTTAAAAATACATTAATTCTCTTGCATAATGATCACTGCAGCTAAAAAAGCTCACTGCGGAACAGATAGCAACCATACACTCTAAAATAAATTACTACTGAAGGGGAATACTGTCTGAACTCCTTATATTAACTAGTGCTAATAAACTTCCATATATAAAAAACCCTCAACTGAAGAAATCAGAGACGAAGTTTAGCAGGAACTAATGAATTAGTAAAGTATGTATAGTATGCAAATAGCTTAACTAATGAATTACACGTGTATACAGCAACAAGAAAATGGCCTTTTCCAATATATAGTTTTATTGAAGCAGCATGATTTGCACCAGAGTGGATGGATTTAAATCAAAGCAATGTAAATCCCCAATTTTAATCATTTAAATCAGCAATCCAGAAACTTTAATCTAAATAATGAATTTCAATCCTATTTTGCATTTGTATTTTTTAGCTATTTTCCTAAAAACGATGGTGATTTACAATTTTACACTAAATTTGGTACAGTACTACTTTTGCTAATCAAAAGGATATGTGTAACTCTACACATGCATTTAAGCAATTACACAATAGTAACATACATTTATTCAGAATCCTACTTTTTATATTTTTATTACATTAAGAAAAAGCCATCTCTTATTTACTAGATTATACATTTTTTATTGTGATTTGTGTCAATGCAATTAAAAAAGGCATAAAATCAGGTTTTAAAAATATATTTAAATAAAATAACCTTAAATGGACTGTATAGATCAGAAGAAAAGTTCATCAAAAATGTTTTGAAGTTAAAACAAACGAAATATTATCTCTAGTTAATTAACTGAATTTATTGTTTCTGGTTACCATGCCCTCCAAAGCTTAGAGCTAGTAGATCTTATCACTAGTCTTCATTCTTGGATTAGAAGAAAAAAAGCAAGCTTTCCTGTGTTTTCAACGATCAATCAGTTTCTCAACTTTGAATTAACATTGAACAGAACTAATTAGATAAACTGAAATGAAGGAAATATTCTCTCTGGACTTACAAAAAGAGACTGCTGCTAGTCTAGCACTTCAACAAACTCTGGTTTTGTGTGCATGATCAGCTACTTCCAGCAGTGGTTTGACTTTCTTTAAAACTTTGTTTAAATGACAATACAGGCTTTGGCAGCAAGAACTGATAATAGGGAACTGGCAGTAAGTTGAGCTTTTAACAAATATTGGACAAAACAGATTAAGGCAATCAATTATCTGTTGCTTTAATGGTATCCAGTCACTTTCTCATAGCAACACTTCTCAGTGATTCATCATATTCCACCTCCTAGACTAGGGAAAATGAAATCCCATTTTACTATGACAGTGTGGCACCACAGATTATTTATCAGCATTGCTTTGCAGTAACACTTATTCCCTAAGATCTCAGGGGAAAATGTTTAGATTACACACTGCAAAAGACAAGAAGGCTTCTTCTGTATAAAAGAGCAAGTGAAACTGCTATGACCTATTCTGGGGGTTTATTCCAGAGTTTCTACAGTAGCTAATTTGGTTTGCACCCTACTACTAGGGACGTAAAAGAGTAGTCAGTTAGTTGACTACTTGCCTTCCTTCCCCACCCCCCACAGCCTCTATATCAAAGGCGGGGGGGGGGGGGAGAAGGAAGCAGGAAGTGGTGCTGGGGGGAGCCAGTTTAAAAGCCAGTTCTCCTTAGCACCATCTCCACAGTGCTGCTTGCCCTCCCGCCCCCACACACACTGCTGCCTCTATCAGAGGCAGAAGTGCAAGGGGGCCAGGAGAGCAGAGCAGCCTCTGTTCGCAACCAACCGTGGCAGCAGTGGCCAGGGGAGGCTGCTCTGGCAGCAGCCCCTGTCTGTGAAGGGTCTCAGCTGGCCTCGTTAACACTGGCCTCATTAACATGGGTACTACACTTGATATACTAGTACGTCTGTGTGTGTGTGCGCGTGCGCGCGCACGCGCGCGCGCAGGGCTTGACGATCGCGGCGAAAACCACTCGCCAGCCCAGCACATACGCGAACCGCAGTGAACGGGAGCGACCAGCTGAAGTCTACTCACCATGGGCAAGTAGATAAATGGCGCGCGCGCGCACAGAGTAATTTCTATTCCAGTGCATCTGATGAAACAGTTTTTACCCATGAAAGTTTATGCCCAAATAAATCTGTTAGTCTTTAAGGTGCCTCAGGACCCCTTGATGTTTTCATTATAGATAGCAATGCAAAAGTTCCATCAGGGAAATAGTCACCTATTATACACACAAAACTAATGTGCATGGTAAAGGGACCAAACATGATATACTGGGATCTCACAAAATTACAAGAAAACTTAAGCACTCTGGAAATTTGATAATCAGCTATCTGTAAACATGACAAGGTGCCAGCTCCACTTTGAGCAGCGTTCTCTGGAGAGAACCACAACAATAAAAAACAGATGCGGAACTCCCATAACTTCCAGTCTGAAGTTTCTGGAGGGAAAGAGGTACTACTGATGTCAATATCTTCACTAGTCACATGTTTCTTACTGTTAGCTGTTACTCTCATCTGAATAGGCACCAGAATGCTGTTTACCTCTACTTGCAAGAAGATTAGAATTGCTATGATTTCTTCCTCCACAGTCTGTAAGCCAGTAGTTTATGATGGGTATGGATCTGTACGGATTGTTCTTGTTGTAAAATACTCAAGAGTTTAGGTCCAAGCAATCTATTAATCAAGGTAGGTAAGAGAGGAGGACATTGAGAGAGATTATGACCACTGTAGAGGGACTGAAACTAGAGCATCCCATAAGACCAGAAAATTTCATGTAGACCTCCAATTGCCCTCCTACTGTCCAGTCACTCAGACTAAAGAAAGTTCTACACATACAGTGTAATTCAGGAAGGCAGGATTGAAGGTTGATAGCCTCCATTTGGGTGATGCTCTACTTTTAGCCCTATACTTATGATATTCACCAACTCCATATGCTGATCAGAGAGGAGACCATACTGCAGTAAGGGTCATATCCAAATGTACAAAATGTGGAGGGTTTCATACTCCAGAATTCAAAATATTTTTACAAAGCTTAAAAATATGACAACATGTGCCTAACAAACTTTTATATATGTTACCAAAGTCAAATTGCTATTCAGCTTAAAACATTGTTTTATACATGATGCTACAGAATTCTAACAGGATAGATTTTTAAATTTATTTTCGTTTCATACAAATATCACTGGGTCAAAATGAAAATTACTTTCCAATATATGTTGTCTGTAGTGTAGATATAGCAATGTTAGTCCTAGGGTATGAGACAGACAAGGTAAGTAAGGTAATATCTTGTACTGGACCAATTCTCTGGGTGGAAGAGACAAACTTTTGAGAGTTTGTCTTCATGTCTGGAAAAGGTATCCAAGGTGTCACAACTAAATAAAAGGTGAGACAGATGGTTAAGCATAACGCATAAAGAGAAGTTGCAAGAAACTACTTCAAATGAAGTGGGCAATTGACATCTCTGCAATCATAAGAAAAAGGAACTATAGTAGGTCACAGTAGTTTTCAAACTTTTTTTCTCATGATCCAGCTGTAGAAAATTGTTGATGCCCATGATCCAACATAATTTGACTAGCGTGTGGGCTCCCGGGTAGAGCTGAGGATGAGAGCTATGGGGACTAAGAGGGGCTCTGGCTTTTGGGGAAGGGGTCAAGGCTGGGGCAGGAGGGGCTTACCTTGAGCGACTCCCAGTAAGTGCTGCAGCACGGGTGCTAAAGCAGGCTTCCTGCCTTTCCTGGCACCACACACCAAACTATGCCCCAAAAGCAGCCAGCAGCAGATTCCCAGCCAATGGGAGTGTGGAGCTAGTGCTTGGGGAAGGGACAGTACACGGAGCCCTGTGCACTCTCCTCCCTCCCACCTCAGAGCTGGGCCTTCTGCTAGCTGCTTTTGGGGCCTAGTACAGTCCGCAGTGCCAGGATAGGCAGGTAGCCTGCCTTAGCACCCCCACTGGTCACCTAATCACCCTGAGCAAGGAGACTTAGTACTTGACATTCCACAACCCAGCAACCCATAGTTTGAAAACCACTGTAGCAGGTTATACATTCTTATAGTGAGCCATAAAATCAAAATCTGTGTTGAGATCATGATTTTTAGAATCTAGCAGAGTTATAATTATATGTTCTCAGGTTTCATCTTTTGAAAATGTTATACGTTTTCCTTTGGGGACAAAGACTGATAAGTCAGATATACAGTCATCACTTTATGAAAAATATTTGTCCATGAATGAGGTGGTACATTTTGTCTTTATCACTTTTCTGCGAGAGTTGATTTCAGAGCATACTGACTAGCCAGTTTCACCCATACAGAAACAACAGAGAAGTTGGTCCAGTAAGACCTGTTACCTCACCCACCTTGCCCTTCCCATATAAGGATTGTTAAGCAAGGTTTAATCACTGTTGTTACTCTTTCTTTCTTTTGTGTGTGAGGGGGGAGGGGGGAGAGTAGGACACTCAACATAACAATAAACCAATTAAAGTAAAACTAAAGTAAAATATACCTGACAATTGGTAGAACTTTGCAATAGTCCTGGAATCTTGCTCATCAAAGAGTCTCAGATCATCATGATTCTCTAGGACTGCTTGCAGGACCATCAGGAAATTCTGGAGATAATAAGGGTGACCAAAAGTCTCAGATGTAGAACCAAGTGTACCATTTATTTTGTCTAAAATGTCACTGGCAGGATTCTGAAAATCCACCTCTTGCATAGGTTCTGCAAAAGCATGACAAATCATTTCATTTCTTAAGTCTTCGCTAACTTCCATGGGAAGCGTTCCTGTATTACCCTTCACTAGGCAGTTTTCTGTATGGCTCTCGTATGTCACTTGTGTCCGTAGAGAAGAAATATCAACAGAGAACAGAGCTGTGGCTTCTGAATCATCCAATCTCTCTTCTTTAATATAACTTGCTGGATGCATTGTATGTTCACCAAGAAGAGGCACCATGCTTTCAGAACAACTATGTTTCTCAGTGTTCCCTGTAGCAGACACTAGATCTCTGGCAATGTTACTTGAGGATGCTAATCCACGAGCAGACCCCACAAGAGCTTCTTTATCACATTCTTGTGTTTCTCCCTGACTTTCAAGTTCTTTTGTTAAGCTGTCTACCAGAACAAAATGATTCTCTTTCTGAGAGCCATCCCCACCACCAATCTCTTCATCACCCCATTCTTCTGTATCGTCACACACACTGTGAACAGCTTGAGAATTCCCATAGTTTTGTTCTGTCAATTGTCTGCTCTGAATACGGTGCCTTCTGGACAGTTTAGATGACAAGCTTCCCAAAGAGATACTTTTAACCATTTGCACTCTTGGCTCATTCTGAACCTTGCACACTGGAGCATTTTTCTTCTTAAAGTAAGGACTAGTCTGCTGTTCTGCATCTGCTCTCATTTTCAACAAGCTGCTTTCAAAAACACTGGTATTTTTCTCTGGAGTTGAAGTTTTCTTTGCAAAGTATGGGCTAGAACTAGTGTTTAGATTTATACCTGATGGACCCTCACTCATAAAACAGTCAAGTCCTGAATCAACTAGAATCATTTCACCATCTCCTTGATTCTTCTGACATATTTCATCTATGTGCTTGTTGATCCCATACTTTGGCACCATGT
Organism: Apalone spinifera; assembly: GCA_030068395.1. Lineage (NCBI taxonomy): Eukaryota > Metazoa > Chordata > Testudines > Trionychidae > Apalone > Apalone spinifera. The sequence continues at coordinate 4,904,886 of JANRFK010000875.1, forward strand.
GCCCACACAAAGGGCAGGTAACTTTGGCAGGGGGAGGGTTGTTAAAAAATGAAAGGATAGAGGAAGATGCTGAAGATATGGGTAGTGCTCTTTTAATTTCTGCTTCATTCTTTTTCTTATTTTCATTCTTTTTGTTTTTACTAAGGGACAAGCTTCTCCGGGGTCTTTTATTTTCTGGAGATGTGGCTTCTGACATTATGGGATTAAAAAGATGTAGACTGCATGGTTTGCTTCATTTGAGTGATATTTTCTTATTCTGAAATCATTAAAAACAGTAATTTTCTTGGCTTCATCTTATTTGTCTGTCTCCTCTGCCCTACCTGCAACGAAATATATGAAACTTAAGAACAATTTTGAGTATTGAACAGATCTATTAACCCTGATACATCACCAAAGTGAATAGTACAGATAAGAAAAAAAGACTGTATGGGTCTGGAACAATGTAGTCCTGAGTGTGCTGTGCTTCTACTGTCCCATTAATGTTCACTGTGCACTGTCAGTGGACATAGCCTACCATGTTGAGCAATGCAGTTATGTTTAAAAATTTGTAATATACTCAAGAGCAGTCTAATAGTTAAGACAAAATTATTCCTCAATTAGCCCAAAACCGGGCCCTGAGCCTTCTCCACCTGATTTAGACTATCAGAATGTACATTGACTTGTTTTCACAAAGAAAAGGTGGGGCATCTAATTTCAGCATCCATTTAAATAACATGCCTACTCTACTCACACACTCAATTGGGACAAAGTTCCTGTATACAGGAACTTCTGTGTGGGGGGTGGGAAGTGTTTTTGTAAATGTGGAATGCACCAATAATGGTCCCTCAAGTAAGTGGGGAAATCAGCCCCAGTCTTCCCCCAGCTGGTCAGAGCATGGGGGAGGGAGGCTTGGGCAGTGGTCCTGCCTTTCCCTGGCCAGCTGGAGCATGCTTACTTGGGCAACCATAGAGTACTTTTGCACCCTTTGCATCACCCCTGCATATGGGCCTGGTTTAACTCAGGTCTCCATATACTTCTGTTGTGTCATTTGCTTGATACTAACATATTATGAAGGAAAAACTTAAAAAATGACTAGTCTAGTAGCACCTTAAAGACTAATAAAACATGTAGATGGTATCATGAGCTTTTGTGGGCACAACCCACTCCTTCGGATGTTTTGTTAGTCTTTAAGGTGCCACTAAACTAGTCGATTTTAAAATTTTTCCTGTTACAGACTAACTCAGCTATCCCTCTGATACTATGAAGGAATAAGCAGGGCACAATAGGTCCTAAGTAAAGTTTCCTAAAAACATACAACATGCATGCCCTGGCTATCTAAATATATACTGTTGGTCTGTTTTTGAGAGGCCACCAGAGCACAGTGAACACCCTCAAAAGGCATCAGTGGTCTACATGTTAGCCCCTCCCTGTGCCTGGTCTCAGCACCAAACATGCCATGTCCTGTAGCACAAGAACACCATTTTGGGGGGGGTTGCTCAGCATTAGTACAAATATTATCGAAAGGCAGCATCTTCCACTGAGAAAACACCCCCCCCCTTAAAACAACCCTTTTAAAAACACGTTAAACTAGATTCCAAGGCTACCCCTGGCATCCGCCTTCTCATTTTCTGCCCCGCGCCCTGCCCTCGCTGGGAGCCGGGCACACAGCCCAATCCCACAGCACGGACAGGGTCACCCAGCCAGCGGGCAGGGCGGAATCGAGCCGCAGGGCTCCTGGACCAGCAGAGCAGCGAGACCCCTTCGGGTCCCAGCACCGGTCTGGGGACCAGGGCGCCAGGGTTTGCCAGAGCCCGGCCCTGGCTCCCTCCTCTCAGCTGCCCCCGGGCTGCTGTGACCGATGGCCCAGCCTGACAGGGGCAGTCCCGGCCGTTGGGGCTTTGCTCACGTGGGCACCCGTTGCCCCGCCCCGCCCGGCCTGCGTTTTCACACGCGCGCCCTCGTCACCGACCAGCAGCGGGCGTGGGGGGAGGGAACTAGACAGCGCCGGGCAGCAGCCGCAGCGCCCGACTCGCGTGAAGCGACGCCATGTCACGTGGGAAGGGAGGGGGGGGGCGGAGACCCTGTGTAAAAGCAGGACCCCCCCCACACAGACACACGCTGGCAGGAGCCGACCTAAGGCAGCGCCGTGTTGCGCTCTCTCGCCCCCTGTCTCACCTCCGCTCAGGGACAGGGACGCGCCATCCGTCCGCTCTCCACCCCGCCGCAGGCACGACCAGCCGAGCCCGGAGCGATCGGCTCTGCTGGCTGCGGGGAGGCAGCGGGAACAAGGGTGGTTGCGAAGAGCCTCGCGGCCTGTCGGCGCTGCCGGGCCCAGGGAGCAGCAGTGCAAACGAGCCCCCGTTCGGGCCGGCGGCCTCCCCTTAAGGCGCGGCTTGTAGTTTCTCCCCGCCCTCTCGCGGGAGCTGTCGCTGTTACACCAGCAGCGCATGGCCCCGCGCTGCACGGTTGCCAGACCTGCGTGGGGCTGTGGGATTATTTATTTTTATACCTAGCTGCTGGTAACGGGCCAGCCTTAGATTACAGACTTTAAAAAAATTTCATGCAAAACTTAATGTGCACAGTTAAGAATAAGCAATATTATTCAGGTGTAATAATGTCAGCACTAATGTTGCAGCGGTTTGCCAGAATCAGTGAGGGTCAGCCCAATTGTATACAATTGCAGGCAGGGTCCTAGTTTGTTCCTGCATTGAGTCTCTCCATCCATCATGCACTCATTGCAGGATAGGACCTAAATCAGAAACACTTTGCTATCTTTATGGATTAAAGAAAATACATTTTTTTAAGTTACAAAATGTTTGGAAATACGTGGGTCTGGTCATTACATATTTTGAAAGTCAGCAAATCTTATCTCTTGTAACAAACAATTACAGCACGTGACTAGAATTGAGCAGTTCAGTAAAGATATTCACCATTAAGCCAGAATCATCATAAGAAGGCCAAGCTGAGATCACAAACTATTCTAATTTCTAACAGACATTAGGTGAGACGGGTAAATGGTAAAAGACAAAGTAATTGGGGAAAAAAATAAAACCAAAAGCTGCATCCCTTAAAATTTTTTGTTTAGTGTTGAAAGGATTAAAAATATTTACAACAGTGTCTCCAAAGTAACTGAGAAAAGACTCCAAATTCTAAAAAATGAACAGCTGCCCTTGAAGCTCCAGGGGGAGGCTCAATCTGGCAAGAGTGAGATAAATACAAAGTTGGATGATTTATCGTTCAACCAAAGAGAAGCTGAGAGATCTCCAGAACTCCCAGTTTTAAAATCTCTC
>JANRFK010000875.1:4963395-4992086 GCA_030068395.1 Apalone spinifera
CCCCCTCCCCCAACTAACTGACCAACCAGATTTTAGCTCCAGATAGTGGGGGGAAATTAAGCTCCTTGAAAGGGGGTCCGTGGGGGTGGAGAGCCACAGCTGCCTGCCCTGAAACCCTTGGGTTCCTTGCGGAGTGAGAATTTTGCTGCCATCAAATCTCATCCCCATCCTCTTGCGGGGGAGGAAATCAACCTTGCCATCACAGCACAGAGAAGCCAGATTGGAAAGAGACTCCAGGAAGAAGAGTGTAATTTTGCTAATATATGATAGTTTACTGTTTAATGTGTAGCAGCTGATGAGAGAGGGTCGATCTGCTCTTATGGCCTAGGGAGGCGGCGATGGTATTTATGTAGCTGTGTCTGGTGGAGGGATGGATTCAGAAGATGTTCTCTGCCTGGTACAGAAGAGCTTTTCTTTCTTTCTATTGTGGTAACCGTGGTAGTGGGGAAGCTTTAATGCAGCTGCCTCGTTTCAGTTAGATGAGCACTGGAAATGGAAAGTGTTTCTAACCAGAAAGTTGCTGCTGCTAGGATCACCCTTTTCTCTGATTGCAGTCTATTCTGTATTCATTTTTTTAAATTTTGTGCTTCCATCCCTCTCCTACTAATTTATATGTACATTATTTTAGAGTGTAACTTTCACAGTTTTGGTATTACTTCATCTGGAATGGGGTTATTTGTACATATAATATTGATATAGTGTGTGTATATTTAATTGTTTATACCTAGCTTTTGAAGTGTGTGTCTGTATATCTGTCTATATTCACACATTGCTCATCTACAGTGCTGGAGAATTCAGAGTTCATTTTAAGAGTCAAAAACACAAAAGAAAAGCCCTCATGTAATGCACTGCTTCTTAGAATTTGTATTTGTTTCTGGTTTATCAAGCCTCCAGTGTAGTGACTAAATTAGAGCTTTTGATCAACTTTTTTCCCCCCCTTCTTCATAATGAGGTCTGGAGGGAAAAGTTACTTAATTATAAATTCTCCACTCCATTTTTCTTGGAGTAAACAGTGTGACAAATTATAACATGGATTTCCCCCCCCCCCCATTTTCTGGTAGCTTTACAATGACTAAATGATGGAGTTGTTTGTATTTTGATGTGGAAGAGGGGATTCTGCGTGTGTAAAACTGAATGCTCAATAGAGAAGAATTGGCATGCTTTGCCTTATCTGGCAAGTACTTCTTGATTTATTAAATTAGTTTGCCCAATGCCCTTCTGTTTGTGGTTGTATATGAGCAAGGGCATAAAAAGAGACAAGAAAAATGTGCTGAATTCTATGTAATATAATCTTATTTTTGATAGTTTAAAAGGTCCAATCATCTTAGCTTTGCAAACAGGCTGTAGTAGTTTAAGTGATGATTTTCAATCATCCTAGGCTGTCAAAAGAGCCACAGAATATCACAGGAAATGGTGGCGTTTTTGCAGGAGTGGTATTTTATGCATTTACTGAGCCTAATGCTCAAATCTTATTAGTCCTGTAAACCATCAGAACTATAGATGAAAGATAACTACTTCAAGGCTTCTTAATTGACCTTAAATAGCTGTAGTGTGCAGTATATTATAGCATATATAGTGATAAGGCAGTAAAGGCATTTTTGCAAATATTTTGGTATTCTTGTAGTTCCCCATGCGAGACTGTAATCTATCCAGGAGTTATGGCTATGCTATGTGTAGATACTTGTCTATATCTTGATTTTTTTTTCCTGAGTGTAGTTGACTATAGTGAGAAGCTATGTTATGGAAATGAGTTATTTGCTGAGGTTAAAATGGAAAACTCTGAAAATGACACTTTTCCATATGTCTGAGTTGCACATGTTTTCTTAGGAAGGTGCAGAGAATAACATGTTTTCTCCTCTTCCTTCCACTCTGTTTAACTTCATCTCATTACTATAGATGGATGGGAAAAATCAGCTGTCTTAACATATACTTTGTGAGTACATCTCCTGGTTGGTCTCTGTGAATGTCTTTCTCTTGCAGCCTGCTTTGCCTAGGCTTTGGCTCCTTGAGAATTCTTAAACTTGTTTTCTGATGCATCAGACCCTTTTCATTCTGCTTTTAAACTACATGTCAAACAAAGGCAAACAAAACTAATAACTATTTTCTCCTTCCTCACTTGCTGCTCTTGACGTTTAAAGACATTTTTAAAATGTTTTAGAAAACACCATTGCCACCTGAATCTTATGGTCATATGTACATTGAAATTTCAAACCTGTCCCTCCACAAGCAGCAGTCGCTCAGCAGTTGCTGCTTCGTTAGTATAGGAGGGTGCTGTAGCTGAGAGGATTTAAATGAGAACTGTGACGGGAAATCTTCAAAACTGTGCTCTGCTTGGGGCAACAACCTTGTTTTGAGCTGGAAAAGAACATAAAAATACATCAGGATTTGTCTCGCAGTGTCATTCTGGTGCTGAGGTGGAGCACAGATGTCACAGACTCTTTTTCGCCTGCTGTACTGAATGAGGACATGTGCTAAAAAAGGCTTTAACTTTTTCATTGCTGGGAATAGAGCTTTGGTTAAACCCTCCCAAACAGGGTACCCTAGAATGTTTCTCACCACTGCCAGTTCCTAGGGCAGTGCAGATGTAGTGCTGGGAAAGCTGATGTTCTTCATCTCTAGGAGGTGTCCCACAGTGCCCCACTGTGAAGCTTCTCAAGGGGTGGAATTCACTGCTACGGTGCCTCCTGCTGGTAGGACTAATTCCCCAGAGCTCTCTGAGCAGTGCATCCCCTTCTGGTAGTGTCTCACCTGTCCATGTGCATGTTCCAGACCCACATTGCTCCTGGACCACGGCATCCTCTTCAGGACACTGCCCTCTGGCAGGGTCTACTAAAGTGGTCTCTTGTTTCCCTTCCAGGGGTTTAACCAACAGTCCTGTGTCTGCTGACACTGTGGTCTTGAAGCCTAGCTCCTTTGTCTCAGGGGCAAGCTACAGTCTGTGTGGGCCAGGGGGTATCAGCAGTTCTCTATTTTTCTACCACTGGCCTCCAAGTCCAGCCTCCAGCCCTTCTGTCTCAGGTACAAGCCACAATTTGTGTAGGCCATGGCTAGGTGGCAAAGTGTGGTGCAAGGAGGAAGTGTGTGGAAGGGATCCAGGCCCATCCTCTACTCCGGATCCCAACTCAGGGACTCTCTGGCAGAGCCTTGTCCTGCCCTCCTCTACTCCCCTTCACTGCCTCTTGTTCCCTGGACTACTTCCCCTATGATCCTTTGCATCCTCCTGAAGCTTGGAGCAAGGTTAGCTGACTGGTAGGTGTCAGGCTGGAGCCTTCCTCTCTAGCTGCCTGAGCCTGTCCAGCAGTGCTCTATTGAAAGTGCCTTCTGTGAGGGATCCAGGTCCTCCTGCACCTTCCCTGGTCAGGGCCTAACTGCCCATTCTCTCTGCTGGGTAACTCCTTATATTCATGGCCACCATAGCGAGCCACCATCTGGTTGGCTCTTTAAAAGCTTCTCCCTGATTGGCCAGGGCTCTGTGCAGGCTCCCTCCTGTTTCCTTTAACCTCTTCTGGCCAGTGTCGGGCAGTCATCCCACCACACCACCCTGGCCACGACTTTCAACTCTGTTGCTCTCCAGGTGCACAGGAAAATCCCCAGGAAAATTTCCTGTGTGGCCAGTGTGGAGAGTAGACCTCCTAGGAGGCAGCACATGTGAGCAGTGCACCTGACAATGAATGCTCAGAGTCGCAAACAAGCACCAGTATGGAATGGCAAGGAGATCCTGGACCTCGTTGCTTTGTGCTGCACAATTTTGATGCCAGTGTTCACTGGGCGTATAACCCAGAATGGAAGGGGAGGCAGGAAGGGATGTCAACGTGAGGTCGACTACATGATTAACCAATAAACCTGGGCTTATCAGTTAATTTTATTGACTGCATGTAACAGAAGCAGCAAGGAGTGGGGGGAGGCGGGAGCCGATACACATGGGAAGTCATCTTTTAAGCTGGCTTTCTGTGCATGCTGGCTCTGCTGAGCTGCCTGATTCCCCCTCCGCTCCTCTTTCCTGCCTCAGGCAGGTTAGGCGGGAGCCAATGCTCAGGGAGGAGTCGGCTTAAAAGCTGTGAGCACCACTCTGTGCGCACCAACTCCTGCACTCTCCCATGCTGCTGCCTCTGATACCTACCAGGGATGTGTTAGTATACACAATTAAACGGTTAAAAACTGGCTCCCTGCAAGCATCCCGCTCACTTCTGCCCCTGATAGAGAGGCAGCAGCATAGGGGGTGGGGGTGCAGGCGGGAGCCAGTATATGCGGGAAGCGGCTTTCAAGCCGGCTCCCTGTGCATATTGTCTCCTGCAGAGCTGCCTGCCCCCCAGAATGCTGCCTCTTATCGGGGCAGCAGGGGGGCATGGCAGGTGCTCACAGGGAGCCGGCTTTTAACGGTTTAATTGTGTATATTAACACATTCCTGCTGGTGACATGCTACTTTGACCTTTGTCAAGAGCTTATGCACAGTGGGGACGTGCACCTTCAACTCTTCAAAATGGGGTGCTGAAAATTTGACCTTAATAAACTCAACCTTATTTCATAGTGTAGAAAAAGCCTTAATCACTGGGAGAGTTTGAAGTAGAATCCAGAATTCTTGACTCCCAAACAGGGTTAACAATTGCAGAAAATTAATTTAAAATAGAAATAAAATTATGCACCTGTTTGAGATAGGAGTTCTTGAACAAACAGACTAAAAGGTAAGAATTACCACTACCAAATTTGGTATGTAGCTTCCTCTTATCATAACTTAAAGCAAGGGCAGGGTTTGGTTGTGCCAGGAAAACAGGCTGTGCCTGGAATGTGACTGCTTCTCATAAAACCATACAGAAAAAGATCAAATCACCAGGCATGTGAAAGAGGCTGTCTGGGGGCTCGCGCCCCCATTCTGGGTCTGCCCCAGCTCCAAGTCTTCCATCCCCCAAGATGTCCTTTAAGGTGGGCAGCGGGGTCTGAAGTCCCCCTCCCATTCGTATAGGAACTAAGGATGTTAAATATCAGTTACTCGAATAGTCGATTCAAATTCAAACCATGAATTTTGATCGATTAGTTGACTATTTTATAGTCCTCGGGGTTGGGGCCAGTGCACTCCGGCCTCACTACCAAGAAGCCCTGTGCCACTCTGCGCTGCTGCCACTGTATTGGAGGCAGCAGCGCGGGCTGTTAGGCGGCAGCTGGTCTGCCAGGGGAGCCAGTTTTACAAACCAGCTCACCTCATGGAGTGCCTGCGTGTCACCCTGTGCTGCTGCCTCTTATAAAAAGGCAGCAGCACAGGATGGCAGCAGCCCCAGTGCAAATTGGAACTAAGCCGGGCTGCCTGCCAGCCTGGCTTGTAATACACTTTAAATGCAGAACTGCAGCAGGAGTAGGTCCCAGACATGTCGCAAGCCAGGACTGAGCTGGGCTGCTGGCCAGCTTACTAAAAAAATTTACTGTGGTGGTAGGGATGTTATATTTAGATTAATTGGCTAATGGAATACTCTATGCAATTTGCATCAACTATTTGATTAGTCACTAAGCCTCAGCCTTTGAAGTGTTGCTGTTGCTAGGGCTGTTGCTACACTTCAAGGGCCAAAACACTGTGAGGATCATAGGGCCAGAGGGGAACTCAAGCAGTCCCCTATGAGCCCTGTTCTCCCCGCGGCATTTCAAAGTGGCAGCGCCGCATGGAGCCCACGGTCAGTGGGCAGTCCCCAGCTGACCCTGGGCTCCATGTGGTGCTGCTGCTTTAAAACACTGCATACAGTCCAGGCACTGCCACTTTGAAGCATCCTCTTCTCTCGCCCGTCTCCCACTGCCCTTTTCTGATAGAGGCAGCAAGTGGGGGTGGAGGGGGAGTGACTAGTCGACTAGCATGTTGACTATCCGATAAGCATTTGGTCAGTAAGTTGACTAGTCGTTCACATCCGTAGCATGTAGGCTGCCCTGAAACCCCTCATCTCCAGCCCTACCCAAGAGCAATGATTTAAATGAAGCACGTACATTTTCATTTTGTTTTCCAAAAAAAAAAAAAGAATTAATTGAATTAGGGACCTGAGCAATGCTGGGTAAATGTTCTAGAGAAGGGCTACTCAACTTTGGAAGCCCCGGGGGCTACAAGGATATAGCACATGCTGAGGGCTGCATCTTAAGTATGGTTGCATATACATGCAAATATATATGCAAATAACTTATTTTACACTGATGGGCATGAATACAAAAATTAAGGCAAGACTACACAATACAGAGGCCTTGTTTAAGTCAGTTCTGCTGATATTAATAAAATGCAACATTTACCCAATTTCCACCCATATGTCATTTTAATGCGCAATGACAGTCCAGGAATTTAAAACTCATAGCAACAGAAGACCATTATATTGGCTTGCCGTCGTAGAGCATGTTCCCAGTGGAGGCCATGTTTAACAGATGCCACCTGCAGGCTGTGTTGAACCCTGCGTAAACCCAAACCGCACCATGAGCCACAAACAAATGGCCTACGAACTGCATGTTGAGTAGTCCTGTTCTAGAGCAATATAAAGATGGCTCAAAAGGACAAAAGTGAACAGTATTCACTGTTTTTATTCATATGTCATGCTACTCCTGCCTCTCAGCTGAACTGACCATGACAGCACCTTTGAAATCCCAGCCCAGCTGGCAAACCGAGCTGGACAGCAGGCAGGGGAAGGGGGAGCCCATAACAAGCTGGACGTGAAACATTTTGGCCAGCCATGTGGACACAATCTTATTCCAGCTTCTCTCCTCTTCCTCTCCCTCCTTCAAAGCTCAAGCTATCCCTCTCTAGACTCTTCTCCCACCCTTGGAGGTGATATCCAGGAGCTGCTTGCCCACTTGGGACCGTGGGTCAGCCACTAGTGACCACCCTGTTGTGTCTTATGGACGCTGTGGGAAGCTGCTACACCTGGCCCAATATACCCAGTCACCTGCCCTGCCCCCCAGCTGCAGGGAGCATGCACATCCACCAAACGTTGCTGCTGTGCTTTTGCAAGTGATGCCAAAGAAGAGTTCAAAGCCAGAGATGGAGAAGAACAGCCCCCACTAGCAGGTCAAAAGAAGTCCCCACCAGGAAAATTCTGGGGCAGGGTGAAAAAGGAGAATTATAAACTCCTTGGTCTGCTCCGCAACATGGAGCTTGTCCTACAGCCAAGGGCAAGGAATTCTTCAGGTCCACTGCAAAGCTTTGTTTTGTTTTTTGTTATTAATATCTACATGTTTTTATGGACTGCTCTAATTTTAGCTCTCTTTTTCTAATGGGCTGTCCGTGAATTTACTGACAGTTGGCAGCCCTGCTACCAGGCCTACGTTCTCTATTTTAGACAGTACTCCTACTCATGTGATGTGATTTCTGTTGTATTCATGGAACAATCTGGTAACCAAAGTAACAACTTTACATACTGATGAATGTCAGCAAAAATATCTTATTGTAGATACAGTTAGCCTTGTATTTCAGGTACTACATTCAGATCCTTTTGGGGTTATGGATTTATTTGAAATATCAGATTACTCTGTTTTCTTTCAAATTTTAACAATTATTTTTATCCAAAAATATTTAATGACCAAAAATACTTGCCTTTTGGTTGAAGAACCAAAATAGAATATATGTGTAGTCTTGTAAATTCTTCATGCCTGGGGGAAGGTATACGCTCTAGCACACAGTTTCTTCTGACATCCCCAGGGGACATTCCCCTAGGCACAACTGTAAAGATGGAAGGGGGAGTTTGGAAATGGAGGGGTGTGTGTGTGTGTGTGTGTGTGTGTGTGTGTGAATATATCCAGATGACCTTCTTGTGACTGTTTATCCAGACAAATTTCTGGATGGTTAGCCAAACACCAACACTTCTGAAAATACTCTGCATCCACTGGAATGTGGAGTTGGCAGCTGTTGGGGGCAATTTGTATCTAGAACAGGGGTGGGCAAAAGGGCTTCTGTGGGCTGGATCTGGCATGCCAAGAAAACTGATCCGGCCCACGGAGGCCCTGCCGCTCCTCCTGCCCCCAGGCCTATCAGGGCCTGGGGGCAGAGGGGGAAATGCACGAAGTCTTCCCCCACACTGCAAGGAGTGTGTGGTGCTTACAAGACTTTGAGTGCTCCCCCCATCCCCAAGCCCTCATTAGCCTGAGGGTAGGAGAAGTGCGCAGAGTCTCCTCCTGCCCTGCGAGGTGAGCAATGCTTCTGAGCATCGCATGCTTCTTGCAGGACGGGGGCAGGGTGGGAGAAGACTTCGTGTGCTCGCCCTTGCCTCCAGGCCAGTCAGGGGTTGGGGGCAGGGAGAGAGCGTGAAGTCTCTTCCTGCCCTGCAAGGGGCTCAGCAGTTAAAGTCAACTGTCAGCTGCTTCTCAGTTGGCAACTGACTCTAAGCTCGGCACTCCCTTGCAGAGCAGGGAGTGAGACTTCATGTGCTCTCCCTCCCCAGGCAGCAGGGGAGATTACGCAAAGTCTCCCCCCAGTGCTAGGAGCATGGGTACCGAGAGGGAACCGCCAGCTATTCCAAACAGCTGGTGGCTCTCTCTGGGAGGGGCAAAGACTTTGCATGCCTCCCCCCCCACCAGGGTCTGTGGGTGGGGAAGCACGGAAGTGTCCTGGCCCCGCCCCTTCCAGATCAAAAATTATTGCCCACCCCTGATCTAGAAGGTTATTACCAAAAGAGATTTACATTCATACTTGGAAATTGCAGTGATTTGTGCAACCATACAGATTATATTCCTACTGGTGATAGAACCCCCCTATGTTAACAGCTTGTCTTAACTCCAACAAAAGTCAGTGCTCATTGGCATGTGTTTCCATTGTATTTATTTACTTATTTAACTTACGGGTCTCTGGTGCCTGATGCTGTCTTGTGGGAGATGCTTAAGTCGAAGAGCAGTTCAGTGTAGGGATGTGACTAATGGACTAGTTGACTATACGATAAGCAAAAGCTTATTGGATAGACGACAAACTAGTCAACTAGTCGCTCTCCCCCTCCCCCCTTGCTACCTCTTTTAGAAAGAGGCAGCAAGGGGGGAGGGAAATGAAGGGGGTACTGAGGGGGAACTGGCTTAAAAAGCAGGTTCCCTCCAGCTCCGTGGGAGGGGGCAGGGACGCAGCGGCAGCATTCCACCTTTGAAATGTAAAAGAGTCCCTGCTGGAGCTCTTGCACATTTCAAAGTGGAAGTGCCCATGAGCTCAGAGTCAGCAGGGGACTCCCTGTGGCACTTCCACCTTTGAAATGTAGCAACAGCTGGCCAGGCTCTTGCTACATTTCAAAGTGTAAGCGCCCTTATCAACTAATTGAATAGTCAATGGACATTCCATGGACTGTTTGGTTAGTTGATTAATCTAATTTTAACATCCCTAGTTCAGTGTGCATCTGCCTTTGTCTTTCAATGCCTAACTACACTCCATACTTTTGAAAATCTCCCCTTCATCTTTAGTTTCCCATAATCTATTTTGGATGTTGTGTATTCAAGTTGTGACTGAGACTGTTCTACCTGAGCAACTGTGTCTTAAGGTATGTCTACATTACACAGTTTTTAACAACACTGCTGTCCACACAGCCATGTCACTGAAAGTCAGGCAGTATAAACACTGTTTGTCCAGTATGACAAGTGTTGATCCGTAACTTGTTCGTAACTCGGGGAGCGGCTGTATATTTAACACCCTAATGACATCAAAAGCTAAGTGATTGGCACTTATAGCCCACTCTATTAGTCTCATTTAGCATGTGCCCATGAAAGCTTATGATACTATCTGTTTATTTTTTTGTTAGTCTGTAAGGTGCCACAGGATCCTTGTTGTTGTTTTAGTTACAGACTAACACGGCTACCCTCTGAAACTCATAAAACAGTTTTTCATCCCTGCATGATGCCAACAGCTGTCCCAGATTCTAATTGTACTATGTTAGTAAAGAATACAAAGTTTTCTGTTTTGCATAAATGTGTGTATATTGATTGGCACTCAGCCACAGACCTGTCAGTATATACAAGTGATAAAATTAGCCTTCTGTAGGGGGGAAAAAAGGTGGGTGAGGTAATACCTTGTATTTGACCAAGCTTCTCTTGGTGAGAGAGATGAGCTTTTGAGCCATGCAGAACTCTTATTGAGATCAGTGTGGCATGAAAGCTTGTCTCTCTCTTCAAGTGAAGTTGGTCCAATACAGATATTACCTAATCCACCTTGTCTCTTTTATATCCTGGGATCAACACAGGTACAATTACACTCCACTAGCCTTCTGTATGCCTTTCTGAGTCACTGCAGTAGCCCTTGTAAGTCTTTTTCATCTTAACATATATCAGATTAAAGCTATTTTTGGCCTATAAGTTCAAGTATGCATGGTTTAAAAGACCCATCTAAATCTAGAAGTGAATGCTAAGCAAGAGTAAGCGGTATGTGATGAGGTGGCAAAGTTTGGATCTCCTTGTTGCATTTTATGGAGCAATTGTAATGGGAAAATCTTGTGGAGAAATAATACCATAGAGAAAATGTGCAGATCCATTACAATGGTTCATATTCCTTGCAGCTCTTCAACAGGTCATATTTCTGCCTCCAATCCAGGCAGGCTGTGAGTTATAACATCCCTGAAATCCAGCTAGTGTAAATTGACCCTAGTTGCTGCAGGAATTCTTTACAGGGTACTCTGCTTAGAGCAACAAAAGAAAAGAGCCAGAATGGATCCTCTTTATTTAGCTGATTAGATTCTAAGCGTTACTGGGTTGTTACTTAACCATGGGGTTCTGCTAAAAGGCACATTAGACACCTCTTTCTAGAGATGGCAGGTTCTCTAGAGCTCAACATGTTTGAGCAGGCCCCTCTAGGAAGAACACCTTGTGGACATCCAGCAGAACAGAAAATTTGACAAATCCCTGTGCTAATTGGGCTCTGCTAAACATCCCGGGTCAGCTGTTGCCACAACTGCTGGACTAAGAGGATCCTTTTCATGCTTCAGATTGGCCATTCTATGCTACTTTCTTTACCTCCTCCATACAACTAAGTCTGGAGGGATGAGAGGAACATGTCCCAGATGTGGCGGAACAAGCACATCGTACTGAGCCTCTTGGCTCCTTGCTTATTTCTGACTCTTTTTTCCTCATATCTTTTAACAAGGTGTGAATCAACCTTTATGTAACCCTGCTCAACTCACAGTGGGATTCAGTGAGTCTAAATAGCTGCTATGTGTGAAGGGTACCTCCACCCCTACATCAGACAAGGGCTTAAGAGATCACTTATAATGTTTAAGGAGCCCACTTAGGGATCATCTCAACTATGAACATTTCTAGTGTTTCACTTATTTCTGTGGCACAGACCTGGAGTTAGAACTTGCAAAGGAAAAACCTCAGAATCAGTGTTGTGAAGAAAAGTAATTTGAAACCATTTTCAGGAGTATTATGTGAACTCTGTATTCCTTCATATAGGCCCATGGTGTTTAACCAGTTCCGAAGCAATAGCCACTGTAGTGAACTAGCGACATTCAACCAGTCAAATAGCCACATGTGGCTAGCCCGTTGAACACCACAGATATAGGCCCTCTGTAAAAGGCAGTGGGGAGTTAATCTACTTGAAAATAAACCTATTCTCATTGACGTCTAGTTCCTGGTTTAACAACTTGTCATGTCTTATTATTAGATATTAAAAGAATATCTAATAACTAGATGATTTACCAGGCATTTCTCGGTTTCTACACTTAAATAAGGTCTTTTTTTGTTTGTTTAAATCGTTGTTCAGGGCTTGAGAAATTCAGTAAGCAGGTTGCCCTAGCGCATGGGTTCCCAAACTGGGGGGTGTGCCCCCCTGCGGTGGCATGAAGAAATTCCAAGGGGGGCACAAGGCGACCCAGGCTCCCTCCCCCCGGTCAATCCCATTCCCCAAGTTTTGCTGATGTTTTTGTTTTTCGGCCCCGGTCAGTTCG
The DNA here is from genome assembly GCA_030068395.1 of Apalone spinifera. Classification (NCBI taxonomy): domain Eukaryota; kingdom Metazoa; phylum Chordata; order Testudines; family Trionychidae; genus Apalone; species Apalone spinifera. The sequence goes on from JANRFK010000875.1 coordinate 4,975,257, forward strand.
TTCGTTCTTTCTTTCTTTTTTTGCTCAAGTTTTGTTGCTATTTTGGGGGAGGGGGGGCTTGAGGGTTTCTCAAAAATCAAAAAAGGGGCATGATGCTGAAAAGTTTGGGAACCACTGCCCTAGAGAGAGAAGACAAGTCCATCCCTCTGTCACCACAGCAGCTTGGGGTCAGGTAGAAGCATCTGTCCATGTCTGGGAGACAGACACACAAACAGATAAACTCTGAAATAAATAGTAGATAGCTGACCTTTTTTCCACCCTTGTTGGCCCCGTGGGGTTATAGCTGTTCCAGTCTCCATCTTTGGCCCCTATGGTCATTCTGCAGTATAACACCTTACTACCAGACCCCTCACTTTCCATTTTATGAGAACAATTGAATTCCACACTCATCCCATTATCCTGGCACAACCAAACTCTGCCCTTGCTTTAAGTTATGATAAGAAATATTGTGATCCTAGCTCTTACTATTTAGAAGGCGTTCTTGAACAAATGGGCACAATCGCACATTTCTAAAATACAGTAAAACCTGTTATCCGGCACGCTCAGGGATTGGGGCATTCTGGTTATCTAAAAATTCCTGTTATCTGAGGGTCCTATCAACCTAGGAAAAACCAATGGATAATAATAATAAAACTCAAGTTTTTAATATTGGTAGTTTTGTAGTGTGAGGCAGTTGGTCTCAGATTTCTGTTTTAAGATCATTAGTACTTCTTAAATAAAAAATTGTTAAGCCAGTCATCGTAAACCAAGCCAGGCCTGTGCTCCTGAAGATGTGACAGTATTGTGCCTGGACGCAATGCTGGTTAACAAAGTTTTCTGGTTAACAAAGTGCCGGATAACAAAAGTTTCATTGTATGTAGTAAAGATAAAGCCAAGAGACTTCAGCAGCACTTCTTATGTCTGTTTTGTGTTGGAGCCATGCCTCCACTGTTAGCCTTCTGTTGTGAGTTTGTGTCCCCTCTAGGGATGTTAAAAGGAGTGTAAATAAGTAACAGTGTAATAGTGTAACTACAGAAATTTTCAGCAGTTACATGCGGGGTAGCAGTCAGCTCCCTGGGAGCTGGTGTATGCCAGGTCCCCATGCATACCAGGAGTCTGCGTGTAACCGTGCATATTAACCAATGAGCCCAGGCTCATCAGTTGACTATTACATGGTTACACTTTCACATCCCTATTCCCCACCTTCCCCCATTCTCCTCTCTTTTTCAGCCACACACTAACTCTGCCGGAGCCATTAAAATCCAAACGCCAGGCAAATGGTAACTTAAGTGTTCTAGTGTGCAGGTGGTGTTGTGACTATATAAAGATCTATCAACAGACTCTCACTTAAAAAAAATAACTCCAAGGTCTTGCTGCTCAAAACAAAATTTAGAATTTAACCTATATTGACAATCCTTTGATCCAGCCTAAAATTAGTATGTCCAATTTCCTGATCAAAGAGACCAAGTAGCATCCGAAGCATAGTGTTTTCATCTTTCAAGGAAGCATGGCTATAGCCTGAATCTGTGTGAGATGGTCCCCCAGATAGAGAGCTAGTGGCAGGAAATTTCAAAATGTCGATACTTCAAATCCAGTATTATAGCAAGAGAGTGAGTCTTAGGCAAAAATACACAGCTGGGCTTACATCTTGGAACTAAATGCAATTTCCAAGCAAATTTTGTTGACATCTTCCTCTTCCTCCAACTGCTTTAAACACCAGAATATGAAGACTGCAGAATGCCATGTGGTTCACCAGGGAACAAGAAGGCTTAGCGCTCTACTCCATCCTTTTCCTAGTGCCCACGTATTCCAAAGACCAGTGCACTCAACCAGAAGTTCTTGAACAGACACCTCCCGAGGCCATAATTCAGGGATGGAGAGTTTGGAGACCCTAAGTTCTACCAAAGCAGCAATTTATAAAAGATTTTTCTTTACATCTACTGATACAAAAAATATCTACATATTATATGAACCTCCCAGAGGGTCATATGCCACTCTCTTTATCTTTTGGCCTACCTGCCTGCCCGAGGGTGTTTTTTCAAAGTGCTAGTTAACGTATTATCTTTAGGGAAAAAAAAGATTAATGTATATCCATTCTAGGATGATCGGCATAGGGTGCACTCTTCTAGAAGGTTCATAAAGCAGCCATCACACACAAATGGATTCATCACCAAGCAGAGCCAAATTATGTCAGGCAGTCACTGTTGCTTCTGTCGTCATTGTAGATATTTATCTCTATAGATGGTTTTATTTCTTTCAGAGGATAGGATCAGAAGCTGGTGACCATAAGGCAAAATGTCATCCATTCTCCAGTTACATCTGTCAAATTGGATGCTTTGCATTAGAACGAAAGTTTCTTCATTGACATAGTGTTGTGCAGGTGACTCCACAATTCCTCTCCAGAAGCATCTTCCTTTCTTGAGCCCACTGGTACCATTCCTGTCCTCCCTTGCCCTGATGACAAGGGATTCTTCAGAAGGCCACAATATGGTAGAATCTATGGGTACTGGAGAAAATCTGTGCCAACCTCAAGAGCTGGGAACAGTTTCATCTGAGACTAAAGAACAGAGCTCCAATTCTCGACCTGTTGGCTTAAGTTCAGAGTTGATTAGGCTCTAAGAATTAATCTCCATTCCTGGTTAGTTAAGATGTTCCAGTTTTATCTTAACAAATCCACTTCTGAAGTGTAACAAGGAAGGCGCTATGACATTCTTAATGATGCTACACTTGTGAAATCTTGTCGCTTCCTGGGTGAAAAGGGAGAGGAAAAAAAATCTTTTTCTGAAACACTATAAAGAGAGAGAATAAACATCACACTGCTGGTTAAGAAAATAAAAATAAATCCAGGATTTTGGACCCTACAGACCAAGGACTGCTAGTGGAGAGTTGAACCCTGAGTTGTCTACATCTAAGTGAACTTATTTGTATCCAGAATCCAGTTCAGAAACCAAGTCTTATTCCAGATTAAGAGGTTATTAGGCTGTATTATGATTGTGCTCTTTCTTCTGTGGCCAAAAGTATGATTGTCTTTATCTGTTAATAATGTTCTCTGGGACATACAGGTGCAGACAAAAAGCAGAAGTGAGCAGGTTGGCCTGAGATTGTCCTGGGACATCATGGTTCTGGTGACAAGCACTTAGTTATGCCTCTTACAAGAATAAACATGAACAGTACTCTGCATCCAAGACCAGAAAAAAATTAAAGCTAATTATGCTGTATGTGAGAGAGCCTATCATCTTTGGCAGGTTCCACTAAGGAGAATGTACCAATGCAGATTTTTGCCTGTAGATAGTTAATTGACTAAGTAGCTGGACAACCATTAATTAGGAGAACCTGGGCCTGGTAAAGGCTTATGAGGGCTCAGTGAAAGAGCCCCAGAACACACACACAGGCTTCGGAGGAGACAGACTTTTCAGGGGATGCTGGTTATGAGTTCACCAGAAAGGGGGACTTAGGAGGTGCTCTGAGAAAGTAGCATCTGAAAGGCTATCAGAGGCAAAGCCCAGGAAGGCCTGATAGCAGCAGAGGTCCTGGTCACTGAGGAACTATACACCACTCCCAAGAAGAGCTGCAGCAGTTTGACCTCTGCCAGGACTCTGAGTCCACATAAGGAATCCTTCCGCAGATGATGGCAGGAGGCCTGGGCTTCAGAAGAGGGTCCTGGACAGAGGAGACAGATGAGTTCCCCTCTTTCTCCCAAACTAAGGCACCGTGCTTTCATGTCTGGGTCTTTGGTTAACTAGACTAGATCCCAAAGGGGGGCACTGCTCACTATGTAACACCCTATTGGTGAAAACCCATTGGGGAAATTTAAGGCAGTGTCTCACCTGCAGTGCCATACTGGATTAACCTGTATGACTTTATATGAAACCAATTAAAATAGGCTTTTTTGGATTTTTTTATGACCTTTGTGAGTTTTTTCCCTTGAAACTGTATTCCACAAGCAGGGGATCTCCTGAGGCATGGATGGATCCAGTCAGTGCAAGAGCAAAGCAAACTTTTTCCCCCCAGGAAAGGGATCACGTGAGGATTACCTGTTGTGTTCCCTCCCTCTGGGGCATCTGGTATTGGCCACTGTTGGCAGACAGGATACTGGGCTAGATGGACCTTTGGTCTGACCCAGTATGGCTTTTCCTTTAATATAAGTCGAACCTCCCTGGTCTGGAATTCTCTGGTCTGGCAACATCCATGGTACAGTAGGACAATGGATGTTGCCATACCAGAGAGCCCCTGAAAGAGAGCGCCCCAGTGGCAGAGGTTGCTGGAGGCTGGGAGCTGGGAGTATGGCTGTCTTATGAGTTCGTAAATTAAAGCCTTTACTATGTGCTATTCCCAGCTCATATGCTACGTCTACACTGCATTTTTTTGGCAGAAGATATGCAAATTGCACTCTCATTTGCATATCTTCTGCCAATCCTTTTTGCGGAAGAGATTTTTGCAATAAAAAGCCCTGTGTAGACGGGGCTGTTTGTCGGAAAAAAACCCTTTTGCGCAAGATCCTGTAAACCTCACTTCTTGAGGAGTAAGGGATCTTGCGCAAAAGGGTTTTTTTTCCGACATGGCTCCGTCTACACAGGGCATTTTAGCAGCAAAACCTCTTCCGCAAAGAGGATCAGCAGAAGATATGCAAATGAGAGCACAATTTGCGTATCTTCTGCCAAAAAAACCTGGCAGTGTAGACGTAGCCTAAGTGACATCGGGAAGCCATAGGATTATTTTCTCTTTTGTACACAAGATTTCTTAGAGCTGACATGCTACTCAAATCCACACCAAAGAGGAGAGCTTCTTCTCAGAACTAAACTTAATATTAAATGCCCTGACCAATTGTCTTCTTTGATTCCATGTTTAGAAGTTCTTATTTCTAAGTATTCTATATTTAAAGTTTTCTACTCTCATTGCAGTCACTTTGAAAAGTGTTTTGAAGCATTGGTTCATTGGTGCTACCTACTGAAACACCAATACTGGAAATTAGGAAAAACTATTTCACTATGAGGGTAGTGAAGCACTGCAATGGGTTACCTAGGGAAGTAGTGGAGTCTCCATCCCTTAGAGGTGTTTAAGTCTCGGCTTGACAAAGCCCTGGCCGGGTTGATTTAGTTGGGATTGGTCCTTTGTTCCCTCAACCAGAACTTCGAGAAGGAACACCAGGAGTGACATGCTGACTGGGAGCTAAGGACAATGATCTGGGAGCAGCTGTCCCACCAGCACAAGGCCCTGTTTTCCTCCATCAAGTCCAGGGTCATCAAGTCCAGCGGGCTGGACTTGATGACCTTCTGATGTCTCTTCCAGCTCTATGATTCTATGATAATACTACCCACTGCTGGACCTAGCTGGTCTCCCTTCCATGACAGACCTATCAAAATCCTATTCATCTTGTGCTATTTGATGGGATAATTCCACAAGCTGAGGCTCCAGATTAGCTGACCACAAACCAAATCAAACTTAATCATATAGCCTCCATTATCCTGTGGAAAAACAATAAACTATCATTTATGTTTGCTTTATTTTAGTGTGGCTTTCAATTACAGGTTAAACCTCTCTAGTCCAACTTGGGGGGAGTAGATGCTGGGGATTGGGAGATGGTGGAGCAGGATGGCTGGTGGACCGATTGATAGCTGCAACCAGGCTCTCCATGGTGGTGGTGATGGAGGAAAACAGGGCCTCGTGCTGGTGGGACAGCTGCTCCCAGATCATTGTCCTTAGCTTCCAGTCAGCATGGCACTCCTGGTGTTCCTTCTCGAAGTTCTGGTTGAGGGAACAAAGGCAATCCAGGTGTTCTCACACCAGGTCGTTGCGGGATCACCTTCGCCTGCGGCTCTTGCGGGGTTGGGAGGATGGCACGGGAGGTAGTGGATGCGCCACACTCGTAGCTGGCTCAGCTGTGAAGACAAGTGACAACGGCAGTTATCTCAGGAGCCAGTATGCATGAAACCTAGCCCTAATCTCTGAGCGAACACCAAACAAGTCAGGGCTGTTCCCCACTCTGGCTACGTCTAGACTGCAGGCTTCTTTTGGAAGAAGCTTTTCCAGAAGATTTCCTTCTGGAGCATCCACACTGAATGGATGCTATTTCGCAGTTAAGCTGTGATTACTGTGGACGGAGAGGCCGGCAGGGCACCTGTGCTTTTTCCTCTTTCCTCTTCTTTCAAAAGAACTCCCTCTTCCCAGTCCACACCCGCCTTTTTCTGAAAGAACGCTCTTGGAAAAAGGCTTCTTCCTCATAGAAAGAGATTTACTAATACTAGAAAAAACCCTCTGTTCTTTCGATTTTTTTTTCAAAAGAACATGATTGCAGTGTGGACATAATAGATTTTTTTGGGGAAAAAGTCTGTTTTTCTGGAAAAAAAAAACCAACCAAACCTCTGCAGTGTCAACATGCCCTCTGAATGCAGAAGATGCGGGGTGGGGGGGGGGAGGGGACCTGTAAAGAGCTCAAAAGAAAAAACAAAACAAAAAAATCTTTGCCTCTATAGGTACTGGTTACAAAAAACCTTCCCCCCAGAATCACAATACACAGATTTGGGGGATTGCTGCTACCATCAAGACATTTTTATCCCTAAAAACCAGGGGTGAACATTTGAACCCAACCCCCGGGGTACCCTAAGCTCTTTTGCCCCAAAAGAGTTTGAAAAAAGAAAAGAGAAAAACAAGCTGCAAGTTTCTGGTAGCTGACCTCTCAGTCTGAGGCATGCAGAGGCAGACAGACCTTCCAGACATAAGAATCAAATCAACATCTTAAAAAAAGTGATTTTTATTATCAAACAAAAGATAAACTTGATAAAGCATACTCAGTTTCTAGATGTTACAGAGCAACTAAGGAAAACAAATTAAAACACAGAAGAGTCTCTGGACACAGTGCTGGATGGTAAGTGGGCAGGGGAGGCATAGATTCACACAGAGCAGTTCAAACCAAACCACAACATAAAGGAAAAAAAATACCCTGAATGCGACTAGATTCACTTTTCCCTTTACTTTCTCCCAGTCTTCTCTTTATTCAGTCCACTTCCATGCCCCGGATTCTGGGAGGCATGGTGGTCCTGCCTGGGTTTAAATCATTCTGTGTGTCTCAACTCCTGGTTTAACTTTTCCCACACACACAAAGAAAGCAGGCAAGGAATCTTATACAATTCAAATTTCATCCCTCTATCTCGATTGGTTCTCCATTACAAAAGGTCTCAGTTCAGATGATGGGAATGTGCTTCAGGCAAGGCCATCTGTTGCCTAGAGAGCAGGCCCTTTCTTGCAGGGGCATAGTTGTCCCAGGGGAGCCTTACTACCCCCATGACCTGGGGATAAGTAATCATGGGAAGGTGCCAGCCAGGCCAGGAGTATGCAGGCAGGAGGGGAGGACAAGGCAGCTTGGTTTCCTTCCATGTCCCACACAATCTGGATCTGGCAGTGGCGGTGTCCCACAGAACAAGAACGTCTATCCCTGCCTGCTGGAGAAGAAGGGAGAGGGTGTTGGGGGAGGTTTGTGTGAGCGGCAGATGCCACTTGCCAAGGAGGGTGGTACTGGGGTCCCCTCCTTTTCCTCCTTCTGGCAAGAGATCAGTGTCTGCTGCATTGCCATGCTTGACCTGGAGCGGATGCGGCTCGAGAGTGTGGGCATGAGCTTGGGCAGTATATGGCACTGTTGTGTGTTTCCATGACCCCAGCCTCCTTAGTGGCGGCTTGTCACGGGAAAGTGTCCCACCACAGAGGCCAGAGTAAGGCAGGCCTGTACAGGCACCTTGTGAGAAGGAGCGATGGGTTCCTGTGTGACAGTCTCATGGGGCTGGGTGCTCCAGACTGGTGGTCCATTTGCACCCATGTGCATAGACTGTTGTGCGAGCCCCAGGCTGAGAAGGCCTAGCAAAGAGCATGCAGCCTCTCACAGCCCGCCACTTGCCCCTTGTGTAGATAGGGAAGATTATGGAACTCACCTGAAGGGTTTTTCTGGCCTCCTCTGAGCCCTGGGAGACATACTGGGAAGATGGGACCGGCTCGAGGCTGATGACAACCTCCTGCCTGGTGGAAATGGTGTCTAGGCTGGCCTGCTCCTTCTTCTCCTCGTTGTCCTGGTCTACAGCTCTGCCCTCCTGGAGACTGATGATGGATGTGTCCAGGCCAGAGTCCACAATGAGGGTGGGGAGATGACTGGCCCCCTCCCAGGATGCCATGCAGCTGCTCATAATAGTGGCAGGTCTGTGGTGCCACTCCAGAGTGGGAACTTTGTTCCCTGACCTTGGTGTAGGCCTGCCTCAGTTCCTTTATTTTCATCCGCACCTGGTCCAACATGCAGGTGTGCCCCTTCTGGGCCAGGCTTGTAGCTATTTGGTTGTAGACATCCGCATTGCAGTGCCAGGTACGGAGATCCTGGAGGTCAGACTCTTGGCCCCATACCTCTCTCAGATCCAGAATCTCTCCATCAGTCCAGGATGGTACCTTCTTTTGCCTCTGGCCAAGGCTTCAGAGGTAAGGTTGTCAGATGGTTTCAACAAAAATACCGGACACACTTGACACTACATCACAATCTACATTACATCTTATTTAGAAAATACTGGACATTTATATTTTCTCAATGTGTTTCCTGAACAGAAAGCTCAAATACTGGACTGTCCAGTTCAAAACCGGACACCTGGTAACCCTATTCAGTGGTAGCTGCCGGTGTGCTTTCAGCCATGGGGCAGGCTCAGAGGGAGTTCTGAGGTCGCTTATGGCAGCACGGAAGGCAGATCAGAGTGCTGCCATGTGACACGGTGCTAGTAGGGTTTGCATCATGCAACAAGCCCTTTCCCTTCTGCCTGCAGCTTTAATCCCTGCAAGAGAAAGGAAGCTATAGAGCTTCTAAGGGGTGTGGACAAGAGTGGTCTCTAGGGTAGCTGTGAGAAGCCCTGGAGGCCAATTATTTCAAAATAAGCACAGCTGAGCATCCACACTCACCATATTTCGAAATAGCAATTTAGAAATAGGCGTTATTCCTCGTAGAATATGGGGCTATTATTTTGCTATAGCAAGTCCATTATTTTGAAATAATTTCAAAATAACGCGCTTGGTGTGTGGATGTTCACCTTGTTATTTCAAAATAACACGAGTTATTTCGAAATAACTCTGTAGAGTATAAATGTCCTGAGAGCCAGGACTGGTGGCTGTAAACAAACTTTATGAGACCACAGGAAATGTGACCACACCCATGATAAGTGGACATCTGGCTAACTCAAATCATGCCAGACCATGCATGTTGCCGGACCAGAAGGTGCTGGATTAGAGAGGTTCAACCAGTATTTCATAAACCAGTATTTCTATCTCTTGAGTGGTATATCCTTCTGGTTTTGAATAGTTAGTTCTCATTACACTTGAACATGTCTAGCAGATGAATGCAAAATGTTAAAAAAGAAATAGTTAGCCAGTACATAAATTGTTAGAAAACAAAAAGTATAGCACTTACAAAATGGTGGTGATTGTTACAAAATCAGACATATACAGCGGGCTTCTTTGAATGATTATTCCATATCTGTGATGTTCTTACTATGATCCTCTAACAGGAATCAAAATTCATTTGTAACTGCTGTCTTGAGTGGGGATGCAAAACCCTCTTCCACTTATTTTAGTGCAAAGTGTTTGGAATGCTGTTACAAGTACTAATGTGGGCAGGGATATGAAGTTCAACAAATAGTACAAATACAGCCAGTCCCTGAGTTATGAACGTGTCGACTTACGACTGTTCGTACTTATGACCAACCTCCCATTAAGCCCATTACAGCCGGTTCCCGAGTTACGAACGCACAATCTGCGCTTACGAACAGCATGGTTGCATTTAAAAGCATGTATTCCGACCTACGAACAAATCGAGTTACGACCAGATGTTTGGAACCTAACCCGTTCGTAAGTCAGGGACTACCTGTATTTCCATTTTAAACTGATTGAAGATGGGAAGAACTAAAAGCCTAATCAGTTTTGGAGTTTTACTATGCAGTGTAGTGCTTGTGTTGCCATTCCCCCAGAATTGCATGCCTAGATATTTAAATTTCCCTTAAGATATTTGCAAGCTTTCTGAAATGTAATTGTTATAGGAATACATGAAAGTATAAAATAACCTGACAAATCATAAATCTTGCCATTAATCTGTTGATGTGGTATTGACCTCCATGATTCAACAGATTCATTTGTTTCTTCTGTTAAATATGGAATAAATAAAGCAAGGGAAATATGGAAATCTAAAATGTGTATTAAAAGGGCCATAAGAGAGGAATACAAATTATAGCTTCCGTTGCTGGTAGGAAATGCATAGCTTTCTTACTGTGGCCCTCTTCTTATCCTTCTGAGTCAGTGAATACATTTTGATACAGCATTGCAAAGGAGAATAAGAGCACAACAGTGTTTTTTTTCTAAAACCTAGGTTGTGGAGGGTGGAGAAGCTGCAGTAGTTTTGCCTTTTAAAAAGAAAATATATTCTCTCGGTTCAAAACACTGTTGACTGTCGATAACTTTGGATTGCAGATAAAACAGGTTTAAAAATAATTTTCTCTCTGTGATACTCTGTGACAGTTAGTCTATCAGTCTGGCTTTAATTATGCAGAACTACTTGAGGTATTATGGCTCGAGAGATCAGAGCTTTGGCATAGTGGATGATACATAGGGAAGGAATTCTGTTGATGACTGGAGATTTTCCAGTCCATGCTGCAGTAGCGGCCCAAAGAATAGAGGAGGGGGACAATTTTTTAGAACACACACTGTAAAGAGGAACAAGAGAATGGCCATATTGGCTCCATCTAGTTCAGTATCCTTTCTTCTGACTGTCACCATGTGCTTCAGAGGGAATGACCAGAATAGGGCAATTATCGTGCGATCCATTTCCTGACCTCTGCTTCCAGCTTCTGGCAGTCAGAGGTTAGGGACACCTGGAGCATGAGGTTGAACCCTTGACCATTTTGACTAGTAGTCATTCATGAGCCTATTCTTCGTGAATGTACCTAATTCACAAAAGGTGTATTTTGTCTCCTGTCTGACTCAAAGGCCATTAGGGTTGTCAGGAATCTTTCAGCTCTTTGTTACTATTGATTATTTGGTTTGTTCACAGAATGCTTGCCTTGAACATATAGGAAAATGCCTATATCACTTAGCAGCAGTATACAACTTAAGTTGTTTTTTTTTTATAATGAATGGTCTGCTTTGTACTTGAGGAGGTAGGAGAAAATTGTACTCTAATTTGCTCTAAGATGGCAAGCACAATGTATTGATATTCTGTTTCCATTATCTGAGTAAAGAGGCACACCTTAGGGTGTATATTTTGTTTATGGGCTGTGGTTTTGAAAGCAATTATATTACTGTAAATAGATTTAGAATAGAAAATAATCTCTAAAACATGTGTGGGGTGATTTGTTGCATATTCATTGTGCTCCAAAACATAACTGAAGCCATCAACTAACAGCTGATCTAATTAGAAATAATTATTTGAACAAAAAAAAAGCTATTAAGATTATTTTACTCTGGGGAAGAATAGCTTAGCATCTGTTTTATTTCAGCATGAAATGTATATTTTGGTGTATTAATTCTTTTGCACTGATGTGCTCGATATTACCTAGCTCTTCTAGTGCTTTTCATCAATAAATCTCAAAACATTTTACCAAGGAGGTACACATCACTATCCTTAGCTTACAGATAAGGTGTGAAGTGGCTTGCCCAAGGTCATCCATCAGGCGAGTGGCAGAGCTGGGATTAGAATCTAGATCTCCTAAATCCCAGACTAGTGCTCTGTCTGCTAAAATACATTTGAGTGAGGTTTTGTTTTTGGCTTTTCTAGCTAACAGCCCTTTAAATGGTAGAGTAATAGAATTAGCTGGCCAACTTTCCATCGTGCAAATTCCTTTTGTCAGTTCTATATGAGTACATTTTATTCAATGAATAGTAGACTAGGCTTTTGGACAAAAGAGTGCATTTGCTTGCTAGAGGTTGATATTAGGGGAAAACTGACTCATGTTTTATATATTGTATATAAGGGCAATTAAAATGATTAGGGGTTTGTAATAGGTCCCATATGAGGAGAGATTAAAGACAGTAGGACTTTTCAGCTTGGAAAAGAGGAGGCTAAGGGGAGATATGATAGAGGTATATAAAATCATGAGTGGTGTGGAAAAAGTGAATAAGGAAATGTTATTTACTTGTTCCCATAATATAAGAACTAGGGGCCACCAAATTAAATTAAGGGGCAGCAGGTTTAAAACAAATAAAAGGAAGTTCTTCACACAGTGCACAGTCAATCTATGGAACTCCTTGCCGGAGGAGGTTGTGAAGGCTAGGACTATAACAGGGTTTAAAAGAGAACTAGATAAATTCATGGAGGTTAAGTCCATTAATGGCTACTAGCCAGGATGGGTAAGGAATGGTGTCCCTAGCCTCTGTTTGTCAGAGGGTGGAGGAGATGGATGGTAGGAGTAAGATGGCTTGATCATTACCTGTTCAGTTCACTCCCTCTGGGGCACCTCGCATTGGCCACCGTCGGCAGGCAGGATGCTGGGCTGGATGGATTTTTGGTCTGACCCAGTATGGCCGTTCTTATGTTCTTATGCTAAAACTTTATGAAGGAAAAGTTTTCTATTAATGTCTTTTTAAAACAGTTTCAGAGTGGTAGCCAGGTTAATCTGTTTCTACTGAAACAAGGAGTCCGGTGGCACTTTAAAGACTAACAAATGTACAAGGGCATAAACTTTCATGAGATACAACTCACTTCCTCAGAGGCTTGAAGAGAAAAGAAAAAAGGAAGGGATACTGAGATGGGAGTGTGACATTAGTGCTGATTACATCAGAGTGGATATAGCTCCAACAGTGATGAGAAGTTGAGAATACCTGAAGGGGAAATTACCTATTGTAATAAGAGAGCCTCTTTTGATGGTGTCAAATTTGCATATAAATTCCAGCTTAGCAGTTTCTTGTTGCAGTCTGTTTTTGAAGTTTTGCTCTTGCCTGACAATGGAAACTTGCAAGTCAGTAACTGTGTGTCCAGAGAGGTTAAAGTGCTCCCCCACTGAATTTTTTTATATGTTACCCTTCATGATGTCTGATTTGTTCCATTTATTCTTTTGTGTAGAGACAGGGTTGTCTGATGCACATGGCAGAGGGGCATTGCTGACCCATAATTGCATACATTATGTTAGTAGATGTGTAGGTGAATGAGCATTTGATGGTATAGTTGATGTGATTAGATCCCATATGCTGTCACTAGGGTAGATGTGTGGCAATGGGGTTTGTTGCAGGGATTGGTTCCTGAGTTAGTGTTTCTGTTGTGGGCTGTGAAGTTGGTGGTTGTCCTAGGTTGCAGGTGGGTGGCTGTCTGAAAGTGAGAACTGGCCTACCTCCCCATGTCTGTGAGAGTGAAGGTTTTACCTCTGAGCTTGTATTCAGGCTAAATAACTGAAAAGTATAGACAGCTCTCATTTTCTGATAAGTCTTGTGTTATTTGGTGTTTCACTTATTGTTCCAGCTACTGGAATCACATGAATATGTGAGAATCACAGCTTTTATTTAAAAATTTACTTTTCTATCCCTACTTGTAGAAGAAAGCTGGAAATTGCAAACCCTAAAGGCTTGCACATGAGCAGGCAAATAAAGTATGCCCAGATGATTTTTTTGTTTGAACACTCGCGACATCTCTTCTGCCCTCCCTGCTGCCTTCCTCTAGCCCAGTGGTTCCCAACCTCTTCATGCATACGGACCCCTTTTCAAGCTATTAACATTTCACAGATTCCCCCCCTTCCCCCCAAAAAAAAGAAAAGAAAAAGATCCTTACTTTTAAACTTTTCATGGACCCCCATGCAATACCATCACGTACCACCGGGGGTCTGCGGACCACAGGTTGGGAGCCACTGCTCTCCTCAGCCTCTGCTAGATTGGCGGTCACCTTCTTCTCCTGGGCTGGATCCCAGTCTGCATAACAGTGAGCAATGAGGTCTCAGTCAGCATGGTGACTAGCAGCAGCAGAGCTCAGAATTAAATTTTCAGTGAAATTTGCAGTTTTATACATCTAACCTCTTTTAGATTTAGAGAGCACGGCCCCTTTAAATCTTTTTCCTGAGGGGGAGGGGGAAGTGCTGTTGGAGGGCAGGAGTTGGGCAGAGAGACTAGGAGCAACAGGTGTGTATCTGGAGTGCCAGAGAAGAAGGGCTGCAGCAAGCAGGCTGTCATAGAATTGAAGCAGCCTGCAGGAGCCTGACAGGAACAGAGGGGCTGACCTGGGACACCCCAGGGCAGGAACCAGGAGCAGCACAGTGCCAATTTCCTGAGAAGGACAAACTGGAGCTGGACACAGTATCACTGCAGCACAGAGCTATAGGAGGCCATGTGTAGTGGTGCTTGTGACTTTGCATGGAACATAGTGGGGAGGGGTTGTTAGCTAGTAAAAGTGAGGTAGCTCTGTGTGGATTTGCAGAAAATGACAGAAGAGAACACCACGGGGGGGTTTGGTCAAAGTTTACTGGTGCCAAAGATGACCAGGAGCAACCAAATTCACTACTGGACAGGAACTTTGCCCAGGGGTCCTGAAGTCCATGTGTAGACACAGAGATAAGTGCCCTTTCAGAGTGTGGTAGCACTGGACCTGTTCAACCTTGTTTCACCATTTTGCCTATCTTTCCTGTTTGTTTTCTTCTGTCATCCTTTGATAAATAAATGTTTCCCTTTCCTGTATTCAGTGTACTTGTGTGCGTGCGTACGCGCGCGCACATTCATTCTGAGGGTTTTGGAACAGACAGCTGTCGTTAGGGTTCAGTGAATCAGGATGATGGCTGGGGGTCCTGCAGGCCAACGAGATTAGTTGGAATGGTCAGTCCTGAACATGACCTATTTGTCACTTCTGCCCCATGCCCTCCCTACAAATCGCCATGGGAATAGGTGCCCCTAGGGTGGAAGGGACTTCACTGTGTTCCTGCACATGCCTTTTCTTGGCCAGAGCTGCCTGCAGAGCCAGATACCACCTTGGCTACGAGGGTACTAAAATTACACGCTGTACATCTATTGCCAGTACAAACAATACCAAGTGATTTACCCACACAGCATGAATCCTGAATGTTGCACTGAATTGTGCATTATTAATATTTATTATGGTAAAGTCAAGGCACTGACCAGGATTGGGGCTTCATTGTGCTAGGCATTGCACAAAAGACAGAGTACTAGACAATCATGCCCTAAAGAGCTTATAACTTCTTTCCCCTAACTTTTGTCTATCCTGCTTATCGTCCTGTAAATGATTGTCATAGCTTGTCCAACCTAATATAATCTACCATTGTCATAGCAGATGTTGTATTGCATTTTTCCCTAACTTATTTTTTTCTGAAAGATACAGTATGCCCAATTTCTTTTTCATTTTCATTTAGGATCTGTAAATAGCATAGCACATGGTGGTCCACAGACCCCTGGAGGTCAGTAGACTATATGTTTAAGGTTCCCAAAGGTGTCTGAATCTCCATTTGAATTTTTTAGGGTCCAGAAAATGAATTTAGGTTGAAAACCACTGGCATAGTACTTTGAGCAGAGTGTACATTTGGATATTGGGCCAGAATTTTGACCCTGATACATCTGCTTTGTGCCACTCTGGAAAGCACAGAAGCTGTAACGCTGGCATAACGAGCTGGTACTTCTCACACTCAAGAATCTCAACACCTCCAATTTCCAGGGGGAAAAGATTTGGCAGTCTCTACACTGGCACTTTATAGTGCTGTAACTTTCTGTTTCAGGGGTGAGAGAAAACACTCCTCCCCCCTCCTCCCCCCCCCCCCCCCCCCCCCCCCCCCCCCCCCCCCCCGAGCACAGCAAATTATAGTGCTGTAAAGAGCCAGTGTGAACAATGCTACAGCCTGGGAGCCATGCTCCCCGCGCTATTGGCTACACCCCTCGTGGAAGTGCTTTACCTGAAATGCTGGGAGAGCCAGGGCCACACTTTCAATGTAAAGCAGTGCGGCAGCTGTACGTTAAACTTTTAAGGGTAGACAGAGCCTCAGATATATACAAGTTAAAACAATTCCATCTTCCAAATGTTAAAGCTCACTATCTCAGAGCTATGGCAGCCTCCTGGGCAGAAAAATGACATGCCTCATAAGAAGTGTAAAGCCATCTGGTTATTTGTTTAGACTTCTGCAAATTCTATAAGATGGGCATCTGGTCACTGTCTGAGATTGCCTTCCATGGGTGGGTGCGCCTTGTTGTAGGATCCTACTTACTCTTAAGAAAGGGTTACCCACTTTCACATCTGTGCATAATATTTTATAGGTGTGCTTAATGCTGCTTCTTATGCATGCTCTCTTGACTTTGAGTGAACATGTAAGTCTGTTAAATACACTTAAATATTTTTTGCAATCTTTTATGCAAATATGGCTGGGGAATTGACAGACCAGGAAATGGAAGCTCTTCCTCCACAGGTGACATGTAATATACTCAGAAAACCTGAGTTCATACAATCTACAATAGGAGGGAGCAAGATATAGCCCATGGGCTGGATCTAGCCCACTAAGCCTTTAAATCCCTCCCATGCTGACGGGATCCTTGATCACCATTTGGCTCTCTGCTCCATGTGGCTCTCTGCACTGAGGATGGGGGAAGGCATTGCACACTGCTCCTGCCCCTAGCACAATCTCTTAGCTCCCATTGGCCTGTTTCTGGCCAATAGGAGCTGAGAGATTGAGCTAGGGCTGGGGGCAGCATTTGAAGCCTCCTCCCCCCCAGTGTGCAACAGGATCATAACTAGCTAATTTGGTGCCTGAGGCAAGACCATCCTTGGTGTGGGATGGGGTGCTGATGTGGCCACAAGGCACGAGCTAAGACAGCAAGGTAGCTGTCTTTTCTGCGCCCCCTCAGCTATGCGCCCGAGGCAAGTGCCTCACT
>JANRFK010000875.1:4992186-5004548 GCA_030068395.1 Apalone spinifera
CAGCGGCGCCCTAGGCAGCTGCCTAGCTTGCCTAGGCTCACAGGCCGCCCCTGCCCACAGCACCTCCATAGAAAAGTTGACCACTTATCAAATTCTTGGAGTGCCCTCCCCTCAAAAATTATTGCCCAACCCTGATCTACATCTTTCTAAACTTTACCTAGGGTCAGAGATACCATGCACAGATTACAGTACCTAAGGTACTGAGTCATGACCAGATTGCTGTTTTAACTGCATTGATTAGTGTGGTGGAAATTAACATTCCAGATTGGTTAGACTGATTTAATTTACCCCATATTAATTTTACTGTGGTCTACATTAGTCACTGTCTGCTCCAGGTAATGAAAGGCTGCCAGATGGAAGACGGTTGACCACTGTGTTTCCTACCCTTTGTTTAGTTAAATTATTTTGTATTAAACATGAGGGATGGCTACATTTGTAAATTCACTGTTGGGTTTCGCTGATACAGGTTTAAGGGGATTATTTATGCAGTAGGATTTAATATCTGCCAACATGCTGCTCATTTGCTTGATATCACTAGAGACCAGTTCTTTTATTTGCAATTTATAAATCCTCATCTTCAAACGCTCAGCTTTTCACAGAGAGCTGAATGTTTGAAACATCCTGCAATTACCATATGCTTAATGCCATGAATTTTATCTCAAATGGACGGTGACATTGTTGATATAATCAACATTATATGCCTTTTATATATTATAGGCCCACTTTTTTTTCAATTCTCTATTTAAATAAAATCACCAAAGCTACCCCAGTGGTTTGACCAAGAGTGACCTTGGACCTCCTCTACCTGATATTGGATGTGGTTATTGAATTCTATCTTTTATTCCTTCTGTTAACCAGTTTATGGATTTGGATTTTCAGTGTCCTTGGAGTTGAAGTACTGTAGTGGCTGTAGAATTAAGGGTGAATGAGACACACATGTTTGGTCTCTATAGAATAATAGCAGTTACAAAGGAGAAAGTACTGTTAGTTTTTTTGTATAATGAGCCCTCAAACCTAATACATTGTCAGTACTGATAGCACTACAGCCTTCATCATCAAAGCCCTCAGCTACTTGAAATGTGCAGTTAGAAGCAATAATGGGGGCTTATGCTCTGTGCACACAAGTTACTGGCAGATGATGCAACATATTTAGCCAGTATGTTTGCATTGCATTTACAGGTGTAGTACCTTCTAGAGTGCTCTGATATATTAGTTGTTATTCTTCAATGTTACAGATACAACAGCTGGTGTTGGTACCTTAATTTTTTTCTTTGACAAAGGTATCCTCTACTCAGCTGCTTTCTATCAGATTTTACTGAAGTTGGAATTGCTGGTTCCAGGGAGGAGTTCTCCAAGACTTCCCATGAAGTAAGTGATAACCTTCTTCTAATGCAGGGTGCCTGAACCATTAAAATCAAGAGTAGAAGATGAAATCAAAACTTGAGTCTCATGTGTGAGAGGCCCTTTCTGAGGTACTCAAATCTTTGTTGTTTTTCGAGGGACACCACCAGTCCTTTTACATTATTTTATTTGCACTCCACTGCAGTGCTCAGACTCCAAGGTAATGGGAAACACATAAATGCTTAAGGCTAAGATCTTGTTAATAGTGATACCTTCTTAGAAATTCAAAAATAGCATTTTCCCCATTGCCTTTTTGTCCTATTCCGTTGGGTAAGTTCTGCAGTACGCCGTGTTTCACATGCTCCTGAGGTACTCTCGATTGCTGCTTGGGTCTGAATTCAGTTAGTTTGTAATCAAATGACCATATTTTGGGGTTGATCATTCTGTGCTTGGGTGCTGTGGACGGCCAAAAACACAACCCAGGAATGTCACATAATCCTGATTATTTTTTATAAGACCACAATGTTCTGTGGTTTTTGCTGTGCTTAGTTTTCTTCAGGCTATGAACAGCTGATGGAAGCTGCAGTTTCTCTTTTCAAGCTTAATGTCACTTCCTTTGCTATTAAATCCGGATTCTAGTATATGTTATAACTTGCAACATACTACCATTTCAAAACACGTAGACTTGTAATTTCCTAAGAATATCCATATTTTATAGTACTGCCCCTTTTGTCTCATTGCCATGTTCTCTCTATCTTGTATGAGGTTGGAAAGCTGTGAACATACCAGACTAGTGCCATTCTGCATGGGTTCTAGGAAGAGGAGAGCAGGTGATTGCCATTCCTTGAATGCCATGCTGCTGTCCTTCTGCACCATCTCCACAGAGGTCTGGAAGCAAGACCAGCAGATTACACAGGTCTCTGTGTTGTGTAAAGATTACAAGTTGATGCTGTCCACCAAACGTGCACCTTGGAAGTATCTCCGGTGTAGGATGTCTCCGGTGTAGGATGTCTCACTTAATTCACCCTGTCTGGGATTATTCAGTTTTGCTTAGGGTTGCCAGGTGTCCGGTATTGACCCAGACAGTCTGGTATTTTCACCTCTTGTCTGGTTTAAAAAAAAAATCAGAAAATACCGGACACCTAAAATGTCCAGTGTTTTCTGATTTTTTTTTCTCCTTCCAGGAGGCAAAAATACTGGACACCTGGCAACCCTACAACACACTCAGCAACCGGGCCCGGCCCCCCTGCCAGGCCTCCCTGGACACCTCCCCACCCCCTGCTTACCTGGTTCCCCAGGGGCTTGTCTTGTGGCTGGAGCAGAAAAACAAGATGGCCTCTGACAAAAAAGCCTCTTCTTAAAGGGGCCATGCTGATTTATTTATTTGTTGCTTAATAACTGCTGTCGGGGTCCTTTCGCTCCCCCCCGTTTTTGCTCAACAACTTTGGTTTCCCCCCTTTTTTTTCTCAACAGAATTTTTTTCCCAGTGTTTTTTATTTTGGTGGGGGCGGGGGGTGTTTGGTATTTTTGGTTAAACCATCTAGCAACCCTAGTTTTGCTTCATAATCTGAAAGCTTAGAACTAGAACTTTTCATAAAACATCTTGTACTACATAGAGGGGTACCCTCAAGCATTAATATTTCATCCTTGATTGTAGCTAGTAGTTAATTTAATTTTTCAGTGAGAAACAAGAGGCTATATTACTGATTTGATTATTATCAACCTTGCATCGTGTTTATAGCTATAATGAAGAGGAAATATAAATACGTTGCCGTTTCACTTTTTTTGGTGTAGGTAAAGTTTTGGTTTATATTCCTTCCTTTATGGGAAAAAAAATTAACACCATAGTAGTAACACTTAAATTTAACTTTTATGGGTGGCAAAGGTATTTACATACATTTCAAAATTTGGTAACAGCAAATAAAAACTCTCAAGAGTTGGTTTTGCTGCAATCTGTCATAATCTTGTTAGTATCTTTCGTACTCATTCTGATTTTAAATAACACAAGCCAAGCTTTCATTTTGGTTTTCTATATAAAGGTCAGGAAAGAGTAGATAGCAGCTACAGCCAGCAAGTGACTACTATAACCAAACTGAACTCTCTTCTCTAGGTTATGTAAAACCTGTATCAAATAAATATCTCTAAGAATAATTATCTCCTGCCTCTTGGGAAAAAGCCTTCAGGACCGACCTGCTTAAAATGCTGAGAAATTTTAATAATCATCCCTATATGCCATTATCACATGTGTTTATTTCTGTTTCAAGTGTGTGGTTTCCTAAGGCTAGGCCACGTGCTAGTTAAAAATATGGGAGGGGTGTGTGTTTGTACATGTGTGTATAGGGCAAAGAGCTGCACCTGAGCAAATGGCTACTCTATCCCTCATGCTGCTCACTACCAGCTGCTTCAGTTATGTCTCTCCAAGTACTCCTGTACTTGGACTGGAGTTCAACACTTTCCAACAAAACAACTTCTGTGTACCAAAGATTGGGCTTCTGTGTTGCCAATCTGAAACATTAAAAACACATGCGATTGCTAAAACAATTTTGGGTTCCCTCCATTTGAATTCTGGTTTACGAGTGCTGCTTCCCTCCAGGTATCTGGATGCCTGTTTCCTGCCAAAACCCCAAAGAGAACATGGATTCACGAACCAGGGAAAGACAGGCATTTAGCCACCTCTGTCACGTGGTCTGAAGGTGTCTCCCAGATTGGATGCACACGTGACAGAGGTTCCTCCCAGCACCATCCTGCCCCCTCTGTACTGCTGCCTCTAATAGAATTTCTATCAACTACATGATTAGCTAATTACTCGCTTCCTAACATCCCTATCGGGATCCAGGGGGTTCCCTATCCTAGGTTAGTACTCTAACCACTGGACCACAGAGTCCATTCTCATCTTTGCATGCTCTCTTTTTCTGTTTCCCCTTCTTCTGCCCAAATGACTTTTCAAGAACGTAACCTGAGAGGTGGTAGATGCAAGTTCAAATCCTTCTCAGGTGATGGGGACTTGACATGTGGGTCTCACCCTGGCGAATACTCTAACTACGGTACTTAAAGTTAGGAGAGTGGTGATTGTCCTTCTGTCCCTCCCCCAGCCTCTTATCAAAATGGCATAGGGTAAAGAGTTCCCAGCTGTGAATCACTAGCAGATAGAGGGTTCTCTCTGCAGACTGGATTTAAGTGAATCACGGTCAAAGGGTACGTCTACATAGCAAAAATCAGCAATACAGCAGTGAGTCTGAGACTAGATCACCTGATTCAGATTAGAGATGTTAAATTTCATTTAATCAGCTAATTGAGTAGTTGATGGAATTTCCATCAACTACTCGATTAGTTGACAAGGGGGGAAACTGCAGAGCCGCAGCCGCCTGGCTATTACTACATTTAAAAGCAGAGCTGCAGTGTCTGGGACTGGGCACCAGCTGGGACAGCTGATTCCTGGTCTGTGTCTGGTCCTTCGCTGTGCCTCTGCTCCCCCCTGCGCACATGGTGCTAGGGGGAACCGGCTTTTAAGCCAGCTCCCAGCTCTTACTCCCCCTTTGCTGCCTCTGATAGAAGAAGCAAGGGGGGAAGTGACTAGTCGAGCAGTTGCTTGACTAACCGCTTACATCCCTAATTCAGATTCGTAGAGCTCTCATAGTGGTGACTTACTGGGGAGGGACACAAGAAAGGGCACTACCCACCATATAACTCCTCCCCGTGCCGCCCCTGCTCCATCTCTTCCTCCAAGCCTCCTCCCCCAAGTGATGTGGCCTGAGGAAGTAGTGAGGCGCACTCACTGGCGGCGGCAGGAAGTGTAGAGACGCAGCCCCAGTCCGCTTTACTCCTTGGCTCCCAGTCACATGACTCTCCTCTCCTCTACCTGTGAGTGTGGGGGGAGTTCCGCCCTTTCCCCCATAGCCCCTACCCCAACGATGCGGCTGGGAGCCAGCAGAGCTGTGCAGGCTGGGCCTAGGTCACTCTGCTTCCTGCCGCCAGTGAGTGCAGGGTGGCACTGACCTACACTGCTTGTGCCAAAGCCCCCGCTTCTCCCCTGGGTGTAGCACCCAGGAGAAGAGTTGGACCTGCACTCTCCCACCCCGCACTAACCAGCCACAGGTAGCGGAGAGATGGGGGTGGAGCAGGTTGGGGTTGGGTCTTTGCTTCCTGCTGTTGTTGGTGTTTGCAGGGGGTGCCAGGATCATATCTTCCAAAGTGTGGGGCTTGGGTGGGGGGAGGGGTTGGACAAACCATCCATAGGACAGGACAGCTCTGTTTACCAGCTGCTGGCCTCTTCCTCTGCCCCCCTAAGTGGTTTGGGGGGGCATATGACACACACACTCACTCACTCTATCTCTCTCTCTCTCTCTGCCCCTGAGCTCACACTACAGGGCTAAAACAGCTGTGTAGACATTTGGACTTGGTCTTCAGTCTAGGTTCTGAGACCTGGCATGGGGAGAAAGTGATTCTCTAGGTGTGTGATGCTTATTGCCAATATGCCTAACTACTTTTATGCCTCTAGGCTAATGTGCCTCCTCATCCATTGGAAACAAGCCATCAAACACATTAGTAGTTCCCTGCCTGCATAATTTGTTTGCCGGAGATTAACTTGAGATGCTGCATGAGTATATTGGGAAGGGCAGAGGCTCCCTGGCAGCCATCACCAAGCTGTGAGAAAGGACAAGATTTTGCTGATTTCAAGTGCAGGTTACTTGAAAATGCTGCATGATTTTTCTCTTACCTGGTTAAATTGGGACACACAAGAGTGAAATCTAGCCAATGTTGTTCATACTAAGTCATCTCCACACTTCTAAATGGAACAAGCAATGAAAAATAAAAGCAGGTTTATGGAAACCTGCCATATTAGTTCCCCCTTTCTTGCTTTTATCCTGATAACACAAGATTTGT
Organism: Apalone spinifera; assembly: GCA_030068395.1. Classification (NCBI taxonomy): domain Eukaryota; kingdom Metazoa; phylum Chordata; order Testudines; family Trionychidae; genus Apalone; species Apalone spinifera. The sequence goes on from JANRFK010000875.1 coordinate 4,998,412, forward strand.
TTGTATTGCCTCTGAATAAAAACGTCTTAAATATCTTTCATGTGGAAAGTGGATGAGAGATGTATTTAAAATCTGTTGCCTTCTGTTTTTCTGAGTGCTTCGTGGTAAGAGGGCCTTTCAAAGAGTATTTAGCTAAGGGAAAACTTCCTTTTATTTTAATGAACTACCTTTCATAGAGTATAGACTCTGGGGCTAGAAGAGACCATTATGATAATCAAGTTTGACCTAGCCTTGGACTCTTGAATAAAGTACCGAAAAGGTTATTTCTTTTTCCTCCATGTGTGTGTCCATGTTCTTTATTCATGCAGGTATTTAGTTAGGTGTCTACACCACGTGTTGATTAAATCCTTTAATGTTTCTTCCCTTTTGACTGTTTATTTTACAGATCACTAGTTCCACAGATTGATACTTTGGGTTATCTTTTCCTTTAAAAAATATTACTTACAAGTTCAGTTTTGTTTACATTTCCCCCTTGTATTTATATGGGACCACTAACATTTTTGCATATCCTTTGTCATACCCTGGTTGGTTTTGCTAAAACACTTGTTCTAATACAAAAATTGCTTTTCTTGGGTTGGTGTGTTGCAGATGTCTTCATAGTCAGAGAATCAGTGTTGATTATGTTTCTGTGGGTCAACTTTCCTGCCATTTTTTAATGGATGCCTTATGCTTATTTCCTGGTTTGTGTTAGATCATTGTAGTCTAGCCATAGCCTATCAGAAAAAGGTCCGCAAAATGCGCTCTGTAATTTGCATACCTTTTTCCAATAGTTTTTTCGGAAGAGGCTTTTCCAAAATTTGGCCTGTCTATACTCATGGAAGGAGGAAGACAGCGCTTCTGAAAGAGCACATCTGCTCTTCCTCAAAAAAAAGTGGAAGAGCAGACACATTCCCTGGACGCGGCCGAGTTTTTCTGGGATACCTCTAGAAATCCCAGAAAACCTCATAGTGTAGACATTGCCTTAAACATTCCTCGGAAATGTAAAATTATTGGTGCTGGAAAGTATCTTTACCAGGTCATTTTAACCTATTGCTGGGGTTGGTGGTAGGATTTAAGGATACTGAATTTACAGAAAAGCTCTAAGTTAGGTTGAATTTAATGAAAGAAGAAAAATAACTTGCATTTTACTGTGTTTGTCTTGAAGAAACCAGATAGCTTCCAGGAAATTACAGTTTTGGAGGGATATAGGTATAGGCTTATGCTGTATGCACATTGCTATATTCTCTCAGGCGGCTGGCAGCTAGAGATAACTTTCTCATTTGTCATGCAATACAATCAAATCTGATGCAGATTTGCAGGCCTGCACAATAGTGATAAGACACCCAAGCCCATTTTAGCTCCTCACAGAGTTTACAAGGGGATATAATGTAGTGAATTTTTGCTAGAGTTTTATTTGCAGGTCTATCACTATTGATATTCTGTCATTCTGTGGGCAAAGCAGTAGCTGTTTTGTTTTCTTACAAAAGCCTTCCAGATCTGTGTGTTCGGGTGGGGGGAGATTTTCTCAAGATGTGAAGAAATGTTTTAGGGCTGAAAATCTTTGGCCTTGATGCTGCGTTTCCTAGCTCAGTGGCTAAACCATATTCCCTTGAGCAGTTCTGTTGCCTGCAGATGGACTGTTCACATGGAGAAAGTGGAACTACCCATTAGAGTAAGGAAAGATTTTTGGGATTAGACCCTTCATTAATGCAGTGAGAATATTTTATTTCTAATAGGCTGCTCATTCTTTAACTTTCCTGTGCTGATCTGTAAAGTGTTTGGTCCTCAGACTGGGTGTGGAGGTCCTTCTCCAAAGGTTAAGTGATGTTTCAGGACGGTGGTGGTTGGAAGAGAATAGTGGGCGAAGAAAAAAAAAGATGACTCGTGTCATTATGGTTCTAAGTTGAAATGATGAAACACATATCTGTGGTTAGTGCTTTAAATCTGCAGTGACTAAACTAATTTGGATTAGAGGAAAATTGTAATATTTTTGAAGGGATTTCAAGAGACCTCTCATGGTAATCCTAACAAGCTATAAAACAACTGATTATGTATTCAGAGCTACTTAGAACTGATAGGAGAGAATTACATGCATTTAAATTTTTACAATTTGATTTCTCACACATAACATTCAGAGTCTGGGTATATTTACTTACAGTTTGGTACTCTATATGTGTGTGGGTGTTTCTTGTTTAGTTTTTGTTTTTTTAAGCTTACTTGACAGCTATTATCTGTCATTTCTCACCCACTCGTTACCCCTGATTATTATATCCAATTTCAGTTCTACAGCATCATCTGTGCAGCAGCTGAGCGCTGAGAAGTGCTAAGCAGTCTTTGTCAGTTTTTTAAAATTACATTTTCAGTTCAACTTTTTAGCACATTGTTTGTATTTCAGAGGCCACTGGAAAGCTGTCCCCTAAATATTCAGCCTACCATGCCACTGGTGTGGCTGCAGAAAGAGAGACACACGCATTTCCCCAAAAGAGATGGGGAAGAGGTGTAGGGCCAGTCTTTCTCTCTACCAGCCTGGTGGGTGAATGAGGGGAATAAGGCTGCTGCATTTTAAAAGTCCTAGTGTACAAAGGGGCTTTGGAGTGATGTTTTTTTGAGGGCCAGTGTTAGGGCAGCTCTTGCTGTAAATTGTAGCAAAAGGCCACACTCTACACCAAAGTAAGTGTAATGTTAATTCTCAAAAGTTTTTTTTTTTAACTTTTATGAATCAACAGAAGTGGGCTGCATTGAAGTTCTGCGTTTTCTCATAAATGCAAATGGGGAAAATTGGATTATTGCAATATCTCAGGCATCTATTGTTGTTCTCATGTCACCAGTGTCTTTAAGAATCTTCACATATTTTTGTGGTTTAGGAGAATGTAAAAGCATAAGGTGATATGATGAAGTCATGATGATCTGATAATTCAGAGCAGTCCAGATATCATCAAAATAGCTTTATCAGAGAGTGAGCTAAAAGGAGCTGAGCATTCTTGATTAGCATGCTCTCCTATATTGTAATTTTAAATAGATGATTGTAATAATCTGAATTTAAGTTAAACCTTTAGTCAGGGTTTCACTACTGTTAAAGTTATGCCAATTTACAATTTAGAATGGGTATCAAGTCAAATGGTATAGCGACTGTCTTAACTGTGGATAAAATTAGTATAAAATATTTTAAATTGCTTTTTGTTTCTCCAACAAATGAAATGCTGTTCATGATGATTGTGTGTATTGAAAACTAGACTGCATGATTTTTTTTAGCCCACTGAATGTAATATATCATCATCATCATCATCATCATCATCATCATCATCATCTTCTTTTTCTTCGTAGATATTTTAGAAATGTATGTCTGTCCATCTGTGGTCTCTTAAGAGTTCTTAAACAAATGATAAGAGCTAGAACTACGAAATTTGGAATGCAGCTTCCTTCTATCATAACTTAAAGCAAGGTCAGGGTTGGCAGTGCCAGGATAAAGGGATGTGCTTGGAATTCTATTGTTTCTCATAAAATGGAAAGGGAAGGGTCTGGTAGGAGTTACACTGTGGAATGACCAGAGACGGGCAGCAAGGGACCATAGATGAGAACCAGGATAGTTACAACCCCATTGGGCAGATGGAGAAAGGGTCAGCTATCTAATATATATTTGAGAGTTTGTCTGTTTGGGTATGTCTACTTCATTCCTCTCTCACAAGAGGAATGCAAATACAGGCACCCGAAATTGCAAATGAGTGGGGATTTAAATATCTTCATTTGCATAGTCGTGTTATGGCGCTATTGCGGAATAGTGCTATTTCGAGAGAAAAAACAGGGTTATTTCGAGATAAAACCCTTCCCTAGAAATAACCTTTACTCCTCAGGATAGTATGCACTCAGGAGTAAGGGTTATTTTGAGGGAACGGTTTTATCTCGAAATAACCCCGTTTTTATCTCGAAATAGCACTATTCCGCAATAGCTCCATCACGCATACAAATGAAGTACGGGATATTTAAATCCCTGTTCATTTGCATTTTTGGGTGTCTGCATTTGCATTCCTTTCTCTCGAGAGGAATGAAGTGTAGACATACCCTTTGTGTCTGTCTGTCCCCCTGCTGTAGGGTGTGCACCCCTACCCTGGCTGTGCCTGCTGCGGTGGTCATGAGCAGGCGCTTCTCACCTGGCCCCAAGATGCTGCAGTGAGAGAGGGCAGAGAACCCGTCATCCCCAGTACTAACCCAGAACAATGTTTTAAATGAAAAAACCCCACCTTATTTGAGTTAAGGACCTGAGCAATGCCAGGTAAATCATCTAGTAATGCCATAACTGTGTTTAAAATGTCCATTAGTGGTTTCCTTTATTCTTTTAATATTTCTATGTTGAGACCTTAATGAAATCATGCATCTTTTTGATTACCGAGAGTCAGATTCTGATTTCACATTAGTGTAACGTAACTATTAATTTCACTAGTTACTCTTCATTTATTTTGGTGCAACTAAGATAATAGTCTGGATTGTTTTAAGAGCCAAGGAATAAAGCAGATTATGTATCTGAATTAGCTTATATTTATAAATGTAAATGAACATACATTTAAAATGAAATATGATCACATCACTTTGCATCTCTTTACGCCAGAATGATTGTGTTCCTGAGGAACAACTCTGGTGGCTCAATAGCTTGTCTTTCTCCCCATCTGAAGTTGGTCCAATATAGATAATACCTCATCCACCTTGTCTCTTTGTTTTTCAAACAACATGCTGCAGTTTAGGACCATATGCTAATTTGCCAAGATAACCACATGTGAAGCAGGTGCCTGTGTGGTAAAAGTGCATACTATCAGAAATTCAGAAACTGAGTTGCCCCATTCTGTGCTGCCATTGGGCTAGGCCAGTTGCTGCCAAAAATTATGGATGTGATCTGAAAAATCACAGTAAGGCTACTCTGTTAAAGACACAAAGTGATAGGGAGCTCCATTATAGGCCTAAAGTGCTTCTGCTCAACACCACGCACCAACCGCTCCATGTATCTGTCATGCCAACTTGTCATTGGCTTTCCACCATCATTTGCTGCATTATGTATGGAAGCATCTGACCCTTGACAAGTGGTAATACAGTAATAATACATAATAGAGTTTCTTCATAACACTGTAAGACATTAGATAATTAATCATTCCAGTACAGTTGCAGAACAGGAAACCAATGTCCTTCCTTTCACATACTATCTAATATTTATGTGTTTAACTGACTTGCTTTTGTTGTTTTGAAGAAATGACAAATACGTGCTAATTTTGCACAATGAAAATTTAGATGCTTAGTTTTATTTAGCAGTTGGGACCTCCAAGCACAGTACTTTCAGTGCAATCATCATATATTAGCATACAAATTAAGCAACTCTGTTATCCCGAGTTTCTCCAAACACTTCTTTCAAAAATCAAAGGAATGAATTGATGTTGAATTGTGTGCACAAGCAGGAAGAAACTGTTCATGTCCTGAATGCCAGTAACAAAGAGGTTTTACATACAGGGACTGAATAGAACAAAGTTTTAAGGTGGTAATTACAAATCTTGAGCTTTTTCCTTAGGAAGAAATTACTTTGGATTTAAGCTGCCATAAAATATTTTCCCCTTTTGTCTGGTAAAACTCATACACATTGATACTATTACACTAATTGTTATTCTCTTTATTGCTGTAGTTTAATGAAGATTTAATGCATGTTTTTTTACATACTTCATCTGTGTAATAACTGGCATGTAACATATCTTAACAGTTTACCTGAAATGTCTAGAGTAGGAGGAAGTGAGTGTGAAAAGTGCTGTATATTCCACAAGGAAAACGTTGGTGTACAACTAAATTCTAGTTTTGGAATGAAGATAAGGTGACAGGATAGCAAGTGTGAAAAGACAAAGCTCTAAATATTGGGACTGTCCCTGTACAATCAGGACATCTAGTCACCCTCAGTGAAGACAAAACATTTCATGATGTTTTATACCTGGGAAAAAAGGGAGTACCTGCAAACCCAGGAAACTACAGACCAGTTAGTTTAACTTCTGTGCCAGGGAAGATAATGGAGCAAGTAATTAAGGAAATCATCTGTAAACACTTGAAAGGTGGCAAGATGATAGGGAAAAGCCAGCATTGGTTTGTAAAGAACAAATCATGTCAAACCAATCTGATAGCTTTCTTTGATAGGA
>JANRFK010000875.1:5026940-5047215 GCA_030068395.1 Apalone spinifera
TGTGCCCACGAAAGTTCATGATACCATCTACATGTTTTGTTAGTCTTTAAAGTGTATGCTAGAAAGACAGTGTTGGCCATTTAGTATTTTCATAGAATTTAGTTTTGACTTTTGGAATGTTCATATGATACGCTGTAGGCACAGAATTTCAGGGTATGTCTACACAGCAAAGTTATTTCGAAATAACAGCCCTTATTTCGAAATAACTTTCCTAGCGTCTACACAGCCAAACCGCTATTTCGAATTTGGTAAACCTCATTCTACGAGGAATAACGCTAAATTCGAAATAGCTATTTGGAAATAAGTGCTGTGTAGACACTTATTTCGAAATAGGGGGCTTCCAGACTTCCCAGGCTTCCCTGGTGGCCACTCCAGCCTCAATCAAGAACACTCCTCTCCCTCCCCCCGTCCCTGGAGCCCTTAAAGGGGTAGACTCTGGCCTCAGTGCCTGTGCCAGCTCCAAGTGTGCCAGCCCAGAGCCAGTAGTCACTGCCCCTGACCCTGTGGCCTCAAAACATAAGCCATCAAGCCACTGGCAACCAGCTCTCCACCACTCCCCAGGAGCAGTCTGCCAGCTCCCAGGAGCCTGCCAGGGGCCGGAGAAGGTGGGTGCCTTCCTGGTCCAGGGTGGAGATCATGGACCTTATTCAGGTTTGGGGGGGATGCCCCCAACTTCCATGATCTCCACACTAGACGGAGGAAGGCGGCCATCTATGGCAGGATAGTTGCTAGCCTGGCTTCCAAAGGCCACATGCAAACCCAGGAGCAGGTTTGCATGAAAATCAAGTTGGTCTGGTGAGACCCCCAACCCTGGGGCCTGAGCTTCCCCTCCCCCTTCTTCCCCTTGCTTCCCCCTTCCAGCTTCCTCCTCCCAGGTTTCCCCATCCCCTCTGTCACCCTCTCTTCTCCCCTCTCACGCTTCCTTTCCCCAGTCTCACCAGAGTTTCATTCCCCTTCCCCCAGTTTTGTTAAATAAAGAGAGTTTGTGTTCATGAAAATACATGTATTTTATTTTACATCGGGGGGGGGGGTAGGGAGGGGTAAGTGGAAGAATGAGAGGGAGGAATGAGGCACAAGCCCCCAGTGGGGCAGGCCAGGGAGGCTCTTAGTGCTCCTCAGGGTGGAAGCTCTCCCGCAGGGCCTCCTGGATACTGACAGCCCCCCAATGGACCTCCCGGATGGCAGCCTGCAGAAAGTGCAGCCAGGCTCGCAGCAATGTGTCCACAAGAAACACCAGAGTGCCCAGGGGCAGCTCTGGCTCCATGCTGCAGAGTGCTGTGGCATCCTGAATGACGGCAACAAGAGCATGCAGAGACAAAGTGCTTTGCTGTCCCTCATCGAGGTAGACAAGCAATCAAAGAAACCTGAGAACTGGCTGTCCGGGGGGTCCCTTTAAGCACAGACCTCAGATAGCCTCAGGCAGCAGCCACACACAGTAAGTCCTGACCTGGTGCCCTGCCGGAACTGGTTCCGGTCAGCCTTAAATGCAATTCAGAGACCACTCAGTGTGGACGTGCTATTTCGAAATAGCAAAATGCTATTTTGAAATGCATTTTGTGTGTAGATGCGTTATTTTGAAATAAGCTATTTCGAAATAACTATTTTGAAATAAGATATTTCAAAATAACACTATAGTGTAGACATACCCTCAGAGTTGCAAACACTTTGGGAATGAAGGTTGTTTGTAACTCTGAACAAACCTTATGGTTCTTTCAAAAATTTGCAAATGAGCATTGACTTAATACAACTTTGTAGCTTTACTGTGCAGAAGAAAAATGCTGCTTTTAACCATCTTAATTTAAATGAAACAAGCACAGAAACAGTTTTCTTACCTCTTGAAATGTTTTTTAAACTTTCCATTTATTATTAGTACTTCATGTATAACATAGCTCATACTTTGTATTTTTGTCCTTTTTTTTTGTTTGTTTACCTGTGCTGCTGTGTGCTTCCCCAAATGAGGGTTGGGGTTGAATGGTTAGTTTGTAACTCTAGGGTTGTACTGTATAACAAATTTAATAATCTGTGATATAATGTGTAGTATATATTTCTAATAAATAGTGAAAGTTTACTTTGTTATAATAGAAATGACCAGGCTAACAGATGTAGTGAATAACTAGCAATCAATAAATCTCTCTTAAATTAGCCATCAACCTTATTTTATTTAGTATCTGTACATTTCTCCTATTTATTCCACCTGACATGAGTCCTATTTTCTTTCTAATGAGCTCATCATAAAACATGGTTTTTAGGTGAATTCTGTTTTAGAGAACAAGCTGGACTTTCTTTCCTTTCAGACTGCATCTATTGTATATTAGGGCCAAATATTCAAAGGAGGCCTCTCTACTTGATTTGCTTGATTTGCACATACTTAATGTTGGTTCACAAAAAAAGTCACTAGGTGAGTAGACACCCTCTTAAAATCTGGCTCTAACAGACATAGAAAACTGTATTGTGGTGAACTTACAAACTGTAATCTCAATATGTAAAAAGTCTTAGGAAAAAGGAAATGCTTCTTGCAGTATCAGGGCTTGTATACAGAATGCAGTAATGTTTAGTGCATTATAGTGGTGTGGTTTTTATGGAGTGCTCTAATGGCCTCATGTAGACTCTGATGGCAAGAGTTAAAAGGGTACGTGGTTCACATTATATGTGAACTAGATGCCTCTTGGCTCATACTAGAAGGGTCTACCTGGGGCCTTTAGAGCACTCTACAAATCACAACCTTCAAATGCACTTTATCATGGCATGTAGACAAGACTTCATACAGGTACCTGAGAAAAAGAGATGAAAGGAGGACTGTTACGAACTATCAGCCACAGAAAACAGAGCATGGGTCATACAAGATTGAATGTATTTGCCTGTATATTTGTTTTAATGTATTACTTCATGATTACGAGACTAAACACCATCTGCACTGGTGGACCTTAACATTGATTCTAAGAAATCACTTTAGGGTGGTTATGGCCATTCAGTCTCTGTCATTTCTTCAGACTGTTAACGAAGATGGATATTAGCAGGGCTGGATTTAGGGAAAGTGACTTCCTACAATGTTCTGGAACATTGTAGAATCTCATAAGATATGTAAAAGTTTAACTAATGAAGGGAGGTCACAGAAGATGCTCCTCACTTGGGGCATCTTTGGTCTAGGGCTGACTCTGATTACCAGTGTGATTTGTGTTGATGACGTCTGTGATGTGGACATTTCCTCACTGAGTAGATTGACAGAGACCATGAAATCAACTTTAGATAGGCCAGCAAACAGTCTTCAGATGGTAACTCTCTTGGAGAAGGATGTATTTAAAAATGTATTAAGCCTGCTTACATATCTTCTTAGTAGTATCCGTTCAATCAGAAATGGGAGGTTGCTTTTTCTTCAGAAAAATTTATTCAAGAAAGAGCTGACAGTGTGCCCCTCAAAATGGAAGTAAGACTAAATGAGTCATTTTACTGTCATTTTATTAAATGTTTCTTGGAGTGAAGGCTTGCTAAAAGAATACTCTCTTTACTGAGAGATTCCAGAGCCGGGATAACCATGTTAGTCTGTAACTGAATAAACTTAGAAAAGAACAAATAGTCTTGCAGCACCTTAGAGACTAACAAAAAATGTAGATGGTATCATGAGCTTTCATGGGCACAACCCACTTTGAGGGCAGTCATATTTTCTCTTGCGTTCAGTTCTGCTGAGGAATAAGGGGGAGGAGCTATAGCTGTAACTTAATACTTGGTGACCAGCTGCATAACTTCCACACTGTTCTTCCAATGAAGTGTAATGATGCACAAAATAACTGTTTCTTGTAAGGTTACTGTAATGGGAGAAACGACGTTCCTCTGCAAATAAGGAAGTTTGAATATCAGCATATTTATTTTCAGAAGTTTGACTTTGGAAGCAAATATTGCTCATCTCTTTTAGAAAAATTTAGAAAAATTTTGCAGAACGCTTGCATACTCTTAATTTCAGAAGCACTTTCGGTTACTAGTTTTCTCTCTTGTTTACAGTTTCTTCCCAAACTATTTGACCTCTTTGATTATTAAGTGCCAAGAGATACAATGACGTTTTGTCTGATATGCTAATAACTACAGAGATGTTGTTCATATTTGGTATTTCATTGTTTTGAATTTTAATGACTGTTTCTAGTGATAATCATTAGAGCTGTCTAAGCAAAATCTCTCTAATCTAAATGATGAATCTCTGCAGATAAAAGATCAGCTCTTTGAAGTGCAGATTTGGGAAGAGAATTTGAACCTAAATATTTAGAAAATTATCATGTATATGTATGTTTGTATAAGAACTTTTAATTTGCTCTTCACCATAATTCAAATCTTCATGAATAATAATGTGCTATTTGTTTATTAATAAATCTCGTAGTGGTTGCTGAATTTGTATAAAAAGAAATGGACACTTAGAGTAACTTATGTTCTTAGTGGGACTTATCCAAAGTTTTGACTTGGAGAATTTCATCATTGTTTTTTGTACAGCCTCTCAGAAATACAGTTGCCCATTGCTAACCTTTTTTTACCCCACTATTTCTCTGCCTGTTACGTTTCCACAAAAGGGTTTTTCTTTCTTCTGCCAATCACTAAACTATCGTACATCCTCTCTCTATAATTTCTTCATGTGTCTATTTATTGTGTTTCATCTTTTCATAAGATTTTAAATCTAGGTTTCCTCTTACCATATCTAATATACTGGCAGTGGACTAAAATCTAAGGTATGATATAATTTTGGAGAGGTAAGGCAAAGGCTTCCTGGGGCTATTTAAACTGGCTCAGTGAAGTTTAGGAAATTCCAGAAGTTAGGGTTGCACCTGCAGTGTGTTTTGGGCCATGATGATATCTCAACTTCTTAAATAATAGACATAGTTAAAATTCCAATCTACATTAACAGAACATTGTTAAGGTTGTGATACAGGCAATGAAAAGTTAGGAAATGCCAGAATTAAGATTTCTTTTGAAATCTTAATTGAGCCCCCTCGTGCATATACATTATGATACTGTTTTTAGTTGAATGACCATATGCTACTTTCCGAAAACAAACTGCCTGTTTTTTCAAAATGGCAAATTGGAAAAACAGAAATTCCATCACGTAGAACCATGGAGCATTGCTAATTGCTCTGTTCTCTTGGTTGCATTTGAAGCATCTGTCGTTGGCTGCTATAGGAAGGCAGGATGCGGGGTTAGATGGAATGCTGCTCTGTCCCAGTTTGGCTGTTTTAGTAGTCTAACCATATTGCCTCCTACATTATGGTGCAGCAGGTCATGAACCAGTTGTCTGAACCACATGTTTATTTCCATGCCTCCCTATGTGGGCTGCCCTCGGAGACTCAATTGAGAATGCAGGTCAGGAGTGGGGCCAGCGCTGCAACTGGGGCCATAGCTGGGTCCAGGAGCTAGGGGTCATGTCCAGGACTGTGGCCAGACCTGGGCTGGGGGAAGAATTGGAGGCCTGGATAGTGTTTATGCCCAACAGTTTGGGGACTGCTGGTTTAGATCCAGACATCTGCCTTTTGAGTTAGCAATAAATTATACCAATAGTAAATTGTCATACTTTTTGTGGGCCAGCCAGTAGAGTGAGGTGAAGCACACATCTTGTCTGTTGATTTCACAGATATTTACTGATAGGAGAATTGAAACTCATGAATTCAGGGGTGTAGGTATGGTGTTTTCTACTGGATAAACACTACTTCTGCCTCCGTTATTGTCTGCCCTGCTCCCAGCCTGATTCCTTCTACCCTTGGACTATGACAGGCTTAAAGGGCTAAATCTCCAAGGCCTCTCTTCCCTCTGCATTGCAGTAAGGCTGTTTTCCTCATTTTTCTCTCTGTCTGGGAGCCAGCAGCCAATGAGAGAGACAGTCTCCTTGCTCTGGGTCCTGGCACTGCAGTGGTCCCAGTCTGCCAAAAACAATTGCTGGGAAAGTCCTGCTCCAGCATCTCCTGCAAGCCAGGCATGGAGCATGCTTAGTACAGATGGAATCTTGGGAGAGTTTAGCTGCCAAACTCTGCGTGAGCTGAGATTATTAGAGGCTCATAATTTGGCCAAACTTGAACGGATTTTTACATAGACCACAAAAAGGAACATCTTGACCCCAGGTGGACCTCCTTTGCCAAATGTCAAGTCTCTGCTCCAAAAACAAGAGACTACAGCACCTAAATGAAGAGTTTATGAATTTTTTAACATCCACCAAATAAATATCTTCCTAATGTTATCCTGACAAACAACTGTCCCTTTCTGAAATGATTTAAAACACACACGCACACCACTAAGAGAGTCGAGACATTTTACGTTGCGGAAAATCAGCCCAAACAGGTTGGCAAATTTATCAGTTGAAAACAGAGGGGCTTATAGTGGAAGTTGGCTGACCTCTGAATAATTTCTGCCTCTTTAGGGGTAGTAGGCAAAGGTTCCCATTGTCTCCATTAATTTTTGATTTGGCTTTTAGAGCCCTTTACAGTAGCTATGTCAGTTCATACAGATATCTGAGGCATACAGCTTGGTTCCATGGAGTATAAATTATTCCTTGGCATCATTACTTGCACCTCCTCCTGCAATGCTCTGTCCAATACATGTTGTGCTGCTTCTGCCTTAAGTCTTCCTTGTAAATTCCTTGCTTTGGAACTTTGCAGTGTCTGAAGCTTATAGGTTCTTCAGTCTTAACCAACAGAATATGTAAATTGCTTGAGGAGGTAATAATCAAAGTTTGATTAGGCTGTTTCATTAAAATCTTTAAAACAAACCAAGTCTGAAGTTCCTAACCTCAGCTGTTTGCCTGATTTGAGTATATTATTGTGGAAGTGTGTGCACCTCTCTCTCACAAAGATGGGGGTGACTGGCTGATGTGACCCAACCCTTCCTGCCTAGTACCTCTCTTGGTACCTGATGCTGCATCTTTTTGAGGATCATAGAATCCTAGCGCTGGAAGAGACCTTAGAAGGTCATCAAGTCCAACACCAAAGCAGGACCAACCCCACCTAAATCATCCCAGCCAGGGCTTTGTCAAGCTGGGACTTAGAATCTCCCTCCCTAGAGGTTTTTATCACCTCCCTAGGTAACCCATTGGAGGGTGGCACCACTCTCCCAGTGAAATAGTTTTTCCTAATATCCAACCTAGACCTCCCCCACTGCATTTGGAGACCATTGCGCCTCGTTCTGCCATTTGTTACTACTGAGAACAGCCTCTCTCGTTCCTCTTTGGAACCTCCCTTCAGGGATTTGAAGGCTGCTATCAAATCTCCCCTCACTCTTCTAGAGACTAAAGAAGGCCAAATCCCTCAGCCTCTCCTCACAGGTCATGTGCCTCCAGCCCCTTAATCATTTTGGTTGCCCTCCGCTGGACCCTCTCCAATGCGTCCACATCCCTTCTGTAATGCGGGCCCAGAATTGGACACAATACTCCAGATGTGGCCTCACCAGTGTTGTATAAAGGGGAATAATAACTTCTCTAGATCTGCTGGAACTGCTCCTCCTAATACACCCTAATATGCCATTCTCCACTGTGAGCTGCCCACTTCCTTCCCATACGGTTTTGTCTAGTGCAGTAGCCTGGGAGCAGACCTTGTCTATCAAGATAGAGGCAAAAAAGCATTGAGTACTTTATCTTTTCCCATATTATCTGTCATTAGGGGTTTGTCTAGACTACAGAGATTTTTTTTTAAAAAAGTGGCCTTTTTTAGAAAAAAACTTCACCTGCATCTAGACTGCCGTCACGTTCTTTCGAAATTAAATCAAAAGAACACGGCGTTTTTTTCGAAATCAGTAAACTTCCTTTTACCAGGAAGAACACCTTTTTTCGAAAGAGCTCTCTTACATACAGTGTAACTCCTCCGCCTTTTCTCCCCTGCCTGTCCTTCCTGAACAGTTTATACCCTTCCATGAAAGTGCTCCATTTCAAAGCAGAAATGCCCGCAGTGGGAAGCAGTCCCCGCTCACACTATTTTCCACTGTGCCTCTGCTTCCCCTGCCCCTGCAGAGACTGCTGGGGGGAACTGGCTTTACTGGTTCCCCCCAGCACTGGCTTCTGCTCCCCCCTTGCTGCCTCTCTCTGATAGAGGCAGCGAGGGGCAGGGGAAGCGACTAGTTGAATCAACTATCTGATAAGGATTTGCTTATCATATAGTCAACTAGTTGCTTACATCCCTAACAGACACCTTAGATAACTACCTGATTGTCCTACATTCTCCATATGAATCAGGGGTTCTCCTCTATTGCACCTTCCTCCTTGTGTTTCTTCTTGGTATCCCACTTGTGCACTTAGGTCACCATCCCCCAATGAACCAGGTGTAAAGCCCTTCTCACTAAGTTTGCAAGGCTGTCCACAAAGATGCTCTTCATTAGGTGGATCCCATCTCTTCCTAGAAATCCTTGTGCTTGGAACAGCATCCCATGGTCAAGGAAACCAAAACCCTTTCTCTGATACCACCTGCGCGACAACGCATTTACTTCCATGATTGGACAATCCTTAATGGACCTTTTCCTTCAACAGGGAGAATGGACGAGAACACCATTTGCACCTCAAACTCTTGATCCTTCTTCCTATTGCTATATAATCTGCAGTGACCCGCTCAAGGTCATTCTTGGCAGTATTGTTAGTTCCTCCATGGAGAGGTAGGAAGGGGGCAGCAATCTGAAGGTTTGATCAGTCTTGGAAGACACTCAGTCACATCCTGAATTCTAGCTCCAGGTAAGCAGCACACTTCTTGAGATTCCTGGTCTGGACAGCAGATGAATGACTCTGTCCCTCTTAGGAGAGAGTCCCCAACCACCACCACTCGTTGTCTTCTCTGGTTGATGGGGTCTCCTTCTAATCCCTTCCCTCAGAGGTCTCTGCCAAAGCATTCTCCACCATAGTGCCTGTGCAGAGAAAGTGGTTACTTGTGGTGGCATGCAAGGTCACAGCTGCCCCGCTGCCCTCCCCCCCAATTTCTGTGAGAGTTTACACCAGAATATGGCCAGCAGCAGCCTTTCAGCTCTGTGCAGGAGAGAAGGGATAAGCTGCATCTAGCCACAGGGGATGGGGTAGGGATGACTTGGCCCATATCTTTTCAGAGATCATCTCTTCTCTGCCCTCTTTCCCCCCCCCCACACTGCTCCCCTGTGGCTAGAAGGTTTCCTGCCCATAGAAAGGCAGCTGATGCCTGCGAGCTGCTGCTGGTCACTTACATAACCCAGTCACCTCCTGGCCCCTGGCAGCAGGGTGCACAGGAAGGAGTTCATCTCTAAAGATGCCTTGTGAACCAGAGAAGCTGACTGCAGGGACCCAGAGAGGTGGCTCAGCCGGGCACGGTCCTAGGGGACAGAGCAGCCTTGCACTCTCTGGGGGAAGGAAGTAGGACGAAAGCAGCATGTGAAGAGGGTCCTAAGCCTCTGCCTGGGAGGCTGCTGCAGAGCCTGCGGGGTTGGTGCACAAGAAGGTTGGAAATTGCTTTTTTCCCACCACTCCAGAACTTAGCTGAGGTGTGGAGAAGCTGCCCTGGGCCAATGCTGTGTAGGGGTTTGGCACAGGCAGGGCTTGGCTCTTCCTAGCCAGTGTCCCGGGCCAGAGGCTTTCCACAGCTGCCAGCCCAGCCAGAGCCAATGGGGGAGGAAAAAGCCTGCCAGCCAGGCTGTTGGTGAGCTGAATGCTCTGACTAGGGGCTAGTTCTGGACATAATACTGGGAACAAGGATGGGAAAGAGGTGAAGGGGAGAACAATGAGAGGGGGAGCATGTAAAAGGGTGAGCAGCGCACCTATTTAAGGTGAGCAGCAGAGGTGATGCATCACCAGCCATCACAGCAAGCAGCCAGTGCTGGCTGGAAATGGGACCACGGATGACGGGGGCCTGCTGGCCAAGAGCTGGCATGCTGTAGGGACTGCACTGATGGAGCAATAAGGGGAGCAGCAGGCCCCACACATTGTAGCTTTGTCTGACCACCAGCCTTGCACACTCTCCCCATCGTCAGCCCCGGGACCCCTAACTCTCCCCGCTGGTGGAGGGGCAGCAAGCGTGCAAGGATTCAGCCAGCAACAGGACCCACCGGTACAGACATGAGGGGAGAGACAAAAAATACGGGATAATTTGCCCATTTTTTAGAAAAAGTAGGGACACCTGCAGGAGGTCTTAAATACAGAACCTCCCTTTAAAAACATCATCTGGGTGACCTTAGTGTCATGGGGTGTCGGGAGTCACCAGGCCCTGCATCCCCATATGCAGCCAGACGTGACCCTCAGCCAGAAGGTAGAACAGAAGGTTTATTGGTTCACAGGGATACAGCGTAGGACAGACTTATTAGCACAGGAACCAGGAGCAGTCAGTACAATCCATCTTGGGGATAAGGGGGTTCTGAGCCCTGGCACTGCCCTCCAAGCTGGCTAGACTCCCTGCATCTGAAGCCAGCGGAGACTAACCCACACACTCAGCAACTGGCCCTAGTCCTGCAGGCAGCCCCACTTCCTCCTTTGTCCAGCTCCCTGGTAAAAGGTGTTACTTGATTGCATCTCCCACTGAGATTCAGGTTACAAGAGAGCCTGAGCCACTGTGTAAGTGCTGAGCTGGGCAGCCTCCTCCCAGTGAGAATCACACCCCAAACTCCCCATTTAGAGCTGCCAGGCTCTTAATACATTTAAAAAAGAACACGCACAGTGAGGGGGATTGGGCATGAGCCAGGAATGAGCTGATTCTTGGCTCCCGCCCAGTCTCTTGCTATGCCTCTGCCTCTCCTGCCCCCCAGCGGAGATGGTGCTGGGGGAGAACCAGCTTTTAAGTTGGCTACCCCGAGCACTGGCTCCTGCTCCCCCCCTTGCTGCCTGTCTCTGATAGAGGCAGCAAGGGGGGGCGGGGAAGCAACTAGTCAAATCACTAGTCAACTATCCGATACGCATATGCTTATCGAATAGTAGACTAGTTGCTTACATCCCTACATACAACATAACAAAGTGAACAGAGCAAACACAATCCCCGCAATGTCACACCTAGTTAGAATGGAAATTGCATTTCTGATCTGACAACTTCAGGTGGTGCTGCCATTGTAAATAGAAAAAAAATCTGTAAAGATTGACACCTACTAATTGCTTTTGTCATTGCAATAAGCCTTAAGATATTATTTGACATTTTTCAGTAAAATGAATCCAAAAGTAAAACACACGGAGAAATCTATAGATAGAAGTAACTCTGTCCTCCATTACCTGCTATTCTGCATGGAATTAAATTGATCAACATTTTACAAATAGAGTCTTAAATAGGTGATTGATCTCTGAATAGCTGCAGCCTCTTCAGGGGTACTAGATAAAGGTGCCCATTGTCTCCATTAATTTTTTATTTGGCTTTTTGAGCCCTTTGTAGTAGCTGGATGGATTCATGCAGATATATGAGGCATACAACTCAGTTCCATGGAATATAAATTGATGTTACATGCAGATGATGCATGTTTGAATATATCCAAGCCTAAAACCGCAGTTCTAGCCCTCTTCTAATTTATTCAGAAAATTAGATTATTACCTGGTTACAAAATAAATGGGGAAAATTCAAAGCTATTGAAAATCTTGTATTTGTCATGTAGTAGAATTTTCTGTCAGTGGAATTTCCGTAAGCAAACTAATACATTTTAAGTCCCTACATGTAAAAGTACCAAGAAATATTCACCTAGTGAAAATAAACGTAGGTTCCATATTTTTGAAAATGGTGATACCTGTTTCCCTGAGCCTATGGGGGAAGGGTTAACATAATAAAAATGAGTGTTCTGGCTAAACTCCTCTGTGTGCTAAATAACCTCCCTGTGTATCTTCCCTCTTTACGACCTGTGTATGTCCCTCCATTTTATCTGATTTTAGAAAATGTAATAGCATTATTGGAGCCTTCCTGTGAGCCCTGATCTGTGTCTGCTATCCTTTAAAACAGGGGTCTAAACTAGGGAGGGATTCAAGTGTGCCTTCCCATTTACTCACAAAGTCACAATGCCACTACTCAAATTTGGCACTAGGACAGCTACGTTATAGTGGTATGTCTGGTCCAAATTTGAGGGAGATTTATTACTGGTCTGGAAAAAACAAAATGGCAGAGAACATTACATAATCCACTGTGGCTCTCAGGCTATGATTGATACAACAAAAACTTTATTTGATATATAATGCACACTTCATTAGTTGTACAAGATCAAGGCCTTATACTCATGTTTGTTGAAGCTGTAACAAAGAAAAAGGAACCCTGACATCTATACTGGGGGGACTGTCCATGAGCCAAGAAACTTGTGAAAAGAGTGGACGCAAGAATTAAATGCTCAGACTAAAGTCTGCTAAAAATTATATCCTAGGTTATTTACCCACTAAGCTGGGCTTAACTCAGCCACAAATGAAGGTACAGTGATCACATGTTCATGATTTTACAAAAATGGAAGAATAGGCATGTGTCCAGAATAAATCAGTGGTATTTGGATCTGTTAGAGTTATCAGACAAAGAAAGAAACAACAAATGGTCTGTTAGTACTTTATAGACTAACAAAACATGTAGATGGTGTGTCCTAGCCAGCCAGTATCTTGATTGAGTTCATTTGAGATACTGGTTGGCTAGGACACTACCTACTTCATAACCACTGAAAGTGCTAACATCTCTGTGAGTGGTATCCTTCCTGTCTTAGTGTCTATCTATTTACTTTGATCTGCTTAGGTTTCAGTACCCATTCTCCAGATACTTAATGATGTCTTGTCTCACACACCCCTTCCTTTTTCCTTTTTTTCTTTCTCTCCCCCCCTCCTATTTATTTCGAGTTTTCATATCCCCTACTCATAACTCCGGTCATGTGAAGAAGTGGGCTGTGCCCATGAAAGCTCATGATACCATCTACATGTTTTGTTAGTCTATAAAGTGCTACCAGACCATTTGTTGTTTTTTTTCTGTAACAGACTAACTCAGCTATCCCCTGAAGCTCCAGACAAAGAAAGAATAGCTTATTGGCAAAGGAAGCAATTATAGGTTGAACCTCTGTAAACTGGTACTCTGTGGTCCAGCAACATCTGTGGTCCAGGAGCACCACGGATGTTCTAGTACCAGAGAGTTCCAGTGGAGCACTGGTGCCTAGGAGCCCTGTGGGCTGGCAGGAATGCTGGCAGTGAGCAGCCAGCAGGGCCAGGAGCCTGCCTCCCTACAGCAGGGCTGCCTGGCTCCCTGTAGGGGCTGCCTGGTGGGGCTGGGAGCCCTGCATTCCCTGGTGGGGCTGCCTTGCAGGGCCGCAGCAGAGCTGCCTGATGTGGCAGGCAAGGGGAGATGGGGACTGGCAGGGCAGTGGGGCCTGTGGCAGGTCCAGGTCTGGGGGACCGGTAGCCGGGGATGGGGGGGTGGGAATATGACCTCTTCTGGTGCAACAAAATCCCTCATATAGGACTGGTCAGGTCCTGAGAGTGCCAGACCAGGGAGGTACAATCAGTATATGAATTTGAAGAAATTTGGACCGTATTCCTAGATGCATTTGACAACAGCTGGAGTTGAGAGTACTTAGCCCCTTGAGACAGATGAGCAGCAGTTTGCAGGATGTGCACTTCTCTGTGGATGTGTGCATTTATAAATTAAAGTGCCAATCACAATGGGATTTTTAAAGTTGGAAGTCATCAGTAGGAAATGAAGAGAAACCCTCTGTCTGCCCAAATTACTGAAATGTCAGCAATTTTTTGTTTTTATACCTAAATTCTTCTCTAGCTTCTGAGCTCCATTAGCTGTCACTATGCTTATAGCTGTGGCCTGTACTTAAAATATAGGGAGCTGTCATGGTATGAAAGTCATGAATAATGCAGAAGTCTCTTTTGTGACTGGCCCTGCCTGTCAAGAAATGGAAGTGTGTGGCATGTGCTAAATACATACTTCATTATCTAGCACCACTCAGGCAACAATTGTAACTTTTTGAATCTGTATGCTATTCTGAAGTGTAAAACGAAAGAAAAACTTCCATAGTTTTCTGTCGTTTGTGCTTAAAATACGTGAATAGAATGCACTATTTAATAATAATATGATGGTCTAGAAATTAATCGTAATCGATCTGTATTGCACTGGTCACCAAGCTATGTACAAGCTACTTCTGAAACTTAAAAAACAATTATGGAGCAGTAATTGGTGGCAGTGTTTTCCCTTTTTACAGTTTGCTGTCCATTGTGCTCTGCTGCTGTTGAGGGAAGTCTAGGAGAAACAAATTAGCCTTGGATTATTCTCTAATGGAGACAAGGCATGACTATATTTTGATGTGCTGCAGAGATGTCTACATCAGTCGTTCTCAAAGAAAATAACCTGATCACGTCTAAATAGACATTTCCTTATCTACTTACAATCCATGCTTCAAGGTCCAGTCCATTTCCATGTCCAGTATTCTTTGCAGGCCCGGTAGTACTGCCTTGTTCATTTCATCTTGTTCTCCCAACTCCTGGCTTAAAACTCATACAAAGAAAAACAGCAGGCAGGTCCTTTCATTTCAAATCTCAACACCTTCCCCCATTGGCTCTCCTGGCTCCCTGCCAACACCTCGTTAGCTAGTTACTGAACGCTGGGATGTTCAGAAAAAACCAGCACTTCCGCTATCCATCACAGCTGCAGTTTGCTGTTTGCAGCCAATGCGGGAAGCAGTGCAACACTGCTTTACATCCATCTCCCTTCACTGGAGAGTGTCTTGTCTCTAGAAAGTTTTGTCTTGCCTGCATCATATTTATTCTGGAGTGCAGACAGGAAGAGGCATTTGTTCAGGTCAGTGGTTCTGAGTCAGAAGTATGGGTACTTTTGCATGTACACAGAGGTGTTCCATGGGGTACCTCAACTCCTCTACATAGTCCTCTAGTTTTACAACAAACTACATGAAAAGCACTAGTGAAGTCAGTACAAACCAAAGTTTCAGATAGACAATGACTTGCTTATGCTGCTCTATATACTATCCACTGAAATCTAAGTACAATATTCATATTACAATTCATTTATTTGATAATTTTATGTTAAAAAGGTAAGCAGGTGGCTTTTAAGTAAGTTGAAACTTGGGGGTATGCAAAACAAATCAGATTCCTGAAGGGAGTGCCATAGTCTGGAAAGGTTCAGAGTCTTAGATCTTTATCCAGTGAGGGCTTTGGTGCTTACCATGAACTGAGCCTGAATCTGAATATGACGCCAGTGGTGTGGTGCTAGTCTACTTTCTCAGCTTAGCAGAAATTTGAGCTAGATGTGTTTGTGTGCCTTCCATTGACAGCTTCAGGTAGTAACTGCTGTGACAAGCCAAAGGATTGCAAAGGAATGGATTGCTGAGGCCATGTCTTAATTTGTGAGCAGCAGTTGTAGCCCTCTTGGAGATCAGAAAGAGAAGCCAAAGCTGCATCCAGGATAGTCCCATGTTGGGCAGAATTCAGTTTTACTCTAGGCTATGTACTTCCCTGACAATCAATGGCAGTATATTTAACAGCGGAAATGGTGAGGAATTCTGTTCTTCTGTCTACCCATGCCAGAAATAGGACATAGTTTACTTGGGTTAAAAAAATGAGCAGTCCTGTACCACCTTAGAGACTATATGTGTGTGTATGTATACAATACAAATACAATACAATATGAAAAATCATGAGCTTTCATGGGCAAAACCCACTTCCTCAGATGAGAGCAAAGCTCTTATCTTCTCATCTCCATTCCACATTAAGGGTGTGTGTGCTCACCATATGTACTGGTGCCGGAAGTTTTTCCCCTAGCAGTATCCCTAGAGGAGTGGCACCGCCTTGGTGTGGTATAAGGGATATTGCATACACTCTCCACCCCCAGTTCCTTCTTGCCACCAGTGATGGTGCATCGGAACTGCTGGCTATGACTCATAGCTAGATCACCTCTGCTTAGCAACTCTTTACATAGTTCTTCATGGTTGGCGTTAGTTTAATTAGTTTGTTGTCCCTGAATGGGACATTTGCCTAAACACAGGGTATGCCCTGGTGCCCAGGTTTCAAACCTTGTGTTTCATGCAGGTGCCCTATGCTTGTGAGTGATGTGCAGGAGAGTTGCCTGCAATGCTTCGGTGAGGGGCATGTTAGTGACAAGTGCTGAATCTGCAGGTTGTTGAAGCCCTCTCACATGAACCAAAACATCTTGCCTGTGTTCTGCCCTAATGCATATAAGATGGAGGAGGAGAGGGGGCTGCACACCCTGGATGTTGGGTGGGCTCTGGCCTTTTACTTGGAGCCTTGCACAAAGTGTAGATTTACTAAGAATGGTAAATAATAACTGGAGTATATGTATTGGCATATTGTTGATGTGCCTCATTTGTACATGTAGATACCACAGACATAGCAGTTGCCATGCAAACAGCCATGTAGCTGTCTTACTGTTCATTTGCACCTGACGAGGTGACTCAATTGTTCTGTTAGTGGAGTCAGTTTCTTTTTAAATGGAAATTATGTGACTGTGTCCAATACACTAAAGTACTTAGAGAAAGCAATTGACTTTAGATGCAATATTGTGTCTTTCTTTACCCTGTTAGTTTTACACAACCTGTCTCTTTATCTACTATATATTTGGGAGTGTTTGTGCATCTGTCTGTCAATATGTGAGTCTCTTTGTTCAAGAACTCCTAAAAGGTAGGAGCTAGGACCACCAAATTCGATAAGCAGCTTTCTCTTATTGTAACTTAAAGCAAGGTCAGGTTTGGTTGTGCCAGGACAATGGGATGTGCGTGGAATGGAATTTTTTCCGCTTATCAAAGGGAAAGGGAGGATAGCAGGGACAGTCTTATACTCATGAATGACCATGGGGGCAGCAAGCATGGGGGATAGTTATATCCCAACCCCAGGGAGCAACCACTGGTGGCCCTTCCTGAGAAGTGGGCCGCATGGCTTCTGCCAAGAAGCCGTCAGGCTGGCCCCTGCTGCCCCCAGGCTGGCCCTGTGGCCTTTGCTGCCCCCAGGCCAGCCCTGTGGAGAAGCTGGCTGGTGGACAGACTGTGCGTTCCCCTGGGGGATAAGCCAGACAGTTAAACCACTAAGGCACATGCTTACTGGTTAACTGGTTAACCAATAAATCCTTTTACATCCCTAATTGCCACCCTTACTTCTGCACTGCTGCCTGCTGAGCTGAGTCCTTAGTCAGCAGCTGTCACGTTCTGGCCGCCCAGTTCTGAAGGTAGAGAAAGAAGTCACGGTGGTAATCTGGTGACCATGTTGCAAACTGCTTTTTGAGTCGAGAATGCCAGTTTGAGAAAAGCTGGCCTCTCCTGTAAAATCCATCTAGTACAGTGTTTCTTAAACTTTTTGGGTACTTTTAAACTATACCCTTCTGTTGGCAGAGGGATGTAAATTAGACATATCAAAAGTGCAAATGAAGTGGGAATTAAATATCCCGGGCTTCATTTGCATAATGGCGGACGCTGCTTTTTTTTTCGAAACGGGGCTTTTTGAAAAAAAAAGTGGCAGTTTAGACGGGGCATTTTCGACAGATCCTGTACTCCTCATTTTTTGGATCCTGTACTCCCCAGGGAAAAGTTATTGAGAAAAAAAGAAAGAAAAAAAAAGCTTGTCCTTTTTTGAATTCAGTTCTCTCGCGGCACACCTCTGACTGCCTTGCAGCACACCGGTGTGCCATGGAACACGCTTTAAGAAACACTGATCTAGTAGAAGGCCCCAAGTTATAAATTAGAGAGGATTCTGTTGGTGCATATGGGCCTTACAGAGACACAGAGGAAAAAAATCTGTTTAGGTTTGGTTTTTGTGTAGAAAAAATTACCAATCAATGGGTAATGGTGCACCTAATAGGCAACCAGCTGAATGCAAAAGAATTTTTTACTGAAGAGCCTGTATAAAAAATAGCAAAGTATAACTCATTGCTAACTAAGCCTCTGATTATCTTCATTATGCAGTAGTCTTTTTTTCTTCTTTTGTTTTCTCACCTCATCCTGTTTTATTGTACATTGATTCAAATATATTTTACTTACACAACAATTAAAAAATGCCTTTTGTCACCCTTTGGATGTAAATTGAAGGTTTTTTAGAGAAACATTCCCTCTTTTGTACATGAAGCTGGGAGAAATCTAATTGTAAATCTTATTAAAGTGCTTGTTTTTGTAACCTTTTCAGTATTTTTATCTCACCTCAACTCTATGTTAAATAGATGCATAAGACAGACAAAATTCAAGGAATCTTCTTTTAGTCAGCTGTAAACTGCTGCTCAAAATACTAAACTGATATGGGAAGGAAAATGAATTGTGATTCTCTATCAGGTTCCTGATGACTACCTTACTTTAGGAATTCAGTTTTCTTTTTTCCTTGAAAAATACGAAAATATATTAAATTATATTATATGCTAATAATGCCTTGGGCTGATTTTTTTCTTCCTATCTTCAATTATTATTTTAGCTATAGTAATATTTTTTTAGCTACTGCACCTTTCTGAGTGGACTAAGGTACAATTTGCATTAAAACATAGAAACTGCTAACCACTTTTGTGACACAAGGAAGAGAGGAAAAGAAAGAATAATGTTATAACAGTAAAATAGGAACAGACGAGCTTCCATGTAAATAAAATCTAGCCAGTAGGTGAATTGGAAGTAGTTGTCTAATGAAACCTCAGCCATTTTCCTGAAGACTAAGTGGAGTGAAATTGTGATTGTATTTGAAAGTGTGCTATGTTTTATTAATGTGTAACTGTCAGACCTTCGGTTACATGCGTGAAATCCTTGATATAGCATTCTGTCTACACAAAAATAAATGTCTGGCTGCTAATGGCTTTTAAAAGCCAAGTGGTCATTGTAAGTGTACTGTAGCAATATTTTACAGTTACAGGCTTTCTATTGTCTCTGAAAAAGTAATTTTAAAAATGTATATATTTTTCTGAAAGCTGTTAGAACAGTCACTGTTTCATTATTCTGGTTATAGAGACCTCAGAAATAATCATTGTCTTTATATCTCAGTCAGAACTGGATGAATATTAAAGCACTGAGATACTGAAATATATGTGTTTGTGTTTCTTTAAAGAAATGAGGTTAGTTAGCTAATGTTCTATTGTTATGATCTATCATTTATGTAAGTAAACAGATTGTGTAGTGTAAGGGCTTTGCAGCCTTTTGGACTTAATAGTTTAAAAATAAATAATTTTCTTCAAGAAAAACATACTGGGGGGAAAAAGCATAAGCATTTACATCATGCTATAATCTTCCAACATCGTGTGAAGTTAGAGCCTCTAATATACCCTCTTTTGATAGACCCATGGTCTGTCTTAACACGAGGAGAGGAAGGTGAGATGACGATGATGCAAAGGTATGAAAATATCTATTAGACACATTTTAGTTTAGGTAGATGGCAGTATACCGGTAGATTTAAAGGGCAGCACTTCTCAGAGGTGCAGAACAATCACCTATAGTCAGTGGGAGCCACGGGGTAGCATTCAGCAGGTTGGAAAATCAGGTCCCAACATGACAAATAATTTTAAACAATAGTGGGCCCTATTCTGCTGTTTGCATCAAAATAAATCTGGTATTACGCACTGAAATCAACAGGGTTCCTCTAGAACAGGGAAGGGTGATAATTGTTAAAAGGGCTTCAGGCAGAAGGAGCAGGGCCAGGAGACTTCTCATGCTTCCCCACCCACAGACTCTGATTGGCTTGTGGGTGGAGGAGAGTGTGACTTACTGAAGTAGGAAGAAGTAGTTTTTATCAGGATAGAAGGCGAGAGATGAGCATGATTTCACTAGTGGATTGGGGGGCTAGTTTAACTGCAGGGCTAGCCGCACACAGAGGAAGTTAGCTGATCTAGAAAGGTTCCACAATGCTGAAGGGAGGGGGCGGGGGGAGGAAAGAGCAACGGGGAAGGAATCTGAGGCTACATCTACACAGCAGTATTATTTTGGAGTAACTGACTTTATTCCAAAATAACATAGTGCACGTCTACACTACAAGCCTTTATTTTGAAATAATGTCAACTTCTTACTCTGACTCTTGATAACCCTAATTTCATGAGGAGTAAGGGAAGTTGAAGGAAGTGTTCCTCCTTTGACTTCCTGCTGTGTAGACAGTGCCAAAAGTCAAATTAAGCAATTTTGACTTCAGCTATGCAATTGACATAGCTGATATTGCGTTGCTTAATTCAACTTTAGCCCTGCTGTGTAGACGTACCCTGAGACACCCCAGAGAGCTATGTATTATTTCTCTCACTGCTAAATAAATAGTAATAGCATTTTAGAATTGTTTGCATGTGCACACATTCATTGTCATTTGCCTCTGAAGAGTTAAACTGTAAACCAGAAGTCTTTCTCCTTTGGTGGGATAAGTACAAGAGTAGCTGCGGAAGCGTGGATTGAGCCAAAAAAAAAAAAAAAA
>JANRFK010000875.1:5047225-5087575 GCA_030068395.1 Apalone spinifera
GGAAGTATTGAGCCAAAAAAAAAAAGTGGCCTGCCCCTTTAAGGGCTTCCATTTTCAACTTTTGTTCTCCGTGGCAAACATAGTTTGAGAAACGCTGCCGTAGAGAATCAGTGTAGAGATCCATATACCTAATTTGGGTATTTTCTTGAATAAGGAATAAAAAAAATTCAGGATTAGCCAAATGGGGAGAGATCTTCTGTCTAGGAAGGTACAATTGTCACATGTTGCATTGCACTTCACACCAACTTTTTAAAGCTGTTTCTTGTTGCATTCATCGCTACCTGTATGGGGCAAGACTTATGAAGAGGAAACCTCCTATAATATCAAACTGCTGCCATTCAGTCTTTGATTTGTGTTACCAGGGAATCACAATATAAAACTTCATCAGAATCTGAAGTTTTAAACCTTTGGGAAAAGGAAATTTCATTCTGTTGAGTGTATTTGATTCTTGTTTCTCATTTTAAAGAACTGACAATATTATCAGAATAATTGAAAATAAAGAAAATATTCCCAGTGATTATACAGTCTTTTTCCTAGTCTTCATGGCACTGAGCTAATTCCTTCTGACATTGCACAGACATGTTCCCACCAAGCTCAATATGTCTCCTTGGGCAAGTACATCAGTCAGGATTTGGATAATAGCTTTCCCAATTAAATTCTGCTCTAACCATGGCTTTCTTAAATTTCAACCATTTTTCAACCAGTGTGGCTTTCAAAAGCTCCGTTATCACTAGGTAGTATGACCAAGCACTGGCCTGTGGGGTGTGGAGGTAATACGCTTCTAGTGGGAGCTTCCAGAGACATCGTGCCTAAATCAGATATGCCTCTGGGAGCACCAGGTAGCTTGGCAGCCTCTCTGCCAATTTAATGGGTGCAGCTTACACCCAGGGGCCAGCTCTTCTGGCCAATATGGATGGGGACAGTGGTGTGGCCATGACCTGGCTTTTCCTGATGTTGGCAGCACTGAATTCAAGTAATCTTGAGAACTCCCAAGCAAAATAACTATGAACTTACCTAGGACAGACCCAATCTGTCTCTTAAGAGTCAGTGCTCTGTCTTGAAAATTTCTAATATAAAAAGACGAGCTCCCTGTGGTTTACATAACAGAACCTTAATTTTGAAGGGGTATGTGCACAGTTGATCCGTTAAGAAACGCAAGGATAATTTTGTTCTGAGTCAGTGCAGAAGGTGACCTTGCAATTGAGATGAAAATATTGCTCAGGAAATTGGAAAAGATAAACATGGAAAGCCTGTAAATTAGCAGGAGGTGGATGGTTTCCCAGACTTTTCTGGGTTCTCTCTAACTGACAGGGAGAGGTTCTGTGAAGTATTGGACACAATTGTACAATCAATGCTAACAATGTCTCAAAATTTTATCAGCGTGTTGAATGATAGTCAGCTCACCAGAAAATAGCATGTTGCAATGTTAAATGATTTCGGTTTATGTTGGAATATGTGTTTTACATAGAGTAACAGTGTAAAAAAAGAGTAGTCCATTTTCATTAATTGCCAGTGAACCAAAAGTATTTCTGAGAGTGTCCCCTTGAGTGACTTAAAGCAAAGTTTTTCATAGGAAATAAATTAAAATAGTTAAATATCTTCTGTACATTTCTTATCATATTAAAAAAAGAGGTATTTTGTGTGAGGGCAGAAAGTGAGGAATACTGCTTGACTGTTTGGACGTGAATTCTCTTTGATTAGATCTAGCTATTTCAGTTGTGAAGCAAATCCATAGGATCTCCTTGCCTTAATTTTGGGGATGTATTCCCTTGTGCTATTCTACAATATCTGTTCAGAGAGTTGTCTTTTCACTGGCAGATGGAGAAGCACTCAAAGATGCCAGCTGGCTGACCCTGCTCAATTGTTTTCCTGTATTTGGCAGGTAGCAGCAGCTTTTCTGGCTGTGTAAGGTGATCTTATTTGTTTCTAGTTGGTGAATTTGTTCCCCTCCATTCTTTCCTTTACTGCAAGATTAAAGTTGCTGCTTTAGGCCTCTGTCCTGCAATTAGAACAGTGCATGGTAGCCTCCTGCCATTGGTCCATGTAGATAATAAAGTCCCCTTGTGCAGAGCAAGCTGCAGAATTGGGGCCTTTGTGGTAAAACCTTCTGTTTCTTCCTCCTCCTGCTCTGGGAAGGTGGTTGCCTTGTTGCAGTGTATTGTTTGGGGTTCTTGAAAACAGTTAGACTCTTCCCTGTGACCTGTCTGTGGTACTGTGAAACAGGCATATGTTTTGTCCACTGTTGTACCCACACATTTTAGTCTGGATCCTACAGTCTGTTTACTTGAGCAATTGTGTAGAATTATTATTCCTCATTGGGGAACTGCAGAATTAGACCGCAAGTAATCTTAAGGAATTAGGATACTTAGCTTTAGTTTTGGGCCTGTTCTGTTTTTATTTCAGCTGTCAGATTCTATTTACAGGGCATTTTTAGAATGTAATTTAAAAGTTAATTATAATTTTAAATGTTCATTAGATTAAACCAAACATGACAAATATTGATTGTTAAACTGAAAACATGGAGTTCAGAATGCACTTGCATCATCCAGTGTGAAAAAGAAACATACATTTCTTAAGCTTTGTTGTGGAAGAACTCTAAATCTTTGTAGGATATCACTTATACCTTTGAGTAAATGGTAAAAAGAACCCAACAACAACCCAAATCTCTGTTTTGCTGCAGTGTCTCCCCCAAGCAAATGTGGTTTTATAATGCTAAAAATGAGGTATTTTCTGCTGAGGTCATATATCCCATGAAGTATATTTAGTTATTTATTTTTAATATAACTTTAGGAATGGGAAGAAGTCCACATAAAAATAAATAACTGGTCTATTTTTTGGTATATTTGGGGATCTGCATTAGGTCATGCAGATCCCCAAACATTAGTCAATATGAGTTGGTCATTTTTAAATTTTGCTGTGTAGGCCCCTTTCTACCATAAGGTTGGAAGACAAGTACTAAGGTCTGGAATCAAAATTGTGTCTCCTTTATAATAGTATAAAGCACTGACATTAGTCACCTGGGCTTCCCCTTTCCTGGTAAATATGATTAAAAATAAACCAGATTAAAAGGAATATCATTTCTATGACTCACCCTTTTCTTTAATTAAACTTCTTTCTTTGTTAGAGGTCTATTAGGCAGTGCTGGCTACTGGCTGCAGCAAAATTTTAGGAGTCAGGTTCCCTGTCTCTGCTTTTTAGTCCAAGACTGCATGTCTTTGGATAATAGTAATAGAGATGTAGCTGTGTTAGTCTGATCTTGCTGAAACAAAAGACAGGACTATGCAGCACTTTAAAGACTAACAAGATGGTTTATTAGGTGATGAGCTTTCGTGGGCCAGACCCACTTCCTCAGATGGGCCTTAACAAAGATGCTAATTACCTTACCCGTTACAAAGATAGCTTCCCCAATTATCACTGCAGTATCATTATCTCATAGATACTAGCCCTCCCCCTTATCCCCTTCTGTTTTAAATCTGATCTGTCAGTTTTATAATGTGTTCACTTTTTTTCATTGTATTCCTTTGGTATACTGTATATGGTCATGCCAGTTTTCTTCCAGAATTTGATCTGAGGAAGTGGGTCTGGCCCACAAAAGCTCATCACCTAATAAACCATCTTGTTAGTCTTTAAAGTGCTGCATAGCCCTTTTTTTTGTCTTTGGATAAGTTATTTAAACTCTCTGCCTCACCTTACTGGTCTATAAAATGGATCATTATTATGCAGTCACTAACATAGCTCACAGAAGTGGTGTTAGGCTTATTCAATATTTGAAAACAGTTCCAGATCTGAAATAAAAGAGGCTGTTAATAGCCAAAGTAGTACAGGGTTGCACCTCCCAAAACTGGAATTCTCTAGTCCAGCAACATCCATGGTCTGGTTCCTGGATCAGAGAACCCCAGTACCCTAATGGCAGAAAGGCAATCCAAGAGGAGCTGAGCTGAAGCAGTGGGATGGCACATGGGCTGGGGCTGGCAGCAGCCCTCAGCAGTCTGCAGCAGTGGGGCTGGAGCTGGCAGTAGCCCCCAGCAGCTCCCGATAGCCTGCAGCACTGGGGCCAGGTCCTGGCGACCCCCGGCTGGAGCTGGAGCCCCCGGGTAGCCTGAAGAAACAGGACTAGAGCCTGTGGGCTGCCATGGGGCAGAACCCCAAGCCCTCGGCAGCCCACAACACTGGGACCTGGGCCAGGGCTGGCAGCAGTCCCAGCAGCCCACATCCAGAGCAAGAGCCAGAGCCAGCCTCTGGCAGCCTGTGGCAGCACGGGGCTAGAGCCTGTGCCAGCCTGCAGCAGTGCAGGCTGCTGGAGCAGAGCAGGCAGTCTGGCCGGGACAGGGCCAACCCAGCAGGTTGCCCGGCAGGGGCTGAAGGTAGTCCACCCACTCCCTCTCCCTCCCCCCCTTTTTTTTTTTAAAGGAAAGCTGTTTCTAACCTCAGCTGTGTCAGAAAATATGTTCTGAGTGTTCCCTAAAGGTTGTTAAAAACTGAAGGAAAAGGAAAAAACAACCCACCATTCACGTAATTTTTACGTGTGCATAATTTAGGCGGCAACACTGCATCGTTTTGGGAAATGGATTGCCAACTAATTGTTTATGGACCAAAATTCTTTGCAGCATTCGGTATCTGCTGGATGCAGTGGAATGAGCCAGGGAAACAGCTTGTGGCTTTCCGGTTCTGGGGCTGTTCAAACACTAGTCCTAGCACAGTTTAGAGCAGCCTTGGTGCTGCCTGCCAGCTGAGTATATCTGGAGTGCAACAGCATTCCCGCTGAGCTGCGGCTGCCAGGGATGGTGGTATGTGCGAAATGGCTGTCCTGTACCATTAGAGCAGTGCGAACGGGCCAAAATGAACAAAAAAAATCTAGTTCTATATTTTTTCCCCTGTGTTTGACAGAGGGGATCTACCCCAAAACATTGAATACTAGGATGAAACGTAGTTGAAAGTGAAACTTTTTTGGCCTTATCTACATTTTGTTTTAAATCCTCCTTAAATTTTAGATCAAAACCAGGTATCAATAAATACAAAGCAAAATTTATTCTGAGTAGGTAAAGTTGAAAAATTTACTCAGTGGTGAATTGACATTTTCATAGTTTGATTGTTTCTGCATGGTGTGCAGTAGTTCCAGCTGTTTCTACCTCTGGATTGATAACTCTGATTTCAACACAGATAAGAAAACATAAATTTCAAAGTAAGAGAAACTATTCATTTGATATATAGCGCTGTGACATTTTGTTTAAGAATACAGAAATAATGTGAGAAAATGCTTTGAATTGAATACTGTGGGATTTATGTTAAAACTGCCTCAATCCCTTTGAGTTTTAGAGATCTGAGTGCCCTAATAAAACATGCTTGGAATCTAGACTTGGTGGAGATTCAGCACTGCATAGATGAAATATCACTGTGGAAACATGAAAAGCTTCTTAACATGTTCATTCTTTTTGGAGGGAGCAGGGGGGACGTAAGAAATACATTGTTTCAGCTTGCCACTTTGAGTTCAGAGTAGGAATGTTAAGGACTAGTTGACTATCCGATAAGCAAATGCTTATCGGATAGTCAGTCAACTAGTCAATTCTTCCCTCCCCCTTCCCCCCCCCCCGCAGCAAAGGATAGGAAAGGGGGTTTTCAAAGTGCAGTGCCGCACAGTTGAGCCCAGGATCAGCTGTGCGACGCTGCCCCTTTGAAATGCCGCCTCAGCATTTGAAAGGAACAGCACCACAAAGCTGATCCCGGGATCAGCTGTGCGTCATTGCCGCGTGTAGAGCCCAGGGTCAGCTGGGGACTGCCCAACTGATACCGAGCTCCAGCTTGGCATTTCCGCAGAACCCGGGATCAGCTGGGGAGTTCCCAGCTGACCCTGAGTTCTGGGGAAATGCCACGTTGAACCCCACGGTCAGCTGGGGAGTCCCCAGTTGACCCCGGCTCTGTGTAACATTTCAAAGTGGCAGTGCAACATGGAGCCTGGGATCAGCGGGGGATTCTCGCTTGCCCCCCACTGTCCCAAGGCTCCCATGCTGCACTGCCGCTTTGAAATGCAAAAGAGCCCCCACTGGGGACTCTTGCACATTTCAAAGTTGGCACGCCGTGTGCAGCCCGGAAGCAGTGGGACTTTCCACTGGTCCCGGGCTGCACGCGGAGTTCTGCATTCCTCCCAACCAGGGCTCTTGTACATTTCAAAGGAGGAATGCAGAAGTGCTTATGGACTAGCTTATGGACTCAATTAACAGTTACTTAACATCCTTAATTCACAGGTGTGTTGGTAACTTAATGCATGTTACAGTTCATATGAATTTACGCTGAGTTGCTTTAAGTTTTGCCAAGACAAAATGAACCTCAAAAACTAAGTGAATCATAGTGACTTTCAACCAACTTTCAACCAAATCCTGACAAAAGTCAGTGAATTGCCCTGGGTATTGCAGTATAGGTTGTACCTCCCTGGTCCGGCACCCTAGTCAGGACTATGGATGTAATAGTGTAGTAGATTAACTGATTAACCAGTAAGCAAAAGCTTATCAGTTAATGCTATAGACTATACACATTTCCTCCCCTCCTCCTCCACCAGTAAATTTTTTAGCAGCCTGGCCAGCAGCCTGGCTCAGTCCTGACTTGCGATTGGTCTGGGACCTACTGCGGCAGCTCTGCATTTAACGCCCGTTAGGAGCCTGGTGGGCAGGCAGCCCGGTTCAGTTCTGGCTCGTGCTGGGTGCAGGAGCATAGACCCCCCGCCCCGGGCAGGGGCTGCCGTGTAGGGCACAGGCAGCCAATCCACAAGGGAAGCTGGCTTTTAAACTGGCTACCCTCATGGACCAGCTTCTGCCTGGCACCCTGCAGTGCTGCCTCCGATACAGAGGCAGCAGTGCGGAATGGCAGGGGGCTTCTTGGGAGAGTGGCTGGAGCTCAATAGCTGTTGTCCCCAACCCAGGGACTATAGAATAGTCGAGTAACTGATAAGAATTCATGAAGTTAATTGACTATTCAGTTAACCAATATTTAACATCCCTAGTTGGAACCTGACCAATCCTGAATCAGGGAATCTGCTGGTCCAGGGGAGTTAATCCCAGTCCCTATGCTGCTGCCGACTGCAGGGCCTGCTATGGTGGAAGCAGAGGGACTGGCATTGATGAAGCAGAGACTGGAAGGGAGACACTCAGGGGAAGAGGCAGGGTGGCTTGGAGCCCTGTGGCCAGGGGCCAGGAGACCAGCCATGTGGGTCTTTGCAGCCATCCTGCCTCTGAATGTCTCCATATCTCTGCCCCTCCCACTCTCTCCCTGAACTTGAGCTATTTGTGGCATTCCGGAAGCTCTGGCAGGGTGCGTGGAGGAGATGCTGAACTTTGTGCCCAGTTTTTCCCTATGAGTGCTCCAGCCTGGGAATACTACGGAGATGCTGGACAACAGAAGTCTGGACTATTGAGGTCCAACCTGTATTTCAAATGAAAATAACTCTCCCTGAAACTATTTGTGAAATAAAGAGTTCCCTCAAAATTTAGCTCAAATTCACTGCAAACTTGGCTTATGTTGTCTTTCAAAGGGCTATGAGCCAAGCAAATGAAAATTTCACTACAAAAATTCTCAACAAGACAACTAGAGAATACAGTTACAGAACCAGATGGCAATTGTTGGAAGCCCATCCCCTGTTTTTTTTGTTTTTTTTTTAAAGTGAGTGTTTTTAAAGCTCTGCATGGGGTACGAAATATGTATCCATGGATATGTATCCATGGAACTGCAGGGATCAAAGCAGCAGCATGTTGGGCTGTTGCTTAGGGATGTAAAATTTCAATGATTTGGCTAATTGAATAGACGATGCGATTTGCATCGATTATTTGATTAGTTGATAGGGCGCTTCACATTACAAAGGTGAAAGCGCTGGGGGGAGCACGGGGCCAGCAGTGTACTCAAGCATCCTCCATTGGCCCCATGCTACCCGCGGCGTTTCAAAGCTGGGAGTCCCCAGCTGGCCCGGGCTGCATGCGGTACTGCTGCTTTGAAACGCTGTGGGGAGCCCGAGCCATCTGGTGACTCCCAGCTGGCTTTGGGCTGCACATGGCATTTCAAAGTGGCAGCACTGCATGGAGCCCGGGGTCTGGCCCCAGGCTCCACGTAGCGCTGCTGCTTTGAAGCACCCCCTTTTCTCCTCCTACCCCTTGCTGCCTCTTTCTGATAGAGGCAGCAAAGGTGGGGGGGAGGAGGGTGAAGCGACTAGTCGTTCACATTCCTGTTGTTTCTTTCCAGGTAGATCCATGTCTGTACTGTCTTTATTATGCTTATTGGGGCAGACACCATGTTCACTAGCAGCTGTCCCTGGTTGAACTAGTGTGTGCAAGCAGCTCCCATACTAACATCCCTTCCATGCAGTGGTTGGTGTCTCCTTTCACTGCTGTGGTTCCTGGTAGATTCCTGCAGCTCCATGGATATATGTTGAATCTACGCAGGGATCTACACATGAGATTTTTCTTGGACTTTAAAGATAATTTTTTTTAGCTTTTTGCATTTGCTAAACAACAAATACTTGACGGGGGAGGGGGGAGAAATGTTCAGAAAACTGAAAAAGTTAAAGTAAACCTAGTGAATATGTATATTGCAATTGCAATTTTTAATATTAAAAAAGCTTAAACTTTATTTGGCACAGGTAAAAAGCAAAATATCCTAGCAAAATATTCTTTCAATATTAGTTGAAGTCTTACAAATAAAATGGCTGGCATTAAAATATTTACAAGAAATTAATGTAATTTATTGTATTTCTTTAGTGCCTAGAGCAGAGGTAGTCAGTTATTTTTGTCAAGATCCAGAATTCTTGGTTAAGGTTCAATCTCCCAGAAAAAATATTTATTATTGTTACTGTTATTGTTAAAAATTAAGGAAGTAAGATTTTGAGGTCCATTCAGAAGCGTCTGGCAGTCTTGGTTTTGGCCCACAGTCTGCCTGTTGCCTACCCCTGCCTATGTCCTCTAACAGAGACCAGGTCTCCATTGTGCTAAGCACTGTGCAAATGTATCAGAAGACGATCTTTCTTGTGTACTTAGAGAGTAGAGCTCTTCAGAGCAGAGAAAAAGGGTGGGAAGGCAAATTGAGTCACACCGATGTGAAGTGACTTAAGCCAACAGCTCAGTGCAATAGCACTTGGTCACCTGCTTCTCAGGCCAGTCTGGCTAGGGCAGTGACAGCAGGGCCAGCAACCCAGCAGGCAGCCCAGCAGGGGCTGGAGGTAGTCCCTCCTCGCCCCGGAGCTGGCAGAGTTGGCAGCTGGAGATCGTGGCAAGGAACCTTCTCTAGACTGCACTGCTTTTCTGGGATACTGAAGGTATCGGGATACTGAAGGAAAAGCAACACCATATCCAAGGAATGTATCTGCTTTTCTGAAAAAAATTCTAAAAAGCAGATCACTCTTTCATCATCCCTGTAAACCTATGAGGAAGAAGGGATGTATTAAAAGAGCACTTTTTCTCTGAAATTTGACACTGTGTAGACATGCCAAATTTCAGAAAAGCCTCTTTCTGAAAATTGCACTTCTTTTCCCGATTTAACTTTGCAGTGTAGACCTAGCAAAAAAAAAAAAAAAAAAAAAAAAGAGGAAAAACAAGCTGCAGTCTCTGGTAGCTGACCCCTCAGTTAGAGGCAGGCAGATACACACAGACAGACCTTCCAGGACACAAGAATCAAATCATCACCTTAAAAGAAGTGATTTTTATTACAAAACAAAAGATAAACTTGATAAAGCATACTTGATTGCTAGATGCTACAGAGCAACCGAGGAAAACAAATTTTGTGCTAGGCGCTATGCAAATGTATCATAAGACTATCTTAACAGAATGTTTACCTTCTCCACTGCAGCAGGAAGCAGAGTGCCCCTGCCTCAGGGCAGTCAGCATCCTGCCACCATGAAGAAGTGGGGCGCAGCGGGGAAGAGAAGGGTCCTGGGCTGCTCTGGCTCCCGCCTCCTGTATAGTGAATGCAGGGGTGGGGGGGGAAGAGGGTATCTCTGCTGCTGCCACACAAGGCTCCAATAATTCCCCAGGTCGCATTGCTTGGGGGTAGGGGGACAAAGAGGTGGGGTTTTGGGAATGGAGGGCGTGAAGAAGGGCCTGTGGTGGTGGGGGGTTGCCTCATGTCCTGTGCCTGGGGCACTGGGGGAGGGGAAGGGGTCCTCAGGCCCCATACCCCCTTAGGATGGCCCTGGATATAACAGCTCATTACTAGGGAAAGGATTTGAGAGGAAAACCTCATGTTTGAAATTTAAGGTTAATTTTAAAAATTGATTGAAGTATTCCTATAGCATTTTCATGAACACAGTATCAGAACGTATTTAGCTTATAATTGTAGGGCTTTCCGTTTGTTTCCTCCTTTCAATATCTGTGAGGTTATTTTTAAAATGTTGGTTGCGTAATATTAATATTTTAAAATACAAATGAATATATGAATAAAGCTTATAAATCTTCTAAACCTATGTGCCCATCTTGCAAATACAACAGAATTCCATAAATACATGTCAGTTTTCTACATTACTTTTGGTGGAATTATGTGTAAAAAAAAATTATGTGCACAATATTTTATAATGCTGTACAATTTTGCATATTTTTATCAAAATAACACAATATGATCAAGCTAGCTTCAATTATTTTGGTAATTTATTTTAAAATACCTTTTGGTATATAACAATACAGACAACAAAGTAGATTGAGGAAATGTTTTCTGACAACTAGATTCCTTAATAAGCATATTAATGCAGACCTTGGAGTAATAATTCATTTAAACTACAATGCAGAAATGTCTTTCCTGCATCCCTCAGAAGCAGCACAAAGAATTGGGTTAGTCAGGGTCACAGAGGACCTGAGGTAGAGGGACAGAACCTGGTGAGGGAACCTGGGGGGTTGTTGGGTGTGGGTTGGAAAAGTATGGAACAGGTATTTGATGATTGATTGCAGGGGAGAAGGACTGTTAGGGAATCGGGGAGCCTTCCCCACACAGACCCCTAACCTTTCCCATTCACTTAGGCACATCTTTGTTTTCTGCAGCCCCCTTCCTCCTGTCTCCATGTGGCCTGGCAGCCCCACTCTTATTCAGCACCTGGTTCAATTTTGTCACCCCACTAGCTCCTGTGCCTTGCCCCCACTCTGTCCCTCCTGCTAACCCTTCTGAACCCCAGTTTGTATTAACTCCCCAGCAGGCCTGATATGTCCCACTCTGTGCAACCCATCCACCTCATGTATTCTGTGCCTCCGTCCTCACCTAGCCCTGCTGTGAGGAAGGCAGCCTCTGACTCCGCCCTGCCGTCACTTGTGTGGCAGCTGCCCTGTCTTTTGATGCCACAGCAGCCTCTAGGGGACAAAAGTTATAATTGCAGCATCTCGTCCGCAAGAATGTACCTTCTGTAGGGATATGAGTTCTGCACATGTGCAGTGATACAAAGTTCCCATGGGAGTACAGGTTGTCCTCACTATAAGTCCAAGCAAGATACATTCCAAAAAACTTGGACTTATAGCAAAACAACTTAAAGTGGGGAATTTTTTTCCCGTGGCTGACTTCAATTTGCACAAATTGGGTTTTTTTTTGCACAAATTAAGAGTGGGGAATGGGAGGACTTATAACACATCAGTTTCTACAAGCGTCAACGACATTAGTGTGGAACAGATGTATACCAGGACAACTTATAGTGGGGATGCCCTGTACTACATATAGATCCTCTCATAGGAGAGGGAAAAAAAAGCCAAACCAAAACCAAATTATTTCTTCCAATAGAAAAGATATTGGACAGAGGAGTCTCATACAGAATTGTAGATGGAAGATGTTACCTGTCTAGGTGAAGATGTTACCTTCTTTTGAGTGTCACGACTTCTGTAACTATTTTCATTAGTGGGTTCTCTCTTATTTTATGTTGTCACCGTTTATGTATATATGAATAGGCCAGATTCGGATCCCTGTTACACCTGCATGCATCCACCATAACTCTGTTGACTTATCTTTTTACTTTTTACTACATGGAATGTTGTTTTGATGGGATAGTTTAGGCGAGTTTTTTTTTAAAGTAGGTTTTTTATACCAAATTGAAAGTACCAGTTTCATTGTTTCCCATTAGCTTCATTATGATCCTTTTTCTGAATGTGTTTTTTCTCTTTCTACAGTAATTGCTTAGAAATGATTGTCACCTAAGAAGTTGGCTATGGCAAACAGGAAACGTCAAAGCACTACAACCAGCATGCTGGATCACAGGGTGATCGCTTGCCCTACTTCATCTCACAACAGAGAGCCTGAAAGTGAAGAAAATGACCTGCCAAGTGAAGAATACATAGCAAAGGAGGAAGAGCTAACAACTGTCAGAGGAGGTAGCCCTACTGCTGTGGAACAGGAATGTAACGACAACAGTGGAGATGGTGACTCCAGCTCTGATTATGTGAATAATACCTCTGAAGAGGAGGACTATGATGAAGGCCTACCAGAGGAAGAGGAAGGGATCACATACTACATTAGGTACTGTCCAGAGGATGACAGTTACCTGGAAGGAATGGACTGCAATGGGGAAGAGTATGTTCCTCATGAAGAACACCAAGTTGAAACTGATGAGTGTCAAGAAGCTGTGGAAGAGGAATGGTCAGAAGCTAACATCCAGCACCATGATGAAAGTGAAGTGACAGAAGGGCAAGACTATCATGATAACTGTGTTCAGATTCTGGAAGATGAAGTATCTTCTCTGGAGATTCAAGATCAAGAAGAAAATGTACAATACTGTCAAAACGAAGAAAGCTATCCAGACTATTATCCACCAGAAGCTAATGGAAACAGTCATGGGATGTCCCCCTATCATTTGAGGAAAGAAGATGCTGAGTTGGAAGAGCAGGAAGAAGACATTGATCAGATTGTAGCTGAGATTAAAATGAGCATGAGTATGAGCAGCATTAACAGCACAACAGAAATGAGCCCTGAGTATGCTGGGACTGAAAATGTGCAAAATGACTATAAAGAGACTTGTACAAAAGGTGATGCTGATCATAGTACCAACAGACATGAAGGGAGGCCAAAATCATTGAATATTCCACCCGTTTCAAAGCATGTTGCAGATATGCCTAGAGGCTTTAAAACAAAGTCAAGAACTCCTGAAGACAGACAGAAATGGCCACAAGAACAGGTATGAGGCTCTCTTATTTAATTAGACAACTATTAATCCTGTAGATAGTAACTTCTTGGAGGCATTATTCAAATGTATGTCACTAAATTCTGTCTAAAAAATAGATGAGCGCAAGCTTATAGCAATATTTACTCTGCATTGTAGTCTTAGCTTTATATCTACATTATTCAATGAATTGAATTTCTTAGAAAACTGGGCTAGGTAAGGTCCAAGCGGCTAAATTAGCAGTATTGGAAAACTGGGGTTTTATACATTAACCAGACATTTTGGAGATAAAAGATTGGCATGTCTTTGGTAACTAAAACACTTCAAGCAAAATAGTCTGGCACTGGTGTAGACGCATCAAGCTTTTTCAGTGATTTTTTTTTAATGTCATGTTGATTGTCATGCAGCAATGTGGGCAGAACTGAGGGCCAGTAGTGTAATTGTCAAAGAAATTAGTTTTGATGAAGGGCTGGTTAGTATACTAGAGGTTGATTTTCTGTCTTTAGTTTCTTGTCCATAGAGTCTGAATGTGGGTTAAGGGAGGGTGAATTGTAGGTTGTGTCATAAGCAACCACACTAGCTAGTTGGTGGTACTATAGTCTTATTCTTGGCTAACAGGCCTCCCTGCACCAGGGTCATGTAACAATTTTTGTTTCGTGGAGAAGGACTAAAAATGGTGTAAAAATTGACCTTTAATGACAAATGTTCTGAAGCCTTCTGACTGGATTTCCCTATCCTATGTTTATTATTAATCAAAAACAAGTTACAGTTTTGTCTGGATGGGGAAAACCTCGTTCTGGAGTAAACAGTCTCAACATTAGCTGACTATGCTAAAAAACAAATGTACAAATATGTTTACTGTCTGCTAGGGATGTGAATGGGTAACTGATGAACTGGTTACATGGTAAGCATTATCCATAATGGGTGATGCTCACCAGGTAATGGTTAATCATTACCTGGGAGCAGCCCTCCACCTATAGCGGGCCATGAGCACAAGGCAGTTCGAACCCGACGGGGCTGCTGGCTCCCAGCCCACAAGGGCTGGGAATCAGCAGCCTTGTGCAGGTGGAGGGGAACCAAAAAGGGGATGGAGGGCTACCAGCTCCCAACCCACACAGCCTCACAAGCTGGGAGTCAGCAGACTCACACTTGGCAGAACTGGGGTGGGGTGGTGGGGCTGCCAGCTTCCAGCCCTCCAGCAGCCCTTTCCCTGCCACTTACACCTCCCCTACAGTGCAAGGTTGCCAACTCCCAATCTGTGTGAGGGTTGCTCCAGCCTGGCCATGGCAGCCCCCCTATATCCCCGCAGGCAGGAATGCCCACCCCCATTTAATCAGTTAAATGGTTAAACTTAATGTTTAACAGGTTAAAATTTTTACATCCCCACAGTCTACTAACATTTGAGTATAACTGATGTGACCTTGCTCATTACTAGAGTCATTGACATATTTTAAAACTGTAAGACGTTGCAAATAAGACTATACCATTCTTATCTTTTGGATTTACAAAATTTTATTTTCAGTATTCCCAGCTGACCCCAGGATTCCGGCAGCATTTCCCCAGAACCCGGGATCATCTGGGGAGTTCTGAGCTGACCCTGGGCTCCAATTGGCATGCAGCATAGAATGGAGCCCAGGGTCAGCAGGGAATTGACTGGAGTCCCCCACTGGGGACTTTAGTGCATTTCAAAGCAGGCACCCACATGCAGCCTGGAGTCAGCGGGACTTTCTGCTGGCCCTGGGCTCTACGCGGAGTTCCACAGTGCCTATCGACTAGTCAATGGAAATTCCATCGACTAGTCAACTAACCGCATTTTAACATCCTTAGAATAGACCTCAGGAGCTCATCTAGTCCAACCGCTGCTCAAAGCAAGACCAACCCCAACTAAATCATCCTTGCCAGGGCTTTGTCAATCTTGTCCTTAAAAACTCTAAGGATAGAGATTCTACTACCTCCCGCTCTCACTTAAACTTGAGACCATTTGCTCCTTGTTCTATCATCTGCCACCAATGAAAATAACCTGGCTCTATCCTCTTCAGAACCTTCTTCAGATAGCTGAGGACTGCTATCAAATCCCCCCTCATTCTGGAGACTAATTAAAGTCTAGTTCCCTCAGTCTCTGCTCATAAGTCATGTGCTCCAGCCCCAAACATTTTCATTGCCCATTTTCATTGGCTCTTTATTTTTCCACATGCTTTCCTTAGTAGAGTCCCCAAAATGAACATAATACTCCAGATTTGACCTCTTCAGTACTGAATAAAGGGGAATAATTACTTCCTTAGATCTGCTAGCAATGCTCTTGGTATTGCAAGTCAATATGCCATAAGCCTTCTTGGCTACAATGGTACACTTGACTCGTATCCAGCTTCTCATCTATTGTAATCCCCAGGTACTTTTCTGAACAACTGCTGCTTAGCTAGTTGGGCCCCAGACTGCAGCAGTGCATGGGATGATGTTGCTCTATCAGGGGGCTCGGATACACTCAGTGAAGCCACGCCAGGTGCGTAAACGTAAGAGGTTTTATTGCCAAAGCATATTACGCCTTACAGCCTTCACGCATTACTAAGTATGAGCGTCTCACCGCGGAGAAGCAGGCAGTTAAGCAAGCAAGCAGCAGGCAAGCAAGGATCCAATGCTTATGCCCTTCTGCTACTGACAATCCTGGGCCCTCCAGTCCGTGCTGTCGAGGGCTGGTAGCGGGCGCTGCTCCAGGGTGAGGAATTCCTGGGCATCCACAAGGCCTAGATCCACAGGTGTGACTGTCCGTTCAAGCAGTGCCTTTTGGCCGTTTTATAACTATTCCTTTCTTAGGGGCATAAACATCCACAGGCAGATTCTAGCAAGAAATACCACTGCTGTTCAATTCCCACACATCGTGTCCTTCGGCTTAATTATCTCACAACTTGTTTATGCAGCTAAAGAGGCCTTGGGCCAGCTTATC
Source organism: Apalone spinifera (assembly GCA_030068395.1). Taxonomy (NCBI): domain Eukaryota; kingdom Metazoa; phylum Chordata; order Testudines; family Trionychidae; genus Apalone; species Apalone spinifera. The sequence goes on from JANRFK010000875.1 coordinate 5,063,263, forward strand.
ACTGGTTAGAACCGGCTCACCTCTGTCTCCAGCCAGACCATCTACAACAAGACGCAAAGGTAACTGATGGTCAACCCTGACAGATACTTCCGTCCTAAGACAGGACTCTGCAAGTGTCCTTGTTCAACCTTATCAGATTTCTTTTGCCCAATCCTCCAATTTATCTAGGTCACTCTTCATCCTGTCTCAACCCTCCAGCATATCTACCTTTCCCCTCAGTGTAGTGTCATCTGCGAGCTTGCTGAGGGTGCAATCCATCCCATCATCCAGATCATTAATAAAGACGTTGAACAAAACTGGCCCCAGGACCACCCTGGGACACTCCACTAGACATTGAGCCGTTGATCACGGCTCATTGAGCCCAACAATCTAGCAAGTTTTCTCTCCACTTTATTGTTCGTTCATCCAGGCATACTTCTTTAACTTCCCAGCAAGAATACTGCTAGAGACTGTATCAGAAGCTTTGTTAAAGTCAGGGTTAGCAGTGTGAGTGTACAGTCAAGTACATGGTTAACTGATCAGCCTGTGCTTATTGGTTAACCCTCTTGGTTACATGCAGCTCCCCTACCTCCACTGCCTCTGTATCAGAGGCAGCAGGGGGAGGGGAGAGGCGGGACCTGGTGCTCATGGGGAGCAGGTTTAAAAACTGAGCCTGTCCCAGATCCCAAGGAGCTGCCTCCTCCCCGCCTCCCACGCTACTTCCTCTGATAGAGAGGCAGCAGTGTGGGGGAGAGGGAGCAGGTGGGAGTCAGTACACGCCTTTGAAGCCAGCATTCTGTGTGAACCAGCTCCCGCTGAGCCGACTGCACCCTTCCCCAATACAAGGCAGCAGGGGGTGGGAAATGGGAGGCGGTGCTCATAGGGAGCCAGTTTAAAAGCTGGCTCCCTCTGAGCATTGCCTCCCCACTCCATGTGTGTAAACGTTTACACAAATAAACACAATTTAACATCCATAGTCAAGGTATATCACATCCACCGAGCCAGTTATATCATCATAGAAGGCAACCAGATTGGTCAGGCATGACTTGCCCTTGGAGAATTTATATGACTGTTCCTGATCACATCCCTTTCTTCCAAGTGTTTCAAAATGGGTTCCTTGAGAACCTGGTCCATGATTTTTCCAGGGACTGAGTGAGGCTGACCAGTCTGTAGTTCCCTGGATCCATGTTTAAAGATGGGCATGACATTTGCCTTTTTCCAGTCGTCCAAGATCCCCACTCCCTGATTACCAAAAGTTTTCAAAGATAATGGCCAGTGGGGCAGCAATTATATTTGCCAACTCTCAGAACCCTCGTATGTATTAGATCCAGACCTGGAGACTTGTGCTTATCCAGCTTTTCTAAATAGTCCTTAACCCGTTCTTTCACTACTGTGGCCTGCTCACATCCTCTCCTAATATGTTGCCCAGTACAGCAGTCTGGGAGTTGACTTTGTGAAAACAGAGGCAAAAAAAGCATTGAGTTTTTCTACATCCTCTGTCACTAGGTTACCTCCCTCATCCAGTAAGGGTCCCATGCTTTCCCTAACCACCACCTCTAACATACCAGTGGAAACCCTTCTTGTTATCCTTCACATCCCTTGCTAGCTGCAACTCCAGTTGCACTGTGGCCTTCCTGATTACACCTGCGCATGCTTGAACAACTATTTTTTTATGCTCCTCCCTAAACATCTGTCCAAATTTCCACTTTTTGTAAGATTTCTTTTTGTTTTCAAGCTCACCAAAGATTTCTCTGCTAGGCCAAGCCTGCCATATTTGCTGTTCTTTCTGCAAATTGGGATGGTTTATTCCTCTGCCCTCAATAAGTCGTCTTTGCAGCGAGCTCATCCTTTCCTTCTCATAGCCTCCCTCAGGATCCTGCCCAGCAGTTCCCTGAGTGAGTCAGGGTCTGATTTTCTGATCCAGGATCCATATTCTGCTGCTGTCCTTTCTTCCTGTTGACAGGATCCTAAACTCAACCCTCTCATGGTCACGGCAGCCCAGGTTGCCATCTACGTCTACTTTCCCTACCAGTTTCTTCACTGTTTGTGAGCAGCAGCTCAAGAGGAGCATGAACCCTAGTTTGTTCCATTGAATCAATGAATGAAGCCAGCTTAGCATGCGGTACTCCTTTTATTATTAGCAATTCTGACGTATCAATTAGATTTTCTTTTTAAATAAGGTAAGGATGGTATATTCAAGAGGGAAGATGAAACCATTTCATTTTACAGGGAGGGAAATTCTTTCAAAAAACAAAAGTAAAAATCCCACAAGTTGACGTGTGTTAAAGGTTAATTCTAGTGCAATAATGGGGGCCCCTTTTCTGTTTCTGTGCTGAGCATTAGACCAGGCCTGCACAACATACAGCCCGCGGGCCGCATGCGGCCCACAGGGGCTCATTGTGCGGCCCGTGAGCAGTTGTGACGTCCCCTCGCCCACACCTGCGGATGCTGGCGGATGCGGTGTCAGAGGCTGTGCCGCCCGGCATGCTCCGGCACTGCTGCGCATGCTCCAGAGGCCCTGTGGGCATTTCAAAGGCTGGAGCTGCGCAGCCGGGAAGGGGGGCAGAGCGCGGCTTTGGGAGGCCGGCGGAGGACACCGGAAGCTGGAGACAGCCATGCCTCCAGCCCAGCGAGGGGGGGGAGGAAGGGAGAGGCACCCCATGGCGGACCGGCCGGCAAGACGGCGGTTCAAAAGCCCAGCAGGGCATCCCTCTGGGGAGGGAGCCACCAGACCGCGAGGCTCAGGCAGAGCACTCCTGGGAAGTCCCAAAGGACGGCCCCAGGGGAAGAGGGCACTGGACCGGCGGTGAGACAGAGAGCTGGGCAGAGGCACCCCAGATCAGGTCAGACCAACCCCCCTTACCCCAGAGGACCTTGCAGCTCCGGAGGCAGGCGGTGTGTCGGGGGAGGAGAGGAACAGATGCCGCAGGAGCTTTTAATATTAGTAATAATATTGTGAAAATATCCACTTCAAATATGACCCCTGAATATGACAAGCTTGTTGCCAAAAAGAGATGTAATATGTCTCATTAAGTTTGCAAGGTAATTAGGAAAAGTACAAATGTTTTCTTTCAACAGAACCGATGTTTTTCATTTTTCCATGATTCATAAATAGAAATTAAAATAATTTAAAAATTATTTGTTTGATTTAATTGAAAAATTCTTAATAAAATATCACCTCCCCCCAAACCTATCCTTGCGGCCCGCACCTGTTTTCTTTGGAGTAATATGGCCCTCGCCGCTTTCCTAGTTGTGCAGGCCTGCATTAGACAGAAGTGAGAATCAGGCTAATTAATAATAAAGTAATAATAAACAAGCAGATTAGCTTTTAATAAAAAAGACACTTCTGTTTTCTCACGAACAAAGGTTTTTAAAAAGGGAGATATATAATGGTTTGAGGAATCTACAGCAGTTTTAAAATACCTTTCTTTAGGACTGATTTTTTCACCCAAAAAGCTAGTAGGGTCCAATTTTGCAACCATATTCATGTTCAGTGACTCAAGTGAGTCCTCTCACGTCAATGCTGTTAACCAATACAACTGAGAGTTGAACAATCTGGCCATTAATGAAGGAGATAACAATTACTGGAAAAGAATAAAAAGATCCGATTAGATTATTTTGCAGTCAGATGACACCAAATTCATTTCACAGGGCCCCGTTCTTGCTTAGGAAGTTCCTCCATTGCTGCTGTGAAGTATATCGCCTGAGTAAGGACTGTGTGATTGGGCCCTATAGTTTTTCAAAGCTTGTTGTCGAGAAGAGCTCATGAATAAGAAAACTGTGTACTAAAGTCTTGGTTTGAATATGAGATTGTGACCCCCATTGTACTCTATTAATCATGTCAGATTAACAACAATTGGGAGCTTTGAAATGCTAGAATATTGATGATATAACTGCCTCTGCTGTGAAAAAGTACAAAGAGGGCATGCAAGCTTCTGGACTGCCTATCTGAGCGTTAGTGTTATTTCTATTCATGCTTTAGATTGATGCACCGAAACCTTCCTGGGTAGTAATGGAGATCGCGCTGCGGTTATTGATGTTATGTGTCATGTAGCAGTAAGTTGTGCAGCTCATTTCCAAATCACTTCTCAGGCAAAATTATTGTCAAGAGAATCACTGCAAGTACAGGGTGCTAACATTCACCGTATTTAATTGCTTCTGTACCTTTCTGTTCAGATTTGTCCAGGACAAAGCAGATTTAGGGTGTCTGGCCAGAGATACAATGATAAAGGTGACCACTTCAGCTAAAATAAAGTGATAAGTACCTGGCAGTGACAGTCAAGGGGTATGCTTAATTTGCAGTACAAGAGCAGTTATAAAGGCAAAGACATTCTGATTGAAGATATAGTTGACAGAGGTTTCACTGAGGACAAAGGGTATCAAGGCCATTGGAGCAGAAAGGTATGGTGCAGCATTCATTATGTGAATACAAACTCTTACAGAAAGGAAGGGTGGGAGCAACACTTTCCAGGATATAAAGGCAGGAATTAAAATATTTGACTAATCAAAGTTGGGTGTTCAGAATTTGGCATGTTTACTAGTATGCACCTTTGGCCTGATCCTGCTATGTACTGTGCACTGATTCCATGTGCTGATCACCTTGAATTCCAGTTGAAGTAAAGGAAAAATGGATCAGGCTGCTTCCAGGGATATGTAAGGGTATAAAAGTTGTTAAGTCTTTCATAGGTATTGGCACTGTCAGCTTTCAGATGCCATTTTAGGACCGTGTCCTGGAAATGGACCTGTGTGGGTGGGTCCTTACGCCTACATGGCATGCCAGTGACTTAACTGGGGGATCAGACAAGCATAGGGTTTGTTCATGTGGGTTTTATGACAGGCTCAGTTTTCTAAATATTTAATAGAAATAAATACTTTAAATAATTGATGTTTAGTTTTATTTTTGAAATAGACTTGTGCCTCACTTGCTTATGAAAATGTCACAGCTATTATCATAATGACAGGGAACAATTAAAAGCATGTTGTCACATAGTAAAAGCCCCAAATTGACTTGCCATAAAACTGTTTTAAATCATCAGAATATGCTTTGCATGCGAAACATGTATTTATTTCTATTTTATTTGTTGAGAAGTTGTTTCAGGTATTTTTTGGGTTATCTTGCATACTAAATGTTTTTTTTTTTCAATTAGGGAAAAGTTACCTTGCATTAGACCACAATGTTATAGAGGTTTAATAAGTGGATATGGAGTTCCTTACAGTCTCCTTATAATAGGTTTGAAATAATATTTTCGGGATCAACTTTCCTGTATGGGTGCTTTTAAAAGATACCTCAAACCAAGGTTATGTGTAAATTTTGAAAATTCCTTTTGATAAAGGCCCAACTGGAATTGACCAAAAAGTTCATGTACCTCACATAAATATTCTGCTATCTGTACAGTTTGTATATTCTGTGAACAGTGCCAGGAAATTTCATATTATGTTTTCCAATAATCTTAACACTACAGACTTAACTCTACAGACTAACTCAGCTACCCTTCTGAATCTTAACACTGACAGACAGCGTATACTTACTTCAAAATGTAACTAGTTTCCTTTCCTTTTTCCCTTGTTTTTTCTTAACCACTTTCAGGTATACTGTAACCAATCATTCTACTAAAATTAAACTAACCAATCCTAGCATATTGTAACATGCATCTAATCCAGTGGTCACTAACCAGTAGATCGGGATCTACTGGTAGATCTTGGAGCCTCTGACAGATGATCCTGACTAGCTTGGCTTGGAGCTAGTATACTTCAGCTGCCCTTTCCCCCTCTGCTGTGCTGCTCCTGGCCTTTGCTTTGGAGCTGGCCTCCAGGGGGCTTCTGTTTGCTGTTCAGGAGAAGTGATCTTGTTTTTAAAAAGGTTGGAGACTGCTAATCTAACCAGTTATATCCCACCACCTCAGCTGGTTAACACCCAGCAAAATGAATTACACAGGAGACAGGGACAATTAAAGAAATAATAGAGAGACGGGGATTGGTTCCTTGCCAGGTAGAAAGCTGTCAATCTTCGTATCAGTGAGTGGTTTGGCATGTTAGGAGACCAATACAGCAGTACACAGACAATCCAGCAAGTTTTTGGAGAATGTTGGGGACAACTTCTTGGTACAACTGCTGAAGGATCCAAACAGTGGCCATGCGCAGCTTGACCTGCTGCTCACAAACAGGGAGGAACTAGTAGGGGAAGTAGAGGTAGGTGACAACCTGGGAAGCAGTGATCATGAGATGGTAGATTTCAGGATCCTGACCAAAGGAAGAAAAGAGAGTAGTAAAATACATACCCTGGACTTCAGAAAAGCAGACTTTGACTCCCTCAGAGACCTGATGGGCAGAATCCCCTGGGATGCTAACATGAAGGGGAAAGGAGAACTGGCAGTATTTTAAAGAAACCTTATTGAAGGCACAGGAAGAAACCATCCCGATGCGCAGCAAGAGAAGCAAATGTGGTAGGAGACCAGATAGGCTTACTGGGGGACATCCTTGGTGAACTTAAGCACAAAAAGGAAGCTTACAGGAAGTGGAAACTTGGACAGATGACTAGGGAGGCGTATAAATGTATAGCTCGAGAATGCAGGGGAGTTATCAGGAAGGCAAAAGCGCAATCAGAATTGTGACTAGCAAGGGATGTGAAGGGCAATAAGAAAGGTTTCTACAGTCATGTTAGCAAGAAGAAGGTGATCAGAGAGGGTGTGGGGACCCTTACCGGATGAGGAAGGTAACCGAGTGACAGATGATGTGGGGAAAGCTGAAGTACTCAATGCTTTCTTTGCCTCTGTCTTCACAGACAAGGTCAGCTCACAGTTAAATGCACTAGGTGATGCAATATGGGAAGAAGGTGGACAGCCCTTGGTGGGGAAAGAACAGGTTAAGAACTCTGTAGAAAAGCTAAACATACACAAATTCATGGGTCTGGATTTAATGCATCCGAGGGTACTGAGGGATTTGGCAAATGTCATTGAGGAGCCTTTGGCCATTATCTTTGAAAAGTCGTGGAGATTGGGAGAGATCCCGGATGATTGGAAAAAGGCAAATGTAGTGCCCATCTTTAAAAAAAGGAAGAAGGACGATCCAGGGAACTATAGACCGGTCAGTCTTACTTCAGTCCCTGGGAAAATCATGGAGGGGATCCTCAAGGAATCCATTTTGAGGCACTTGGAAGAGGGGAAAGTGATCAGGAATAGTCAGCATGGATTCACAAAGGGCAAGTCATGCCTGACCAATCTTACTAGCTTCTATGATGAGGTAACTGGCTCTGTGGATATGGGAAAGACAGTAGATGTGATATACTTTGACTTTAGCAAAGCTTTTGATACGGTCTCCCACAATATTCTTGCCAACAAGTTAAGGGAATATGGATTGGATAAATGCACTGTAAGATGGATAGAAAGTTGGCTAGAAGTTTGGGCCCAGCGGGTAGAGATCAACGGCTCAATGTCAGGTTGGTGGTCGGTTTCTAGTGAAGTGCCCAAAAGATCGCTTTTAAGACCAGTTTTGTTCAACATCTTTATTAATGACCTTTATTAATGGGGATGGATTGCACCCTCAGCAAGTTTGAAGATGACACTAAGCAATGGGGAGAGGTAGATATGCTGGAGGGCAGGGATAGGGTCCAAAGTGACATAGACAAATTGGTGAACTGCTCTTGTGCAAGAGGGGGGTTTTGCGCAAAAAGGAGCCGTGTAGACGGCTCCTTTTGATGCAAAAGTCTCTTGTGCAAAAACGGTGCCTCATTAATTATGCAAATGAGGTGCTGCAATATTCCACGCTTCACCTCATTTGCATATATTTTTGCACAAGAGGGGGCAATATAGACATAGCTTTAAAGTATAGGCTTTTACAGGCAGGCCTGAAGATCTATGTAAGACAAGGGGGCCACTTCCTCTCTTACCAGGGTATGAGTGTGGCTGTGGCCAAAATGTCCATCTGGAAGTGAGGAAATTGAGGTATACCTGAAAAGTTCTGTAAGCCAAAACCCCACTGGAGCAGGGGTATAGAGTCTGGTAAAAATCCTGCTAGACTGTGGTCTCTGCTGAAAGGTGGGAAAAGTTCCAGAGAAGTGTAAAGCAAGTGCTTATAGAGATGTATGGAAAGTAGTGGCTGAGAAGAAAGGGCAAACCTTGGACCACTGTCAAATGTACATGAGTCAGAGAGGACTAAGGGTTTGCTCTCTACCGGTGGAATGGAGAAGGGAACTTGGCTTTGGGGAAGATGGAGAGAGTCTGATCTCCCAAGGTGTAGGATCCTTCAGCTGTCAGAGGCATTTGGAGGCCAAGGCCCAGACTATAGCCTACAGATCCAATCTCAGAGTTGTAGGGTCACTTGGTTCCTTCAGAGTAAGGTGTAGAAAGTCAGGCCTGTCACCTGAGGGGGTGCACTTGAGAGGGACTGGAAAGGGTCTAAGGTGCAGTCTGTTTGTGAAACTTGACAGTCTATTTAGTGGTTTTGCCTCTGGTAATTTGCAGATCTTTGACTTTTCATCCCCCTATTGTTCCTGCAAATGTGAGGGTCCAAAGGAAGGTAAGGGTTGGAATGCCAGATGAGGCGGTATTCTCTGTAATTCTCTTTGCCTCACCTGCTTCCGTTATGTGTTAACAGAAAATTATGTTAACTCTCTCACAGTATCTACAGATGAAAATATAATCGCTCCATTCACTTCAGTCATTAATTCAGTAGTCCTCAAGAATAAAAGGCAAAACAGTGTCTATTGTACTATATCCCCATTTCTCATGCCATGTTCTTTTGTAAAAACACTTTGCCTAGAGTTCCACTGACAAAAATCAGCCCTCAGTGGGATGAAATTCCTTCTCATTTCTGTCTCAACACATCTTCTTACAACTTTGTGCTTATACCAGGAGTATGTTGCTGTTCTACATATAACTGTAGGAGTCTTTATTAGTCTGGCTGTTGCTTATTCACTTTGTTTGGTTTTGGTAAATTCCATGCTGTGTTGCTACAGCAGACAGTATGTCCTGTGGTGTCACTCAGAATTGAAAGTCTGAATTTTTTTTCCATTGTGAACTTTCCCATGTGCTTAGGTGTGCAAGTCATTTCTGACCTTTGCTTACTTCTCATCAGATGTCAAGTGGATATTTTAGAAGCCAGCCATAATAATAATCTGATTTGCCACCAATTCAGAGTCTCAACATAGAACCATTAGATTGAAAACGTTCATCAAAAACACACTGGGGCAGGAGTACAAGTGGAGGTTATTTTTTTAAAAAAAAGAATCAGAATGCTTGTCCAGGTCCTTAGTTCTGTCCTACTTGGTTGTATTCTACAACTTACTTTGGCCAAGGACCTATAATGTAAAATTTCAAAAAGGGGACCAATCTTATGAAAATCATGAATGACTGGGTATTCCCATTTCCAAGGTAATAGTTTACTTCTATGAAATAATTCTGCTTCTTTGACACGTCCATCATTTTCATCCTATTCCTGCCTGTAAACAGCACTCCTGTGTGCAGCCTGAATCATGGCTTGTCAGAAGGAGCTGCCTGACAACAGAAAATAGAAAAATCTGTGTTTTGCTCAACTTAGTGAAATTCCTAAAAGATCTGAGGTGATAAATAGCTGTTGACACATCAAAACCTGCCTATTCAATCCTCACTATTAACGGTAGTTCTCAGTTTTCTTTTTTTACATAAGATGACATTTGCTTAGAGGAGGACTGTTCAGCAGGGGTGTGGAAGTACTCCAGACAGATGAAGGAGCAATTCCAGCGAAATCCATAATCTTAAACATGGGGTTTTGCAATCACTTTCATCCCTAAATTAACAGAAATGTAAAACAAATTATATTTCAGAGTGTGTATGCACCTGCCTCTGACTAAGGGATAATAATGATGATAGCTACTAAAATTACTGCATTTCTAAGGATTGTTTGTGCCACTCTGACTCATAGAGTGTGTCTACACTGTAGGGAAAGCTCAGGCTCAAGCCTAACTCCCCTTGTTTCCACATACCACTTGTGTTAACCTAGGGCTCAGATGCAGAGCCCCTCCAGGGCTGTATGGTCCAAGCTGGGACCTAATGTCCAAGACCATTGCCTCCTTGTGGTATATGGGCCTGCCTTGATTCTGATCTTAGAAGCCCTCCAGATGTACCAGTTGCCTTGGGCACTTAGTCCTCTCTCTGCCAATGATCTGTGGGGCAGTCTATTGCACTCTGTTGCAAACCGAAGCCACACCTCACTTTTAACACATGGCAGCACCTCAGGTCGTTGTGTGCTGAACACCTGTCTGCAAGCACACTGTCCGACAGCCTGTAGGGTTTTCAGTGGAGATCAATCAGACGAAGCTGTTGGCAAAGAGAGCTGCTTCCGGGTCACGAGCACATCCAGGTATTGTTGCACACTGCCCGGGCATCCCTGCCCATGCAGCCCCATGGAGGGAAGGGGGAGACATAAAGCAAATGACAGAGAGCAGAGTGGGGACCAAGTAGCTGCCCTGAAGGGAGAGACAGCAGCAGAGCTCCTGGCTCTGTGATTGGGAAAGAGATGACCCCTGATATCATGGGCAGTTTCCCTCCCTGCAGGATAGCTTCTTGGTCCCCACTCTGCTTTCTGGGCACCCCTTCACCTTTCCTGGGCTGGGTGTGCAGGGGTGCTCTCATAGGGTGCATTGTCAAGGTAACAAGTGGGAGCCAGCCCCAAAATCTCTCGGCAACCTCTTGTCACTGTTGTGCAAAGCTTGCCCGGAGGAGGGAACAAAGCTGACAGGCAGGAGCCAGCTCCTCACTGTCAGGATGTTGGGGGTCATCCGTCCTTGGTCATGCTGAGCTGGGAGCTCTGGGAGTTCCTCCTTCCAGGACTACACTTGGTCCCACTCCACTTTTGTCCCATGCTCTCTGTCTCCCCATGACTACATGGGTGGAATGATGGGGAGTTTGTATTGCTTCTACCTGTGTCATATTTCTTCCCTTGCAGTTAAAGAGGGCTTGAGGATTCTCAGGGTTTCCAATCCTGGGAACTTGGATATATGTTATTCACAGGGTGTTTCAACATCTACATTTTAAAATAGAGACTGTTTGCATATATACCTGACAGAGGCTTAATTAACCATTGGTGCAGCTGAGTAGAAAAGTTCATTTTTTTTAAAAAATCCAGACTTCTTTTTTTACTTTAATTCCAGTTCCCCATAACTTTATATTCTCCGATGTCTCCTATTTGATAACTCTCTTCTACTTGAAAGCTTGAAAAGTATATTTGGCAGGTGTCTGAAGGACAATACTGTAAGTCTTGAGCAGTCTCCTTATTACTGACTGACCTTTGCCCTTCTAACATGGGTTGCCAACCTTTCAGGATGGTCCTGGAGTCTATTGGAATTAAAGATTAATCTTTATTGAAAGATTGTCACATGATGAAACCTCCAGGAGTATATCTGATCAAAATTGGCAACACCGATGGACGGTGAGATGCTGTGCTGTGCAATGCAGAACTGATAGGAATAGTGGAGCTTAAGGTGGGACTTTTGCACCAACCCAGTCCTGGGCTGCTCTGGAGGCAGGAGAAGCCCTGGTTGTGAGTGCCGCTGGAAATCTCCATAGAGCCGTGGACTATGTTGTGGTCTCTGACAGAGCAGGACACAGGTGACTAGTGTCCTGCAAATCTGCAGGGTTTCTGCTTTATATCCATGGGTATCCGCGTCCATAGATGTGGATGCAGATTTCCGTGGCTCATTTTTGCAGATACATATGCAGATACAAATTTTGTATCTGCGCTGGGCTCTGTAGATAATGTGTGAGGGTATGTGGGGAACAGAGAGGAGGAAGAGGGGCTTCCTTCTCCCACTGTGCCTGTCCCCTGACATATTCGGCCCATATTCCTGGCAGCTGAAAATGTGCCAGAGTGGAGGTGCAGCTGGGGAAGGACAGCACCCCTCTGTCCTGGTAAATCTGGTAGGAGAGGGTGACAGTAGCATCCTCAAGCTGGGTGCAGGGTAGGGAGATGGCTGGGCAGAGGAGATATGTGGGGTACTCATGTGTGGTCCACTTTAGATTGTGCCCTCTTTTCTCCCCCTCCTCCCCATATGAAGAGGTACAAGTCCTCTATAGAACAAGGATTATAATAGCTGTTTTTTACAGTTCCTGCATGGGGAGGAAGAGGGGAATTGTTAACTTTACATATGTAGAGGTATTAGGGGCATTTATATCAACCCAGCCCTTCTGGGTGGTATAAGGGGCCCAGAGCAGGCAGTGAGGGTCTCATCTGTCACAGTGAAAATGGAGTAATAACTCATAGAACATTAGGAAACTTTCAATGAAACTTTAATACTGTACTAAAGAAGAAATGTTCAATGTTCAAAATTCATCTATTCCCCTAGTTTTAAGATTTTATTTATAGATGTGCCATTTGATGAGTCATCCTGAGCTGAACACATGTAGAGATAAGAAGTACCTTTTCCAAGAGGCTACAGTACCCCAAATTACTGCTCAGTTTCCTCATCAGTTTAGTAGTGGTTACCTCACCTTGATGAATCCTCCCAACTACCCTTATAGATCATAACTCTGTCCCCTGGATCCTAGCTCATACCAATTATACAATGAGGGCTAAATAAAGTTGAGCCAATGGGAGCCTATTCTAGTAACCATATAATGTAATTTTAGATGCTAAATCAGCATTCTGAACTTGTTTGATTTATTATGCCATTGATGACTGGCAGATATATTGTCAGAATAATCTTTAGAGTGTCTCAGAAATGTATTTAGTTTATCTCCTGGGATGATGCCATTGCTTTAAAAAATCTCATTGGTCAAAGTATTCTTTCTTTCTGTCCAGGTTTATATATTGGCATAACATGAGGATGATAACTTTAGAAATATATTTGACTTTCGTATTTAAAAATCATTCTGACAAGTGAAATCTTTATCAGATTTAGCTGTTTGGACTAGGGATATTAAATTTACATTAGTTGGCTAAGCAAATAGTCGATGCTACACTTGCTACACTTCAAAGGTGCAATTGTAGATGTTGCTACACTTCAAAGGCGAAAGCACTGTGGAGAGCACAAGGCCAGCAGGGGACTTAAGAAGTCCCCTAATGGCCCCATCCTCCCTGCAGCGTTTCAAAGTGGCAGCTTGGGGTCAGAGGGGGAAGCTTGGGGTCAGAGGGGAAAGTGGGGGTCAGAGGGGAAAGTGCTGCCGCTTTGAAACACTGCATGCAGCCCAGGGTCTGGCCCTGGGCTCCATGTGGCACAGCTGCTTTGAAGCCCCTTCCTCTCCCCCTCTCCCCACCTGCTGCCTCTGATAGAGGCAGCAAGGGGGGGAAGCAATTAGTCAACTAGTGTGTCAACTATCCAATAAGCATTTGTTTATCGGATAGTCAACTAATCATTCATATCCCTAGTTTGGATGTTAAAGACATTCTTAGAAAGCAAACCAAGCACATCCTAGAGAAAGTCTCCATCCTTAGAAGTTTGTAAGGTGAGGCTTGACAAAGCCCTGGCTGGAATGATTTACTTATGGTTGAGCCTACTTTGAGTGTGTGTTGCGAGGGCTGGGGGGAAGAGAAGCCTTGGACTAGATAACTTCCTGAGGTCTCTTCTAACCCTAGTCTTCTATGATTCGGTGGCTAAATTTGTAATGCCTAATTCCTTACAAGTGCCAATGAGGAATGAATAAATGAACATAAAGACAGAACTGGCTTGCAGTGTTTTTTCTTTCCGTAAAGTGTGGAGGCAAGATAGGCTTGATTATCTCATTCTAACCAGTTGTTACCCTATTTTGACACTTCTTGGATCACCTGTGTAACAGGGTTTGATTCAATTAACGTTAACATTGGTTGAATTATTTTTAAACAACTGTCTGGTCCAGATGTTATCACAGAGTTATTGGAAAACAGCAATTCTTTCTGTCTTTCAAAAGAGGACCCAGATACACAGCCTTCAGTGAAGCACACTGGAGTGCTAATAAGCCTTCTTTGACTGACAACCCTATTCTCCTCAGGAAAAAGCAGGCTTTTAATCTGTGAAGATTCCCTGACTTGTACAGAAGGAGGCTACAAACCAAGTGTGTTTTGGGAATAGAACTTTTTCTTTAAACAGTCAGCAATATACTATAGAAGCTTATTCAGTATAGGCAGAGTTTTCAAGGTTTAGTTTTCAGATCAAATCTGAAACAGCTGTTTGGATTCATTGCTAGAGGACAAAACCTTTCATTTTTACTAGATATCAGGAGGGAATGGTGTATGTTGTTTTTAACAAAGAGATTTACCACATTTTAAAATCCTGACTTGACCTAAATGAGAACAATCCCCACTATCTTCTGTGAAATTGCATGAATGCTGGGTTAACATGCTTTGCTATGCACGAGTTTCACCAGAGGCTGCTCAGGACCATCTAAGGTAAATTTTCAATATATGCTGCCCCTAAGTGGTGGTGGGGGGGGATGGCAGGTGTAGCACTGATCAGCAGAATTGGAGGATCCCCTTCTCCTGGGACTCGTAGAGGAAGGGTGCTGACAAGGGCTGTGGGTGAGGGAGCTCTGATTCAGGAGGCAGGGAATGGGGAGTTCAGGGTCCTCATGCAGAGGGAGGAGTGCAGGAAGAAGAGTTCTTAAGGTGAGGTGGGTTTCGCATTCATGACCATGAATGCCTCCTGGTTGTATGTTCTATGCTTAGATTTTACCAACCCAATAACAAATGGGAACTCCTGAAGCCCTAATAGTCCAGCAAGAGGATGGATTGCAAATAAGGGAAATTAGTTTTTCTGTACAGACCCGGCACCTAACTTGTTAGTGGTCAAGGCAGCCAACCAAAAGAATAAACAACAACAACAACAGTTCAAGGCTGTCCTGTCAGCCAATGACAACAAAAGGATGGACAGACACCTTTGGGCACAAAGTATATTCTTCTTCCAGCCAGTACCCCCTACCACCGGCTCGTCAGTGCTGCCTATTTTCCCCACTCTGATGCCTCTTTCAGAGGTAGCAACATGGGGGAGGGGCAGGAGAGGCTGCCACAAAGCAGCCCCTGTCCGCAGGGGGTCCGAGCTCCATGTGGGCAGAGGCTGCTCCTCATCTCCTGGAGCAGCCTCTATCTGCAGCAAGCCTGGGCCCACCACGGGTAAAAGCTACTTTGCAGTACTAGCCCCTGTCCGCGGAAGGTGTAGATTCCTGCAGGCAGCTTCGCGGTACCAGCCCTAGTGTGCAGGGATCCTAGCTACCCATGGACAGAGGTTGCTCTGTGTCCTGTGGACCAGCCTCTGTCCATGGGGAGCTCAGACCCCTCACAGACAGGGGCTGCTTTGTGGCAGCCTCTTCTGCCCCTCCTCTATGCTGTATCAGAGGCAGCAGCATGGGGCTGCAGGCAGCCAGTCCAAGCTGGTTTTCAAACTTGCTCCCTTTACCAGACCTACTCTCCCTGCCACCCCACGCTACTGCCTCTGATAGTGAGGCAGCAGTGTGGGGTAGCAGGGGCCTCCCCGGGAGTGGGGCTTCACCCACAGGGACTATCAAATAGTCAGGTAACTGCAAAGATTTCATGTGGTTACATGACTATTCAGTTATCCAATAGTTTACATCCCTGGTGGCCAACTAAGTGGTGCTATTAGCAAAGTATGAGCACAGAAATTATGCAAAAATACACACTTTTATTGATGTCATTCCTCAAGAGAAAAGAGAACAATTTCAGGCACTAGACTTGGGAGGACATCTAATCTCCCATACAGCACTCATGGGTGCCCTCAATGTTGCTGACATGGTGCCAGGTAAACTGCCTTGGCTATAGTCATCCTGGTTCTCTTCCTCATTCCCAAGGGAGATTCCCAATACAGCATGGGATCTTCCATTCAATGGGGATAAACTCTTGTTATTGGCCACAAAGAGTTTATCCCCATTCCATGAAGGACTCCCACACCGTTCTCAGATCCTTGGGCATCAAAACACCTATCACAAAAAAGAGACAATACAGGTATCAGCTGTACCAAAGACTGTAGTATCTCAATTACACACACTACCACCAACGACAATATGACACACATTACCAACAGCGTCATATGCCCACAGATGTCACTCTCCCCCATCAAGGATGACCAAACCTCAAACTCCAATAAGCAAATTTGAGGCATCGATCGAGAGTATTGAAAATAATCTACCCTTCCCAGCACCCACAATGACCATCCAGTCTTTCACCATTTACAACCATTCCCCCATAAGTGGGAAGCTATTACCTTGGACCATTGGGTCCTGGAAATCATCCTCTCAGGATATGCAGTCCCCTTCATATCCTCTGTCTCCACCCAACTAGATCTCCCATCCCTCTTTTAGAGACCATTCTAACATGCAATTACTCTTTAATGAGGTGCAATGCCTCACTCAACTCAGAACAACAGAATGGGTACGCACTCTGCACAAGGGGAAGCGGTTCTATTCCCGAGGATAGCAACGCATTTTAGACCTTTGAAGTCTGAACAAATACATACAGAAACAAAAGTTCAGGATGTTCATCCTTTCAACAGTAATCCTGGCGCTGGTGCAAGGAAAGTGGTTTTCAGCTCTCGACCTCCAGGATGCATATTTTCATGTTACTATCCACCCAGCACATAGATGCTTCCTCAGATTTACTCTTGAGAAGGACAGTTACCAATATACCATTCTTTCTTTGGTCTTCCCCAAGCACCCCAAGTATTTTCAAAGGTACTGGTGGTCGTAATAGTGCACCTAACAATACACAGCATCATCTTCCCTTACCTGGACAATTGTCTCCTGAACTCTTTCACTCACACTCTTTCACCCTATGAGCGATATCCATAACTATCCATTGCTTCCACAATGCAGGCCTGAAAATAAACAGACAAATTGACATTAAAACCCAACAAATCAACTTCATAGGAGCTCACCTTGACTCCATCACTGGTTGTGCCTTTTTTCCAGAGGAAAGATTCAACGCAGTCCACGCCTTCATCGCTGCCACAGCCCACACGTCATGGCTCGGGACTGCCTACAACTCTTGGGACACGGGGCTGCCTTCACTTTTGTCATGCACAATGCCTGGCTACATATGAAATACCTTCAGAGCTGGCTAGCCTCCATATACAAACCAAAATGGCACAGACTCCATACATTCCTAATGATACCTTTCATAGTCAAGGATTCACTCCTGTGGTGGTCCTCCCTTCATCACCTGTGCTCATGGATCCGCTTCCAACAATACCCTCCTAAAATCACCATCACAACAGAGTCATCCCTCACTGAATGAGGAGAACACACGGGACACATCACAACTCAAGGACTTTGGTCCTCCTCTGAGACCACCCTCCACATAAACCTTCTCAGACTGAGAGATGTACACTAAGCCTGCCTCCATTTCCCCCTCCTCCTCATCAGAATTTGCAATATCAAACTCATGTACGCAACGAAGCAAGCATGTTTACGTCAACAGACACGGCAGAGCTCACTCCCATTCTCTCTGTACTGAGGCCATCAAGCTATGGAATTAGTGCCTCCAAAACAACATCACTATATCTGCTTCATACCTACAAGGCACTCAAAATGTCACTGTGGACAAGCTCAGACAATGTGGTATACACTACAACACGAGTGGGAAATAGACAACCCAGTTTTACGCAGCATCTTCCAACACTGATGTTTTCCTAACTCAACTATTTGTAATGGCAGAGAACAAAAAGTTCCCAGCTCACCGTGTAACTGAGGTTCTTCAAGTACCTTGTGGATACTCTACAACCTGCCCTTCTCCCTTCTTCTGCAGAGTTCTCTATAGGGCTCTCTGGTGGGGAAGGAAGTGAGAGAGTTTCACACGCACAGTGTTAGGTAGCCTTGAGGCAGACCACAAAGGGGAGCAAGCACATGCACTTGCTCAGTGGACACAGCTACCAAAAGTCTCTGATTAGAGGCACAGGTTGCACATACATCTACTGTGGAGCACCCATAGGATGCACATTTCAACAAATCTCGGTTATTGCATAGGGTGAGTAACTTCCTCTTGTGTGGAGGCTTTGTGGTTTCAACAAATGTTCACTAGGGAAGATGAAAAAACTACAGACTTACTTCCACAATTGACCTTATCAAAATTTGAACCCCTGTCTCCAGAATGCAGGGAAGCCACTCTGTCATTGACTTCATGAATAAATTTAATTTTGTGGTTTGTTGAAGATTGCACATTCAATACTGGCATCTGGCAGAAAAAGCGACTGTTTAATAGTAATTTGTGTTAATTTCTCTTCTGCTGTAGACTGCACAGTATAATAAAAATTGATTAATACTATCACTGCTCTCCTATAGCATTTCAGAAACTAAACCAGATCAGGAAAGCATCAGTGAGTAGCCTTTGGAATAGTCTCAAACTTTGTTCTGGGAGCTCATTTAGTAAAGAAAGTTCTAATAAAAATATGCATTTCTGATTGAATTGAGCTATGCCTAATCATGCATTCAAAGGATCTGTTCCAAAGTAGGAGGCAGTAAGAACACTGCTGTGTGTCTGCATTTAGCATGGTTTTTTTTAGCAGAGTTGATACCCATAATGCCTACTTGTATCCAGCCTGACAGTTACTCTGACAGCTCCAAAGATGCTCATTTAACTTCTGTAAGGCCCAAACGTTTTCAGGTTTGAGTATGTGAGTACAAAAATTCAGTCCTTAGGTTGATTAGATTACTTAGTTGATTACTGCTTTCCTATAAGCCGAGCTGAAAGAAAAACAATCATGCTGTTTTTGTGGAGGATTTTGCGATTTTTAAAATTTGCTTTCATTCTGATTCAGAATGAAACCAACATTTTGAAATTTTCATTTTGAAACAGTTGCACAAAGCCAAGCAAGGAGCTGGGCAGGGAGTCTGAGAGACAAAGCTCCAGAACAGTCAGCCCAGGATCTGCAAGTCTAGGATCTGTAACTTCCTCCCTCCTTCCTGGGGCCCAGAGATCTGGACACTGAGGGTATGTCTACACTGTGGGACAAGGCTGAATTAAGATATGCAACTTCAGCCAAGTTAATTGCATAGCTGAAGCTGAAGTAGCTTAACTTGACTTTTGGCGCTGTCCACACCACACTGCAGGAAGTCAGAGGGAGAATCTCTTCCGTTGACTTCCCTTACTCTTGTGGAAGCAGGAATACCGGCATCGACTGGAGTGCCTCTCTCCATTTGAATTAGCTGTCTTAACTAGACCTGCTCATTTGAACTCTGGAAGATCAACAGCGGCAACTTCCATCTTCTCTGTAGTGTAGACATACCCTTAGGAGCTAGAAGCCCTGGCTCCTTGGCAGTCCAGCAAGCTCACCATAACCCATGAGAACTGTGTCTATTTTTGGCAGAATTTTGTTGAAATTGATGTGGTCCTTTGGAAAGTTTCTATTTTGATAAATCTGCAAACTGATGAAAAATGCTACACTGGCGCAAGTAAAATTCTTAACTGCATGTAACATAAGGTAATACCATCCCTCCAAGCCATAATCCCACCTTTTAGTCACTACTCTTTGAAATTACAGAAATATTTATTTCCCCTTTTTTTCTATCACTTCTGAAATGTGCTGCTACTTGTTAGAAATTGTTATATACCTAATGGAAGCAATGACAGCAGTTGAAGTTGCTTGATGGCTGGCTATTATTCCATGATAAAATAAAACTTCAACAGTCAAAAAACAATCTTCTTCAAAAGTCTGTGCTGAAATGTATATTGGTAGATCAGATTATATTTGTCCCATTGACTGAGTTGCATAACATAGCTGAGCATAGCAGGTCAGACCCCCACGTCACATTTGAACCTACTCCTCTCTCAGCTCACCCCATTTGAATCAATGGTCACATGCTTCTGGTCACATTTTCTTGGAAAGTTGCCTTCCTTGTGGCAATTACATCAGCTAGACATATTTCTGAGCTTTGAGTCTTGACCTCAGAGCCACCATATATGGTCTTCCATGAGGACAAGGTCCAGCTCTGCCCATATCCAGCTTTCCATTTGAGCCAGGACATTTTCCTGCCAATTCTCTGTCCTAAACCCCACTCCTCTAACAAGCAGAGGGGCCTTCACTCACTGGATGTGGTTCGGGCCCTGGCTATCTACCTGGACAGGACTAGACCATTCCAGAAAACCATTTAGCTATTCATCACCATTGCTGAGCACATGAGGGGCTAGGTCGTATCTACCCAAAGGACTTCAGACTGGATCTTTTTGTGTAGCTAAGCTTGCTATGACCTAGCTGGCATTCCCTTGTCTCTGAATGTGGAGGTTCATTCGACGAGGGCACAGTCTTTGTCAGCAGCATTCCTGGCCCAAGTTCCCATACAGGACATTTGTTGGGCAGCTACATGGTCTGTGCACATGTTCGCTGCTCATTATGCCATCATCTCCCAGGCTAAGGTGACACTGGAATCAGCAGGGCAATCCTGCAGCCTTTTCGTTCTTGACTCCTACCCACTTCCGAGTGGATACTGCTGGTAGTCACCTACTGTGGAATGGACATGGGCAAGCATTTGAAGAAGAAAAGGTTCCGTAACTGATGTTCTTGGAGATTTGTTGCTCATGCCCATTCTGCAGCCCTCCTGCCTTACCCACTGTTGGAGTTTCCAGCAAGAAGGAACTGAGGGTAGGGGGAACACGCAGCACCCGTTACACTGCGCCAGAGAGGCACCATTACAGGGGTCACTAGAGGCACTCCCCTACAGGTACTGCTAGGGGAAAAACTTCAAGTGCCGGTGCTCATGGCAAGCACGCACATTTAATGTGGAACGGACACAAGCAACACACCCTGAAGAACACAAGTTACGGAACAGGTTACTGTCTTTTCTACATCATCAGTATCAGGAGGGCATGATTTCATCAGTCACTTGGTTTAATAGAAATAATATCACTGGCATGAAACATTACAATACCAGTGTCTGTTGTACTTGCAATAAAATATTTAAGTTGCACCATGACATTTCTTTATCTATAAATGCATTAACATTTAAATAGTGCCAGCAGCAAGCGGCTATAGTCCTAGGATAAGTTTGTTTTCTTAAGTCAATGTTAGGGCTTATGAAAGGTGCCAGATTGACTGACCTGCAAGCTGAAGTCCTATCTCTGTAATACAGATGCTTCCTTACACTGCCCTTACCTATCAGCTTCATCCCAGTACTAGAGAGATCATGAATGCGGGTGAAAGGTTAATTAGGCATATAAGCTCATTCCTGTCTTACTGAGTCTGCTGGGGCCTCCAGCAAGGGTGCCAGTTGGAACCAGCCATAGCCTATTTCTATCCCATTGTGTAGCTGGGTGATATATGTGTAGCTGGGTATTGTCTAAATGTAAGTTTCAAAATTTTAAGTATGCACATTTAAAAAATTCTATGTTTGATCTAGTATTTAAACAGCGCTGCATGTGAAGAGATTGTCAGGTATGTATTATAAACCCAGTTATGCATGTGTGTGTCTTAAAACCCGACTCTTGCTTTGAACCTGGCATGATGATCTGAATGTGTGTGCAGTCATTAAAAAAAGGCTAATGATATTTTACTTACATGTCAAAACAAAGTACTCCCCCCAAATAAAATGAAATTTGCCCAGTAATCCAATTGTTCACATAAAATACTCATTTATATGCGCAAATACAGGTTCCAAGGTTTGTAATTCTGGAGTCCATGACTAAAAAGGTGACCTGGAAACAGGGCGAGCTTTCAATCAGAAATTGCTTTCCTCCTGTGCGTGTGTGTTGGTGCACAAATCTGGGGTTCTTATGAATGCTGTCTAGGTGGTCCAACTTGTCAATTGTGTGTATATTTACAATATAGTATTTTCTTTTCCCACATAATATGTTAATGGAAAGGAAGTGAAGGGCATGTGATTGCACAGCCCTGCACCACAAAGAATTTGGATCACAACAATTGGTTACTAAAAAAGCCTCCCAAATTAGTGTGACAATATGATTAATAGGAAATTTGCTAAAAATAATGCTCTGCCTACATCAGCTGATGAATAAAAGTTCATTAAAGGGAAAAAGATGTTTTTAGTCTTTGTGTACAAACAACAGCAGTCTAGCAAAAGATTGTGATTAAATATTAAGGGCAGCAGGAGGGCAGCAGTTTGTATCCTCACCACATGTAAGAGGATCCAAACAGAGAATCACTGGGTTGCCAGTAAGGATGTAATAGTGTAGTCGATTAACCGATTAACCGACAAGCAAAGCGTATAAGTTAATGCTATAGACTACGCGCATTCCCTTCCCTCCCCTTCAGTCAATTTTTTAGCAGGCTGGGACCAGCAGCCCGGATCAGTCCTGGCTCGCGCCAGGTCTGGGACCCAGCTCTGCAGCGACTCTGCATTTGAAGTGTATTAGGAGCCAGGCAGACAAGCAGGCAGCCCGGCTCAGTTCTGGCTCATGCCAGGTCCGAGAGCTTAGCCCTGCCCTAGAACAGAGGCTGCTATCACCCTGGGGCAACAGGCAGCCAGTCCACGAGGGGAGCTGGTTTTTAAACTGGATCTCTTCAGCACCCTGGAGTGGCAGGGGGCTCCTCAGGAGTGGGGCCAGAGCACAATGGCTGCCAGCCCCACCCCCGGGGACTATAGAATAGTTGAGAAACCAGTATGAATTCATGAGGTTAATCGACTATTCAATTAACCGATATTTAACATCCCTAGTTGCAAGAGCCCTCTGGAGTTCCCTGAGCCCAACCCCTTTCCCACAGCAGGAGCAACCCCAACTTACCCCATCCTTGGCAGGGCTTTGTGAAGGTGGAACTACAACACCCCCAGAGAGGAGGAATCCACCCCCCCCTTTTCCTAGCAAGCCCTATCCCAGTGGTTCACCACCCTCCTGTGACAATAGCATGAGAGCGCCAAACATGCATGAGCATGGTTCCAGCCGTCGATCTCCCCACACCGAACTGGTTCCCGACAGAGCAGTAGCTGTCTGGCTTGGCGAGCTTCCAAAGTGATGGTGACCTGCTTCTGAAATGGAATAGTGGGTCGCATGCAAGTGTCCCATCGCCTGAGGGCTGGGGTGAGCCACTCATACAGCTCTAGGAAGGTTTCTTTCTGCATGCAAAAGTTCTGGGGCCACTGCTGGTCATCCCACTGTTCCATGATGACCCGGTCCCACCAGTTGGTACTGGTGTCCCGCTGCCAGAAGTGGCAGTGCACAGTGTGCATTGGAGGTTGGGAAGGGTTGTGCTGCATGAGCAGCACATGGAGAGAGATGAGGAGGTGCCCCACAATAAACTGCAGGTCCTGTTCCTGCAGTGCCACATGGGCAGCCTGCAGTAACTGCACCAGGAGGTGCGGCAGAAGGTCTAAGAGCTAGTGACTGCTTTGCAGCAGGTCTGGTTTCATGGCAGAAGTGCTGTGAGGTCCACAAGGGCAATCAGAGCATGCAGTGAGATGAGTTTGCTGTCCCTTGAGGAGGTAGGCAAAGGTGAAGAGTCTGACACAGCCGTAGAGGGCAGCCCCTTTAAGCACGAGGCTCAGATAGCCTCCGGCAGCAACTCCAGGAAGTGACTGCTGTCTTGGTGCCCTGCCTAAAATGCTTCCAGGGGGCTTTAAATGTGATTCATCTTCCAATCAGTGTGGACGCGCTATTTTGATATAGATCTGCAATACTGTGATGGGCATTTGTAGTGTAGACATGATATTTTGAAGTAGCTATTTTGGGAGTCTTAATTCCAAAATAGCTTATTTTGAAATAAGTGTGTAAGATAGACATTCCCTTTGTTATTTTCCCAAATTTACCTAGAGGTAAATCCTGCCTCCTGATATCATTTAACCACTTGCAGGTAGTGTTTTCATGTTTGGTCTGTTTGAAGCTTAAGTAAAGAATGGGAGAGGTGCAGAGGAGGAGGAGGAGGAGGAGACTTGCTCATCATAACTATTCACAGTAATTTGAAGGGGCAGGGTTTAGGGATAAACCCTGTATTTTATACCTTTACTTTCTATAGTATTTCCAGTAATGCTGCATAGTACTATGCTATTATGATACTGTCATTTAAAACATGTTTTGAATAGACTCTTTCATGTGTAGAAAGTTCAGCAGAGGTGGGCTAAAAATAGTCACCTAGTCTGGTGATAAGGAAGCAGACTGGTATCTTCTGTTTTGAGGAAGAGGAAAAAAAAATATTTTTGTGTGGGTTTTTTTTTTTCAGGTATACTCTTGAGATTGGGGAACAGGTCTTTGTGAAGAAGCCCATAATTCATTTATACTTTAAATCATGTATCTGTATATATATAGCTATATACACTAACACATTTACCCAGTGTGTTGATCTGGTCCTTAAAGAGGGGTGCAGGCTGGAGGCATGGAGAATGCAGGAGTCAGGATTGGGGAGTGAGGAAGGGCTCTGGGCAGATGAATATGAAGAGGGAAGGGTGGGGAAGCCGAAGGTGCCCTGCCTCCCTCCCCTCTCCCCCTCTCTCCCCCCCCCCCC
>JANRFK010000875.1:5102591-5140365 GCA_030068395.1 Apalone spinifera
TTCAAAGAACTCTAATAGATTAGTAAGACATGATTTCCCTTTACAGAAGCCATGGTTGACTTTTGCCCAACAAATTAAGTTCTTCTATGTGCCTGACAATTTTATTCTTTACTGTTGTTTCAGCTAATTTGCCCGGTACTGACTTTAGACTTACCAGTCTGTAATTGCCAGGATCGCCTCTAGAGCCCTTTTAAAATATTGGCATTACATTAGCTATCTTTCAGTCATTGGGTACAGAAGCTGATTTAAAGGATAGGTTACAAACGATAGTTAATAGTTCCGCAATTTCACATTTGAGTTCTTTCAGAACTCTTGGGTGAATGCCATCCGGTCCCGGTGACTTGTTACTGTTAAGTTTATCAATTAATTCCAAAACCTCCTCTAATGACTCTTCAGTCTGTGACAAGTCCTAAGATTTGTCACCTACAAAGGATGGGTCAGGTTTGGGAATCTCCCTAAAATCCTCAGCCGTGAAGACTGAAGCAAAGAATTCAATTAGTTTATCCACAATGACTTTATCATTTTTAAGTGCTCCTTTTGTATCTCGATCATCCAGGGGCCCCACTGGTTGTTTAGCAAGCTTCCTGCTTCTGATGCACTTAAAAACATTTTGTTATTACCTTTGGAGTTTTTGGCTAACAGTTCTTCAAATTCCTTTTGGGCTTTTCTTATTACATTTTTATACTTAATTTGGCAGTGTTTATGCTCCTTTCTATTTACCTCACTAGAATTTGACTTCCATTTTTTAAAAGATGCCTTTTTATCTCTCACTGCTTCTTTTACATGGTTGTTAAGCCACGATGGCTCTTTTTTTTTTAGTTCTTGTGCTATGTTTTTTAATTTGGGGTATACATTTAAGTTGGGCCTCTATTATGGTGTCTTTGAAAAGTGTCCATGCAGCTTGCAGGGATTTTACTTTAGTCACTGTACCTTTTAATTTCTGTTTAACTAATCTCCTCAGTTTTGTATAGTTCCCCTTTTTGAAATTAAATTCCACAGTGTTGGGCTCCTGAGGTGTTCTTCCCACCACAGGAATGTTAAATGTTATTATATTACGATCATTATTTCCAAGCGGTCCTGTTATAGTTACCTCTTGTACCAGATCCTGCGTGCCACTCAGGACTAAATCGAGAATTGCCTCTCCCCTTGTGGGTTCCTGTACCAGCTGCTCCAAGAAGCAGTAGTTTACAATATCAAGAAATTTTGTCTCTGTATCTCGTCCTGAGGTGACATGTACCCAGTCAATATGGGGATAGTTGAAATCCCCCACTATTATTGAGTTCTTTATTTTATAACCTCTCTAATCTCCCTTAGCATTTCTTAGTCACTATTACTGTCCTGGTCAAGTGCTCGATAATAGATCCCTACTGTTATATTCTTATTAGAGCAGGGAATTACTTGCAGTAATGCTCCATACATCACTTGAATGTCTTGTTTCATCTGAAGGTTCTCTGCATTTCCTTCTTGATGGAAAACTTTTCGAAGATTTATTCTAATAGCATGCTTCCCCTTACCCACTGACCCCCTGTATAAACTCTTTATATATAAGATGTTAAAAAGTTGCAGAGCTTCAGATAACTATATAGTCAACTACCATCTGTTGATAGTGGAGTGATCTTGCAAATGTCACCTGCTAAAGTTTCTCTTTGAAGAACGTGAGGGGACATAATAAGGTGAATCAAAATCCTTAAAATAAAAGTGTATAATTAAAGCCATTTTAAGACACACTTTGCCACCCCCCACTGAAGCATTAATAAAATCATTTAAGAAGTTGTTTTAGGTAAAAACACTGGTCCACAGCCAAAATGCTTCTGAAATAAATGTAGTCAAACTTTCCTAATTCTGGGTCACTGAGAAAGAAAATGATGCTTAAAATTGTTGATTGGCTCTAGTTTTCAAGATATGCTACTGGGTCAGTATATACAACCCTTGACTTGGGAATGGCGGAGGATAAGTGAGTTATAAAGGGAAGGGATCTCAATTTAAACCAGAAATGACTAAAATACATCTTTGACTGGATCTTGAATAAATCTATGACTGGGTTTGGACAGTACTTGCTTTTTAGGTGAAACAATGAATGATGCAATCTGAAGCTGGTATGACGTCATGCATTATATGAATTGCATCATGTTATTCGTAGAAGTCATGGATGATGCACTACATCAAGATAGATTGGCCACTCGGACAGTCATTGGAGCGTGGGAGGAAAGGTGTTCAGCATCCACCACTTGTTGAAGCAAGGACGATTTTGTTACCACCCTTACACATCAAGCTGGGTCTGATGAAGAACTTTGTCAAGGCCATGGACAAAACACAAGCAGCTTTCAAGTACCTCCGTGGAAAATTTCCAAGGTTAAGTGAAGTTAAGATAAAGGAAGGTGTCTTTGTTGGTTCTCAGATTCATGAACTTCTTCGAGATGATGTATTTGACCGTGCATTGAGTGGCAAGGAAAAGATGGCATGGAAAGCCTTCCAGTTTGTGGCATACATTTTCTCGGAAACAAGAAGGCAGACAACTACAGGGAGTTGGTGGAAAACCTCCTCAAGGCATACAAAAGCCTTGGTTGCAACATGTCACTAAAGATACATTTTATGCACTCTCATCTAGATTTTTTCCACCGAACTGCGGAGCAGCGAGCGACAAGCATTGCGAGCAATTTCACCAGGACATTGCAACAATGGAGAAACGCTATCAGAGCAAATGGAGCCCATCAATGCTTGCAGACTATTGCTGGACTGTGACAAGAGATGCTCCATTTAATGAATACAAAAGACAAGCCAAGAAGCGCCCAGTAGACACTGAATAGGACTAAACTATATATTTATATATACATAATAGTTTTTTGCCTTTTGTTTCATAATAAATTTTATGTATATAACCCTTTTGCTGATTTTTAAAGTGTTACATAAACAGGACAGGTGAAATATTATCATGTAAAGCAACCATAAACACATGAAAAGACCTAGGTTTACAATTTATGATTAAAACTCTACTATCTACACAATATACATAAACATAAAATGTAAAAACTTAAATATCTTGGAAACAGTAGCCAATCAGTTGTTTTAATTGTCATATTTGAATTCAGCACATCAAAATACATAATAAATAGCAGATTTTTATCTCTGAAGCAGACGACTTCTAAAAAATTGTAGAGCAGTGTAATTTACAACTGTTTTAAACCAAACTAGCTGAGTGTCATGTTCATTGTCACTAAACTGCTGGGACATATGATATGAATCATGGCTCTTTTTTCTTTGCAACAGTCAGTAATTCCATAGACACTTAAAGTAGGGCAGGGATTATAGCTCCATCTGAGGTGTTAGTGATGTCTTTAAATATAGCAGATGAAATACAGAACTCTAGGCTGATGTCTGTGAAGATAAAGTGCCTTTCAAGTAGCTCTCAGCATTTTGGAACAAAAATGGAGACAAAAATCTATTATTGAAGAGATTTATAAAGCATGATATATTGCCAAGGACAGACCAAACCCTGTATTTTGTGAGCACCTAGGAAACCCTTGAATTCAATAGATGGTGTGTATGTGTGTGTGAAAAACAGAATAAGGGCCTATATTTATAGATGTGTCACTTCCTTTTCTGAAGTGTGTTGTTGCAAATCCTCAGCTGTATGGATTGGACTTCTGGTCCTGGTTGTATAAGAGAGTATTTGTAAGTATTATTCCAGTATGTTTAGTTGTGTGCTATCAAGGATATCAGATGAAAAGCAAGACCTATAAGGGCACTATATGCATTTAAACAAAGAGATGCATCAGTTCTATATAAAGTATAGATTGCTTTTGGTGAAGAGGGTAGAGGGGACCAAAACACCTTAAAGAGAATTTGTGCTGAAATTGGATCAACAGATGGGATCACAAATCTAAAATCTGGTGTCTTCGTCGAATTTTTGCTCATTAAGTAGTTTAGAACTGTACCTGCTGTAACTGATTCTTGAGATACTATGTAAATAACTTGACCTGCTATGGAACTGGTCATGCAGCTTTTTTGATGAGTAGACTCCTTAAGATTTGGTAGATGTTTTTTCTGATTTTTTACAGGGCACTGTCAGGATATGTTTAATTATTTTTAAAAAGTCTCTTACCGTCAGCTGTCAGGGTTCCCTGCCCTCAGTTGCCGGCCCCGCTCTGGCTTCTGGCCCACTGGCCAGGCCACTGGCCCTGCAGGCTGCCAGAT
The DNA here is from genome assembly GCA_030068395.1 of Apalone spinifera. Lineage (NCBI taxonomy): Eukaryota > Metazoa > Chordata > Testudines > Trionychidae > Apalone > Apalone spinifera. The sequence goes on from JANRFK010000875.1 coordinate 5,106,786, forward strand.
CAGCTCTTCTCCCAGCCGCTGGGGCTGGTCCAGGGGCTCTCTGGTCCAGTAATATCCATGGTCCTGCTGGGCCATGGATGTTGCCAGACCAGAGATCCCAGCACTAGAGAGATTCAACCTGTAGTTTAGTTTATAGCAAAATCTGTCTCCTGTTGTAAATAATTACCCTTTGGAAGTTTGAAACTGCAGTGTTCTCTAACAGAACAAATTGTTCCTTTTTGTGTGACTATTAGTTAGTCTCTGCAGATCCTGGAGCTATTAGTATTGATTTTTTTTAAATGTACTGTGATTACTGAATTACAAAGACTATTTTGTTTCTGCAGCAGGCTGATATTACAGCAGTCAAATGTTTGGTTTGTATGGAACTGTAAGAGGTTGCAGCATTTTCTGATGAAGAAATTTAAGGATTTAATCACACTTAATTTGTGTTTGATGATTTGGAACCTAGTACAGCTAGGAATTAGAAATATCCACTAAATAAATTAGACTCAAATAGCTACCTCTGTGGATTCTACCAAAGTAGGGATGTTAAAAGGGTTAACTGGTTAAACGATAGCAGTGAACTGATTAACTGCTTTAACCTAGGGCCCTGTGCCTGGCCCCGCCGTATTAATCAGTTAACATCCCTATATCAAAGTAGCAAGGTGTTTCCTTTTTCTGTTCTAGAGCTTATCCATGTGTGCATCAGAGAAGTTCAGTTGGCTCTATGAGTAAGCAAATTCTCTTTACCAGAAAATTGTTGTTGGGTTGTGGGTGTTTTTTAATTGAATGGAGATGCTAATTTAATGTCCTTTCAACCCTCTCCCCCACCCCACAATAAATTTGTTTACTTGGGAGAGATGGTTTAGCATCGTGACATGTTGATATGGCTCATACCAAGTCCCCATTGTAGAGCTGTTGGAGAACTTAGAGTATTTACAGTCAAGGGATTGGTGCCAAAATTGTGGAGTGACTGCCTCTTTAGTGTTGATGTAATCAAGCTAAAAATAAGCCTTAGCCATTGAATAAAGGAGATGAGCATAACCCAAGTACAGCATAAATACCTTCCTTTATTTCTCTCTCCAGCCTGCTGCCTGTCCTTTGTTCAGTCCCTGGAAAATTATCTTGCTAAAGCAGTTTGTAAAAGGGTAGTTAATTTGAAAATCTCACTGAAGTCAGTCTCTAAGCTAAAAATGTGCATAGGTGCTCTACTGGACCAGGGCTTCAATTTGAGTAATATTAATTAAATTTAAGTTCCACATGTCCTTATTTTCTTTTCATCTTTGATTCCAGGTTTTTTTTGTTTTTTGTTTTAATCTGTCCTCTTTTTTGTCATCTTCAGCTGCCATCTGGCATCTTTCCTTCTTTCACATGGATTGGGTAATGGATGTGCTGTATAGCTTTGCCCTCAGTGTTATTTTTTGGCAAGCTATTTGGACTTCTTTATTCCCCCCAGTTATTTTATACCATCTGTACAGGTCTGGAAGCTGTCAGTCTGAATAAGTTCCCGAATTCAGGTCTGACATATGACCAGAGAGCACAAAAATAGCTTCTTTTCTTCTCTGTTGTGAGTAACATTGTCCTCTGGCTTTTAAGTTCTATGATGGTCCTATTTCGAAGCAAAGTACATAAATGCTCTCCAGATAGTCTCTTTCTGGCTAATATTTTTTGCCTGGCTTAGAGCTGTACCATGCAGATCTCTTTACTGTTCTTTTTTGAGTGATTGCCCATGTCCATTCCATATTAGGAGTGTGTGTACTCGCCTCATGCACTGGTTCTGGAAGATTTTCCCTCAGCAGTATCCATTGGGGAGCAGCTCTGGTGACCTCTGGAGTGTTTCCTCCATGGCACAGAGTAAGGGGCACAACACGCTCCCCCGACTGCCAGTAATGATCCCAGTGGAAGTTTGCTCTCTACACATTCTCACTTGTAGATAGTTTTCCTGTTAATTTCCTTAGCATTATAGTTTTAGTAATAGTCTGTAGTTAACCCTGATGGGATGCAGTCTAGGGACTGTGCATGCCCCAATCCCCAGATTTCAAGTTCTGTGACATAGGCAAATGTCTTATGCCTTTTAGGCTACAGCACACTGCCATTTTTTTTTTCAGAAGAGGATATGCAAATTGCACTTGTATTTGCATATCTTCTTCCGATACTTTTTGCGGAAGAGGTTTTTCCAATAAAAAGCCCCGTGTAAACGGGGCCATTTGTCGGGAAAAAACCTTCTTTCGCAAGACCCTGTAAATCTTTATTTTTGAGGAATAAGGGGTCTTGCGAAAGAGGGTTTTTTCCTGACAAATGGCCCCATCTACATGGGGCTTTTTATCAGAAAAACTTCTTCTGCAAAAAGAATCAGAAGAAGACATGCAAATGTGAGCGCAATTTGCATATCTCCTTGCGCAAAAGAAGGACAGGGTAGCTGTAGCCTTAGTGACCTACACAACAGTTGCCTGAGGTATCTCGGTGAGGGGCACAATTAGCGATAAGTGCTCAATTTGTAAGTCATTTAAGCCCCAGACTAAAAAGGAATTTGCCTTTATGCTCTTCTAATGGAGTTGGTGCTGACCCCCGCACAGGAGGGGAGGTCAGACTTGGCCTTGAACATGATCTATTCAGTGTGGAGTGCTCTACTGATGCCATCTTCTAGCTAGCCAGTTCTTCCTCACTGGTTCCGATCAAGAAGTCGAAGACATCTGGGAGGGGACATTCTCCATGATGGAAGGGAGAAGTCAGGAAGAGAGCTGAGACTCGTGATGGGTGGCTTATCACCTCTGCCTGGGAATTAGGCTCCAGGTCATGTGGAGTAGTCCAGACTTTTCCATCTTGAGTCACTTATGCTGAGAAGTGATGAAGGCCTCCAGCAGCTGTAGGTGCCATCCACTCCAGAGGCCTTGCAGTGCAGGACATATGGGCCTTGCCAATGGCACCGGCGGTGTGTCAGTCCAGACCAAGCCCACATTGGCCTCTTTTTTGGGCATCTTCCTATCTTAAGAGATTATTCTGCCAGTGCTCTCCACTTAGACTCCAAGTCTCAGACCATGAGGAAGCAGGCTTTGCAAACTCCCTTTTAGTTCCCCAGTAGGGTGGGGTGCTGAAGGCTGGACCCATGGCAGTGTTTGCTGGCACTGTGGCGCAGACCTGTTGAGGTATGCGCCTTCTGGCACAGGCACTGATGCAAGCCCTGTGCGTCTCTGAGATTAATGACATTGCCATTTGCAAACATACTGGCACCAGTCCCCTTCACATCAGTCCTCATGGTCTCAACGGTCATCAGGCCATCGGTCTCATTTGGACACTCAGTCCCCCTTCCTGGCCCTGAGCAGATGTTACTGATCCGCCTTTGCCCAATGGGCTTCAAGGTCCTTTGACAGAGAGTCATCCTGCTCAGGGATCCTTGTGGGCATGCAGCACTTACTGCCATGCAGGAGTCAAAGACCCTCCCACTCCATGACAGTACATTTTTTTAGCAGGCTGGCCAGCAGCCCGGCTCAGTCCTGGCTCTGGGACCTACCCCTTCTGCAGCTCTGCATTTAAAGTGTATTACAATTCAAGCAGTCAGGTAGCCTGGCTCTGTTCCAGTTTGCGCCAGGTTCAGGAACTCAGCCCCTGCCCTGGACAGAGGCTGCTGCCACCCCATACTGCTGCCTCTGTATCTGGGGACTCACTGGCTAAGTAGCAGTTCTGCAGAAAAGGACCTGGGGATTACAGTGGATGAGAAGATAGATATGAGACAACAGTGTGCCCTTGTAGCCAAGACGGCTAATGGCATATTAGGTTGCATTAGGAGGAGCATTGCCAGCAGATCCAGAGAAGTGATTATTCCCCTTTATTTGGCTTTGGTGAGACCACAGCTGGAGTATTGTGTCCAGTTCTGGGCCCCCCACTATAGAAAGAATGTGGACACATTGGAGAGGGTCCAGCGGAGGGCAACCAAAATGATTAGGGGGCTGGAGCACATGACCTATGAGGAGAGGCTGAGGGATTTGGGTTTGTTTAGTCTGCAGAAGAGAAGAGTGAGGGGGGATTTGATAGCAGCCTTTAACTTCCTGAAGGGAGGTTCCAAAGAGGCTGGAGAAAGGCTGTTTACAGTAGTGATGGATGGCAGAACAAGGAGCAATGGTCTCAAGTTACAGTGGGAGAGGTTTAGGTTGGATATTAGGAAAAACTATTTCACTAGGAGGGTGGTGAAGTACTGGAATGAGTTACCTAGGGAGGTGTTAGAACCTCCATCCCTAGAGGCTGGGTTGATTTAGTTGGGATTGGTCCTGCCTTGGGCAGGGGGCTGGACTTGATGACCTCCTGAGGTCTCTTCCAGCTCTATGATTCTATGAACAGTTAGCTGGTCTGCAAGAGGAACTGGTTTTTAAACTGGCACTCCTCATGGACCAGCTCCCGCCTGGCACCCCATGCTGCTGCCTCTGATATAGAGGCAGCAGCGCAGAGTGACAGGGGGCTCCTCAGGAGTGCGGCCGGATTGCACAGGCTGTTGGCCCCACACCCCAGAGATTATAGAATAGTTGAGTAACTGATAAGAATTCATGACGTTAATCAACTATTCAGTTAACCAATATTTAACATTCTTATTTGTCACTACATCTGATAGGATGAAGGGGCTTCAAGTTTAATCCGAGAGGTTTTCTGCTCTGATCACCTCTTCCATATGGGCCTATAATGAGCTCACAAAGGTCATGTCGCTGCTGATTAGCTGAGTCCATTTGACCAGGGCCCAGGCATCATCAGTGGTCTTCCTTTCACATGTACCAATCCAGGATATACTTCGAGACAATGCCGGGTTAGGCAGGGCCGTATTTTAATCCATGCAGTGGTGATCTCCTACCTGCCTCCAAGGATACTGCTTGGAGCCACTTAATGTAGAATGCACATGAGCAATCGCTCGAAGAAGAAAAGACAGTTATTGGTTCCATAACTGGTTTCCTTTGAGATGCGTTGCTCATGTCCATTCCATAACCCACCCTCCATTCCCACTGTCAGAATTTACAGCAAGAAGGAACTGAGGATGGGGCGAGTGCATAGCACCCCTTATCCTGGACTATGGAGGCACCATTGCAGGAGTCACCAGAGCTTCTCCCCTACAGATACTACTCATGGAAAATGCTTCTGGCACTCAGGCATATGGCAAGCACACACATTTAAGAGAACACCAATTACAGAACAGGTAACTGTCTTTTTCTTGGCCCAATGAAGATAGCCTTCTCTGTGAAATGTGATCTTTTTTACTAACTGTAAGGATAAACCTTAGATTATCTGTTGACTTAAAAAACAACATATGGTCTGGTAGCACTTTATAGACGAACAAAACATGTAGATGGTATCATGAGTCCTTCCTACCTCAGATTAGCAAGTGTGTAGTAGGACATGATTGTCAGTGTCCCCGTGGTGTTACTTAGTGGTTTGAATTTTTTTTCTCTCCTTATGTTAAGGCAGTTGACTAAATTCAGTATGCTCAGCATAGAGTTCATTTGTGTCTCCAACCTCCTCATTCCTTTGTGTATTTTTGCACACACGATTACTTTTATAACTTGAGTTATGGAGTGCATAGGAAACATATTCTTTTAAAATTAAAACCTCAGTGATGCAGGCACAAAGTCTTTTCGCAGCTTTTTTTTCCTTTAAAAGTTCTTGGTTGCATGAAATTAAGTGCTGTTTTAATTGTATTTTGTTTGTGTATTGACATCATCTACTCAGCCATCAGATACCTCTGTCTTTGACCTGCCAGGTGTTGTAACTGCCTGTGATGCTCTGACATTTGATCCTCTACATTACATCTGCCTGCATCAATCCTATAATCTGATACAGGAAATCTTCTTGTGTTTCTTTACTTGATGATTCACAACATGCAGTTGTTACCAAAGGTGTGTCAGTCATTAGTGTGAGCTAACAAGGTTCTGCTATAGTTGGCAAAGAGTTTGAGGATCCATGCACTTTTTGGTATTGACAAATATTGGTATTGAGGAATCCAGATACAAGAACAGAATTTCACCCACAGATAAGAACACTCAATGCTTGTAGCATTGATATCAATGGGAAGGAGGCTTGTGTGTGCATTCAAGAGCAGCATTTGGCCTAGTGTAGTGAAGAGCTCTGTTGTGTTTTCCCCCCAGCAATATGCTACAATGAACTACTCTCTGTAATTCCAAGTCCAACACACTATGCAGAATCTTAAATACTACACATCTGCCTTTTAGTTTTTTAGACATAATTATGGGAAATAAATGCACTGTTCAATATGTACTGAACTGTGCAATGATTCTTTTAACTAGGCTGTTGCAAATAAAGAAATGTGTTAAGGAGAAGTTGGGCAAGTATCAGTGCCCTTCCTTAAACTTTCTGATGCCCTACTCCTTTTTTGAAGGTAATAATTGTATACCTGCCTCTGTAGTTCCAGGACCCTGTGAACCTGAAGATCTCATTGATGGAATCATCTTTGCAGCCAATTACTTGGGTTCTACACAGCTGCTCTCAGAACGCAACCCTTCCAAAAATATAAGAATGATGCAAGCTCAAGAGGCTGTGAGCCGTGTCAAGGTAGGTGATTTTTTATGGTCCGTAGAATAGACTCCCTTGATAACTGAACTCTGAATAGTTTGAAACATCTAAACCTTCAAATCTACTGAGAGGTGTACTCAAGTGACTACATGTCTGCAGCTGTAAAAATCCTCACTTTTCCCAGTGTCTAGCATCGTAGAACATACAAATCCTCTAAAGAATGGAATATAAATTATTGCAGAGGCTATTCTAAATTGCACAATATAAGTATTGAAGGTAAAATCTGGATGGTAATGAGAAAACATTCCAACTGGTTTATGACTGATTGATTCCTGTCATCTTATTAGACCTTTGGTGTCTAATGAGTTTTGAAACAGTAGCCACTATAGTGGCTATAGTGTATTAGTGTCATTTGAAACCATGGATTTGCATGGAAGCCACTATAGTGGCTACTGCTGTAGTGAACTAGCCATACTCAGCTGGCTAAATAGCCATATGTGGCTAGCGTGTTGGACACTACAGTGTTAGACTCCGGAATTGGTTATTTATGTAATTGAAAATATTTCAAATGCATCAAAATATTATTTTCTTAAGACAAGAAGGCTCAGTACCAGATTTATATTAGTGTCATTTGAAACCATGGATTTGCATGGAAGTATTTTAACACACAGTATTTTCTGTGGTCAATGAAATAAATGTATTTTATTGACTATATAATCCAGGTAGGAGAATTTTTTAATCATGTTCTGTGGAATTGATTGGTTTAGATTTGTACCAGTATCTCCAGTCTACATGTAGATAAAGACATGATATGAAATGTGTAAATTGAAGTGTGTAATTAGAAAAAACCTACAGATTTAACTGAAAATAATTTAATCAGTAGAAGTAGCATATGTTTGGAGATAGTCCCTTCGGGTGAAATAATCTGCACAGCAAGACAGACATCTTTATTGACATTTGATTTGGACTTTAGAAGGGATTGGAGAGCATGAAAAGTGTAGAATTGGTCTGACTTATACTGGTTAACCAAATAAGTTGCTACTCTTGCAACTGCAAGTGCAGTTAGCTTGCAAGAGGAGCTGGCTTTATTATTCATAAAATTGTAACCCTTTCCTGTCTTTTGTAAGTATACTTTGTAAACCTGTTTGTGGCATTTAGAGTCCACTTGACGTGCAAAGCAGCTCCAGTGTAGCTGCAGCGAGAGATGTCCATCATGCATTGTCTCCATGTGCTTGAAATAGGAGGTATGGTCACTTGAAATGTTACAAAAGGAGGCATAAAATTCCAATGTGGATGAAATTAGAACTAGCCAAGTCCCAGACACTGCAGCTCTGTTTTTTAAACATAGTAAGAGCCCCCAGGCTGCAGCAGAGCTGCAGTATCTGGGACCCGGTGTGAGCTGGGACTCAGCTGTCCTGGCTTGCACTTGGTCTTCTGCTGCGCCTCTGCCTTTTAAATTTAGTAGTGCCCGGAGGCGCTTACTACATTTAAAAAGCAGAGCTGCAGCGAACTCTTTTATTGACTAATCAAGTAGTTGATGAAAATTCCATTAACTACTCAGTTAGCTTCCTAACCGCTATTTAACATCCCTGTGAGGCACAGCTGAATGTAAAACAGCAATTAAAAAAATTATGACATCCAAAAGTAACATTCAGAGAATTTTAGCATTAATAAAATTTAAAGATCTGCACAACTGAAATTTTATCTAGACTGTTTCTATAGCAAACTTTTAATGGCTTGATTACACAAAATGCTATATTTGACACTAAATGTCATGCTTCTAAATCAATAAGTTTCACTTTAGTGTTTGATACAGATAGATTGTGTGTTACAGTAGTTGCACTGCGCTGCTGGCTGGTCTCAAATGGTATGTCTACACTAGCCACCCTAGCTCGAACTAGGGTGGCTAATATAGTCATTCGAACTTGCAAATGAAGCCCGGGATTAAAATATCCTGGGCTTTATTTGCACGTTCCCGGGCACCGCCATTTTTAAATGCCCGGTAGTTCGAACTTCCTGCCCGCGGCTACACGCGGCACAGGCTAGGCAGTTCGAATTAAAGCTCCTAATTCAAACTACCATTACTCTTCCTGCAATGAGGAGTAATGGTAGTTCGAATTAGGAGCTTTAATTCGAACTGCCTAGCCCGTGCCGTGTGTAGCTGCGGGCAGGGAGTTCGAACTACAGGGCATTTAAAAATGGCGGTGCCCGGGAACATGCAAATAAAGCCCGGGATATTTTAATCCCGGGCTTCATTTGCAAGTTTGAATGACTACATTAGCCACTCTAGTTCAAACTAGGGTGGCAGTGCAGACATACCCAAAGGTATTTCTCAGATCATTGGTTTTCTGCCCTCTCAGGGTGGTAGGGCAGACACTACAAACTTTTTGAAATAACTTCACTTATTTCACCAGGTGCATTATTGTGGAGCAGACCCCTTGTACAATGATCAAAAAACTTGATACATAGTACTTTTCTGCTTTGCTTTTCCAAGCTCACTTCATTTCATGGGAATTGAGAATAGTCACTCCCTCTGGAAAATCAGTAGTGTTTTAGGATTGATTTACCAGAAATTCCTCTTTAATATGTGCTTAACTCACTAAATTTAGTAGACTCGGTGGGATAGCCATATTAGTTTGTATCTGCAACAACAGCGAGGAGTCCTATGGCACCGTATAGACTAGGGTATGTCTACACTAGCTCGTTAGTTTGAGCCAGGTAGGCAAATGAGGGCAACCGGAGTTGCAGATGAAGGTCTGGATTTAAATATCCTGGGCTTCATTTGCATGTTCCCGGGCACCGCCATTTTTAAATCCCCCTTAGTCCGAACTAACTGCCCGCGGCTAGACACGGCAGTTAAATGTTAATTCGAACTAACTCCTTAGTTCGAATTAACTGTTACTCCTCGTGGAATGAGGAGTAACAGTTAATTTGAACTAAGGAGTTAATTCGAATTAATGTTTAACTGCTGCGTCTAGCCGCGGGCAGTTAGTTCGGACTAAGGGGGATTTAAAAATGGCTGCGCCCGGGAACATGCAAATGAAGCCCGGGATATTTAAATCCCAGGCTTCATTTGCAACTCCAGTTGCCCTCATTTGCCTACCTAGCTCGAACTAACGAGCTAGTGTAGACATACCCTAACAGATTTACTTAGGCGTATGCTTTCATGGGTAAAAAACACTTTGTCAGATGTGGTAGTGATATGCTAAGTTGTTGCAGATTGTAATCTAAATGGTTTTTTTTTTTTTTTTCAAAAATATGGTTCAGAGGTTGATTGATCCCTGCAGAAGGGATCCCTGATGTTCTCTGAATTCTGCCTTTTTGGGGTTGTCTTGCCCACAAAGGAAGAAAGTGATCTGGCCTCCAGTTGTGACAGCAGTGTCAGGATCTTCCAAGCTATATGTAGGGAGGGATTGTGCCTCGTCAGGTCTTGAAGAGCTCCCACCCCTCCCCAACTTTCAGATAACATTGCTTCAGTGCTGCTTTTTAAGGGGAAGGAAATTGCTCAGCATGGAGAGTCCCAGTGCCAGAGTTAAAGTCAGCGTGTGGATTCCCTTAATAGCTTGCATGGCTGAGCAGTGCAGGTGGTGGTCCTATGTCTTTTCCTACAGGTCAGGGAAATCTCTGTACACAGATAACGGTTCCCTCATGAGTCTTCATAGGGCAGCAGTAAGGCTCATGCTTTAAAAAGATAGGGGAGCCACAATAAATGAGTATTCCTATAGGTGCCATTAACTAAGAGCTAATCTGAACACAGATAATATTAATGCTATTAGACACAGACCTGGATAACTGCTAAGGCTGCATCAAATTCCTGGATTAAAGGCCAGGTCAGGCTCCCATTAAAATTGATGGGCATCTTTCCACTAAATTCACTGGGAATTGTAATGCCCCCCTCCTCCATCCCTCAAAGGGTGCAGCGTAAGAAAGGTGTAGTTTTTCTGATGTCAAAAGCTGTATACTAGATCACTGAACTGAACCTTTTACCAAATTGGCAGAGTACAATAATTACTCGTTTTACACGTGCCCGCTTAACACATTTTTGTGATAGCACGATTTTTTTTAAGGAACGTTTTTTGAATAACACGACTGTCCCCAAAATAACATGGTTTCCCCAACTTCCCTGTTGCCAGCGGCTGTGCAGGGCTTCCCCTACCTCACTGCAAAGCGGTGGAGGGTTCGCCACTCACCGCACCGTTCCTCACCGACCCCCTGTCACTGGACACAGTACGGGTCCCGGCAGACCCGTCACAGGGGCATGCTCCCAACCCAGTCCCCCTTCCTTCTCCTCCCTTTTCCTTTCCCAGAGCCAAACACCTCCCCTCTCTGCTATAACCCAGTCCCCTTTCTCCCCCAACCTTATATCCCGGTCCCCAGGCAGCTGCCTATGCTCAGCAGCCAGCTGCTAGCAAGTGCAGGCTGGAGCTGCGAGCACACATGGGCTTGAAATGCAACCCCCACCTTTTCCATTACTTTCAATGGGAAAATTGACCACCGCATAACACGTTTTCGCTTAGCACCATCATTTTCTGAAACATATCTACCGTGTTAAGTGAGGAGTTACTGTACAGTATATGGATTCTTTAAAGCAGCAACCTTTTCCAGATGGGGACCCATTTTGACAATTCAGGAAGACTTGGTGACCCAGGGCAATTCAAAAAATGTTTGAATGGCTCCTTAAGAGCCACCTGGGGAGACACCTGGCAACCCTTTTGAAATGTAATGGCGATCCATATTTGGGTCCTGACCCATAGGTTGGAAAACCCTGCTTTAAAAGACCTAGAAGAGAATACATACAGTGTTAGACCTAAGCATAAAGTGCTTGGCTATGTCACATCCACTCCTGCCCTTTGTGTTAACTTTTCCACTATAGATCCTACTTCTTTCCTAACTCTCATAAGGGAATGCTAAATTATCATGGACATCCATGCTCTGCAAACAGATTAAAACTGCATATATTTATTTCATATGCTAGATTCCCCACAAATATTAACACTCTCATACAGAAATTAGGTGGACCTTGCCATTCACATGCACTTCTATACAGTGTGCACAACTGAGTGGTATTTTCCAGTTTGTTAGAGCAAAGACCGCATAAGTAGACCTTTGGAGAGTGACAGAAGTTTGACTCTCCTTCAAGACCTTTTGCAGGCTCTCTTCTGCAGAGTTGCCCATAAATAGTTCTATTCTGCCTCTAATCTCTGCACATGTCCATTTCAAAAAACCTACAATGAAACTTGGTCTTGATCCAGTGCTTATTTTGTGCCAGGGTTGAGCCCAGCATCTGTAGACTTGGCAGTTCATAGTCCAGGCACTTCGCAGCTTGCCACATCATTTATGAAAGTAAAGTAAAACTGTTGCTTGAACCCTTGCACCAAATTGCTTGAGCTCAGGCATCTCTCTTTCATTACAAATTATACACTGTTCATTTGGCATAGTTTGTAGGAGCTACCATATTATAAACATACCCTAATGTTAAAATGCTAGTGCCTGAACAGTACTTCTGGAAGTAATATGATTTTTCTATGAACAAATCTATGTCTCTTTGAATGAATAAATCAGGGATTTGGACATCCTGTAAGTGCCTGGTATGCAATTTTAGGTAATGGTGCATCCAGCAGGGAAAAATGTAATGAACAGCTTTTAACAGACAACACTCCGTCATTTCTGTAATGAGTTGGCAGTATGCATAACCCCATTTGACAGTGTCCATTATCCCATTGAAGCCCATATGCTTCAAATATGTATATCCTGTAAACCAATCTCTCCCCTTTCTTCCCCCAAATAAGAGTTTTAAGAAGCTGGAATCATAATCAAAAGGTTTCCCTGACTTCACACACTGTCTTTTCTCTCTCCCTTTTTTTTTTTTTTTTGTGTGTGTGCATCTGTCTGCTTTCTTTTTTATGCTGCTCCTCAGAGGATGCAAAAGGCGGCTAAAATCAAGAAAAAAGCGGTGTGTAGATTGTTTTTCTTGAATGCTAATGTTTGTTTCCATTTTTGTTGTCCTTGCTCCCCTTGGAGAGTTGTGTTTTTTATTACAGATCCTCATAATTTTGGTTTTATTTGTTTAATCATAGGCTACTGAAGAGAACAAGAAACACTTGTTTATTTCTTTCATCTACCACTTGCCGGAGTGCCTGTCTGTTGCTGTTCTTCTGTTTAATGTCACAATGTCCTGTGGTTTGTTTAGTTCAAATAAATGACCAGTTTTATGAGGGGGAGAATTAAAAAAAATCTAATGCTTATGCTTGTTTTAACAGGAGTAGTTAATGCTGACAATGTAATTTAATATGACCATGACTTACTGTGTTTATATTAATTAAATTTATTCTGAATATTTAAGCTCATGCAAAGTTTAATTTTCCAACTCAATATGGTAACTAGTACAATTTGCTGATGAGATATTTCACCCAATTAAACAAAATGTACATCAGTGGTGTCAGGGTAAATGTGATTATCAAAAGTGTCCTTAGAGTGAATCTCACTGTTTGTGATAGTCTTGATTGTAAGTGATTAGTTCTTTGCCAAACTGTAATGTGACTTTCACTCTTTGCATGTTGTTTGACCCACCTTTAATACAACGAAAAATAATGCATTTTTGTATTGTCATTTCGACTGAATTCACTGCAGGTGAGTGGCCCTGGAGTGATACCACTTGGAGAACAAAGTCTTCTCTTTATCCACAAATATAGGCAGAGAATAGGCAGCAATATATCATGCTTCCCTATGCTGCTTCATCAGTGAGCCAAGTCTTCAAGTGAAATAGTAGTTCAGCCTCCATGGCCATTCAGTCCTTGGATTTTGCTGAGACTACCAACATGGGTGCTACTATGTGTCCATTGTGATGCAGGCAGTTCTCCACTAAGCACTAGCTTGGTAATGGGATGTAAAGTCTTAGATCTCTAGGGCTACATCTCAACTACAAAGAAAAGTTGGAAAAAGATATGCAAATTACAAACCACAATTTGCATATCTTTTTCCGCTTTTCTTTCGGAAGAGGCTTTCCTGAAATTTGGCGCGAATACACGGCGCCAGATTTCAGAAAAAACAGGTCTTTCGAGCCATCCCTTCTTCCTCGTACAATGAGGTTTACAGGGATGATGAAAGAATGCATCCACTTTTCCTAAATTTTTTTCAGAAAAGCGGACGCGTTCCTTGGACGTGGCATTGCTTTAAAGCGCTAAAGTCTAGACGTAGCTTAGGTCTTTGATCCTGATTTAACACAACTCAGAAGTGCCCACACATTTTCCTTCCGGTGCTTATCTATATGCACCTTCCACTGATGGAGCACATGCACCTCATGTGCTAGCAATTAGAGTTTTTGTGGCCACAGTACTTGGAGAGTGTAAATACTGTATTCAGTCCTCATGCTCCGCTGCGAGGGCATATAAGGGTGAAGCACAATTACCACCACCATTCAGTGCCTCTCAACAACTCACAACTTAGAGTTGAAGCCCCAACTGTCCAAGGGACAGACAACCTTTCCCTTAGAGTTTTCTGGGTTTTATGGCTCTGTATTTTAATCTTTTGGTTGATATTTGCAAACTTTAATTGTTAAAATTACTTTTTTTGTTTGCTTATATGGTATTGTCCAGTTCCCCCATATTCAAATGCAGGCCTTCATGCGAGGGAGCTTAAAGTGTCTTTATTGGAATCACACATCACTGTAAAGGTATGATTTGCAAGTCTTCTAGCTTCTGAGCTAAGGGAAAGCCCATCATTTTAGCCTCTGATCATATTCATTTTCACTGGCATTTGTGATGTTAGATGTCCAATCTCTACTAAACTTTTTGGTGAAAACTGAAACAAATAAGTCCTTTAGCACTTCTGCCATTTCCACCTCTTGTAAGACAGTTACAAATATCAGACATCTCCTAAAGGTGCAGGATTCTTTTATACACATCTCACTGCATTCTCCCTTGTGGTCACTGTGACAAATGAAAATGCAAACCAATTCAGGTTCATACTGAAGAATATAGAGCCAAAAAAACTAGATTTATTTGACCAGAAAACCTACTCCTGAACAAGTCTTCAGTTTTTCACATGGCCAGTTATCAGGCACGAAAGACTGCTTGTCTTGGTTGTTAGCTTTCCCAATGAGATCTGTAAAGACTTCACGCTGCTAGTTAAAGATAGCCACCTTGTAGCCAGGACAAGTCTCCAAGCAGTGATCAACAGGTTTTACAACTTCCAGATAAGTGGCAGTGGTGGCTGCTTTGTGATGGGCATTTTGAGTTTTGGGATTCCCCAGAGAAGTCCATATGGCAGCAAAGGATCTGCCTTCTGAAAGAGATGAATTGTTCATCTCTTAGAAAGACAAGGCCCTGCATGTGCTGAAGAATTCATAAGCCATCTTGTGTTCCCTTACAGTTTACATGCCAGTTCTCTAGAGGAAAAACATAAAACAATCATTTTTCACAGCGACCAGTCCCCCAACCCCTCTACCACCAAATGTCATCAGAACCATACGTGCAATGACATTGTTTCTACAGGAGGAGACAACCCATAGCTCTGTCATAAACCAACCAACCTTCCCAATCCCAGAAGCACTCATTTTGAGGGTATGGTTGAGAGACGTGCTCTTTCTTCATTGACTCCAGAAATTGGCTAGTTTGCTTCAGATCGGCTTCATCCTTCATCACCACTGATCATGGGCTATGGATACACTGATGCACTCTATCCAAACATCTGTGTATATCATCAGTGGAATGTGCATATGGAGAACACATCTTGAAGAACTTCACTTTATATAATAAGTAACTTTCCATTTACATCTGAAAGCTCTTTGACCTTATGTGAAATAATTTAGGTCTCAGTTCAGTTCTCAATGAATGGTGTCTATAAAAAAACTAATTCACCACAACAATTAGCTCTGATTTGCATTCTATTAGTAAATTTGGTACCAATACCAAGGATTGAATAGGTATTAAGACTAGATTGCTCTCTCTTTTCTATTGCTGGAGTCTCAAGAACTGGGATGTGGCATGCAGGAGACACAGTGTGTCCATGCCTTTTCTCTAATTATGTCAATGATCAGAGGACTTTGGCCCCTTGGCTGTCAATCCAGAGCTATCCATGAACTGAAAGTTCAGACTCACCCATAACATAAAAAACAAAACACAACACTATTTCTCTGCAGTAAACATCCTCTAATACTAAATTTGCATGTATATGGATACATCTGTGAACAGCTGTCTTTGTAATAGCTCAGCAAAACAAGTGTTCAATATTACACTTTGCATGAAGGAATCAGTGGAGTTGTCATTTTAAATAGAAAATTAAAATTCCCTTGGTAACAATGTGATTGTCTTTTAGACTTCTGAGGGAGATTCCCAGGCCTTGACTGAAGTGGATCTGTTCATCTCCACACAGAGGATCAAAGTTCTGAATGCAGATACACAGGTAAATGGTTAAACATAATACTTCAAAAATACTGATTTTACACAATAGCTCTCACTTAGAATAACATTGTTAAGGCTTTTCCCCACTCTGGCACTTTGAGTGTAGAAGGTTGGTGCCTGCAAGAAACTTTAAAATGCCATTTTACTAATGGCTTCTGCTTAAAAAGTCCCAAAGGTCACATCTTCCCTGACCTTAGATGGTATGCTGCCACCTCCCAAAGGTCACAGGTTCCTTTAATAACCCAGGAAGACACACTTGGAAGTTTCTCCTTGTGCGGTACCCTCAAGCTCTTTAACCCTCCCACTGGAGAGAGCTTGAAAACAAACTGTAATTTATTAGTCACTGACTTTTCAGTCTCAGTCATGAGCACACAGAACTTCCTCCCTTCTAGGACACATGAATCAGTTCATAGTGATTTTTATTAACAAAACAAAGAAGACATAGTTGGTAAAGCATATTTAGTTTCTAGATGTTACAGAGCAACTGAAAAAAGACAGGGTATGTCTGCACGTGCCCCCTTGTTTGAACTAGGGAGGCAAATGAAGCACACCAAAGTTGCTAATGAAGCGTGGGATTTAAATATCCCGCACTTGATTAGCATATTCTTGTCCGGTCGCCATTTTAAAAAACCGGTAGCCCGAATTAACTCACCGCGGTAGTCTGATCCAAAACCCTTCCCTTAAATTAACTGTTACTCCTCATTGCAAGATCCTGCTTCAATTCAAAAATTCACATTCTCCTTTCAATGGCTCTCCTGGCTCTCTGCCAACACTTCCTGGATACTTTCAAGGACTCACTGTCTCTGTATTTAACCCTTACTGGTAATTTAGTTAACTGAATGGCTGGGATATCCAGAAAAGAGTAGTATCTCTCCCTTTCATCACAAACATGTTCTCACATATTTAGAATGAAATTCTCTTTAATGAATGTGTATCAAACACATCGTTGTAATGGATATCATCATTTAGAAAGGATACATCCTACTGGTCTTTTTGGAATTAGCATTGGTATTATAGTTACTGTTCTTCAGTATTTTATTTTTATGCGGAGAGTTTTGGGGTTTAATATTATTTAATATTTTGCTGTATTAGCTATGCTAGGAAGAAATCTGCATATTAACAAGGGGCAGAAGTATGTTAAAATCCTGAGACCTTTCAAGATTCATTTGTGGGTTGCCCACCAACACCAGTTCAGCTTTGTTATGTCTTAAGAGCTATCCTAAGTTTCAGGTCTGGGTCTTTGTTCCATTTTTTTTTTCTAAGAAAGATCATTTGCCACTTTGACCGAGCCCTTCATTTTTCTCCATTTTTTTCAACGTACCTGCCTGATTTTTAAGAAACTGAATCTGAACTACCATCCTTTCTCTGCAAGGTCTATTATTATTTATTACCATATTACAGAAGTGTCTAGTGGCAATACAGATGTTTCAGAGGGGTAGCCGTGTTAGTCTGTAACTGAAAAAACTTTAAAAAATAGTGAATAGTCTTGCAGCATCTTAAAGACTAACAAAAATGTAGATGATATCATGAGCTTTTGTGGACACAAGAAGTGGGTTGTGCCTACGAAAGCACATGATACCATCTGTATTTTTGTTAGTGTTTAAGGTGCTGCAAGACTATTAATTTTTTATGTTTTTTTAGTGGTAATACAGTAGTTACAGTAGCATGTATAACTAATGTTGGGACCTTGTGCTAGGTGTGTGTTGTACCTATACATAGTAAAAGATTGTCTTTGCCCTAAAGAATTTACAAATTTAATGAAATTTAATTTAGTAAATAGAATCTAAATGTTAAATAGGATAAGATAACAAAAATATTTTAGACTTTGAGGAAATCAGGAAAGAGGGTGAAAAACCAACAACAACAAAATGAAAAGGCATATAGCAGCAAGGAATGAATGGCAATAGTTTTATTCTGAGGACTCAGAAAAACTTCCATACCAAATTGTTGGTTTATTGTATTCATTTTTACAGCCAGTTTTATGATTAATATAAAACTTGGTTTTGAAGCCACCTGTACTGGAATGTTATGTACCTGATACATTTCTCAGACTATTGCAGAAATGGCTAATGCTGAATTAACAATTGTAGCTGTGTCACAGGCCACCTTGTAAGGTTTTTTAGTGCTGACAGACTTAATACTTTCCATTATTCTCTAATGAATATGTAGAGTGTTTGCCTTATCTTGATTGACTGTAATCATACATCCTGAAAATAACCCCCTAATGTTCAAGAACATCTCTAGAGTATATGAATAGCTAGAGCTCTTAAAGGCTGGAGATTTACCAGGCAGTATGGAAGTATTTTCTCCCCTAATTGAGAATATTTCATCTCCTAAATGTTGAGTGGTTCAGTATTTGTTACAGTAAGGAATTACACTGTTTTCTTTTAATGTGGCTGCATTATCAGAGGCAACAGTGCTAGATGAGGGGCAGGCAGGAGTGTGTAGCAGCTCCCTCATGCCCCACTCTGCTGCTGCCTCTGTATCAGAGGCAGCTGGGGGACGGGAGGGCGGAGGGGGAGAAGGGTACATGTAACCATGAAGATTAACTGATGAGCCTAGACTCATCAGTTAACCATTTACTTGTTTACACTGTGACATCCCTAATATTGCCATGGCATAAAGTGCTATTTGTGGTGAGTAATGGTACCAGAGTCTGGCTCTGAGTATTGAGAAAAATTAAAAAATGTGATAGTAGAATTGGGTGTGTTAAAGGGTTTTACTAAAGCCTGCTTTGAATGTGGCTGATTTTTATGTGTCTGAGTAGCCAGAGGCTTTGCTTCCCTTATCTTTTTGTATTCATTTTCAGTGAGCTTTTGCATTTTAGCTTGACTGTGCTTTTTGCCAGGGTGAGAGAGGTTTCTTGACTGACTTCATTACTGTGGCTCTCTCAACTGGTGTAGCAGCTGGCACAGTCAATCGCAGTTCTATATACTTCTATTATATAAAATCAGTTTCTGTCGTCATTAATTCAGTGTCCTAACCCTTATGTAATTTTATTGTATGTTGTTCATGGAAGCATCTGGTGGCACTAACTGGTTTAAAGGAATTCTAATTTCACTTTAAAAAATCTAACTTGATTTATGCTGGGGTTTGAACAGGGTCAGTAGTAGCAATAAGGCATATTATCGCTTTGGACCACTGCCACCACTAGTGGGTTTGTTGCCACAGGCAAAATTAGCAAATGGTTGCTCCTACCATCCTGGAGTCATTTACACATGCAGCTAATGAGTATTTTCAGCCCTAGGTGACCACCTGTTCAACTCATGCATTAGAAATAACTCTGCTTTTGACAGTATGCCATACTTGTGGTATGAGCAGAACTTCCCCTAGCTGCTTTGCTCCACGGGCTAGACTTGCAATCAAGGAGTGAAATTGGCACAAGTGTTACAGCAACTTTGTTCTACTTCTCACATTCAGAGTGTGGAAAATCTGGGATAGTGAAGGAGCAGGGAATGCCACCTGCAGAGATGGAAACAGCATGTGATTGACAAATCTATGTGCCCTGACCCTACAACCCAGTCACTCTCTGGTAAAGCTGAAGTTGAATGGGATACCATTTTGCAGAATACTCTGTTTCGCTCCCGCTGATGTGACCTGACACGCTGGAAGGTGAATGTATCAGTGACCACGCTCAGGAGTTGGCCTATGAAGGCCCTCTGAGTTGTCTAATTGTCTGACTCATGCTCCCACAATGCAGCCACAGGAGCTATTTCGGTAGAGGCTCCCAGCTCCTGTTCAGTTCCTGGCAACTGGCAGCCATCAGCCACTAGGAGAGCTATGGGAGAACATGCAGCCTCTCTGACCCTGCCTCCTCTCCCTTCAGATCTTCTTCAGATTTCACCAGCTATAGCCCTTTTTCCACATGCACCATCCGAGACCCCGGTAAAAAGGAGAGTGAAAGGAATCACCAAAGGAAAAAGGGAACATATGAAAGGGAGAATTGTGGAACCATGATACGGAAAAGAAAATAATGAGGAATAGCAACAGGGATGTGTAGGAGAGCAACACATGTAGAGGCAAGGAAATTTGAAGAGCCCTGTGTGGATGCAAAATTCGTATCTGAATCCATATCTGCAAAAATTAACTACAGGTATCCACAGCCACATCCATGGATATAAAGTGGATATCTGTAAATTTGCCCCTCTACCCTGCTTGGAGGACCTCTCCACTGCTCCTGCTGCCGGCCAGGGTACTGAAAGGCCTCCAGCAGGGAGGTCGGGCTTCGTCTGTCCCATCACACTTGGACAGATGATTAGGGAGGAGTATAAATATATTTCTGGAGCATGCAGGAGTGTAATCAGGAAGAAAAAGGCACAATTAGAATTGCATCTAGCAAGGGATGTGAAGAGTAACAAGAAAGGTTTCTACAGGCAAGGTGTGGGGAAGAGGTAGGTAACCTAGTGACAGATGATGTGGGAAAAGCTGAAGTACTCCATGCTATTTTTGCCTCTGTCTTCATAGACAAGTTCAGCTTCCAGACTATTGCACTCGGCAACACAGTATGGGAAGGTGTTGGGCAGCCCACGGTGGAGAAGGAACAGGTTAAGAACTGTTTAGAAAAGTTGGACATACACAAATCCATCGGGCCGTTTCTAATGCATCCAAGGGAGCTGAGGGAGTTGGCTGATGTGATTGCAGAGCCATTGGCTATTATCTCACACCTGTTGGTGAAGAGAGCTCTGGGAAGTTGTGAAGAGACGTGCACGGAATGCAAGTACTTTCCCCTCACTCCCTTAGTGTCCAGGGAATGCTGCTGCCCCCTCTACCCTCCTGAAACTCTACTGGGAGTTGATGGGAAGATCCAGAAAGCACTGATTCAGGAACAAGTGTTTTGTATTCCAGTTTAAGGAGAAAATCTGATTGATGTTTAGCCACTTCAGCCCAAATGAAAGTCAAATATTTCAAGAGTGCTCCTTAAAATCTGTAGAAATTTACAATTACCTAGAATATCCATACCAAAATCTATTTGGCTTTTAAATGCTAAATGTTTAAAGTTCTTTCAGAACTGTAATAGCATTATTTAACTGCAGAACACTTCATAAATGTGGAGTTTAACAAGGTAGCTGGTGGGCCACATTCATTTGTTCAAATTCAGTGCAAGTTCACTAATAAAAAAAACTCACTATAATTTTATATCCTGTGGGTGCAAAGGAGCCATGATTAAAAATGCCCTCGAAGGCTCTTCCTCTACAAGATCACTGCTTTTTTGATAGAACAAAGACATAACAGAAGTGTGAACTAGAAATCAATAATACAAAGATGTAGATCATTGCAAAAGACAAATATCTGAGATGAAAATGAGTCCAGTAACAAAAAATTAGTCCCTGACTGCAGACGTTCACTGACTTCACAGTTGCCTAAGGATAACTTTTTATTAAGTTCCATAATAGTACATTCCTGAAGAAAAAACATATGGAGATGGTAGGCTGAGATAATGCCTCAAAGTTTAAAAAAGACATAAATTAAAAGGCAGAAGTAATCCATATAGAGGATGAAGTACTAAAAAATATCTCCCCTAATGTATACCACATAGTTTATCAGTTATCTACCTGCCTACATCTTACCGGTGGTTGAACATCAGTGGCCCTGTACAGATATTGCAAATGGAGACCAACATTTGCCAAAAGCCCCCCAGAAAGGGCTAAATTCAGAGGTGAGACAAACTCAAATTAGGATCCAATTTAGCAAAGCATGTGCCTCACTTGAAGCATATGAATAGTGCCATTGACATCGGTGGACTTCAGGTGCTTAGAGTACCTTTCTGAATCTAGACTCCAGGCTGGTTTCCCTTTCGGATAGCTCTAACTTACACGGTGAGGAGTTTGGAGGGAGAAATAAGAATATCTGTGGTAAAATAACTTATGAGAAAATGGCAACACAACATTTACGATTCATTATGAGGAAAGAAAATGATAACTTTATATTTTGGAAAATGTTAAAATATGCTTTGTTGAACCCTTCTTTATCTTTTCCTCTTGAGCAATAATGTTCATGACCTTGTTATAAGCAGCTTCTGTCACTGATTTTCTTTGGCATTTATTTGCATAAATTGTGTATTTTCAGAAATGCTGAAATTATTTTTAAAAGATGTTTTCCTTTTCCTTGAAATCTGATACTTTTAAACTTTTTAAACTTTTTGTAATAGGGTCTGTGGGCCAAATATCTGCAGTTATTATTCAGACAGCATTTCCATTGAAGCCCATGGGTTTTCAGTAAGTCGGGTTATGACTTTAGTGGTAGTGTTGTTTAGAAATTAACTGTATAAAGCCTGCAGGATCTGGCCCCATGGAAACTCCACAAAGACAAGCAAGCTTAGTTGCCCGTTTAAGAAAATAGATGATATGGGAGAGAGAAAAAGTGACATTTCTGGAGTAACTATTGGGGATGTGGAACATTTTTGTTTATCTTTTGCTTTGTTTAGGAAACTATGATGGATCATGCATTGCGCACAATCTCATATATTGCTGATATTGGTAACATTGTTGTTTTAATGGCAAGACGCCGGATGCCAAGGTCTGCTTCTCAAGACTGTATTGAGACAACACCTGGTGCCCAGGAAGGAAAGAAACAGTACAAAATGATATGCCATGTCTTCGAATCTGAGGATGTAAGTACATTTTAAATAATTCTTTTAATATAATATGTCATTCAGAAGACCTCAGAAATCTAATGGTATGTATCACATGAATGCATTTTTGTTGCCAAGAATGGCTTTTCTGATTGGCTGATACTTTCAAAGTTTATAGACTAACTTTTATAATAGTCATTACAGATCTATCTCAAAGTGTTCTCTCATTTCCTTCCTCAACCCCTAAAATCCTCCTCTTTTTTTCCAGTATCCCAAAATTGTTTGTGCTCTTTCAACCTACACTCCCTTTCTAATATTCTAATACATAATCATTTAGATACTTTTTAACATTCCTGTTATCTTATATGGCCAAAATAGATATTTATATTTAGTGTCTACAAAACTGGTAATCTTGAATAAATTTTATTCTGGTTGAGTTGTATTTAATGCCATGCCTATAGTCCCTCAATCTTAGGGCTAGCTAAGGAGCTGTCTTTAAGTTAGAACAGCTCTGATATATGATGAGTCACTGATAGTGGTAGAAGGACTATTTCAGCTGCATGAGATTGGCCAGGTATAAGGGTGATGCTTGCTATCTCTCTGTTGGGGAGAAGATATCATTATAAATGTATCGGTTCATTTTAGGTATGCACAAAGTGCTCTCAGCAGATCTGGGAATCAGGCCCCTTATTGTTCTGCATTGGAAATCTTATAAATGGCACAAGTCCCCTGCTGTATGGGTCAGAGCTGCAGCTGCAGCTGTTGATATTTTGAAGGATTTCTTCATAACTAGAAGGGGTAAACCAATACTTTTTACATAAAAGCTTAGATTATGCAGAAAATATTGTGACCCCTCACTCAAAAGAGCATCTGCACAAGAAAGGTGGCATTTATAGTCATTACTTTTTTGTATACTCTGTGCCCTGGTGCATTCATAAATGGTGGTGCACTCCTTGCTTTAAAGCACTACCAGGTAAATTTAGTCTGTGTTTGTTAAGACTTGGTGGCCTCCTCCTCCACATGTAAATGTGTAACCACTGAAATTTTCAGTGGTTACACATTTACCCAAATAAACACATTTTAAAATACTCACCCATAAAATATCTGAAGACTTCCCCTCAATCTTCCTTTCCCAAGATTAAACATGTCCAGTTCTAAACCTTCTATTATTTTTGTTACTGTCCTCTGGATTTGTCCCAATCTTTCTTCAAGTTTGGCACCCAGAATTGGGCACACTATTCACCTCACCAGTGCCAAGTAGAGTGGGACAATTACCTCCTGTTTCTTACTCCTGTTAATACTCCCTGGATTATTAGCTTTTTTTTTTAAAGCTGAATCACATGGTTGGATCATCCTATTTGTGATCCACTATAACACTCAGATCCTTTTCAGCAGAAGTACCACCTAATTATTCCTCATTTTGTAGTTGTGCGTCTGGTTTTTCCTTTCTCAGTGAAGTACATTGCCTTTATCTTTCCTGAATTTCATTTTGCTGACCAATTTTCCAATTTGACAAGGTTGTTTTAAATTCCAGTTTCGTCTTCCAGTGTTCTCATGACCACTCCCAGCTTGCTGTCATCTGCAAATTTTATAAACATATTCTCCGTTCCATTATCCATATCTTTGATGAAAATATTGAAAAGTATTGGATCTAGGGGTGATCATCCGTGGAACCCATCTAAATATACACTGCCAGTTTAACACCCAGAAATTGATACCAGTGAAGAAAACACAATTAAGCAGTGGGAAAGAGAAATAGATGGCAAGCCATGATAAAATGGGTTTACCGATTATTTTTTCATTATTGAAATTCACATGTCTGGGGCATAGTGATCTGTATTGTTATTCATAGTGTGATGGATCATCATCTAGTTGAAAAGAAGCTCCAGAATATACAGTAATGCTACATGACCAGTTTAGCTAATCTTTTTTCATTATTTTCTAAATCTGTTTTCAAATGCTAGAATATTGGCCTTTGTCTTTAAACAATTAGTTTATTACAACATGTTACAAAGCACAAACTAAACAAGAATGTCACTTCTGTTTAATACTTGAAATAAACCATTGAGCCTCTGATTT
The DNA here is from genome assembly GCA_030068395.1 of Apalone spinifera. NCBI lineage: Eukaryota > Metazoa > Chordata > Testudines > Trionychidae > Apalone > Apalone spinifera. Next base: position 5,131,323 of record JANRFK010000875.1, read on the forward strand.
TGGGAATTAAGAGTTATTAGGTGTTAGAACATAGTGCGTGTTTCTCTGACTGTATTTAGGTTGTGCCAGTTCTCTGACAAAGAGCACTACATTTTCAGAACCAAACCACCTTTAACATTCAGGTTGTTGGAAGGGATGCACTGCTTCCTTATAATTTGTGATCCATAGCTGATCACTAGTACTTTGATACAAGCAACTTTCATTTATGTCAGTAGGAGTTCATATCCTGTGATGGAAGAATAAGGATCCTGGAAACCATGTTGACTTGTCATATCTAACTTAGCATTCTTTTGTGATCTTCAGTGGATCCTTATAGGAGAAGTTAAAATTTCAGTTAAGAAAACTAATTTTGCACAAATACCTTCTGTTTTTTCCTACCCCTTTCTCTCTCACTGCTGCACTGACATCTAGTGGAACTAAAAAGCAAAGTTTGCTACCAAGTTCTATGATTCTGTCTCAGTTTAACATGTGTATAGTGCCTTGAATGTGTAAAGTGCTAAGTATTATTATTAATTACCAGCTGTCTTTTTATTTCTAATGTGTCTGTTACCCTATACTTCCAGATATTAGTCAGTGCAATTCAGCTCTCTTACAGTTAACTTTGATGGGTAATCATCTCATACTGAAGAGACATGCTAGTCAGAGACCAGAACACGCCAGAGACTTGGAGAATGAACAGTTGGAGCCCAGCACAGATTCCTGAATGTGCTAACATATGCTCAGCACTGTTTGGCCAGCATGCCTGCCGACCTGGAGGTGGCGGGGAAAGAAGGGAGCAACTGCCCTGAGGCCCAGTGATTTAAAAGGGCTTGGAGCTTTGGCTGCTGATGCCGCTACTGCAACAGCAACAGTCCCCGGAGCCTCAAGCCCTTTAAATGTCATCAGCGTGCCATATGGCATGCTCCGGGTGGCTCTTAGGGCTACCTGGGAGGCAAGGGCACCACATACTTCAGGCAGCATTGGGAGTGGGCAGTGGTGGTGGTCTGGGCAGTGTGGAAGGCTGGCTGCCCTAAGCCCCATCCCTTCAGCCTGAGGCCCTGCCCCTTCTCAGCTAGGGCCTCCCTACCTTGCTCAGGGGAACTCTATTCTGGTCACATATGCAAGCACAGATTCTCCTCTCTACTGCACAGGGGACTGCAGTTGTGGTCAGAACATACCGAGGGTACAGACTGTATGAGAATCCCTCTCTTACGATATGATCCACACTATGGAAAAAGTCTGAGATCTCCTGATTTACAATATACTGCTTCAGTGCTCACAGAAACAGATGTATAAGCAGTATATTACTGGACACTGCAGCTTCTTGGAGTAAGGAGGTTATGAGAATGGCCACACTGGGTCAGACCAGTGGTCCACCCAGTATCCTTTCCTCCAACTGTGGCCAATGCCAGACACTTCAGCAGGAATGAACTAAGCAGGCAATCATCAAGTGATTCAATCTCTGTTGTCCACTGACAGTCAGAGGCTAGGGGACACACGCCCAGAGCTTGTGATTGCATCGCTGTCCATCTTGGGCAATAGCCATCGATGGACCTATCTTCCATGAATTTAATTCTTTTTAAACTTTATTGTGGCATTTGCACCATCCCTCGCAATAAGTTGAGCAGGTTGACTGTGCCTTGTATGAAGAAGTACTTCCTTTTGTTTTAAACCTGCTGCCCATTAATTTCATGGGGTGACCCTTAGTTCTTGTGCTGTTTTAAAGGAGTAAATAACACTTGCTTCTTCCACATCAGACACGATTTTACAGACCTCCATCATAGTCCCTTTTAGTTGTCTCTTTTCCAAGTTGAAAAGTCCCACTCCCTTTTCCTCATATGGAAGTTGTTCCACACCCTTAATCATTTTGGTTGCCCTTTTGTGTACCTTTTCAGTTCTAAGCTACTTTTTTTATATGGGGTGACCAGAAGAGTCAAGAGGTCAAGAGTTTGCTGTATTGAGTTCCCAAGACAGAGATTTATATTAATGTTGCATTCTGTATCACTTTGAGTGAATCTCAGAGCAAGCTATCTCTGTTCATTGCTACTGAGTGTTGTTCCTCCTTTTCAGCCGCATCTTATTTTATTTTACAGGCACAGCTGATAGCTCAATCAATTGGTCAGGCTTTCAGTGTGGCCTACCAGGAGTTTCTGAGAGCCAACGGAATTAATCCTGAGGATCTCAGTCAGAAAGAATATAGTGACATAATCAATACCCAGGAGATGTATAATGATGATCTTATACATTTCTCCAATTCAGAGAACTGCAAAGAGGTAAATTATTTTTTTTAATTTTCATTTCATATTGTTGGGAGATCCAGTTTTCCTATTTTTAATATTGATATACACTCAGCACTCATTTTGCATTTTAAGAATAGTTTGCATGCGAAATAAATTATTTTAATAGAATTCATCCTTAGGAGCTTTTTATTTTTCCTACCCACTTTATATTCAAGGCTCTTCTGCCTACATCATTATCATCATCATTACATTTACATTTCATATAAATAGGAAACAATTCTGCCTTTATACCACACTTAGGGTGTTATAATGAGGTGTCGGTATAGTTAGGAAGTTGGTAATCAAGTTGTAATGGCCTTAACATTTACATTTTAATAGATTTTATTCCTGCTCTTTGGTACTAAGCGTCGGTAAATGGATTGACATTTCTCATCTCAGTAAGAGATCTTTGTTTTATCTTTTGTAATCAGACGCTGTGTTTTAAAGCCTATTCTAGAACAAAATCATATCTGTTTAATTTTCATTTTGGAGGGGCATATAGGGAGTGCTTGTGGGCCAATGGGAACTGTGGGAAGCAGCCACTTCCAGAATATTACCTGCAATGCTGTGGGGGGACCAACATTCATATGACATAGAAGTAATAAGTTTTTAATCAAGTTAGACAAAAAATCACGGGGCGGCATCCAAACACACACAATATGACCTTTAAGGCCAGGTTGTTCTTGGGTCTTGTGAGTGGTGAGAGCAATGGGTGGAACAGTGAGCCGTCCGCCATCTCAGTGCTCTCCACGTTGGGATAGAGACGATTACTGTCTGTGTGCTTGGGGAGAACAGAAACTACGCATGAGCATTCCCCCGCTCCCCTCCCCACACACACACAAGTCCAGGGGACTGGACTTGATGATCTCTCAAGGTCCCTTCCAGTTCTAGTATTCTATGATACAGTCACCCTGAGGAACAAGTATGAAATGACACAGAGAAGATGCAATATGTACGTAAGAAAGTTGCTAGGAAAAACTCTTCCAGGGCTTAGGAGGCTTTTGTCCATCACCAGTACACTTCAGTGGTGGATTACAATAGACTGGCCCTAATATAGCATTGTTTAAACTCCATGACAAAAGGGTTCTGTGGACATTATGGCTGTGCATGAGACATACATGGCTGGTATACATGCTTCTTTTATATCACAGCACTTTCAAATCTTGTTCTTCTTATACTCTACACATTCCCCACTAGCAAATGTAATGTGGACTTCAGGTCGGAAAGGTGACCACGTAAAATAAAAATGGTATTTTTTAAGATGCATCTCCCTCTGTGCCTGACAAGTCATACCGCTACCAATGAAGTACGACCAGTACAGCTGTGGCACTAAGCAGGATGATTTCTTCCCCCCTCTACCCAATAACACAGGGGTGGACAAATACCAGCCGCTGGGGTTAGCCTCTAACAGACTCCCACACTGCTGCATTTACTTACGCCTCTGCAGGTGCGGGTGATCGCACCTCCCATTAGTCGTAAATCACTGCTTCCGGTCAATGGGAGCTATGGGAAGCGGTGTCCCGGGCCATGCTACTTCCCACCTCTCCCATTGGCTGGGAACAGCGATCCATAGCCAACAGGAACTGCAATTGCCGGTACCTGTGGAATCCCAGGTAAATATAGCGGCAGCCAGCCAAGGCCAAGCCCTGGTGACTTGCTGCCATTTTATTGTCCTCCCTTGCAATAACAACTGCAATATTGCCATCTGAAATCTGATTACAGCTAATATGGTTTTACATGAAGTGGAGAGAACTTCCCTTAAGTCGATACCAGACTTAGCATGGCACGTCGGCATAATGACTGACATTGATAATGATTGAATACATTTCACATTTCATCCAGGAAATTCTCTAAGTCCCTCAGAAGCAGAATGAGGCACATGAAGACACATCCTGTTCCCATTGAGTTACTAACAAAACTCTCATTGGTTTCAGTGTGATGAATATTTGATCTGTGTTTTAATGGTCTGAGTGCAAAAAGCACGACTGTGTTTCAAATCAGTCTCATTTTTTGACCTTCGGCAAATCACTTAATCTTTCTGTCATAGTTTCCTTACCTGTGAAATAAGAAATTAGTAGCACTTCTCTGCCTCACAGGTGTATTGCAAGGATTAATTTATTGAGATTTATAAAACACTTTGAAGATGAAAAGGACTAGATGAGAACTACATGTTATTTCCAAGTAATGGGTCATGTGATTTCACTGGGGGCTTTGTCTAAATAAGGAATGCTGATTTTGGTCCTAAATTTAGTAATGCAGTCAGTTCATGATGAATCATGGTGACTGGGAGACGGTGAAAATCCATACCCAGTTGAAAACCAGTCCAGATATAAGTAAATGGTAATTTACAAAGTTACAGAAAGAAATGGTAAAATAAATTGATATATGATTTATATGGATGCAGTTGCTGAACTTGTCAAGATATTGTTTAAGTACATGTAACAATTGGGAAATACTTCAAATTGGTCACACAAGAGAGAACAAAATCAATCAGAAAAACTTGTCTTTTAGTTGTAAGTGGAACCAATTGGGCATAAGTATGTGAAACAACAAGATGTCAGCTTTATAATCACTACTCTGAGCTTAAGCGTGCTTCCAAGTAATTAATAGTGGCTACCCTTCCCGCTGCCCATTACTCCTTGGTTCCTTGTTCTCCTAATTGAACACATTTACAAGTAATGATGGATTATCTGATCATACTGAAGCTGTTGCACTCTGGCTGAATTTTAATCAATCTTTGCAGAACCCAGTGAGCCTTTCTGGTTTTTACAGGCAAGAAATCCCCTTCTCTGTATGGCATAAGAACAGCCACGATGGGTCAGAGCAAAGGTCTATCTAACGCAGTATCCCGTCTTTTAACATGGTCAATGCCAGGTGCCCCCGAGGGAATGAACAGAACAAGTAATCATCAAGTGATCCATCCCCTGCGTCCCGTTTCAGCTTCTGGCACGCAGGGACACCATCCCTGCCTATCCTGGCCTTTGATGGACCTAATCTCCATGAATTTGTCTAATTTTTTTGAATCCTATTATAGTGTTGGCCTTCTCAATATCCTCTGGCAAAGAGTTCCACAGGTTGACTGTGTGAAGAAATACTTCCTTTTCTTTGTTTTAAATGTGTGACCTATTAATTTTATTTGAAGACCCCCTAGCTTTTGTGTTACTTTCTGCACAACAGTCATGATTTTATAGACCTCTATCATATCCCTCCATTAGGTGTCTTTTTTCCAAGCTGAAAATTCCCAAGCCTCTCCTCTCATAGAAGCTATGCCATATCCCTATTCATTTTTGTAGTCTTTCTGAACCTTTTCCGATTCCAATATATGTGTTTTGAGATGAAGCAACCACATCTGCACACAGTATTCATGATGTGGGCGTACCATGGATTTATGGTCTTTTCTGTTTTATCTCTTTTCTGATGACTCCTAACATTCCGTTTGCCACTGCACATTGAGTGGATGTTTTCAGAGAATTATCCACAGTGATGCCACTCTCTCTTCAGTGGTACATCATTTGATATGTATAATTTAGATGATCTTTTCTAATGTGCATTACTTTGCATTTATGAACATTGAATTTCATTTGCCATTTTGTTACCCAGTCATCCCATTGTGTGAGACTCACTTGTAGCTCTCCTCTTAATTTTGAAGGCTGATCTAACTGTCATAATGCAACTGAGCCACCAATGCTGGGTAGACTTTGAATGCTACATGTACCTCAGTTATAGCATTGCTTTTTTATTGGGGAGCAAGGGGGCAGAATGTTCTTATCCAGTGTTTGATTAAAGAAGAGTCTCAACTTGAACATCCCACTTCTGTTTAGAAATGGTATTCATCCAGTAATCAGAAGTAACCCCCAAGATTACTGTATCACAGAAAAAATAATGTCATTTGGATTATGGTGAGATTAGGGTCTTATTGTGCTAGATGCTGCACAAAAAGATAAGATGCAGAGAGAAATTAAGTGCAGGTCACAGGGGAAGTGTGTGCCACAGCAGGAAATTGAACCTAGAACTCAGATGCTTCAGTGCCTTAGCAGCAAGGTTTTAAAGATCTCCTCCGAAAGCAGTGTTCTAGCAAGGAAAATGATTTCTGTTTATTTAATGAAGCACATTTTGTATAGTCCATTCCACTGTTTCCCCTGTAAAATCAGTAGATTTTAGTTTCTTCCTTGTTACAAAGATCGGTATGAATTTCAGCAGGTGAACAGAAGATACTCTATAAAAATTATTTTGAAGGAATAAAAAAAGCAGAGCATCCTATTTAACTAGTGCTAAAAACTGAACTATGTGAAAGGTACTCACTTAAAAAATTAAATTGATAGTGCTTTTTTTAAAGTAACTTCTCATGGCTAATAGGAAAGTGGTTTAGTTTTCTTTGTAAAGGGTTAATTTTAATTACTTAACTACTGAAATAGTTGTGTTTGAAATTCAGAGGAAATGTAATTAAAGCAAAACAGTGATTTGTACACATTTCCATTGCAGCTTCAGCTAGAAAAGCAGAAGGGAGAAATTCTCGGGGTGGTGATTGTGGAGTCAGGATGGGGATCCATTCTGCCCACAGTTATCCTAGCTAACATGATGAATGGAGGTCCTGCTGCTCGTTCAGGGAAACTAAGCATTGGAGACCAGATCATGTCTATTAATGGGACCAGTTTAGTTGGTCTTCCTCTTGCAACATGCCAAGGGATTATAAAGGTACCCAATATTATGTTTTTAAATATGCATGTTCATAGAGTGTGAGCCTGCAAAGCTGTGATTGTGTCTTTTTAAGTGCCTTGCAAAATTCTGACACTTATGTGTGTAATAACAATAATTCATGTTTTACGGTGCAAGAAACTCAGACATTCCAGGTCTTTCCTTTGAACAGATGTTAGCAGGGACCAGTGAGTGAAGGTTATGTAAGGAAGTATAGCCACAAGAGTATTTCACAAAGACTAAAAGGAGCCAGACCATCCCACCTAGATCTCCTAGAGTGAACCACGTGTGGAATTCCACACTTATCCGTGGGAAGGAAACGCAGCTGCATCCACAGTACTCTTTCCTATGAGCTATGCAGATGACTTTTTTTGGGAGCCCAGGATCCACACATCTGGAAGAGGTGGTGGACTGGAGGAAAAAGGTGGCAGGTTGGGGGGTAGATTTCAATCAAGTGGATTCACTCTGTCTTCCCAGTAGCCCCATGAAAGTTCCCCAGAGAAGATACAATCCCAGGCTGTATTATTTTTGGCCACTATTGCTAAAATGTGGAATATGAACATGTGGAATATGTGAACATTAATCAGTCGCCCTGCCTGTCCGGCTCCTAGTACATTTAAACTGCAGAACTGCAGCAGGAGTAGGTCCCAGACCCGGCACGAGCCGGAGTGAGCTGGGCTGCTTGCCAGGCTGGAGCAACCCCTGTCCATGGCAGCTGCAGGAGTGCGTGTGTGTCGGGAGGGCGAGGGGGAGGGCAGGCAGCACCGTGGATGGTGCTGGGGGAACTGGCTTTTAAGCCAGCTTACCCCAAGATCCTCTCCTATTTCCCCCTCCCCTGCTGCCTCTGATACAGGGGAAATGTGAGTTGCTGACCAGGCTTATCGGGTGGTCGACTACTTGACTACTCACTTACATCCCTAGCTGCCTTCCTGCAGCCTTAGAACCCCTCAGGCCCCTGGGCCTCCGGCGGGACTACTCATGCTGGAGCTCCCCTGGCTCATCTTGCTTTCTCCAGCACTGCTCTGTCTGTGGTACCCTGGGTAGCTTGAAGCTAGGTCCTTCTCCCTCCAGGGCTCATGTGAGAGTGTCTCCAACCTAGCCAGCGATCTCTTTTATACAGCCCTCTTGGGCTCTTGATTGTCTGCCACAAAGGCCTCTCGTGATTGGCCCTTAGCTACAGCCCTCTCCCACGGCAGTTTTGAACCCTGTGGGTATACCACCAGGCCCAAGGTGCCTTGTTCAAGGCCATCGACTTGGCACCTCCTGAGTCCAGGGTGCTGGAGGCCACAGTTAGCTACCTACCCCTTGAGTCAGTTCTGTTAGGGTCTTCACCAGCTCCAGTGGTCCCAGCCCATGGGCCTCAACAGATGGATAGCCAGACCTAGTCCTTCCTCTAGCTTGATCCTTCTCTAGTCCTGATAAAGCAGTAGCTAATATGTTGGTGGCAGGGCCTCCCCCATGGACTATACGGCACTGCAGGATTTGCTTTGTGATGTGGGCCAGAGACTCAACCTGCTGAGCAGAAGGACTTGATGGTGGACATGTTATTCTGAGCAGATAGGATGATAACTCTTGGGCCTCCTTACAAAAGTTCAAAAAGCTCCTGCCACAGGACTCTTGTGATGAGTTTGCAGTGCTTATCCTGGGGGGTAAAGTGGTCTCCTGGCTCTCCCTCCAGGCATCATTGGACATGGCAGACTCAGGGTCCCAGGCTCTGTCTTTGAGTATTGCTACATGCTGCAATGCCTGGCTCCAGCCAGTGGGTCTTCAGCAGACCATGCAGGACCTCCTGTTTTACCGTCACAGGCCTCTTTGCAGAGAAGGCCAGCTCCCACTTGCATAGACTCAAGGACTCAAGGAACACCATGAAGTCCTTGGTATTGCATGACTCAGCGAAAGATGTTCAAACTGCAGCCAGCCCAAAGACTTTTCCTGCCTCAAGCCAGGCTGGGCTACTGTCAGCAGCACTCGAGATACTCCTGGTGGAAGTCATCTCACCAGAATCTGGCCAGACCCAAGGACAGATGAAGTCTCTTAAGGTATGTCTACACTAGCCCCCTAGTTCGATCTAGGGAGGCTAATGAGGGCGA
>JANRFK010000875.1:5160392-5212517 GCA_030068395.1 Apalone spinifera
GCAGGGGGCTAGACTTGATGACCTTCTGAGGTCTCTTCCAGCTCTCTGGTTCTACGATTCTATGATTGTAACCTTGCTTCGGGCAAGGTTGGACAAGAATTCAGCACATAACACAAAAGGCATGTGATAATTCAAAATGGAGGCTGCCACTAGCGATCACAGTTGGATTCAAACCTACATAGCCCTCTCTGCCCCACTCACCATTTCACTGCTAAACCAGCAGTCCTCCAGAACCTGGTGTTGGCAAAAATCTCCATTCAAATGGTTCCATATTAGCAGATTCGATGCATTGCTACCTTTATGTGGGAGTGGAAACTGAGTCTGATTAAAGACGGCAGTATTTAAATCACTGTGCACTGCTGTGCTATTGTGACCTTTTAAACCTTTTCTGTTCTTTTTTTTGGTTAAAGATTTCATTTTAGATTTAAAGAGACACTGGCAGATTAAATGCATAGTAAAAGCAAAAACTTTTCCACAAATGGTGCAGAGGGGATTAGGGCTTGGGCAGATCCATATGCATAGAGGCCAGGAACAAGATAACTGAAAAAGCACTGAATCTTGCTCCTTGATCTTGGACTACATGGAGAAAAGCACATTTTCATATAATCCGGTCTGGCTCATGTATAGTCATATACTATTGATGTAGAGAATCTTCTTACTGGAGATGGAGCTGAGGCAGTGCTAAGTATTATTTTAATATAGATGTAGTAGTTTTAAAGATGCACTGTACGCAGGGGAGGCAACACCCAGGCTGGGCCCCTGGCCAAGCCATAAGAGCAACCCAGAGCGTGCTGTGCGGTGATTTAAAGGGCTCGGGGCTCCAGGCGCTGCTGCTGCAGCTGGAGCCCCGGACGGATCACTAGGCCCCGGAGCAGTTGCCCCCTTTGCCCTCCCTCCCTTGTCAGTGGGCCAGAGTGTACCCAGAAATTACCACAACAACCTTGAGTCATATGCTACAATCAGCACCTCCACATCAGAGGACCACACCCAGCGAAATGTCATTTCAGCTTACCATGTTTAACCAGCAACATTTTCTCATTCGTTACTTAGTCACTTCTATAGACACATTTACCTACCATGTAATTTTGGAAGGATTAACTTGTGGAAATCTAGGTTAAGGTTTAATTTGGAGTGTACATATGTATGGACAAAAGGAACATACAGTCTGGTGAGGTTTTTTTTTCCTCCATTTGGTCTGATTGAGTTCAGTAAACCACTCTTCTTCTGCCTTTTTCTTGTTTTTGCACAGGCCTGAAACTTCATTTCCATGGTGGTAGTGCAGCTATTTTATATTTCATTGGGTGATCAGTAGAGAGTCATAAATTCCAAAGCCACTTAGTCCTACTGCGTATTCCAACTCCTTAGGAATGAAGGACAGAATTGTGATGCTATTTGCAAAAATTAAAACAAAACAACTCTTAAAGCTTAAAATTAAAATTAGACTCATAATTTTATTTTTCTACAGGTTGGCTCTCCCTAGTCCAACCCTCGAACGACGGTGTTTGCCGGACCAGGGGAGGTCAATTCTGGTCCCCAGCTGCTGGCCTCCAGGCTCTCCTGGAAAGCCACCAGGCTCCTAGCTGCTGTGCTCCTCTCCTGGTTGCACTCCTGGCCCTAGCTTAACGTCTGGCTCCTCTCCAAGCTGTGCTCCCATACTCCCAGCCCCAGCCATGCTCCTAGCCCTGGCACCTTGCTGAGCCATGGATGTTGCTGGATCAGCGAGGTCATACATGTAGTCACATCTTTTGGAGTCATTACAGAATTCCTGTTTAAGAAAAGGTAGAGGGACATGATCTAACATGCTCAAACCATGTGGGCATGCAAGTGGCAGCTCAGGTTAGCTGTCGGACTGCAGTCCTGCCCACGCTCCTAGGCACATATGTAGGAGGCTAGCCAGATCCACCCCAGCTACGCTGCTATCCTAGTGCACTGGCTCATGCCGCACTAAACTGTCTGTCCAGTTCTGAGTGACCTGTTACAGCTTAACAGCTGTTAATTCAATTAAACTCTGACTTTGACTGACAGATCTGCAGCTTGATGAGAGGTGGAATAGCCGAACGAGGAGGTGTCCGAGTAGGACATCGCATTATTGAGATCAACGGGCAAAGTGTTGTGGCCACTGCTCATGAGAAGATAGTGCAAGCCTTGTCTAACTCAGTGGGAGAGGTAAGGAACATCTGAATTTAAAATATTTTGCTAAAGTATTGCAACAGGTAAGTAAAGTATCTCTCTATATACTTGGGCTCCTGCTGTTGAAAACAATATGGCGCTGAGACTGTATTAAACCCCCAATATCAACTCTTAAAAGTAAAGCAGTTGTGACTACATGATCTGCATTTTCCATTAGTTTTTAAGAGAGATTTTCCTGACTGATTCTGAAGTGTGAAGCTGCAGTCAGGTATCAGCCATTCAGATAGGTTAAGAAATTGATCAAGGCAATAGCTATAAAAATTCTCCATCTCCATTTTAGATTTACCAATCATAAAATAGACAGAGAAGCGAGAGAGTAAGACTAATATTTTAAGCCTTTCATTTTTGCTGAAATTCTTTGACTTGGTTATGGAATGGGGTAAAACACATCTCTGTTCCTCACCATGGTTAGAGAAACATTTAACTGATAAATAAGAGGTGTGTTGGTGATATGCCTTCTCATTTCTTTTGAATGTCAGGTAGCACCATTATGCTCATCCCATGGAAATACTGACTAGGTATTCCAGCAAGTTAGCACAACTCTCCCTTCACAAAGCCATGGGGTTGTCTTCACTACAGCCAGGATCAGTGCTGCGGCAGTTGATCCACTGGGGGTCAGTTTAGCAGGTCTAGTGAAGACCCACTGAATCATTGACTCCAGTATTCCCACCAGTAGAGATGAGTAAGGGAATGAACAGGATAGGTTCTCTCGTTGGCCCAGTGCAGTGTGGACCCTGCGGTAAGTAGATCTAAGCTATGTTGATTTGAATTACACTACCAATGTAACTCAAATTGCATAGCTTAGATCAATTTGAACCGCTAGTGTAGACCTGCCCTTAAGTTAACCGCATTTGTATACGGAATACTACAACAATGGAGGGATAGAATTCACACATCACACAGCCCTGTGGCCTGCAGTAGTTGCACCCACATTACTGCAGAGCCAGTAGCCGATGCTTCTTCCTCCCTCTGGTTAGGGTGGTCTAGTAGAGAGAACTTCCTTTACTCTCCCCACAAAGCAGTAAAGCAGCATTTCAGTACGGGTTGGTGAGGGCCATATGTGGCAGTTAACTCTTTATGAATTGACACAGTCTCTACTTCTAATGGTGAAATTATAACTAATACAGAGCAGTGCACACATATTTATGTGTGTGCGTATGTATGTATTTAATTTTTCATTGTGGAGTTTCAATGTGGAAAAAAATCTTTGTATCTAAAAATCTTAAAATGGAAGCTTATTGCAATTAAAACATAGCCAAAGTAATTTATGATTAAAAAAAAAAAACCCTGTAGCTAAAGTTTGAGCTGTCCTAAGTAACTGTAAATTTATAAAAGTCTATGGCCTGATTGTTCAGTGTCTGGTTTTTTAAAATAGTCTGACAAGAGCAGATTATCATGAATTTAAAGTGTTCACTGCAATCTAAAATCACGCTTGGTTCCTTGGTGCTTGTATTGTATGGCTCTTGAAAAGTGGCAGGTCCCTCCGTGCTGCAGGTTGTTTGTTTCTAATAGGAGACAAACAAGTTTGTTATGATTTGTTTATACAATGCCATGTCTTTCACGGTATTAATGAAATCTCTGCTAACGTCCCACTTTTCCTAGTATTTTCCAGTGTTAATGCCAGATGCTTCCCCTATTTGACACCTTTACTCCTATCAGAGCCCAATCAATCTAACACAGGATTGAAAATTATACTGCTTGCAATTTGTTGATTTAGTAGGAATGGGGAAGCTTGGTTTCTAAATCTGAATGCACTTGAACATTGTGGGTGGTGAAGTTCAAACAATGTACAAAGGTTCACATTCCACTTTAAGATATAGTGTGTGTAAATGAATGGACAGAGAAAGGAAAATCCAGTGTCAGGCAATATTTGAGTGAGTATGCAGGGTGAATTTTTATGTACATGAAATTTTCTTCCTAGCTAAGTTCCTTAGCTTGGACAGTGGCGGTTGAAAGGAATTGGTGAAGTTGGTTTTCAGTTGCTTTTGCTATTCTGATATGTTTGCATTTAAAAACAAGCAACCCCTGCCCATGCACCCTGCTCCCTCAATTCACAGCTCTAGGTAGAAATCAGAAATCCCTCCCCTGAGGTCAATCAATGCAGTTTGTGATATATGTATCAGACTTGTAGTAAGTTTCAACTGATACTGTTTCAACTGATACTATATTTTATGTAAATCAATTGACAGATTCATATGAAGACCATGCCAGCTGCAATGTTTAGGCTTCTAACTGGCCAAGAGACACCCTTGTACATCTAGCACATATGGCTGTCTCCCTCAACAAAAGAACTAAATGATTCCATCAAAGCTGAAGTCTACACAACAGAAGAAAGAATTTTGTATCTTGTATGAATGAAAGGCTTTGAAATAGGACCTGAAGACTCTTCAAACTGAATGGCCAAGCATCTCTCCCTTTTCTCTTCCTTGCCAAAAAGTGATGACCATCTTTATCAAGGACAATAATCACTGACATAAAATCTTTGTAAGACATAGTATTTTGCAACATCTTCTAAACTCTTTTCTCATTGAAACTTTAACATATTTATTTGTAATCTTCATGTGGCATGGTGTACAACATATGTCTGTCATACTTGATGATGTGAGAATGAGTCGGCAGAAAATTTACTGCAAAGATAATGAAACAGCAGCCTCACATAAAAAAAATAATAAATCCAAGCCCCACGTAATGGTCCACCACAGCATAATGCATAATTTGAAAGCTGATCCAGGGCAGATGGCATTTTAAAATTTCAGTAATTAGGAATGTGTGCTGTTAGATTCTAATGTAAAGTAAAACAGTTGTAGTACTTGGTGTAATTACATGTTACATTTGTCATAATGGTAAGTATGCAAAAATGTGAATATAAGTGTATAACACAAGAACAGGAAAGTGTTTCTTATGCTAAATAAAGAATAAATGCCACAAATTTTAAAATATTTATTTACATTTATTTTTAATGTTCATGGTTTAACACAACTACTTCTCTGATACTTAAATTTGTTCCACGGGTTGTGTAATATTTATTACCTTTTGATTTACATTAGCTCAAAAATTTGAGAGACATATTTAGTCTTTTATAAAAACATTCTTGTTCCTGAGGCAGTGTTCTGAATGTTTATTTCTGGTGAAAGAAGAGGAACTAGCACCATCAGCAGTATTAGAATGTGTATAGATTAAATAAGTAGTAGTAAAGTTGTATTCATTATGAGAAATTGTTCATTAATGTAACTGTCTAGATTTTTTGGGGGGTGGGGGTGGGGAAGGAGGGCAAGGCCTTGAAGAAAATACACTGTGACTTTAGAAGCCTTACCATGCAGTAACTAAAACATTAGGATTACTGTATTTCAAGGAGTAACATATATGTTGCATGCAACTGACCTTAGGAGAGAATTAACCCTAGTATCACTAATAAATCTGGAGTAATAAAGACAACTTGCTTATCTTGTTCATTCTGTTAGTAAGAATTCAAAAATCTTACTAGAAATATCCCCATTTAATTCTTCATCTAAGTGCAGTTGCAAAGAATCAAGTAGTTGGACTCTGTCTGCTGCCTTGAAGTCAAATTATAGTAGGTGGTGTATCTGTGGAATTCATGGTAAACGAATGCTTACGTTACCCTACCTTGTTGCCACTGGATGTCACTGTAGCTTCACGCCAGTGTAGCTGAAGCAGCATCAATTTAACACACAGTGGTGTTGATGATTGACAAACACATATTCTGAACTAACGCTACCCATCTCTAGCTACGCATCTTTGCGATCTTTTCACAGATTGTATGCCAAGTTCAGAGTGACACAAATGGAAACAGGTAAGCAATTAAACCCCAGAGATGTGTTTATAAAAGTTAAAGTTTTGTACATTAGACTGGATTCCTTATGTGAACACTGTTCATGCACTTTCCTATCTCTGCTGACTTATAATTTGTACTGCTTTGTTCTTAAAGACCTGGCAGGCAGTGTCTGCTGTTGGCATGTTGAGGTTTTGTAGTGCAGAACTACTAGAAGACAATTTTAGTAAAAAAATTCTTCTTCATGCTAACAAATGGATGCTAAAAATCTATGTAGATTCAGAGTTTTAAAGAGGTTTTCGGGGCCCAGAGCAAAATCTGAAACTGAGCCCCCCCACTCCTCTCCAAAGTTACCATGAAAACGAAAGTTTGAAGGGAAGGAATGAGAGCTGGTTGGTGAGGGTCCATGGCTGCCCACCCCCCAGAGTAAGGGGAGCCGTGGCCCCTCTACTGGTGGGAAAATATCCTTTTACCCTATTCCTAAAGCTGCACAGTTTCAGACCTGCCGGATAACAACCCTGGTAGCAGTAGGATCTGGACCTAGCCATGAGAGGGGAGTCACTGCCCATACTACCAATATTGGGTACCAAAGCTGAGTGGCTCCATAACCCTGTGTTTCAGGATATAATGCCACTCACTCAAATTTGGCTTAGCTGCCCTCCTCATTTTGGGGGACCTCTCAAACAAGGTGGGAGAGCCTTTTGTACTCCCTACCCCTGCCCCTTGGTAGCCCTGTCTGGATTCAGCTCAGTGGTTGTACATGAAAGGTTATGGAAGCCAGCTTTTAAGCAGTTCCAGCAGCACAATGGCTTTGTCTATGGTGCAATTGTAGAACATCGTTTCTAGTGAATTTAGACAATTTAAAATGGCATCTCCCAAACCAAACTCATGAGCATTCAGAACAAAGCAAAAAATAAACCACTGTGCAGCCTTTACTAGAATGTAAAAGGGCACGAGACATTTGAGGAAAAAAAAACAGCTCTAGCAGAAGACAGTTACCTTAGCATCTTGAAAACTACATACACTTAGCTATGGCAACAAAGGGACCAGTGAAAGCAGCTATGCTCCTGTAATAAGAGCGAATGTTTGTATTTCTATCCAAATCCGTTTTTGCGGAAGCAAAGTACAGAAATACTTTTTATTAAAACACTGATGATAGTTAAAATTCATTGAGGTACATTAAATAAATGCAACATGTAAGTTGTACAAAAAGTCTCTTGGTGATAGTTTTCAGGAAATGCTACAGGGCTGCAGCATCTCTGTTGATACGTTCAAATCAATATATATCTGGGAAAACGTTTTTACAAGTTTAATAATAACCCTATAAATTTTGCAAAATTGCAGGGCTTAAATTTACATTCAGAAAAAGCTGGATGTTGCTTTAAAAAGTGTAATTCCAGAATGACGACACCCTTTTACCTATCTAAGCCATCCATCATTTGCATTTCTCTGCTGGATTCTTCTCTTTGCTGGAATCATCTTTTCCTAACACACCTGTAAGCTGTTGTCAAAGGATGGTCTCCCGACAAACTCCAATCAAACTGTGTGGCCTGTCCCGCTCTAACCTGCGAGTGATGTGGGACCTGCGTAAGAAGGCAACTGGAGAACTGAGAGCACCACAACTCTGAAGGTGAAGATCTTCTTGAAGTCGCTTTCTAGAGGTATTCACATTCTGCTGGGAACTTGTAATTACCTGATAAGAGGAGAGCGAGAGGAAGGAAGGAGACAGGTTTGTTGTACTGCAAAGGTTCAGTCACTTACCATAACATTTTCTGCTCACTCTGTTTTATTGAATTTTACCTAGTATGAGAGTTATTAACTAGGAGCTAAATGTGTGGGCTCATGATGCACCCTACTGGTTAGCGCACAGAGGGCAAAATCCTGATACGACTACCAGCCAGTGCCCTTTAATTCAAGTGGGGGGAGCTGTGCTTTTGCTACTGGAAATTTCTGCTTCATGCAGTAGCAGCACTAAGTAGCTGCTGCTAGGACAAAGAATATAGAAACTGCCATCCTTCTTTAAACAAATATTGGTTTAAAGAAAAAAATCTTCCATCTACTCATCTGGGGATGAATTGGTAACTGGTGGCCTTTCGAATGGTCAGATCTGGATGCTGCTAGACAGGAAGCTGGAGCTATCCTGGAGTGACCATAAGTCTTTTTATCCTGGTTTGATCTCCTTCACGCAGACTTTTGTTGGGATAGGGGAGATAAAGCACTGCTGTGGTTGGCCTTAATTGATCACTGAGTAGGTGATGGAATTGTGCCTCCTGTTGACGCATGAAGGAGGGAATTAGAGAGAAGGGTATTTTCTTAGAACACAGCTTTTACCTTTTAGGCCTCAGGTTTAAGTCTGAGACAATGAAACTCCATCCACTTGCTTTGAGGGAAGGTCATGTGTTTTGAGGAGGGGAAGAGAGATTGATTTTCCCACCCATTAACTGTGTGTTCTTTCTCAAAACCACTTAGAGCAAACCTTTTGTGAAGTAGCTGGTCACTTCCATTTACACGTCTAACTCTGAATTGTATAATGGTTATTAAAAAGCTCTCAGCTTCAAGAGGAACTTGATGGAGCTGCTTGGGCTTTGAGTGACGGTTAATGTTTGTTGATTGGAAAAATAACTTTACTAAGATTGCTCCCTTTGAGCCAGTCATGTGCCTCTCGGGAGCTCAAAAGTCTACTCTTGATAAAGTTGCACGATTAGCTTCCGTTTTTACTGTCTAAAACACTCAGTCTGTAGTATTTCTTTTTGAGAAGTTATGGCTTTCCATTATAGCCCTAACAGACTGTTTTCAGCTTTCTAACCTTTGGGAGTTACTGACCTATAATGATTGCAAAGCAATAAAAATGTTAATGACATAAGGCCACTGTGGAATTCTTACATTTCTCAGGGTATTACTGCTTTTCCTCTGCTGTATCTAGATATATTAAAGTTAGTATTTAACTTTGTTCTGCTTGCCAGCTAGCAAAGGGCTAGTGCAAATTATCTCATGATCAGGGCTTGGTCAATAGTGACACTTAAGCTTCTCTCACAATATTATTTGATAACCATTATATCACATATTAAAAAACATAGGAAATTTTCCTACTGCTGAGGAAAGAAGTAGACAAGCAGGCAAATGTGATACAGACAATGATCTCCAGGATATGAGGTTACTCTCATTTATATATCCCTCAGCTCTCCATATAGAATCCTATGACATTGGGCTAGCTTGTCTCTCAGAGGCTACATCTACACTGCAACACTATTTCAGGATACCGGAGTATCCCAAAATAGCTATCCCATGTCTTCACAGCAAGCCCATTGTCTCAAAATATAATGGGCTCACTATTCCGACACCCCTGTAAACCTCATTCCATGAAGAGAAAAGACATTTTAGAATAGTGGGTTAAGTTTGAAATTTGGCGCTGAAAGTACAAAATAAGCTATTTCAAAATAAGAGACACAATTTGAGCTATGCAAATTGCGTATCTTATTTCGAGCTACAGTGCGGTGTAGATGCACCTGGACAGCCTCCCAAACCATTGAGAGAAGAAAAGTCCTTTTCTACCGCTGCTATTTTTGTTACCAAATGAATAAGAGGTCAAACCTGCAGTCATAGTCAAATAAAACCAATAGGCATTAGAAAATTAAGTGATCAAAAGTGTTCATTTTAGATTTTAAAATATATTATTAAGTTTAATGCATTGTTCAATACTTCTTATTTTCATGGTTTCTTCCTCTGTTCTTAATTTTGAGAATCAGAATTTGCCAGCTTCCTAAATCATAACCAAAACAATGCTTCTAGTCAGAAGCATGAATGAGTGCCGTCCTTCTACAGAAGAGATGCCAATACACTTGCCTATCTACCCATTCTTGTCAGTTGGTAGACTGCATCTCTCCCTTCTGCCATCCAAATCTATCTGCTCCAAAATGCAGCTGAGCTTCACTAGGTCAAGAAACAAAAGCTCCAAGGCAGTTTCCAAACCTTTGTATCCTCAAATACTTTTCCCACTTTCACCTTACAGTTGAAGAAAGTAAACTTAAAAATCTTAGGTGAGAGTTCCCTATAAATCTTTAAGAGCAACATTAGTATAAATTCCAGCCCTATGAAGTTTAGTCCTAAAGGCCATCCCTAAAATCATGTCTTGTTCAGTTCAAAATATGTCATTGCTTGACAAAATTATTAATCTAAAGCCATCTCAAGACACTGTTAGCACAATTCCCTGCTTACTACAAACATCATAAAGGTCCTACCTGGTCTATAATGTTGGCACTGAAGATGGCTTCTTCCATGTGTCTTTCATCAGATTTGATTACAGATCTTATGCTGTTCACCACGTGACGCACTTCTGGAGGGAGATTACAGTTTGAATGTTCCAAAAATTTAGCCACCAAAATTTTTGTGTCTTTATAGGTCTTAATGTCTACTAAAGAGTGTGGTCGCTCTTTGGAGATTGTGTTGCAGGCCTTTGGCTTTAAGTGTAGGTCAATTTTCCTTGTCTCTCTTTGTTTTCCAGTGGGTAGCAAACGGCTTACAGAGTCCTGGCAAGCAGAGGCAGCCACATGAGAACTAGAAACGGGAACTAAAAATAAAGGGGGGAAAATGAATCTTTAAAGAAAGGTGTGAAATCAAACATCCTCACAGGGGAATTATTATAACATTCAGTCTACAACCTACAGCCTACAACTCCTAATAGGTTCATGGTGCAACAAACTTATAAAACAAAGGACACATTTAAAAACAGCTATTTTAAAGATTTCTAGTAATGGAATTGAATGCTGGTGAAACATTTTATGCTGTTGTTCCTGGGAAAGTCCTCTGTTTACTCACAGAAATGGTGCAGCACACAATGGTAGGGCAACATTCCTCCCCGGGACCACATCAGAGAGTGGATAGTTAAAAATCTTCAGGTTCATTGACTCTTCTGCTAATACTGCTATCGTGAATGCCAGATTAAGCTAATGGTGTTAGGGGAAATTTTTCCACCACAGACTGGACTGAAACAAACATTCATTATCTAGCATTATAGAATCCTAGAGGTGGATGACCTTAGGAGGTCATCAAGTCCAGCCCCCTGCCCAAGACAGGATCAATCCCAACTAAATCATCCCAGCCAAGGCTTTGTCAAGCCAAGACTTAAAAACCTCCAGGGCTGGAGATTCCACCACCTCCTTAGGTAACCCATTCCAGTGCTTCACCACCCTCTTCGTGAAATAGTTTTTTCCTAATATCCAACCTAGACCTCCTCCACTATAACTTGAGCCCATTGCTCCTTGTTCTGCCATCCGTCACTACTGAGAACAGCCTCTCTCCATCCTCTTTGGAACGTCCCTTCAGGAAGTTGAAGGCTGCTATCAAATCCCCCCTCACTCTTCTCTTCTGTAGGCTAAATAAGCCCAAATCCCTCATCCTCTCCTCATAGGTCATATGCTCCAGCCAGGGGCAGCCCGTGAGGCTAGGCAAACTAGGCAGTTGCCTAGGGCGCCGCCGGCCCAGGAGCCCAATGATGACGTCATGGCCATTGCCGGCTGTGCAGGCAGGGGCGCCGATCGTGCCTTCTGCCTGGGGCGCCAGCTGCCGCAGCTGGCCTCAGGCTGCTCCTGGCTCCAGCGCCCTAATCACTTTGGTTGCCCTCCACTGGACCCTCTCCAATATGTCCACATCCTTTCTATAGTGGGGGGGGGGGGCAGAATTGGATGCAATACTCCAGATATACAAGCCACTGCTCCTATGCTACAAACATAGCTGTAGTCTCAAGTTCCCAGGAGAAATAGTCAGACCAAGGAAAGTTTAAGACTGGTCTGGTGGCCTCAGCCATTTTATTACAGAGTGAACAATGCATCAATACATTGTGAAAAATAGAGCACTGTTGAAATAAAAGAGATCCCGGACTCCATTTCAGGTCAGCACTGAGTTTCCCCCAAAGGCTGCTTCCCTGAATATGTGGTGGTTCTGCGTTATAACTTATGGCAAAACTGTGCACCTGTACCTCCTACAGTGGCTCCCAAACATTTTACGAAGCTAGCCTACCAACTGCATTGAGTCTTTTTTGGAATCCACCATTCCATATACATATACATACCCTGGAATTGCAACCCTGACCGCAGCTTGCTACCTAAGTGATGGGAGGGGCAGTAGGGTGAAATTTAAGAGGTGGTGCAATCCGAGGTGCAGGACAGGAGCCATTGTTGCAAGGTAAGTAAAGTGTGAACTCTCGCCACTCACTCTGGTCCTCTGCATCAAACCATGAGGGATCTAGGAGGCAAGGTGGTGTTCTGTGATACTGAACATAAATGATGTATAGTAGTAGTAGTACTAACAGAGTCCCGGGGAAAAGTTTCCAAATTACTTGTCTGTAGCTTGGTAAAATTATTGATAGGGAAAAAAAATGCTAATCAGCTGGGCAGCATGTGAATCTTTCCTGGGCGAATGCCCAAGTGCATAGCTTACAGGGAACACTACCTATAATCCAATTTTAGGAAATTGATGCCTCACCTGTTTCTAATGCAGCCTGAAATGATCCTGTTTCCTAATGTTAGCTACAGGTAGAGGCATGGGCAAATGATCACGTGTTAAGAAATGTTTCTGTGGTTATGATGCATTTTCCTCTTTTTATAAAATGTGCAGATCTTTAATATTATAGGCTTAATCTTGAAAGTCAATAGCCATCAGTGACCACAGTGAGGACTCAGCTCCTCTTGGGAGCAGGCTCTATTGTAATTTGTAAGAGACCCAATTATCCATAGAGCTATCTAGGATGTAGGAGCAGGCGTTCTGTCTTGTCATTCCTTCCACCTTTACAGCTACATTCTGCTGCAGAGCAAGTGGCATGCACCACTTGTTTTCATTAATGTTCACATTCTGGAGAGTATCTTGCCACCTTTTCCTGAGCTCTGTCATCCAGTTGCCAAAGCAGCTGCAAGTAGCTCCAGAGATGTTTTGCTCTCTGATGAGAGGTACCTGAGATGCTAGCACGATGATTCCACTTTGACTATCAGAAACCTGAGATTAAAAAGGATTAAATCCACACATTTGTGATAAGACAGTTTATTGCTCTTTCCAACACTGAAAACTATTTTGAACTTCTAGTAACATTAGAGGATATTTTTCTTCTGCATATTCAAGCAAAGCATATAATGAAAAACTGCTCTAATCCTTCCTGGCAGAGTGTATAATGAAATCAGGATAAAACAATATTAAAAACACATAGAGTCTCTCGAACTCATGAAACTCAGTGCTGGCTGCTTCTGACCTCAACTTGCCTTCATATGCCTAGGCACTGCAATACACCGTTATGGCTCTTCAGATAAAAGGTGACATTTCAATGAGTTTAACTGGAGTTTGTCTTGGCAGCCTTTACCATGCTGGTGATGCTCAATATACCTGGGGCACAGAGCAAAATAAACCACTAGACATTATCTGCCATACTAGTAACTATAGTGAATGCCAGCAATGGACAAGGCCGCCCTGGGCTAGTGTACACAGTTATCCTGGCAAACACTCCTAGCATAGATGCAGTTTTTACTAGCATCACTAATGAATTGTTTTAGTCCTACTTTGCTATGGTAATAGTTTAATGAAAAAGTACAATTCATTTGTAAATCATTTTCAGCTTGAGTAGGTATTTTTGATATTCTTGGAACTGAAACAGCAGATCCCTCTTTTAAACATACCTACACACAAGAAATCTGATCCCCAACATCAAGAGGTAAGTGGGTGGACTATTGACAAAATAGACTATAATGAATCTATGTAAAGTCTTTCTTGGGGGCACATTAATCTGAGGATTATTGGCACGCAAGCCTTAAACTGCTCAGCTATGCCAGATGTAATGACTGTTGTGTTACTGTAGGTGTGGTGCAAGTGTAATAATTGTGCTAGCTGGAAGCTAGTTGTGCAATGGCTATGGCATGCACAATCCAATCTGGCAGAGACCCTTCACATCAATGTGTAGCATTACATTCATAAAACCTAGATATCAGGACTGATATCCTGGAAATAAGGCCAGGGGAGCCAATAGTCACGCCAGGTGCCTGGGCAAGATGGGAGGAGGGCTTGGTCAGCCAGTCCTAGCACCTCCTGGAGCATGGCATGCTGTCCCCCCAGCCCTTAGAGCTGCCAGGAGCATTCAGAATGGTGCTCCAAAGGTGAATTAAAGGACCCTGGGGCAACTGCCCCTCTTTATCCCTCTTGGTCAATGGGCCTGAATATGCTAGACACCTACCAGAAGTTAACTGGTGGTACCCAGGAGTGCAAACAGTTCTAATTAAGATTCTCCTACAACTCCATCAGGAGACACATACCTGGTTTTCTCCCCCACAAAAGATGACCCAGACACAAATCTACCAATCACATTAAAAAGTCTCAGAGGAGTAGCCATGTTAGTCTGTACCTTTAAAAGCAACAAGTAGCGCCACAGGATTGCTCATTTTTAAATCTACCAATGTAAGTTTGGACAAATCATTTTATTTTCTGTGCCTTAGTTCCCCATCTCCACAGTGCAAATAATTCCACCCGCCTCCACTTCTTTTTTGTTTTGTTTATTTAAGTGAAGCTTTTTGGAGCAGGGACACACTTTTAAGTATATATTTGTAGAGCACTAGTGGGATTAGTCTTATTTGGGGCCTCTAGATGCTACCGTAACAAATTATAATGAAAGGACAAATCTAAACTGTAAATTACTGGCAACAACTAGCTTTGCCTCAAGTTTTGGGTGGAGACCTGCTAAGTTTCTAGCATCCCACCTCTTGTCCTCAAACTCTGTGGATCCCAAGTTCCATTTCAGCAAGACCACACTGGCCATTAGTGTAAACCCTCAGGCACATTTTCCTCCCAACAAGCAAACAGAAACAAGCACAAAGGAAAGTGGGCGTGTCAATGTTCTGCATCTTTGCATTCCTCGGAAGAAGATTGGTTTGGTCTGGCTCATGATCAGGATGCTGCTGTTTCCTTTCCCTTCATTTACTTTTTTCCCCTGTGGAAAGCAGGCACCCATATGTGCTTTAATGTCAAAAGGCTTTCTTCTTAGTGCCCACAAATTCTGAGCCATTGGAACCCTTCTCACAGAGCTAAAGCCACCTCAGTGAAACATGCCCACTTAGCTGGAGTTGGCATAAATGAGTTGCATGGGGAGGTGGGAAATAGAATTCTCCTCCCCAGACGTGGAACATCAGTAGAGTTCTGCCCCAGATTTTGCAGCAACTAGGCTTCAGTAAAAGACCTAGGGGTCACCAAATGAAATTAATAGGCAGCAGGTTTAAAACAAACAAAAGGAAGTTTTTCTTCACTCAGTGTATAGTCAGCCTGTGGAACTCCTTGCCAGAGGATGCGGTGAAGGCTAGAAATGTAACAGAGTTCAAATAAGAGCTAGATAGATTTATGGAGGTTAGGTCCATCAATGGCTATTAGCCAGGATGGGTAGGAATGGTGTCCCTAGCCTCTGTTTCTCTGGAGATGGGTAATGGGAGAGATCACGTGAGGATTACCTGTTGTGATCCCTCCCTTTGGGGCATCTGGTATTGGTCACTGTCGGCAGACAGGATACTGGGCTGGATGAACCTTTGGTCTGACCCAGTATGACCATTCTTATGTCGAATGCTATTCCCCCATTCAGCACTGAGTCTTCCTTCGTCGCCACTCCTTACCTGGCCACTCTCAATGTATGGTGGTACGTCCAGGAGTGTAGACCACCTTGAATGGGCTGCAGATCTTCTGCCTCTCCTGCACTGAAACTACACCACTACCACTGTTCCTCAGCCCTTCCCTGCTGCACAGTTTTTTTTCCACTGAATGAACAATGTACAGCCTAAAGCAATTACCAGATTGAGATTTGCAGCATCTAAACATTTCATGTTAAACTCTGCAGCTTCATAGCCCACCCCTGAAGTATCCAGATCAAATGCTTAGGCAGAGATACCCAAAGATAAGCAACTCCAGATGTGTGTCACAAGAGAAAGCACATTAGGAAAGATGAAGCTCAAGGGGCTGATAGAAACAGCTGCGACATGTCATTGGAAATAAGCTTCTTGTAATATTTATGTAATTTCCAAATAATGTTCAACAAACTCTTCACCCAGAGTAGTGCAGAAAGCAGGCAGATGTTATGACTAGAGATGAAGCACATCATAGAGCTGAAGAAATTACGAAACTCTCAAACTGTTTATGAAGTTTACAAAATTGAATTTGCAAAGTTCTCTTTCCTTTCACTTACACTGATCCTTTTCTTCAAAGGGATTTAATGTTACAGAACAAATAATTTG
Source organism: Apalone spinifera (assembly GCA_030068395.1). NCBI lineage: Eukaryota > Metazoa > Chordata > Testudines > Trionychidae > Apalone > Apalone spinifera. The sequence continues at coordinate 5,176,617 of JANRFK010000875.1, forward strand.
GTGATGAAAGAATCTCCCACAAGCTAGGTCAACACAAATAATTTCCCTATATGTGACATACACACAGATAGATGTATATTGGTGTTGTCTTTAGATCTTTCTCTGCCACTTTTTGTAGAGTCTGCTAAGCAGAGTACAAATTAATGTATGAGTCCAACTTTCCAATGCATGAAGTTAAGTGCACGGGAAATTAAACAAACTGAGTTCAAATATCCCTAGTTGTAACACACACAGCTACTGCTTGCTAGAAATCCAAAAAATATTACTTTTAGATTAAGGATACACGTTTTTCTGGTGGCAATTTGAAGCAAGTTCTCAGGATTTAAAATACCAGTACATTAACATATGTTCAATGGAGCTTGCAGAACTAGATGTCAGTGTCTCTGAAATTCACAGAATCACAGAAATTAAAGATGTGTAAGTCCCAGTTGATCTTTTAGCCCCTCATCCTATTGGTGCAGGGTTATTCTACATACTATATTCTTACGTTTTGCCTGCTTCTGCTTTAAATTAGCCAACTAATGACTCTTCCACCAGTTCCCTTGGAAAACTATTCCACTGTCCAACTGCTATCACAGGTAGGACAACTTTTCTTCCTTTTACTTTCTATCTATTTCTCCACTTTACTCTTTTGATATTTACTACCTTTTGTAATGCGTACTCCTTTTCAAATCGTTGTAGATGTATCATCTCTGCTAACATTTAGCCAACTTATTCTACAGCAACAAATATTTCCTCTTTAACAGCAAGAAACTGATTCTTCATGAAGAGTTGGCAGATGCTAAGCAAGACTTCTTCCTTTCCCCCGCGTCAGCTGAGGGTTTTTATAGCAGAAGATGCTGCTGCAGGAAAGTCAGCAACTTACCACCTGGTTATTCTCATCACTTTGGGTCACTGTCCTTCTGAAACTGATCCCCCCATCTTGTCACTACCCAGTCAGACTGCACCTGCTGCCTCTAGAGAAAGTGCTGTTGGTGTATTGCTGATCCCTGCAAAGCCAATGCCTTTGGGAGGCAAACCAGAGGCCAGGCCTGCTGCAGCATAAGTATGTCTGCTTGGCCAGTTCCCTTTCCTGAATGGTACCTCAGCTTCCGCTCAACTCTCTGGTCTTGGTGTTCAGTGTGACGGTGGTAGACTGGAAGAGGCACCTGTTCTTTACATGCTGCCCAAGAGGTAGTTTTTCAACTCAGTGGAGCATGGTCAATATAACTGAGAACAGCCACTATTAATTTCACACAGGTATATTTCTTCCCACATTTGTACTGCCTATAACCTTTAAACATGGGAAATGTACAAGGAGCTAAATTCTACCTACGTAAATCATGCTGCAAAGCTTCAGTAACTTCCAACAATACTAGCTCTAAGATAAATCAAGTGTGATTTACCCATACCATGTTGCCTTAGTGACTCACACTTACCTTCTGTGCTGGACGAACATGATACAGGGTCACTAGTAGATCGGACTATGTTTGGAATTCTGTATTTCCTAACACAATGCAGCTGGGCAGTTCTCTCAGGGCAGCCACAGTGTGATGAAGTAGTTGCAGGCATAGAACAGGGCGAGGGCTGAGAGTGTACGGCAGCGGGCTGGTTAAAGACCCCACAACATATTTTCATTTGTTTCAGGGGTGGCGTGGCTTTGTTTTCTTTCACAGAGCTCTGGGATTCTCTTTCGGATGGGCTGAAATTCTCTGCGGAGCAGACTGAGGTTCTGACAGGACCATAGTTCTCATATTCCTGGCCTTGAAATCTGTCCATAGAGGCTCTGCTGTGGGAACTGCCATCCTCATCAGGAGAATATTGTGAGCTAGTCCTGCGAAACCCAGAGCGAATGCTGTGATCCAAACTGGCACAGCTTTTGTTTGTGGCACCTCGGTGGGTTGTACTGTACGGAGAAAAGTCTGTGGAATGAAGAGACCCCTGAACTTCCAGAGAATAAAGATCCTCTGAAGAGTATCTATGATCTGGAAGATCCGCAATCTCAGAGGCCATCAGGGAGGTACTGTCAACAGACGCTGCAAAACAAGCATTTTGAGTATTATCATTTTGCAGTCGGCATAACTAGTGTTCATTCTGCTTCCAAGCCAGCTATGTGCTGTGCAAGGCACAACATGAAGAAAAACCTTGTCCTAAAGAGAGAATAATCTAATGAGTCAACTCATGCATTTAATTTAACTATTTTAAATGACAAAATGCCAGGATAGTAAAAACTTAAGTCATCCTCCTGCTTTTAGTGTCTCTTATGCAAATTGCTTTGAGCTATTCCCATCTATTTTCTTTCACTGATAAAGCTTATATCATAGTATATTCTCCCTCTGCATTACACTGAGGTGAAGTCCTGCCTTCATTGGTTTCTTTGATAAACATTTCTGTTCGTGCTCTAAGGATGATGTGTGGTAGACAATAACGCTTTACACAGATACTCAGTAACCAAGGAACTGATCAAAGTTTTACACCTTCAAAGTTTTACACCAGTCAATGCTAGTTTTGTATCTAACACCTTGCAACTAGGCATCATGTGTGTTTCAAATTCACATCAAAGAGCTTTTTGAAAAAGAATCCACCCTTCTAGCATTTCTCTAGCATACCAAATGTAGAGAGAATCAGAGATTTCCTTGTCCCTACATGACAGATGAAAGCTCAACAGTCTCTGCAGATCTACATCACCTTGGAAGCCCTTTGTATTAGGAGCTGAAATTTTTATCTCTTCTTTCAAGGTGCTCACAGTGTATATTATCAATGAAAACATGTCTGTGTTTTATGTAAAGGTGTATTTTTCTCCTCTTTGTTGCCAGAAATGATTTTCAAAGAGAACAAAGGAAATATCTTTGATGGGGAAGCACACCTCCAGCCTTGCATATACATTGTTTTTTGCCCAATTCCAGAATACAAGCAGTTACTTTTCAACAGCAGCCTACTAGAATTGATGAGGCGCTATCAGGTGTCATCTCAAATCATACAGAGAATACACATCACTTTGTTTCCATCAGCTCAATTGCTGCCCCTTTCCATGTAATAGCTATTGCTAGCAATGTTGATCAGGTAAACAGATTCTCATATTTGTGCTCGGGAATGGGCCAATAGAATCTGTTAGCAGGTTTACAAATGTTTGGTAAATTGCCTCTGTGCACCTGGGGTCTGGCTGGCAGGAAGCAGTGGAAGTGCTGAAATGAAAGAAAGCGTCTTAGTACATCAATCCTGGCCTGGCAGGAAATACTGTAAATTTCAAAAGGGAGTATTTCCAGATAACCCTGGAACTCCAAGGATGTGGAGAAGGAGCCACCACCGCACAGGATGCCAAATATCTGGAAGGCTAGATTTTACGAAGGACTTTCCATCCCCATTCAAAATTGCTAAATGAGACCTTGTATTTTCTTCTGGGCATGAGGGGAAAAAACCCTCGTATTTGCCAGGCAACTGAAGATTATCAAAGGACACATTACTCAGTTATGTAAATAGCTCTTTAGGCATGTTAAAATACATAATCTTTACTGCTCAAAGTTTAAGGGGTTCATGGAAACTTAAATTTGGTGATGTAAATACTTAGACACTTTTAAATAGCATGTTTGTTAAATATACCACAATATCTCCAGAAGCTTATTACTTAAGTATTTATGATGAACCTTTGTAACAAATTACATTAGTCCTAGTATGAGATGGTTAGAACATGACTACAGATGTGTGAATGGATCAAATCAATGCCCCATCCTCAGAGCATAGGCCCGGAAGTAATGTCTAACCTCTCCATGGAACCTCTTTGCCAGGATTTGGTTTTATTGAGACTCAGAAACGTCATATACCAAACCTTCCAGACACTCCCACACTCTCACTATCTTGGTTAGAGTTGCTTGGATCCATTTGTCAGCCTGACTTACGGGCCCTCTTTACACTTTCTCATAATTGCTTCACTTCACTGGTGCAGTTCCCTGGATGTTATCAACAGAGTTAGCAGTAGTAAAAACTGATGATCTTCAGTTGCCTGGCAAATACGAGGGTTTTTTCCCCACACGCCCAGAAGAAAATACAAGGTCTCATTTAGCAATTTTGAATGGGGATGGAAAGTCCATCGTAAAATCTAGCCTTTCAGATATTTGGCATCCTGTGAAGTGGTGGCTCCTTCTCCACATCCTTGGAGTTCATCCTTGATCCTCTGCATCATCACTGTGCAGAGCAGGGCTAGAGGCACATAACTGTGTTACAGTGGCACTCACAGCAGTGGCAAGATAATTTCAGGTGTTTTATTTTTGGGGTGAGAGCATGTATTAGGGGAATCTAGTATAGACACAAGAGCACGTTTGCGCACAACATACTTAAGCACAATGTTGCAGTGTTGTTGTAGCTGTGTTGGTCCCAGGATATTAGAGACACAAGGTGGGTAAAGTAATATTTTTTACTGGAGCAACTTCTCTTGGTGAGAGAGAAAAGCTCTCAATCTGACACACTTACTGCAGGTGAGTTCTGTGTAAGTCTCAGAGCTTTTGTGTCTCACCAACAGAATCTGATCCAACAAAAGATATCATTGCACCTCCCATATTTCTCTCTCTTTATGGAAGGGACTACATTCCTGTGATTGGAGGCAGAACCTCTTTAGTAGTGAGACTATACATAAAAATGCCTGATTGATATTCACTGTATGAATTCTGTCATATCAGTAATACCAAAATGTAATAAAAATGTAATGAAGTCATTTTTAAAAGATGCACATATACTTTTGCACCCACCGTTCTGTACCAAAGGCTATGTATTTTTATTATGTAAACATTGTAAATACATAGGCAGGGTTACAAAATATTTATGACTGAATCACTGAGTCTTTACGGCAGCACCACATATTATTTCAATACAAAGCTGAAAAGAGACATGTTCTGCTCATCATAGTGACCCAAAGAATTCAGTTTTGATAAAGCAAATATCTGCTATGGGTATATAAGAAAACTCTTTGAAAACTCTTTGTATTTAGCACCTCCTAAATAATAAAAATGGATCATCTTGAATTGTCAACATCACACTCCACTGCACAAAGATGTCAAAAAGGTTTTTTTTTAAAAGAATGTTTAGTGCTAGTGAGAAGTGAGGGGCCGATCTCTCTGCAGATTAAAGTCTTCTAGTTATCCATGAAACAGACACATTATGGAAAGTGCCTGATTCCCAACACTGAACTGTCAGCATACTCTGACCCCGTTTTGGAGGATAGTAACAGAGGCTAGTTCAGTCCCCAGAGCTGTTAAAACTTTAGCTTGGCATCTGATATTGTCAGCAAAAGTGCCAACAGGTAATTCCTACGGAGTGTTAATGTTGGCTGTGATGTGGGTACCTGTCTGCTGGGGATTGGACTGATACCACCACCTCATTTCATACACACCCTGAATGGGCATCAACTAGTGACAAGTTCTGGTCCTTGAGCTGAATTTAAACTACTGCCCTAGCACTCATGACACTCAGACTTGTTACAGAAAGGCGGTCCTGATAAACCTGCTGAAAAGAATAAGCTGACTCAGTGTTGCTGCTGCTCAGCAAACAGTCAAGAGAGCTGCCTTCAGTAAAACGAGATCCGGTACATTCCTAGCGTTCTGGAGAATATGTACATTACACAGCTTACACACTGGAGAGCAGCCGTAGGAAAGAATCATATGAGTGTAATGCTCTAAAGGTGGCCACAGTTGTGTATTAAAATTATTCCTAGAGTGCCATATGTGTGCATGGTGCTTTAAAGACAACTAAACGTCTCACTCCCTGCCTCAAGAAAGCTTCCAAGCAAAGCTCTCCACAGAGCTTTGGAGCCAGCTTGGGAGAAGGAAACTGGCTTTTTACTATGCTTGCATTGCCATTCTAATAACATCAGTTTGTGTAGAAGGAAAGTAGTGAGTGACTGGGACAAAAGTGCTGCTGCTTATGCTCAAGTGGTGATCAAATTCCTCTTCTTCAAGGTAGAAATGAATGAACAGGAAGAAACAGCCCACTCTAATGCCTGGTCTACACTTAAAAGGTAATTTGACATGGCTATGTGCTCAAAGGTGTGAAAATTCACACCCCCTGAATGACGTAGTTAAACCAGTCTAACCCCCTGTGTGGACATGGCTAGACCAATGGAAGAATTCCGTTAACCTAGCTACTGCTAATTGGGGAGATGGATTACCTACATGGATGAATAAACTCCTCTTCTCATTCTAGGCTGTAGCCTACGGCACCACAGCGGGATAGCTGCAGCAACGTAGCCTTCCTCTGTAGCACCCATAGGATAAACATAGCCTTAGTGACAACTGCAAGCTTCCAAAATAAAGAAAAGCAATGGTAAAATCACCTTGTGTGCTAAAGCCGGCTGTTGTGTTTCTCTCACCCACACTGGACTCGGTCACTTGTTGAGTTGCATCGGTGACCTGTACAGAAAGTATATAATAAATAGCGTGTTAGCCAGCAGCTATCGTTACCCACAAATACAGAACTGAAACATACTGTCATGGATCCAAAGGATATGACTGGTAATGTGAAAAAGCTATCCCATGAGTTGCTATTCAAAAGGTAATTTACTATGTCTCTGTATTAGCAGCAGATGTAAAGCAAATGAATGTGCATAAAGTAATTGCTGGATTTTCCAGAATCTATAAACTAAATTATCTTGGGTTCACAGGCGTTTAGGACTTCAGGCTAACATTACAAAATCAAAATGACTGCAGTGCTTAAAATCAATGCTTCTATCTTCTTACCATATGTGCAACATGCCTCAGGTGGCACATGACCTGGATTCATCACCAAATTTGATCCATTGGTTATATCATTAGCTTCCCTTTCCTGGACCAGTTCTGATGGGAATGTGCAATGTGAACTGATGTGTGCCCCTTCAATGTTTCTGTTACCCACAGTCTTTCTGCAGTGGTCTGTATTTCACTCGGTTCCCACCTCGTGATCTTAGGGGCAAACTGCCAAGTGGAATCATCATAGACTAAAGCTGGTAGAAGTAGGTGAAGAAACAGCCAAAGCGCGCACAGACAACAATTTTGACTAGACTTTCTCTGCCCTCTGTGCATTGCCTCTTCTACTACACCCTCACAGACTTTTCACCTCAGCTTCACCCCACATCTTCTCCCCATACCCTCTGCTCTGTCAGGCCCACCCTTCTTCCCTTCAGCATGCCCTACTTTCACTTTTCTTGCAATATATTTCCCCCCAACTAAGCAAGACACTATCATGCTATCTGTTGTCATCTCATTGTTTATGCTGGTTGTGTGTTCCCCCTGTCCCCTTTCTCCCACCCTCTTTCTGTCTTTTTAGACTGAGCTCTTTGGGGCCCTTTCAGGCCTTGAATAACTAGAGTACCTGCTTTTAAGTGCTGAATGTAGTCATCTCTAAATTGCCATACGGTCCTTAAAGATGGATAGTGCTCTACAAGACCAGGGGATTATTATTTATAGAAGTGGACTCATTACTGTTGCCAACAATTTGCAAGGGTGGATTATTATTAGCAAATGGTTCCTTCTTCCAGAAGGAAATTCAAGGATGATTTCCCCAATTCACCCCAAAATTATTCACTGGTGCAGCACAGTTTGTGATTTTGAAAAGTTCTTTAAAACCTTTTCACCCCATCATTTGAAAACATCTCAATATATTTTCTCCTTAAAATGTATTTACACATTTTACTTTAAATATTGATGATAAGTTAGTTGATGAGTTTCAGTCAATCATGAAGCCTCATGAGGAATTATAAAACATTTTTTTCTGAAAAACATAAAGAAGGGTGTGGGAGTGAGGAGAGTTTGCAAAACAAATACAGAGAAATACCTGATTTATTTCTCATTAAGGGAGGAGAGTTAGCATTAAAAAGTTATCCACTTAATTAAGGGTAGAAACAACATTCATAACTCCAGAGTCATGTGAATTCCCATTGGAGATTTCTCTGCACAATCATTATGAGGGAGCAGAGCTCAGAGAGAGCATGTTAAAGGGAAATAATTTTTTTTAAAATTAGACAAGTCTTTAAGGACTTGATTTAGAACCTACTGAAGTAGTGGGCTTTCAATCAGGCCCCTTAATCTTGTTGTTTTAACCCCTCCATTTAATTTTTAGCAGTTTCTTTGGGAATTTGCTATTGGAAAAGAATAAATGGTAATTATGAATAAAACAAGAGTACCAAAATATTCCTTAAGACAAGGTCACAGCATGAGAAGTACATCATCTTTAACAGAACACATCACATCTGATTCTGTATGGCCACATTTAACCAGCAGACATTCATTACAATACATGACAGCCCAGAAATAATCATCAGTCACTTCTATGCAAGCTCCGGTGTCGAGGGCTTAATTTGTATTTGGCTATCTATAAAATTGAATGTAACATTACTACACTAAAGCCATTAATAAAAAAGCTCTGTTTCTGAATACGACTGTCTACATGAAAGATGGCATTAGAAATATTCCCCATGCAGATACAGCTGCCAAGATGCAGTACTGCAGAACAGAAAAAATACATAAAGTAACAGGGTCTTGTTGTGAAATGATTTGCCAACAAAATTTTATCCTTAGAGAATCTTTCTTCACTATATGTAGAAAAGCTTGATTACTTAATTTGTACAATAGCTGGAGTTCCAGCTATTCCTCTTGAAGGGCATATGTGCTCACTCCACATGCTTGAGGCTGGAAGATTTTTTGGTTAGCAGTGTTCTTTGGTCTGCCCCTACCCCCTTCTCCTCATGCTCCAAATCAAAGCTAAGAGGGAATGGGGGATGGATAACTGCATCCGTATTTTCTTCTCTACTATGAATACCTTGTATAGTAACAAGCTAAGTAAATGGATTTGTTCTTTGAGGCTATGTCTAGACTGCAGGCTTCTTTCGGAAGAAGCTTTTCTGGAAGAGATCTTCCGAAAAAATTTCTTCCAAAAGAGAGCGCCCATACTGCTAAAGCACATCGAAAAAGCGATCTGCTTTTTCGATAGATAGCGTCCACACTGAATGGATGCTATCTAGCATGTAAGCTGTGATTATTATGGGCGGCATGGCCACCAGGGCACCTGCGCTTTTTCTTTTTTCACTTTTTTGCAAAAGAACTTCCTCTTCCCCGTGCACACATGCCTTTTTCTGACACAGCTCTTTCAGAAAAAGGCTTCTTCCATGTAGAAAGAGATTTACAATGTTGGAAAAATACCTTTGTTCTTTCAATTTTCTTTCAAAAGAACGCATTGCAGTGTGGACATAATTGACTTTTTTTTTTAAACGGTTGTTTTTCCAAAAAAAACCCTCTGTAGTGTAGACATACCCTAAGTGAGGGTCCAGCTGCATATTCCATTTGAGATGACTCACAGGCTACGTCTAGACTGCAAGCTTCTTTAGAAAAAGCATCTAGGCTACAACCGGTACTTTCAAAAAAGCAAGCCACTTTTTCGAAAGAGAGCACTCAGGCAGTCTGGATGCTCTCTTTCGAAAAAGCACAGTTTGCATTACTTAGCACCTTTTTTCGGAAGAGCACTTTTGAAAAAAGGCGTTATTCCTCGTAAAATGAGGTTTTCCATTTTCGAAAATCTGCCACATTCTTTTGATTTACTTTCGAAAGAACGTGGCAGTAGTCTAGATGCAGGGGAAGTTTTTTAAAAAAAAGGCCACTTTTTTCAAAAAATCCCTATAGTCTAGACACACCTACAATGTTCAGCAAGGATGAGGTTGCAAGGAGCTCTGCTGTATCACAGACCAAAGGACTATTCTTAAGAAGGATGTGTCTGTTATGGAAACTTATACCAAGATGGAAAGCTTTGTAGAAGAATGCCTGCAGCCCCATGCTGCCATTCTACAGATCGCCAGAAAGGGAACATCTTAAAGTGAAGGTATCAGAGAAGTGAAGATTGTATGGTTGTCCACTGAAAAGCAAAAGGCACTAAGAGCTGCCACATGTACTCACACAGCGCTAAAACAACCATGACATTTTCAGAGACAGGAGTTAGTTCAGAAAATTAGGGACCTCTAAACCCTCTAGGGTTAGCTGATTATATTGACACCATGCAGGAAATCACTTCCATCTTACTTTATAGTGTTTTCTTGAGCAGTCTTTTCTGAACATAACAGCCACAATGGTGGGCCAAAGGTCCATCTAGCTCTGTCTCCTATCTTCTGACAGTGGCCAATGCCAGGTGCCTCAGAGGGAATGAACAGAACAGGTACTCATCAAGCAATCCATCCCTGTCACCCATTCCCAGCTTCTGTCAAACAGAGACTAGGGACACTATCCCTGCCCATCCTGGCTAATATCCATTGATGGAGCTATCCTTCATTAATTTATTTTCTTTGTTTTAAATCCCATTTTAATTTTGGCCTTCATAACAACATTGCTAATAGCAGTGCTTTTTTTGTGTTAAAAAAAAAAAGATGCTGGTACTAGGATTGCCAGATGGTTTCAAAAACGATTTGATAAAAATGTGTCGAGTTAAAAAAAAAAACTGCCTGGGAAAATTTGTCAAGCAAAACAAAACAAAACAAAAAAGCGCTGGAGAGTAACCAGGGAGACCTGGGAGGTTGGGGCCGAAACGTGGTTGTGGACCCTTCAATTGCCGTGTGTCCCGAGTGGGCTTCTGTTTGGCGCAGCACAAGTGCTCCCAGGGCCGTCTGGGGGCTGTGCTGGGGGAAAGCGGCGAGTGCTCTCACAAAATGGTGATAGTATGTCGTACCGGTGCGTACCACCACAAAAAAAGCATTTCCATGCATGATCTTTTTAAGTTTGGCATCTACCCAAATATGAAGCTGCTAACTGGAGAGATGCTGGTTTGTGATGGAGGATCTTGCCCTGTCTTGGTTTAACAGGTCTGGCAGCCACTTAGAGAATGTTACTGATCAAAATGGCCTTGGCCACAAGGGGGCCATTAGAATCATTAACATTTTGCCCTGTTTGATCTTCCTCTGATCTTAAGGCAAGGGGGGGAGGGGGCGGGCTGGATGGAAATGCATAAAGTTAGTGATTCTGGATGTTGTACCGGAATTGCATCCCATCTGGAGCTGTGTCTTCATGTGGTTTGAGTGGGCTGGGCATTTTCTATTTTTGTGAGATGTGAAGAGATCCCATGACATTCGATACCACCAAGTCATCAAGTTCCCTTTTGTAATTTTTGGAGAAGTGCCTGCTAAGGTTTTCTGCCAGAACATTTTGTACCCCTGGAAAATGCAATACAGAGTACAGGGTGACAGAGTAGCAGAGGCACCAATTCCAGAGAGTGACAGCTTCTATGCATAGATGGGTGGACCATGCTCCTCCCTGTGTCTTGATATAATAAACTGTTCTACTATTTCCCAACATGACTTGATTGTGTAGGTTCCAGATAGATAGCAGTGCCAGCCTCATGCACTATATTCAGTTTTGAATTCCTGCAGGTTCCAAGTTCCCTGTGTTATGTGTTTGTCCTGACAACTTCCCAACTTCATAGGGAGGTGTCTGTCATTAGTTTTGTTGTGGGTTGGGGTGAGGGTGCAAAGGGAACCCCTACATAGTGACTTCAAGTTTCTCTACCAGGCAAGTAACATCAAGGCCTCATGGGGGTGCAAGACTTATTTGTCCAGATTACTCTTGCATTAAGGATGTTAAGGACTAATTGACTATCTGATAAGCAAATGCTTATCAGATAATGGAGTCAACTAGTCTCTTCCCCCCATCCCCACTTGCTGCCTCTATCAAATAGAGGCAGCAAAAGCAGGGTAAGAGGGGGTACTTCAAAGAGGCAGTGCTGCACGGAGCCGGGGTTCCAGGCTCCATGTGTGGAGCTGCCCCTTTGAAATGCCACTGCGGCATTTCAAAGGGACAGCGCCGCAGGGAGCCCGGGATCAGCTGTGTGGCACTGCCCCTTTGAAATGCCGCGGCAGCGTTTCAAAGCAGCAGCGCTGCATGGAGCCCGGGGTCAGCTGGGGAGTCCCCAGTTGATCCTGGGCTCCATGCGGTGCTGCCCCTTTGAAATGTTGCTGCAGTGTTTCAAAGGGGTAGCATCGCCCTATCAACTAATCAAATAGTCGATGCAAAAATGCATCAACTATTCGATTAGTGAATTTCACTATACTTAACATCCTTAGCTTGCATAGCACATAGAGTGTCCATAACCATGCTTGTAGATATTTTGACAGAGTGTTCCAAAGGATATCACATATGTACATGAGACACCTTCAGCTAAGAGACTGAGACAAGACTGTACTGAGTTCAAGATTGCACCAATAAATTCCATAGCCAATGTGGGAGATAAAATGGAGCTTTTTGCATGGAGTCCCAACAATTGTAGGAAAATGGATAGAGTTGACACCTGAACTTACTGATGTGACTTTCCCAAGAGGAACCAGCCATTGAGGCAGGCAAACACTGACATACCCTGACAACACAGATATGCTGCCACTATTGATAATACTTGTTTGTGAAGATTCTCAGCAGCATTTGTGAAGATTCTCAACCACAGGAACTTCCAGAGTGCAGGGTGGATAGCTATATGGAAATAAATGCCCTTCAAATTGAGATCTAGAAAACAGTTGCCTTTGTTTAGTGGGGGGGATTAGCAAGACCAGGACAATCATTCTGAAGCAGATGAAGACAGTCAGCTGCCAGATGTAGTATAAGCCTCCTTTCTTCTTGTGGATAATACCTTAAATAAAATTATCATCCCTTGTACTGATGTGTAACCAGCTTATGGCTCTCAAATGGAGCAGAAAGTCTACATTAGGGGTGGGCTATAATTTTTAATGGGGGGGACCATGCCAACATTTTGGCAAGTGGTCAAGGGCCATATTTCTACTGAGGGGGTTTGGGACAGAGGTTGGGTGCAGAAGGGAGCTTGGAGTAAAAGACTGGATGCAGGAGGGGGTGAGGAGTCTGAGAAGGAGTGTGGGTAAAGGAGGGGGCAGACGCTGGGGGTGCAAAGTTCAGGAGGAAGTGGGGGTGCAGGAGAGGATTCTGGCCTGGGGGAAGTGTGAAGGAGAGGGTACAAGTTCTATGAGGGAGTTGTGATCTGGTGAAAGGGGTACATAGTAGGGATGTTAACTATTGGTTAACTGAATAGTCAATTAACCTCATGAATTCTTATTGATTAGTTGACTATTCTATAGACCCCGGGAGCAGGGCTGGCAGCAGGATGGAGTGGCAGCAGCCCCTGTCCAGGGGGGACTGAGCTTTGAGACCCAGCAACTGAGACAGGCTGCCTGCCCACCTGGCTCCTTAATAAACTTTAAATGCAGAGCTGCAGCCAGGGGTAGGTCCCAGACCCGGTGTAAGCCAGGACTGAGCTGGGCTGCTGGCCAGCCTGCTTAAAAATGTTCTGGAAAGAGGGTCCAGGGGAGGGGAATATGTGTAGTCTATAGCATTAACCTATAAGCTTTTGCTTATCGGTTAATTGGTTAATCGACTACATTATTACATCCCTAGTACAGAGAGTTTGGGTGGTGGCCAGGGGCAGATAGTTGCGGGGGAGGGGAGAGTGGGGGTGCCAGAGGCAGGCTCTGGCTGGGAGGCACTTACCTAGGCAGTTGCCAGTCAGCAGCCCTGCAGGAACCTGGAGGCTGCAGTCGCAAGCTGCTCCACATGGCTCTGCTCCAGGCAGGGTGAAGGAGGTATGGGGGGGAGTGGGGAGGATGGAAGGAGGCTTCCCTGGCTGCCCCTGCCGCCAGCAAAATAGCTCAGATACTATCGGTCAGAAACTGGCTAATGGGAGCTGAGAGATTTTGCTGCGGGGCAAGACAGAGCACAAAGCCTGCCTCCTCCCTCCCAGAATAGACCAGCCACATTTAAAGCAGCTGCCACCACACTGCGATTAAAGAGCCTAGCGAAGCAGCCATTGGCTGAATCTGGTGGCTTGGTGGGCTGCATCCAGCCCACTGGCAGCCTCTTGCCCACCCCTGGTCTACATCCTGTCCAAATATACTCTTGTGAGAGGGGTCCCTGAATGCTAGGTGGCTACTAAAGAGGGTGTGAGAATCTAGGTCAGGTGGACTTGGTGGGAGGACTCAAATGTCGCATCAAAAATATCACTCATTGGGAGGGTGGGTCAGAAAGAAGAAAAAACTGAAACACTCTGTTTTCTGCCTTGCATTCTTTGGCTCAATGTTGGTGGTAAGCATGAGGTATAGATATTTACTCTATGGTTCTGAGGTAGATATACCCAGAGAAGAGTGTGTTGCGCTTTAGTTTTTAAGGGTATGTAACTAGATCCAAGAGAAACATTTCTTTCTTGACGTAGATGCTTGGCAACATACAGAAGATTTTAAAGAAAGTTATGAGTTTATGAGAGATTCCCACAAAAGCAATGGCTGTCAGTTCTTCTCTGAAAGTTAAACATTTTAATTTAAAGCAGAGGATATATAGCTTGGTCTGAAAAAAATATATAACTTACTTGATTGTTACATTTCTGGGGCAATACTCCTACACTTCTAAGGTTTCCTAACCTGGCTTTGCGCTCATGTTGTGAATCACTTATTAAAAAAACCCTATTGAATAATTGAAGTAATGTTGCAGTTGTACAGTTCTTTATAATTTGTACACCTAGCTCTGACTCTCATATTACTGTAAAACAAATTTGCACTAGACTACAAAAGCGTAGGTCCTAACTTTGGATTTTAAAATAATTATCATCATACTGCAGTTAAATTTAGTGTGGGTTAAAAATGCTAGATTGACAGCTCTAAAAACTGAAGAAATTGATTTATTCCTTAAACAAATGCTGTAACATACAGGTACATGAAGAGCAAACTACCCTGTCAGTGCACCTCAGTCCTTTCCTACACAGACCACTTCTCGGAATGAGAGGGTAGTTCAGTCTCCATGCTTGTTTCCTTTTAAGATTCTCTGCTTAGACTGTCATTGAGGATGACAATTGCACAGTTGAGCTGTCTGATACACATGTCCAGATGGAAACAAGACCACAAAGCTCTTTTGACATAAGGCACAGAACAGCCGACAGTTAGTAATGAATCCAACCAGGCAGTAATACTGAGAGTCATGCTAGTGACTGTAATGCACATTCTGTGGCTGCTTGAATTGGGCCTCAACTTTAGCAGATCTTGTGTGGTGGTGGTATGCAGCATGGGCCCTCTTCCTCAATCTGTAAGCTAAAAAGCCAGGGCGCTACAGGTGTTGTGTGATCTCATCAGCTTCTGTGTTTTCTACACCTGAGAACTAACCCATTCCTAGCACAAGGGACACTACAGTGACCTTGAAGGTAAAGGTTCCATTATCCCCTCACCTATCCCCACAACTACTAGTTATTTTTAAGTTAATTTTTTTACAGTGAAGCACAAGAGCTGATCAAAGACTACTTTTCATTCACTTGATTTCTCTCTCTGAAAGGAGACAGCACCAATACAAACAGATGGCCTATTCCTGGGAACCCTGCATGAACACGAGTAAGGGTATGTCTACTTCAATGTCCCCAATGTCCCCTTTTTACCTTACACCTTCCCCCCCACAGCTGTGTTTGGGACCAGGATTGGGGCCATGGTTGGGCCTGGAGCTGGTAATGAGGCTGGAGTTGTAGTGGGGATAAGAGCCACGTGCTGGTCTGTGGTCAGGAACAGGACTGTGGCCATGAACAGGGCAATGGCTGGGCTGAGGCAATGGCTGTGGCTGGGCCATGAGCCAGGGCCTGGGACTGCAGCTCAGGATGGGGCCAAGGGCTGAGGCAGGAGCAGAGCTGGGAACAGAATGTGGCTGGTTGGTCCCTCTCTCTTATCCAGTGTATTTTGGAGTGGCATAGGGGATAGGGCGCTTACCTAGGGAGAACAGGATGGCAGGTTCAAGTCCCCCTCTCCCACTCTGGGAGCGGAGGGATAGCCAATACACAGGCTGTCCTGGTGGAAGGTGGGATAAGGGACTCCCTGAAGGTAATGTGGTGGGGTGAGTTGTGGCATGGCATAGGGGATAGGGTGCTTTCTCTGTGCCTTGGGGGGACTGGCCCAGGCACCGCTGCACCCCCTAAATATTTCTCTGTGTCTCTCTAGGGGGTGTGGCCCACAGTTTTGGGAACCACTGGTCTACACTTAAAATGCTGTAGCAATGGAGCTGTGGGGAAGTGGAGCAAGTACACTGTTGAGTGTGCTCTGCTTCCCTGTGGCTCCAGCCACTGCAAGGAGTGGGGGGGATCCAACCGCTGCTGTGACATGGTAGCAGGCTCCCCCTGTAATTCCTGAAGCTGCATCCTAGAGGGAAAGGCGATGGCAGGAAGGGGTGGGGCTTAGGTAACAGAAAGCTTGCACAACAGAAATTGTGCAGTCTGGTCCAGGAGTCCCGGTGGGAGTCCACCAGGACTCCTGGGTTGGATTGCACATTTTTTCCGAAGAAGGATGACCCCCCGGGCTGGGAGTTTGAGACCCCTGATCTACACTAAGGGAAGAGCTCCCTTCCATTAGCATAGTTAATGGACCTCCCCAAAAGATGGTAGCTAGTTTGATGGACGTTTTTTTCCACTGACACAGCACTGTCTACATCAGGGCTTAGGTCAGCTTAACTACTTTAGTTAGGGGAGTGGACTTTTCACCCACTTAATTTTCTAGTGTAGACCAGACCTTAATCAAGTTAACTAACTTCTTGCCCGATGAATCAGAAGCCAGATATTTCCTACCAGTCCTCAACTCCAGCAATACCAGACATAGCTCATACACTATGACATTTGGAACACACAGAGAACAAAATTGCCTTGAATTTTTCAGCAATGGCAAGAGGATTAAATAAACGTTTTCACTTGTGCAGTAGCTCAGTTGCTAACACTGCGATGCTGCCACCTCCTCCAGGGAGTGAATTATATAGGGAAAATTTGGAAGTAACATTATTTCTCTACATCATTACATCATTCTTTCTCAGCCCTTCGGTGATTATTCTTGGGATAAGAGATCCACTTCAAAGTGAGTCACTTGCTTTCTCACACTTGGAAGCATCACCTGGACTAAGGCGTTCTCAATCTTTTTCTTTCTGAGCTCCCCCCCCCCCAACATGCTATGAATCTCCATGCCCACCTATGCCACAACAACTGGTTTTCTGCATATAAAAGCCAGGTCCAGCATTAAGGAGCAGCAAGCAGGGAAATTGCCCAGGGCCCCATGCCACAGGACACTCCGCAAAGTCACTCACGCTTTGGCCCAGACAGAAATGCTAGGCTCTGGAGCAAGATGGGGGTGGCTCTGGGCCTCAGAAGGAGCAGGGCCTTGGGCAGAAGGAGCAGACCTGGGGGCTAGTCTCCCCCCACCAGCCTTTTAGCAACACCTGACCCATGCTGCCTGGGGCTCTGGCAGTGATTTAAAGGGCCATGGGCAGCCGTCCTTCCCCTGCCCCCACCATCAGCAGCCCTGGATGCTGCACTCTGCTGGCCCAGCGTAGCATCACCATATGGGGATGGACCATGGCGGCGCATGCACACACCATTGCCACCACTGTGATTTAAACTGCCACAAACCCCACAAGCCACAGCCCCCTTTTCAGTTGCCCAGCCCTCTGGGCATTTGCCTCCTTTGTCTCCCCCATTACTGGCCTTGACCCTGGGCTTCATCCATGCTCCCCAACAAGTCTAACCCTGGCCTGGCTTAGTGGATCCTCGGCAACCTATTCATGGCCCAGACCCTTGTCTGAGAACGATTGCTTTGGTACATTTCTAGAAATGGGGCTGAGTGTAGAAGGTAATATGCTTGGAAATTTAGGGCTCTTCCCCTGAAAATTGGTAACAAAAGGTTATAAATGAAAAGGCAAGACCTCTCAGCTTAACTTCTGGACTCTTGCCTGTAATGTGCAGAGTCTTTATATTGGCTTACAACTTTCTTCAAACATAACATTTGGCCTTCCTAGTGGTGGTACCTTGCTGACAGACTGGAAATCAAAATGAGGAACAGATAGGGCATTTTTCCATTTTACACAGGGAATTTACATCACCCCTTCTCTTAACACCAACAGAGCACAAAGGAGCTTCCTCCCTTTATACAGAAAAGATGGCAATATCTTTCATCTCTACATAATAATATCGACTGCCTAGAGCTTCGGCTGCTCACTGCATCCATAAAAGCAGAAAGATGAATAGACAGTTTTAATCACTTAAGGGGGCCTAGATATAATCTAGACAGTTAAAAATCACTTACAGTTGTCAGATTTTTTTTCTCTCATTGATCATTTTTTCAGCATATTCAGGCTCCATTTTACTAGAATGAGCTATTTAAGTCTGTCTGGTCAGCTTATTCAAAGATTGCATTTACCCTCTCCTTTTCCATTTGTCAGAATAATTGCTGAAATGTAATTTATGTGCAGTTTACACTAATAAGTGGAATTTATTAACCTTCTACTTGCTTGGGGGAAAGGGACTCATGTTTTAACAGTAACAACAAACCCTTTTAATATTTAGTCAGGTCAAAGCTCTTGTTCACTGATGGGTGGGAGTGCAGGTGGTAGTGGCACAGGTCCTTTTACCCACCTGAACCCCGGTAATAGATTTCATCAACTTGAAGACCCTCAGGAACACTGGTGGCATTAAAATATAGTCACTAAGCTGTTAGGACTCAAAGAATAGCTAAACCCTGGCTTAAATTCAGCTGGAGCTGCCCAGAGTGGAGCTTTGACAAATATTTTCAAAGCCCCAAGCCCTAGTGTGCCCCGTGGGGCTGGAGCTCCGAACCTAGGTATTCTGGGAAATACTATATGAGAATTTAAGCCCTAGGATAAATCATGCTTTCAGCAACCCTGCCCAGCCTACAAATTAGTAAAGATTGCAAGACATTTACTGGTATAATTCATCCAGAGACTGGATCTTTCAATTCTTGTCTTTTGCCATCACATAGCCGATATCACCTTGGAAAAGTAGAGCAAAAAGCACTGTTCTCAAGGCAATGCAACAAGTTGCAGAATGGATGACAACTGCAAATTGTATTTAGAAAAAAACCACTGCTATTAGCACTGACATTTTCTATTCCTATCCAGGAAATAGCTAAGTCTAATTTGATATAATTTGATAACATTCTAAAGACCTTAAGCCATGTAAAAACAAACAAAAAATATGCCGGATGCTCAGGAAGAGGCTTAATAAATATTATTGTTTAATTGCTCCCAGCAGCACTTCTGTAGCTAACACTCTGCCATTATTTCTGTTAGTGAGTCTGCCTTTGAGGAGTTTATAAATCTATCAATTCAGTTCATAGCATGCTGTAACTCAATGCATATTATATGAGAGTGTGTGGCATGTATGTAAGACTTTGAGGTCCCAATCTATATTCCTTGCAGACCTAAATTTTTCCACTGACTGGATGGCTGTGTTCTTCAATTTTTAAATGATTTTTTTTTTTAATTTGAAAGCGTTGGGAACATGAAGTTGTTCTGCAAACTTTACCATGGTCAGCACACTTCACTTTTCAACCTTCAATGCCTCCTGCCATTCTACTCTTAGAGTTTTCCTGGCTAGAAACTGCCAGGCATACAGTGGGCTGATGTGGATTAGTGCCCAATGAGAGCTTATAATAATTAAAAATCCATCCCTCATTTTCACTTAAGACCAGAACCAACATTGGGAATCAGGTGCCCAGAAAAGAAAGGATGGTGCACCGACATTGACCCAACTGTCAAAGATTTATGGACAATGCATCTGCTTAGATGCGCTTTTGAGGAAACCTGACCTAACAGAGTGAACAACGATTTTGCTGCTTTAAGTTACTGGATTGTTAAGTTAATTATTTCTGTTGTACATGAGTGCCATGTGCAACTGAGATGGCTGTTCCTATGAAAATTTGATCCTAATAGTCAGAGCACCCAGAATGGTGGCTGACATGTTTCTGTATTTAAATATAAACAAACAGCCATTGCTATAACTTTCTCAGGTAGCAAATACAGATTCTCCTCTGAAATATGTTTTTTTAAACTAGATATGATTTAAATTGTTTTTGCCTTTTTTTTTAATTTAGAGACACAAATATAAAACCAATACAGAACACCATAAGGCTTTCAGGTTCTTTTACCATCAGTGCTGTAAAGAAAACAGGAGAGAATTTCAGTAAGTTAACATTTTAGAAATAAGCTAATTGAGACTCAAATTTTGCTGTTCATAAGCAATTTTCACTGACTCATTTCTAAAACTGATGAATAAATAAAAGGGAGAAGGAGTTAAGGTAATACCATTGACTGAACCCCCTTTTGTTGGCAAGAGAGACACGTTCAAGCTTACATAGATCAGAGGCAAATAATCTTTGGCCTGTTGCTGCCTTCTACCAGGTATAAGTAGACTAACTTAGAAAAATAAAGACTTAACAGAAGCTGTGTTGTGAGATAAGAAGGTTGGAATATCTGAGACGCCTCATTTATGCTTGGCTGCCCATCCCTTGACCATCTACCATTGCTGCTTTCTTTGGAAACTTTGTAAATGATCAGCAATTTTCCTTTTCTGGGGGGTGGGTCATATATTTATATTTTAATCTGTTTCTTAATATATTGTTTTCATTGGGTAGAGCAGCCACAAGAGGGTTTTTTTGTATATTCTGAGTAAATGTGAAGGACTCTAGTCACCCATAGTATAGACAGGTGCTATATGAACTAGTTATATGCACCCAGCTCTGCAAATGTTCACCTCAACCCTGACAATGAGTAGTTAGGATGTTAAATTCCTCAAACTTCCTCCAGTGTCTATCAGAAGAAAAGTAACAATCTCAGAAGCAATTAAAACACAGAAACTGAGACTGTTACAAAGGGTGGCAGTCAATCAGCTTGATCACCAAGCACCCTTTGCATATTTCTGCTTAATTTGGTATTAATTGTGTCCCCCATTGCACCATAATTCTGTAATTGGTTGTCTAATGGTATGAAATTAAGGCAGAAAATACAATGGAAAAATATAAAAGAGGTGTCCTGGACCTTTTGTTAAAGCTCATAATGGAGTTAAGAGGATTGCAGAATATTGTTATTGATACAATATTTCAGTCATTACTGCAAGTAATAACATCAAATGTATGAGCAACAGCAAAATTACAAATGAATGTAGATTTTACTCATTGCTTTGCTTACAGAAACACATCCCTATTTCTTATAGTTCAATATAAAGCTGTATTTTGCATGATTCCTTATCACTTAATGTAATCACTTAATGCAGGCCATTCCTCAGTATTCTGGTGCCAGCTTGATTTCCGTTTTTGGAAAGTTATATGTTAGAACTGGCAGAGAGTAAATTTTGACACTTGGCATAAGCCTTTCTGTCAAGACTTGGGCAGAAAGTTAATAGGAAAATTTATGCCAGCTCTTTTCCAGAAGATAATTTGAGATCCAATGCCAACTGGCAACTGCAAACCCACATCCATATTTTTATTGATCTAGGTTAATACAGAGTCTTTCTCAGGAATTTCTCCAAAGTCAAGTATGATACTTAATGGATTTTTATATACAAATGTGTATTAATCTAAGCTCAGACTATGGGACCATGGGCTTAGTAGTTAAAACTACATGTCCCAGGAGCTGCATTTCTAATATGCACACAAATGACATGATTACATTTTGTGCCAAACAAAATTACCTTCTTGGTTATCAAATCTAATTTTTGAACTATTTCTTACCTATGCACACGATATTAAAGAAAAATAAGGCAACACCCTGCTATACGCACTGGAAAACTTTGAATAAAGGAAAACTGCTTCTTACATGAGGATTCTTCTTACCACACCCGACTAAACAGCCCAATCTCACTTCTAAACTTCATTCTCCATCCTCACCTAAATAAAGGTTCCTTGCTTCAGTGGCTCCTCTTTTTCTAGGTTTTCTTCCGTGGTGGTCCAATGTTCTATGATTATTGTTATTCTTCTTTTAACAATGTGGATGACCTCAATTGAAATGCTATATCATATATAAACATTTATCCAAGCATGCACTCAGAATTGATGCAAACTTATGGTGAAGGTGACAAGCTAGTATTGGGAAAGTAAAACACCCACTTTAAATTAGACAGTGGATTGTAAATTATCAGTTTAAAGCAGGGCTACTCAACATGCAGCCCATTTGTTTGTGGCCATCGGTGTGGTTTGGGTTACGTGGGACTCAACATGCAGCCTATGGATGGGATCCTTTGAACATGGTCTCCATTGGGAACACACTCCACAATGGCGAGCCGTCTCCCAAGTGGGGTGAGCACTGAAAGACACAAGAGGCCGAGTGACTAGAACAGATGGGTACAGGGTGTTGGCTTTTCTAGCCCCCAGGGAGGAGATGCCGGGAGCGCTGGGGCATTGTGGGAAATGCTTTGTTTCATGCCCATCAGTGAGAAAGAAGCTATTTGCATATATTTGCATGTATATGCAACCACACTTAAGTTGCGGCCCTTGGCACATGCTGAGAGTATCATTGTGGCCCCTGGGGTTTCCAAAGTTGAGTATCCCTGATTTAAAGAATACAAAAGTGCTCACAATTCAAATATGTTTATCACTGTTCCTTAAGGTACTCTTACCTCCTATGTTCTTTTAGCTGTCAGTAAGAGAATGACCAAAATGAGAATGGCCCCATTTCATTTGACCTTTCCTTACCTGACTAGCAGAGGCCTGTCCAATCACTGCTTCATAAGGAGGGGGCAGCTCCGTTGGATATAGCATTCCTGGGCTGTTAATGGTGACTTCATATAAAGCACTGAAGGGGGAATGAGGAAAGTCCAAATGGAGACCTCTATTAAAGAAAATAAATGTTTAATTATCATTTCACTGCACTGGATTTACCTGGAAAACTAATGTCATTTTCCACAATGATGTAGTGAGCAGATGCAGGAATCTGAATTTGTTAGTGAACACATCACAAAGCAGCCCATTCATCAGACAGGTGAAATGAAGCCTAAATTCAAAAGACAGTTTAAAAGTGTATTCCATTTTTTGAATACTGGCCATTTATACCAATCTCTTCTATAGGCATTACTGTCTTGCAAATACTCTGTAGCAATGCACATTACATTAAAGGCAATTTCCTCAAAAGATTAAATCTCACATTTAGCTTCTGTGTATAATGCTAACAACTGTGGTAAAATTAATAGTAAATCGGAATCCTTGTTTTATTGTCAAATATTGTTCTCCTGGTTTTGTCAGAAGTCATCCACTTCTCCACCATGGTCTTTCAGCAACAGCACTAACATAAGCAAATGAATGTTTTAAAATGTGTTTGAGCAGATTTTGTGAAACATGCATAAGACTGCAGCTCATATTTTTTGGAAAAGACATCCATTATAAATAGAGGCCAGTGTGGATACAAATTTATATCTGTGTATACAGATATACTTATGGACATAAATCAATATCCATGGAACCACATGGCTCTTCTGGGAACAAGGAGCAGAATGTAGGACCACCAATCCCAGGAGGCGGCACCCCGCACTAGCAGAAACTACAGCACGGCTATACCACCCCCATTACTGCTCACATCTCTTCCATGCAGCTGTCTGCATCTCCTGTAGGAGAACACATGAGCATCACCAGGGACTGAGGCTAGTGAGCCTGGTGCCCGCTCCAGTAGACCAGGGATGAGGAGGCGGTACAGCTGCACTGGAGAAACTGCCAGTGTGGGGCATTGGCTCCTGGGAGCAGTGGCCGTACATTCTCCTTTCACTACTGCGAATCTCGGTTCCGCAGATACAGATTTATATCCGTGAATATAAATTGGTATCTGTGCAGGACTATAAAGGAAAGACACAGTGAGGCTGTTCAGTGTATAATTCATTTTCCCCTGAAATAGTCTCAATCTGTGTCCCAGAGCTATAAAGGAGTGACATTAAAGTTCAGGGAGAAAGAATTACCTCTGTGCTTCCATCACAGGTGCGCAAGTATATTCAGGTGGATAGTAGGGTGGTGGAGGTATTGGAGGTATGAACTCATCAAAGTCCAGGGTCTGATGTAGAATAGTTCCATGGGGAGTCATACAGTCTGGGTTGGTGGAATGTGACCTCTGTGGCAGAAACTGAAAATAAATAAAAAGGTAATGCTTCTTCAGATGGTAATGGCAGAAATAACAAAAGTAATATGAAGACAGATTCTGCTATCCTTATTTTCATTGAACTGTGAATTGTTCCACAGTGTACATTAGAGCAATCAGTAGGTCTGCATCAGTGAGAGTGAGGTAGGAGAATCTGGCCCAAAAGGACGATGAGGAAATTGACAGAAGTAGAACAAGACTTTATCAAACTTTTAGAGGACTCCCAAAATCTTCATAAAGTCAGGGGAAAATATAATATTCTATCACCAGGAAGGAGAACACAGACATTTCAAGCTGAACAGTGTTGCAGAAAATTGTTTCTTATAAAACAATTTTCTTTGATAAAGCATAAAATGATTAATGGTATAATCTGGTCAGAAATAATGAACAGTTGGTTATACCTATTAAAATAACTATTTGCATATTCTCTCTGCTAATTTGGAATGCACCATATTCAAAATCAGGTGTTACATGCTAAATACTTATTTTTAGAAGAGAAAAAAAGAAATGACAAGTATTCCACAAACAAATCTTTCATGACATGAGAACTCAACCTAATTTATACTTGTTTTTATAAAATAAATTATCTCAATATTAATTTATTTTATAATTGGTGTGGTATAGGAATTGCTACATTTACCCATATTTAAAAATATAGTCCTGTGAATAAAAAGAAAAGAAAAAGGACCATTCCTTACACTACACATAGCCATACCTAAAAATAAAAAATACAACTATAACAGTCACAATGCCTGAGAAGTACAAAACAAGGGTCTGAAGCTGATCAGGCTCTAACATAGCAACACTGTAAAACTCCAATAGTCTGGCATCCAATTGTACTCCTGATAGTCCGGCATCAAAATGGCAAGAACCTAGTGAGTGAGCTTTGGCAAAAAACGAGTCACAAGGCAGCAGCGGCAGCAGCTGAACGGAGCGAAACCAGATGGGACCGAATCAGTCTGCCACTCACATTGTGTGACGCTGGACAGTGCTTGTGCTACAATAAAAAGGGTTAAAACACTTTATATACAGAATATACTGCATATATAGATATATATATATAACCATCCTATATATATATATGCTCCTGATACTCCGGCATATCCGATAATCTGGCACCACCTAGGTCCCAAAGGTTCCGGATTATCGGAAGTCTACTGTAATATGAAAAAGCACACTCAGTGGTACAGAAAAACAGTCGCCCTATGAGCTGGTTAGCAAGTTTAAATCCACTTTAAATACTAAGATAAATACTAAGGGGACTGTTCTAAAGATCAAAAGGAACCTGGATTTTGTGACCCTGCTTTATATGCTCTCAACTGGGAGAAGTACACCATTAGCCAATCACAACACACAGAGGCATTCTTTCACCTTCTGTTGAGTCTCTGCTGTCATATTACTTTTGCTGGATTGGTAGAAGACTGGGTCTTTATCTCACCTTTTGAATCAACTGAGCTAAGAAAATCTGCTGAAGGCACACTTTTGCTTTATATTGGAATAAGTGAATACATCTGTTTGTACTGTTGTCTTACCGCGCTATGATGATTTTTTAAAAATTTCCACTGACACAGATTAAAAAAGCAGTCACATAACAGGAAAACAAACATGTTTATGTTTAGAAGAGCCAGCAAATGGCTTTCATTTATAGTCTGGCAGGTATAGTAACTTTCTGGGAAAACCTCATCACAGATGTAACTCAAATTTTACATTATGTCAGTGATTAATTCAGTTGATTGTGTTTAGAAGCCTGAAATAATCATTGTTTCATGAAACATTCTACATGTAAGATGTCTGAAAGGTCACAGTCTGAATGATGTAATACAAAGGAGGGTCAGGGACCTGGGTCTCCTTTGTTTGTGGGAAATTAACAAGTAAAGGCTTACTAATTAGCTGTCAAGTTACACTTTCAAAAGTGTCTACTAACTGATTAGCCTCCTGCGCTCTAGATCCTGCTACTACCTTTCAGTCAATGTGCTCTATTGATGCTGTTAGAACAGGAACATACTCATAGCTGTGTACTATCCCTGCCGCTGAATGTACCATCATACATATACAATGTAATAAAGAAGTCTAATAACTTATGTATGAAAGTTTCTATGACATTTTTCATAAAAGAGGCATCCTGCCCACATTTTAGTGCGATCATTCTACCTACACATGTTTTCTGACATAGTACATCTCCCTTCATGTTCTGCCAAACCATTATGCAATATTATAAATGCCAAACTTCAGGGGCAGATGAAGCTACCACTGTATAATTTATCAGTCTCTAAAATATTTAACATTTTTGGAAATATTTTCAGTGTAAAGACTCTACTATTACTGATAATTCTAAATACCATCAACATAAAACTAATTTTCCTGTCTGTATACAAGAGTAGATTAAATTAATTCAAAGTAATCACCTGAAAGGAGCCATGAAACAGTTTGACACATAACTAGGAAAATCATAATTATATCTAAATATAAACATTTTGTCCCCAATACTGACCAAATTGATCCATCACTAATATTCACATTTTCTAGTATAATCAGCAGTCTATCTAGAGTTTTGATTTTGGGACTCCATTTCTATTCTGTCTCTTTCTCCCTCTTTGAGCTCCCCAAACCCAACTTTTGCTAATATTCCCACCACAGCATCTTCATGGGTATGTCTACACTAGGAAATTATTTTGAAATAACTTATCTTTAAATAATAACTCCTGAAATAGCTATTTCAAAATAGTGTGTCCACACTACAGGGAAGCCTCGAAATTAGTCTGAGGCAGGTTCCCTTAACATGGATGCGCTACCTTGACTTAGAGCCCCAGAAAGCACTGGGGAGTAATTACTTTGAATGACTTCGGGGAGTAGTTATTTTGAAATAGCAGTGGAGCATCCACACTACTGCTATTTTGAAATAACCATTTCGAAATGAGCATTATTGCTCATGGAAACCAGGAGTTACCATTTCAAAATATCCAGCCCCTTATTTCGAAATAACGGGTGTGATAGTGTAGACACTCTGCTTGTTATTTCAAAATAAGGAGAGTTATTTTGAAATAACCCCCTTGTGTAGACCAGGGCTATAAGTCTGATTGCTTCTATTAGGAAATGTCTACGCTACAGTGTTATTAAATATCTAATTTTGAAATAGTTATTTCGAAATATCTAATTTCGAAATAACGTGTCTACACACAAAATGCATTTTGAAATAGCTTTTTGCTATTTCTAAATAGTGCATCCACATTGATTAAATGCTGAATCACATTTAAGGCCAGACAGAACTGGTTCCGGCAGGGCATCAGGTCAGAAGTTACCTTGTGGCCAGGGTGGCCAGCAGGGCACCCTGGGAAGGGCTGGAGGCCCCCTATTGTGAAATAAGCATCAACACAGCGCTTATTTTGCAATAGCAATTTTGAAATTGGTGCTATTCCTCGTGGAATGAGGTTTACCAATTTCAAAATAAGCCCTCCGCTATTTCGAATTAATTTCAAAATAGCAGTTGGCTTGTGTAGACGCTAGGAAAGTTATTTAGAAATAATGGCTGTTATTTTGAAATAACTTTGCTGTGTAGACATACCCTTAAGAGAAGAGGTAGATCCTCCCTTCAATTCTTGATTTCTCTAGAGACTTCCTCCAATAAAGGAAACCCAAGAATGGAACAAGTTACTGACACCAAGGAAATCACAGATCTCAAGAGACTGGAAGACAGCAGCAAGTGAAGAAGGAACTGCTAGGCAAGCAGAAATGACAGCATGCATTTTATGGGACTTAAATACATGAAGAAAAAGGCTTTTTGGATCAGAATAAATTTTAGCTCCAGCAGAAAAGCTTAATCCTGAAGCTGTGGATTCAGTTTGGTTAAATATTTTGGTCACTTATATCCTTGTAAGCACCTAACCTGCGAATGCACAGTATGAAAGTGGCCTCTATGTAGCACTAAACTATGTAGTCTTCACTACAACTGCTACTGACAATGGGAGACAGTATGGAGAACTATGTATATTATTTCTAATAATGTACATCTGAGTTACTTGTGTGATATTATCCAACCAGAAGGCATAGAGTTAACTCCAAGGAGTCTGAAAGGGGGAAAACCAGGAAATAAACAACTGCAAAGATAAGGCTTTGATAAGAAGTGGGGGATTGGGAAGGGTGGAGAGGGGGGGTCATCAGTCGCCCAGGTGGAGTCTAATACACAGCAAGACAGTGTCAGAGGCAGCAAGCACACTGCAGCATAACCGTAGGTCTCTCTCAGCCAGACACAGGGTTAACTCGGAGGAGTTTACAGGAAAAGATTAAAGTGCTAGTAAGGGTAAATATATGTCTAGCCTTCATGCTTTATATATTTCTCTTATTCACAGATATATAAGTGCCAGGGCCAAAAAGTACCACTGTGATCTCTGTAGTCTGACCTCCTGTCAGGGGGAACAACAGAATTGCCAGGCCCTTGGGCAAGGTGAGGAGGTGTGCTCCCAGAAGGGGTGGGGCTAGAGCAGCCTGCCCTCAGAGCCGTCCAGAGTGCGCTGTGCTGAGCTGCAATGGCAATTTAAAGGGTCTGAGGCTATGACCACTGCTGCTGCTGCAGTCACAGTGGCAGCCGAGAGAGCCCCCGGTGCTTTTGAATCACTGGACGTCAGGGCAGTTGCCCCCTGTCACTCCCAGTCAGCAACCCTAACACCGACCAAAGAACTCCACCAAAACAATGCCCTTTGAATTAGATGGTATCTTTAAAACAAAATCCAATCTTGATTTTAGCAACTGAAAATCTACCAGAATCCCCAGAAGTGGTTACAATGGTGAATTACCCTGAATGTTGAAAAGTTACTCATTTCTAGTCTGAATTTATCTAGCTCCAACCACCTGCCCATTGGTCAGACCTTTTTCTGTTAGACCCACTAGCCCGCTATCAAATATTTGTTCATTGTTTAGGTTCTTAAAGAATCTAAAGCCATCCTTTAGCCTTTTCTTTGTTAAACTAAATAGACTGAGCTCCTTAAGTTTAGCACTGTAACACATATTTTCCTATTCTCATGGCTCTGCTATGATCCTGCTACAGTTTATCAATCTCCTTCTTGAATTGTGGGCACCAGAGCTAGACACAGTAATTCAGTAGCAGTTGCACTAGTGCCAAATACTGTAGAGAGGTAAAATAATCTCTGTACTTCTCTTTTATGAATACAAGAAGCTTTTTAGTCTTTTTTACCACAGTACTGACAGCACTGTACTGGGCGCTCATGTTCTTCTGATTATGCACCACTACTCCCAGACCTTTTTCAGAGTCATTACTACCTACGATAGAGTCCCCCCGTCTTCTTGTAAGTAAGATCTTGGTTCCTGCAGGTATTCATTTGCATTCAGCCACATTAAACTGCATGTTGCTTGCATATGCTCAGTGTAGGAAACAACCCAGATCACTTTGTGTCAATGGCCCGTCCTTTTCATTATTTACCACTCCCTCACTCTTCATGTGGTCTGCAAACTTTAACACTAATTACTTTATGTTCTCTTCTAGGTCATTAATAAAAACATAAAATAGTGTTGGGCTAAAAATTAATCCCTGCAGGATCCCAACAGAAATGTGCTTCCCTGATAATTCCCTGGGTACAATTAAATTTTGAGATTGTTCAATGAGCCAGTTTTTAATCCACTGAAGGCGTGCCATGCTAAATTTGTATTGTTCTAGGTTTTAAATCAAAATGTTGTACAGTAACAAGTCAAATACCACCTTAAATAAGTTTAACCATATTATTTAAACATTATATCTTTTAACAATCAAATTTATAGTCTCATCAAAAGGTTGAGGGTTTTAACAATCAAATTTATAGTCTCATCAAAAGGTTGAGGGTTCCACGATGCTTGAAAACTCCCAGTAATGGTACAGTGAGCGCCTCATCTAGTTCTTTTAAACTCCTGGATGCAAGTTATCTGGAATGGCTGATTTTAATGAGTCTGACTTTAGTAGCTGCTGTTTAACAGTTGCTAATGCAATGGAAAGCTTGGCTTCATTATTGTCATTTGATGTGACTACATGAGCTGGCTTTTTTCCAAATATAGAATAGAAAAATATTTACCAAAAACATCTCTCTTCTCTACCATTTCTATCTACTAATGGACCAAAACAATTATTAGGATTATTTTCATGTTTATGCAATTTTAAAAGCTGCTTTCTTGATGTCTTTAAGGGAAAACTCTATGGTCAGCAAAGGAGTGTCCCTTCAATTCCCTTATTTATCTTTTTCATGACTTTTCAAATAAAATTGGATAATCCTTCTATCCAAGATTACCTTCTTTTTTCAAAGACTTGGAATAGAAATTCCTACAACATTTTTAGAATAGTTATAATCCTCTCTTTTATATTTTATTTAAGGTAATAAAATCCCAATTTTTTTAAAACACAGGTCAGTATTTCAAAGAGGGCTAGTGGTATAAACCTAAGTGGGTATTACTGGGTTACAGAACAAAGCTTTTACTGTATGCACATTTGTTTATATAATAGCTAAAACAAATGGCTGTATTTCATCACAAATGGAAGACAGGGCATAGTGATAAATTGTACATACAAAATTGATAAGGGAAGCAAAGGGACACACTTTTCCGTAATTTGTGTTATATATTTTTTGCTAAATGAGAGGTAATATGGCCTAAAGCTGTTTTGATGAGTTTTCTTTCCAATGAAATCTAATCCTTTGGATTAGGTGTAAATTGGGTGGGATTTTCAAAAAACAACTAATTGATTTAGGAACACAATTCCTATGGACTTTGAAAGTTCTCTGAGGCATTAAGGTAAGGTGATGAACAAACATCACCAAGGGATTGCCCACATGCTCAATAACTTGGTTCTCTAAGCTGTTTGCATTTATTATTAAGGTTTTGTATTTTCTGCTCTTTTATTGTGTAAAAGCTTCAATAACAATTACGAATAAGAGCAGTGACATAAGCAGCCATGTCAGGTATCTCTCATGGTTGGTAAGTTCAGCGCATGTGCCATTAACACTGATTTATGTTATAAGATTGTGTACAATTTTAACCACTCTTGCTGCAATGGTGATAACTGCAGTTTGTCGTTGTATACTAGAGTTCACCTTAATTCATTGCTGCTACCTGCTGTCAGCATTGGTTGAAACCTCAGAAGGGTTTCTTAGGAAGCTTAAATGGTAGTGAATGCAGCTTGCTCCTCCTGACCTTGCATTAGACTGCTGAGTGCTGGTTCAGCTGCTGTCTGTTACAGTAATGAGACAATCTGTAGGTTGGAGTCCTGTTAGTCACCCTCAGGTGCATCTCTCAGAGGCCTGACTTCCAACACTGGTTGGAACCACACACTTCAAACTGTGTTAACTGGGTTAAATGCTAGTGAGCTCTTCAACTCAGGGGCTACGTCTACATTGGCATGATCTTGCATAAATACTCTTTAACGCAAGAATTCTTGCGTTAAAGTATTTGCGCAAGAGAGCGTCTACACTGGCATGTGCCTTTGCGCAAGAGATGTGCTTTTGCACAAGAGCATCCGTGCCAGTGTAGACACTATCTTGCGCAAGAAAGCTTCAATGGCCATTTTAGCCATAGGGCTTTCTTGCACAAGAAATTCATGTTGCCTGTCTACACTGGCCTCTTGTGCAAGAAGAGTTGCGCAAGAGGGCTTATTCCTGAACAGGAGCATCATAGTTCTTGTGCAAGAAGCACTGATTTCACACATTAGAACTTCAGTGTTCTTGCGCAAGAACTGCCTGCCAGTGTAGACAAGCAGTATGTGTTTGCACAAAAGCGGCCGCTTTGGCGCAAGATCGCGCCAATGTAGACACAGCCAGGAAGTCCATGATGTTGGCTGATTCAAGTGACTTAAGCAAGGCTTCTTGAAAACAAACCATTACTGATTCATTCACCCAAAGGCTCTATGCACTGAGAGTCAGGAACAGAGGCTGCTAACAGGAGAAATTTGGAGGGAGTTTTGAGAGGGAGTGTGAGAGGCTTTCCTGTCAGGTGCAGCTCTGTGTTTAATTCCATGATGACCAGCAGTGAATTAGTAGTGCTGACATACAATGGCTGTGACCCTTTTGTTTTACCTCTGCCTGAAGCCAGAAGGGACTTCTTATGTATAAAGTCAAGCTGGTAGCTGTGCCGGAAGAAAATATTATTGCTTTAGAAGGGAAAGTAGAGATTTTTATTGAGAATCAGAGAAGCAGAAGCATTCCTACACAGCTAGGTTCAGGAAACTTCTGTACTTTAGGTTCCAGGAAGAATAAAACTAGCCACCAAGGAACGGGAGAGAGAGGAAAATAGAGACAGGCTTTCTGTATGTCTAGAGAACCAGGATAGAATCACAGAGTCATAGAATACTAGAGAGACCATCAAGTCCAGTCCCTTGCACTTCTGGCAGTACCAAGCACCATCCAGATCATCCGCGATAGACATTTATCTAGCCTGCTCTTGGAGATTCCACAACTGCCTCCCTACGCAATTTATTCCAGTGCTTAACCACCCTGACAGGAAGTTTTTCCGAATGTCCAACTTATGTTAGGAATCCAGTCACCACCAACCTTCTTGGTCAAAACCAAAACATAGAAGTCATTAAGCACCTCTGCCATTTCCATGTTTTCTGTTGTTTCTTCCTCTTCATTGAGCAATGGGCCTATCTTGTCCTTGGCAGGTTGTGGCCACCAAAGAGGAAGAAAATATTCTCTAATATTCTCACTCTCTCTCTTGTGTTATCATGCCTTGTACCAACCAGAAAACACTCTAAACTTCCATTTCTGTTCTTCATTGAAAGTCTAGTTTATAGCTATAGTCTAGTTGGTGCAGGGCCAGCTGGCTTCCTCTGTGGCTCTGTAGAAGCTGTGACAAGCTCCTGCAGCTCCTAGGTGGAGCAATGGCCATGGAGGCTCTGTGTGCTGCCCGCACCACTCTCAGACTGCTAGCTCGCAGCTCCCATTGGTTGGAAACCACAGACAATAGCATTTGTGGGTGGTGACGCTTATAGGCAGACAGCACACAGAGCTGCCTAGCTACACCTCCATCTAGGACAGTGTTTCTCTAAGTGGTCTATGGCTCCCCTTGGCTGCAAACAGTGAACCAGAGCCAATGGAAGCTGCAAGGCTCTGAGGCTGAGGAGGCAGTAAATAAATAAATCGGAGCCCTCTCCAGTATCCCCACATCCTCATCTTTGGTCCCAACTGCAGCCCTCACCCCCTCCTGCAACCAGTCTCCGGCCCCAGCCCGGACCCCCATCCTGTACCTTGAACCCCCTGATTTCTGGCCCCACTCCAGAATTTGTACCCTCTTCCACACCTCATTCCCCTGCTTCAGCCCAGAGTCCCCCTCACACTCCAAACTCTCTAAGTTAATCATAATATTTGACTAACCAGCTTCCACCATTCCTCAATATGCTGGAAAGCTATAGGCCCTGATATGATGAAGGTGGCAATACATGTTGGAGAAGACAGACTAGAAATAATTTCCCATTTGGCCATTTCCCTGAAAACTATGGGGCAAAGTAGAACTAAAAACCAGGCCCATTTCTTCTCTAGTAACAACAAAATAGATCAGTCCAAACTGCTCTCCAGGAGACATTGATCCCACTTCTTAAAAAATAGCGGAAAATGAGCCCGCAAAGAATAGGATAGTTAATTAAAGAGAAAAATGATAGATCCAGAGACATTACAAGGAACTCTTACTATAACCATGATATCAATATTTAATTAAATACAGTTAAAATATAATTCAAACCTTCAAAGAAATAGCAGGTTCTAGAAATGACTCACACATACTGAAATAATGAACTCTAGCAATCCAAAAGCACTTTCAAAACTATATAGTGAGCTTATTATACTTGAAATGGGTGGCAAATGTAATTACAGGAAGAAATGGGGAAAGGTTCTAGATCAGGAGCATTGGTCCTTTATTTGGGGTAAAGTAGCTCTCTTTTCCAGAAAATCAGTATATTTTACTAATTCAGTGGTATCTCACACCCTCTCATTTAAAGAGAATCTACAGTGATGCACCAAGTAGTCAGAGTGTGGGTGCAATGACTCTTTCATGGGAATGTCTCAAATCACAGAATACTGGTCAAAGTATTTGCAACCTATAATGGCTCTGAGTTCACAGATAAAAAAGCTTGTCTCCTCAAACATTGTCCCTTTAATCCTAGAGGACTGAAAATTAAAAGCAAAAAGTATCCATTAATTTAAAAAAAAAAAAAGAGCTGACCTCTGCACTGGAAGATGATAACATAAAATCTACAGGTCATAAGTTTGCAAAGGCCTTCGCTGGTTTCTAATGCTTGGATATTAGCAAGTTTGAACACAGCTGCAGTTTTACAAAATCTTAATCTCTTCTGTCCTGCTGGTGAACGGAAGTACTAACAATGTGAGTTCATCTAATTACCCAACTGGTGGCATCTGCTAGTGATGCCATGACTAATCACAATGAATTTCTGGGCTCAGCTTGACGACAAACAATGCACTCAAAACTAAAACAGATGTTTCTGCATTTTGGGCAGCAGGAACCTATTGTCATACTTAATTCTTTCCTCTTGAGTGGCATGCTGACAAAGCAATAACAAGAAAAGTGATCAT
This sequence comes from Apalone spinifera, assembly GCA_030068395.1. Taxonomy (NCBI): domain Eukaryota; kingdom Metazoa; phylum Chordata; order Testudines; family Trionychidae; genus Apalone; species Apalone spinifera. Next base: position 5,211,055 of record JANRFK010000875.1, read on the forward strand.
CCATATCAGAAGTAAAACTGAATCCTACCAAAATAAGAGGCCCTCACTTTCAAAATTAGGGCTGCACAATCAGGGAGCAGAAAAATGTGCGTTCAATTGTGTTACTAACCAGCACACACAAATATTACTATTTGTTGTTTATTTATGGGAGTGTTCACTGTGTGTTAGGCTCTTTCCAAACACTTAAGGATGGCCCATAAGAAACTGTATGTGCAACATAGTCAGTGAATTACTGGATGTGTGATCTGACATCGCTCTTCAAAATTCCTAAAATAGGAGTATCAAATCCTGGATCCTAAATCCATATTCAGACACTAGCCTGAATTTCTAAAGTACTGAGGTGCATCTCCCACTGGTCAATAGGAATTGATGAGTGCTCTGCATTTTCTGAGGTCAGGGGGTACATAAAGATTATTACTATTTATACTATGGCAGCAGAGAAGTCTCAAGTGGCATCAAGGTCCACTGTGCTATATATCAAACACATACTAGACGACAGGCCAACTTTTCAAAACAGGACTCTAATGTTAAGCTCCTAAGTCCATGTTTAACGACCGAAAGGTGGTATTTTTCAAAAGCTCCTACGTCATTTATGCACTCTTGAAAACCTACACTTAGGAAACTCAACATGGTCTTGAAAAAATTAGGTTATAATCCCTGGCCCAACAATTAGCAGACTAAACAGACAAGGCAAAGGGTAGGAGGAAAAAAACAGATGCAGAGTAGTAAATAACTTGCCCTAAGCCACACAGCAGGCATTGGCACAGCCAGAATAAAATCCAGATCTCCTGGTTGCTAGTTGAGTACACTATCCATTACACTACAATGGATTTAGTTTATGTATAAGGATTTGGGACCCTAATTTCAGGCATTTATTTTTGAAAATCATCACTTTGATAAATTACCCAAAGTGCAGCCAGGCTGCAGTGGTTCTCAACTTATTTACCATTGTGGGCCGCATATACAACTGTGTGTGTTGTGTGGGCTGCATCCACACTACGTAAAAAACCTGTACACCACTTAATATCACTGTATATCACTGAAAGTCACTTTAAAACTACCTCAGTCCATTTGTTGAAATAAAGGGGTTTTTTTTCCTGTTAACAAATTGGTTTATATTGGGGTGGGCAAATACTGGGATCCAGTAAGCCACGGTTATCCCTTGGCAGGCCCCCACACCACCATATTTACCTGCACCTAAGCAGGTATGGGGGAATCACAGTTCCTGTTGGCCATGGATCACTGTTCCTGCCCAATGGGAGCTGCAATTGCTGGTACCTGTGGAGGTGCAGGTAAATATAGTGGCAGCGACCAACCAGGAGCTAACGCTGGCAAGTTGCCCGCTGTTTTATTGCCCACCCCTGGTTAATACTGATGTGGCTGACTGGCGTGCCTCTACATGAACACGAGCAAGTGTGTGTAAGTGAAAGTTGTGTGAAACCAATGGGGGAGGGGGGGGGGGG
>JANRFK010000875.1:5212646-5227099 GCA_030068395.1 Apalone spinifera
GAGAGTCATGGGAGACAAACAGTCTGAGTGCACAGCTGTGGGGGCGGTTGAATACTCCAGTTGCTGTACAATAGTCAGGACTGTCCTGGGCAGTTCATTCTGTGCAGCACGGGCAGGGAGGAAATAGCAGGCTGCTACGACACCCTGTCATGGTGCTCTGCTCACCTTCTTTGCTGGCAGGGAACACTGTAAGCAGGGCTCGGCAGCACCTCTCCTCCTCAGCCAACCCTGCTCCTACTGGGCCCAGGAATGAGGTGAGGCAAACTTCGAATTTTTTTAGCATGCAGCCGGGCCACAGCTGTGTGCTAATTGGCTGCAAGCAGCCTGTGGGTTGAGAACCACTGATCCAGGGTAATTGGGACAGCAGCTGTGATGGGATATGTGAGATGTTAGTTATGCTGAATAAGTTTTCATATTTATTTGTATTAAGTCTTTGAAAAAATTACAAATAAGCATTTCTTCCTAGGACACATTGCAGGAGTCAAATAATACTTGGTACAAGATACAAGAGTCTGTAAGATTCATTGCTTCAGAAATTCCCCAAAAGAGAATGAGATACACATAGTAAACAAACAACAAAACAAAAAACACAAAACAAACAAAACCCACCATAAGTGCAGGTGGTTTTGTGCATAGATATATTCAAGGTAATGGGACTGCTCAAATGATTACAGTTATGCACGGATTAGGTTTTGCAGAATCTGGTCTTAAATGTATAAACCTTTCTAGTTTGAAGTAATCAAAAAGTGAGATTTTCAAATTTGCAAAAGTCTAGTTTTTAATTAACTTAAATTTAATGGAATTACCTGACATCCCTAGAGGACACTCTGGCTACATCTAGACTGCATCCCTCTGTCGACAGAGGGATGCAAATCAAGCACGTCAAAATTGCTAATGAAGCAGGGATTGAAATATCAGACTGTTTTCCTCAAAAAATGAGGTTTACAGGATCTGTCTAGACTGCTGGGTTTTTTTCAAAAAAGCTCCGTTTTGAAAAAAAGTGGCAGCCATGTTTATGCTAATGAAGCGCAGGATATTTAAATATTTAAATCCCTGCTTTATTAGCAATTTCGACGCGGTTGATTTGCATCCCTCTGTCAACAGAGGGATGCAGTCTAGACGTAGACTCTAAGCCTACAAATAACAGCATCAGTTTTCAGCTGGCAATTTTAGTCTGTCCTAAGTGTAGGAAGGGTTGGAAATTGATCTTCTAGCCAACCCTGATGGGTGACATTAAGCCACCTTATTGAACAGATGACTCTCTTTCCATAACAACAATGGAAAATTGCTAATCAGTCAAAGCAATGCATGTTTGGTTCAGTCATAATGAAATGTTGCTTTCCTGTGGTGCTTTAGAGATATAATCATCATTATTGTGGAATGGGACTCAGAGATATTTAAAGAGTTGCATACAGTAATTACAAGTCTATCACACTGAAGATATGTTCATTCAATGCAACGGACCAAAGAACTACAAAAAATATTATACTGTAGCCTTCTGATGTGCAGCGTAACAATATGGTTTTTGCTTAGACACCTTCTTCCTATATCAAAATGCAAAATTTTGACTTTTTACAACTCTATTGGCTTAGTATTTACAATTTAAGCTATAGTGTGGAAGCCCAGAATTGTAAATACTAGCCCATACAGTAGTTAACCTTTTCTTTATCATACACACTTAACAAATTGACTAGCATTAGACCTCAAAGCACAAAGCTACAAGTTCATCGCTGTTACATAAATATTTAATTAGATACCTTTCTGAAAAGTGTAACCTCTACAAAAGGTTAGTAACTGCTGTAACAGCTTACTGGATTTATACTTCTGGAGCGGGTTTGTGCTGTACACACAATTAAAGTGGAAGATTTTCTTAATCTTAGTAATGAAGCACTAAAAATAATCTATAGGGCTACAGCAGATACTTAAATGATATAGTAGCAGCATTAGATGAATGAAGAGGTGACACTAAAATAAAATGGTCTTTTTACAGGGGCAAAAATATTCTTTTTATATCAAATATAAATTAAGTTTATTTTGGGCTTTAAAAGTAAAAGACTAGAAAAAAGAAAACTCTAATTTCTTTCTAACCTGTTTTTGTTCTTCCCAAAAGAGAACTCTTCTTTTCCTGGTACAACTCAGGACCTAATCTACACAAACACACGCCCAAGTCCCCAACCAGAAGTTTTCTGATAACCAAGATCCACAAACCTGGAAATCCCGGACTACCCATCATCTCAGGCACTGGCACAGTTAGGCTATGTCTACACAACAAGGGTTTTGCGCAAAAACAGCCATTTTTGTACAAAAACCCTCAGAGTATACACACCTCAACTGTGTTTTTGTGCAAGAAAATCAACAGTCAGTCAACAGAATAGAGGGCTTTTTGTCTTGTAGGTATACCTCCTTCTACAAAAAGGTGTGTGTGGACGCTCAATAGGGGTTTCTTGCGCAAAAAGAGCCTATCACAAAAATCACAGGAGCTCTGATGGCCATTCTGTGAATGGCCATCAGAACTTTCTTATGCAAGAGTGTCCATGCAGTGTGGACGCTCTCTTGTGCAAAAGCACATCGCTTTTGCAATGTGCTTTTGAGGTGTGGATGCGCTTTTGCTCAAAAAGTTTTTACGGAAGATCTCTTCTGCAAAAAACTTCTTGCACAAAAACCCTGCAGTGTAGACAAAGCCTTACAGCAGTATTATCTCCACAGACCCTTTGCTGCCAGCACTCCTAGCTATCTTCAACACACCACCGACTTCCTGAGGAAACTACAGAACATCAGTGATCTTCCTGAAAACGTTATCCTGGCCACCATGGATATAGAAGCTCTTTACACCAACATTCCACATGATGATGGATTATCGGCCATCAGGAACACTATCCCTGATGATGCCACTGCACACCTGGTTACTGAGCTCTGTGACTTTGTCCTCACCCACAACTATTTCCAATTTGGGGACAATTTACATCTTCAAGTCAACAGCACAGCCATTGGCACCCGCATGGCCCCACAATATGCCAACATCTTTATGGCTGACCTCAAACAACATTTCCTCAGCTCTCGCCCCCTAGCACCTTTGGTCTATTTATGGTACAATGATGACATTTTTATCATATGGACCCATGGGAAGGAGACCGTGGAAGAATTCCACAGGGATTTCAACAATTTCCACCCCACCACCAACCTCAGCTGGACCAGTCCACTTCCTTGACACCACAGTACATAACGATCACATTTCCACCACCTTATAATGGAAACTTACCTACTGTTACACTTACCTACATGCCTCTAGCTTCCATCTAAGACACATTTCACATGGTCTAGACAGTATTTGGTCCTGCTGTGAGGGCAGGGGACTGGACTCGATGACCTCTTGAGGTCCCTTCCAGTCCTAGTAGTCTATGGTTCTATGATTCACAGTCAATTGTTTAAAGGCAAGCCCTAAAATATAACTGGATTTGCTCCAATTCCACAAGACAGAGACAAACACCTGCAGGATCTCTAACAAGCATTCTTAAAACTGAAATACCCACACGGAAAAGTGAAAAAACAGACTGACAGAGCCAGACGAATACCCAGGCCTCAGCTTCTTCAACACAGGCCCAACAAAGAAAACAACAGAACACACGGGTCATTATCTACAGCTGTCAACCTAACTCCCCCCACCCTCCCAGCACATTATTAACTATCTACAACCTATCCTGGGAAATGGCCCCTCACTCTCACAGGCCTTGTGGGACAAGCTAATCCTTGCCTACAGACAACCCCCTAACCTCAAACAAATTCTTTCCAGCAACCACACAGCTCACCTCCATCATACCCATCCAGGAACCCACCCCTGCAATCAACCCCAGTGCCAACTCTGTCCACATATCTATACAAGTGACATCATCATAGGATCTAACCACATAAGCCACCACATCAGAAGATCATTTAACTGCACCTCCACCAATGTGATCTACACCATCAAATGCCAGCAATGCTTCCTGCCATGAATATTGGCCAAGCTGGACAGTTTTTATGACAAAGGATTAATGGACACAAATCAGATATTCAAAATGATAACACACAGAAACCTGCTTGGGAACATTTCAACTTGCCTGGGCACTCACTAATGGATCTGTAATATTTTAAACCAATTTCAAAAGTCTCCTGGAGAGAGAAACTACAGAACTGGGTTTCATTTACAAGTTGCAGGAGACTTTAGGAAGTTTTTAGGCGGCAGTTCGACAGCTGCAGACACTAGGAGCTGGCCTCCCCTCTTGACCATAAACCGGGGTGGACAAACTGAGGCCTCGGGGCTGGATCTGGCCTGCCAAGCATTTCTCTCTGGTCTGCCCAGCTGATTAGCAGAGGTGCATAATTACAGCCGGCAGCGGGCAGTGTGTGTTCAGCTGCCCCTCCCCCCCACCTTGCTGCAACCTGCAGCCAAGTTGCTTCCAGTATTCTCCTGCTAGCTGTGCAGAGCAAGGGGTGGAGAGGAAAGGAGAGTGCTGAACTCATAGTGTTCCCCTGCCTCTGTATCTCATCTTTGCAGAGCAGGGTGATAGATGGAGATGCACAGTGGAGCTGCTCCAGTCGGAAGCATATGACTCAGAGGAGTGCAGAACAGAGGTGGGGAGAGACAACAGAGCAGGACAGATTTCCCTTAAAGAGACAGAGTGTGGCTTCTCTCAGAAACTTACCCAGCACACACACTCTCTGCGTCACTGTAACATATACCCAGTCTGTGCCACACAGTCACACACACACACACACACACACACACACACACACACACAGTCACACACACACACACACACTGCTGCACATAGTCTCCCATCTCAGTGCTACACACACTCAAGCTGTGTCACAAAGTCCGTCTTTCTCTCTCTCTCTCTCTCTCTCTGTAGCCTTAGCCTCACCTCTTCCACCCAAGGACCCACCCCTTCCATGGGGCTCGGAGCCAGCCGACTACTACGTGCCAAAATTTGTGAATTGTCCCCCACCCCATGAACATTATTGCCCACCTCCGGCATAAACCCAAAAAGTTATAAAAATGTTGTGCCCCATCATTTACAGCTTGCTATGCACATGCCTAGGAATGTTGCACAACAGAAACCTTTATGCATACAATTAATTCAATTTTCTAAGGACACTAATAGGAAACTCATGTCACTGAAAATACAAGTTACAGGTTGAGCCTCTCTAGCCTGGCACTCTCGAGTCCTTACCGGTGCCAAACCACAGAATTTGCTAAACCATGGTAGGTCACTATTGTCTCGCAGAATTGACAACACTTCCACTGCTTATTGGGCTCTTAGAAGACATTTAGGGGTAAATTAGAGCTAAATAACAGCATAGAACACTGAGAGCCAGGACTGGTGGCTGTAAACAAACTTTATGGGAATGCAAGAAACCTGGCCATCTGGCTAACTAAATATCATGCCAGATGTTTAGAAATTGGACATCTGGCTAACTAAAATCAGGTCAGACCTGGATGTTGACAGAGAGAGTGCTGGATTAGAGAGGTTCAATCTGTAGTAGAAAGGTCTCAGAATAGAACACCTTCTTTGTTTGGCCCTTTAAATTCCAACTGAGCTGGAATTTTAGGAAGAAAATTCTGCTTTCTTTTGCAGTGGCGTAAATGCAAAGAAGCCCACTGAAGGAATTAATCTGGATTTTCAGCACGGTAATTGAGATAAGAACATGACCCTATATATTTCTTGAACACACACACATACACACACACACGCACAAAGTTAGTTTACTATTTAAGTTCACCCCATTAAGTAATAGAATGTTCTTATAAAACAGACAAGAACATTACAATTTAACAGAAAACAGTAAAAACTACAATATTTTGAACTGAGGTAATTTATATGCTCTGTTATCCTAACAAGGGAGATAAGAAAATGCATTTTCAGTTCAACAAGAACTTTAACTGACTCACAAGGTACACAAAACTAATTACATGCTTTACATTATACTCTATATACATACATACATTAGGGTTGTAACATATAAGCATCAAAGCACTCCTAAAATAGTGCTCGGTTACTGGTTCAATCACTAACCCAAAAGGAAAGTGTTTCAATAACACTGGTTCCTGAACAGTACTGTTTTCCTTGAAGACCTCCAATCAGTGGTATGACTTTGCTACATAAGACTTGAATGAAAGTGCATGATAAAAATTCATTAAGCAATTTGCTATATTCAATTAGGTAATGCAAAGAGTCAGTTCAGTTGTTACCTTCACAAGACACACACTGAATGATAATGGCTGATGACAACAGTAATTAATTACTACAGTTTGTGTCTCATCATTAACTTATTTCCCTTACACAATAAGGGATTGTTTCAAACACCACATAAATAACATGATGAACTGGTAACAGAGTAAGGGTGATAAAAGGTGAATATCCAATGATGGATTTATAAGTGATAATATATCTGATAAATATATCAATTCTCTGGAAGTTGAAGAAAGTCTGGAGTGAATGCAATTCATGATTTAGCATGGTTACAATCAATATCCAATATTATTTTGCCTAAATCTGGAGGTTTAATTGTAAAAGTTAATGATGTGAATTAATGAAGTAGTCATTCATTAATCAAGGTCTTCAGAGGGGTAGCCGAGTTAGTCTGTAACAGGAAAAACTTAAAAAACAACAAATAGTCTGGTAGCACATTAAAGACTAACAAAATATGTAGATGGTATCATGAGATTTCGTGGGCACAGCCCACTTCTTCAGCTGATAGGAGTGTTGGATGTCCAGAACCAAAATAAATGAGGGAAGAAGGGTGGTGGAGGAGGAGGAGAAGGAAAAAAATGGGAGGGGGGGACAGAAAGAGACAGAGGGTAGATAAGTATCAAAGAAAAAAACAAGTATATAAATTTAAAGCTGCCTTAACATACAAATAAAGTATCTTTGGTAGTGACAATCTGGTCGTTAATAGGCATTTCTTAAAATTACAGAATTGTCATATAATTTGACTTGATTAAGTCACATTAAATCATATGATCAGATTAAATCATATGATTTGACTTGATTGTACATCTCTGTGCAATAAATGTTTGTACACAGAAAAGCATCAGCTATTGTGATTACTTTCACCCCAGGACATAGTCTTAAAGTGGCAGCAAAATGTAATTTTAATCTTTAACCGTCTTGTGTAAAATTGCTGTTTAAAAGACTCCCAGTAGAGTCTAAGGAATACTTTAAAATAAGTTTGTTTGGAACCCAAAGAATTGTTGAGTAGGTTTTTTGTGTTTGTTTTATACAATTTCTAGTGAGGTGACAAGTGTTTAACAGACCCAAATATTCTCAAGACAAAAGTAAGTCTCGATAACATGGACCACTGGAAACCTATCTTCACTGGTCAAATTTGCCAGAGCAGTTTCCACATCCTATGAATATTTATTTTCTGGGATAAGCATGGCAGGGAGTCAGCACCATCACATCACCATCACACCAAAACCACCACAATCATATTCAGTTATTTACTATCACACCAGCAGAGATTGTTTTTCCTGATCATTTTCTCCTGTTTTGACCAGGCCAGATAAGAAGAGGGAACCATCTGCATGGCTGTGTCCTTCAGTCACAAACCTAATGTTCCTTCCACTTCCTCTTTGTCAATATCTATCCTTACCTTATTCCTTCAATAACTTTGCTAACTTTGTCTTTTTTTTTTTTTGCTTTGAAACTCACAAAAGTTTCATCAACCAGAATATATTTAATGTAGCAGCCCTTCACTTTGACCAGATGGGTAAAATGAAAATTGTTCCTAGCAGCCTGAACATAATTTACAAGATACTCCTGGGGGAATTCTGCAGCAATGTTCATATGTAGAATTCATGTCCCCCTGCAATTTTTTTTTCTCTGCAGAAAATACATTCTGCTGGCAAGGCCCTGAAAGTGTGCCTTTTCCCCACCAAGTGCTGCTGTGGTGCCAGAAGAGAGAGGAGCTATTTCAGAGTAGGAATAGCAAGCTGACGATAAGGAAGAGAAGAGGATGAGTTCCTCACAGGGGTAGGTGTGGAGGCATGGGATATGGGGATGGACAGCATGGGGCATATGCTTGGTGTGTTACCGACTGGCGTTCAGAATGACGAGTTGGGGGGACAGATGGGAGAGGGGTGGCTGATGGACATGCAGGGATGCATTGGGATGGGGCAGATGTGCCTGACTGAATAAGAGAAGATAGGGGTCAGCCAAGCTCTGCATAAGGGAGGCTCTCCAACTCCTTAATAATCCCTCCTCCCCCCAAAAAAAAGCCTTTTCTGTATTTTCATCTACACTCAACAATCCTCCAACTTCGCTCCTGGCCTTCTTCCTAATAATTATTTCCTTTTCCCTCAGCATCTCCATTACAACGGTCTCCCATAAGCCTTTGCACTGCTTCTGAAGGGTGCAGGAAATACATCTCTGTATTGTAATTTAAATGAATTATTACTCAGTTATGTCTTAATATGCCTTGATCCCTTCAGTCTCAATTCCCATGGGTCCTTACCTATCAGCTCTCTGAGCTTACCAAAATGACAACAGTAAATAATGCATACAATTCAATTCTGAATATCTAAACCTTATTTACCTTGAACCCCCTGGTATACGATAGGGTCATGGCCTCTCATGCCTGTTTATTACATTGAAAATTCTCTAGATTACCAAACGTTCACCTTGAGATTTGATTAATCAAGATTGTAAATTCAGGGCATCTTTGAAGACACTCATACAAGAATATAAGGCAATGTTTTGGGAGCCACAGGGTGAATGTTTATGCAGTGGGGGAGAAAAGCAGACTTCCTTTCTCCCTCCTAATATCCTGCCTCAAACCCTAGTGGGCAGAACCATCCCTAGAGCAGTGCACGGCCTGGGGCAACCCTCCCAGTGCCCCAAGCACGGGACCAAGGCAACCCCCCGCCCCTCGGCTACAGGCCACCACTCCTGCTCTGCACCCGCCCCACCACTTCCCCCGAGTCCCACCACTCCCCACCCCATTGCCTGAAGGCCCCTCTTCTGAGCAATGCAAACCAGAGGATTACTCAGGGGGCAGGGCTTGGCACAGGGCAGCTGCCACAGTGAGTGGTGCTGGGCGGTGACCCATGCTGTCTCAGCATCAGGCCCCCAGGTAATCATCCCCAGAGCTACTCTGGACTGCCCAATGGATGTGGCAGCCGCCCTGGTCCCCCCCCTCCCCAAAGCATAGAGCCTGGGACAGCTGCCCTGAAACACCCTAGAGATGGAATTGCTCTGCTGATGGCAGAGAAAGGGGATGCCCGCTGTCCATTCCTCCCATCAAATCCAGGGGAAGAAAGGTGGGGAAAGAAGATACACACAGAACCCTTGGCATGGGGGCATAGCAGGCAATCTGGAGCAGGGAAAATACAGGGTGCAGGCATAGGTGATGAGTATAAGAGGCAAGGAAAGGCAAGTCTGGCCCCACCCACACTTTGCTCCCAGCCCCTTCCCCCTTCCGCACACCTCCCCCAGTCTCATAGGATTGTTTAGGCTTCAGTGCTGCTGAGGCGGTGCCAGCCCTCCCAGAGCTGGGGATGCAGGAGCCACGTGCTACCCATGATCTGGTGCCAAGGGGCTACCTGTACTTGCTCCCCCCACACTCTGGGGAAGGCTGGGGCTGTGTGCCACCTGCTCTCTCTTTTCCCTGTGCTCTTGCTATGGAAGGCTGAGGTAGTGCGACATCTGCCATCCCTCCCATGTTCCTGAGTTGGGGGGAAGGACTAGGACCATTCATCACCCACCTGGGAAGGGGTGACTTACCTTGCCTCCCAGAGGGTCCTGAGCAGGCCCTTGGGCAGCAGAGGTGGGGATCAGGGCTTGCCTCTCCCAGACCTAGGTTCACCCACTGCCCATAGGCGTAGGAATAGGGGAGAATCAGAATCCTGGTCTGGCAGGGAGAATGAGTTACCCTGCTGTGAAGATGTGACTCCAAGATGTGTTGGCAAGGGGTCCTTCTTCTTTGCCAAAGCTTTCACCTCAGATGTGGCAAACTCACTATGCCAAACAAATGTCTTATGGTATAATTATCTATAAAGAATAATGTTTAAGTTCTCTACAGGAAACTCAGATCCTGTCAAGTTACATAATCAGTGAGGCTACGTCTACACTGTGGTGCTATTTCAGGATACCGGAAGTATCCCGAAATAGCTATTCTGCATCTTTAAAGCAGCCCGTTGTATCAAAATAGACTTTGAAATAATAGGCGTGCTATGCTGGAGTCCTTGTAACCCTTGTTCCGGAATAGCGCTGTATTTCAAAACTTGGCGCTGTGTGGTCAGTGCCAAATTTCAAAATAAGCTCTATTGAAACTACCTCAAAATAAGCTACCCAATTTTCGTGACACGTAGCTTATTTCGAGATAAGGCTCCAGTGTAGATGTACCCTGAGACACATACATATAAGTTGTATTTAAGGAATAATGTACAGTACTGATACTGAAAGTGTGCTTTACATATTTAGGATAAAAATTAGTCATCAAGGATGATGTGTCTCAGTGATGACACATTCAACCAACAGGTAGCTGTCAACAGGTATTGGAAGGTTCAACTGTTTAGCTCTGTGCAGTACTAAGATGTTGAATGGGAAAATATCAAAGGCAACTGCAAACAGTCGAACCCATATGAGGGTTTAAAAAAAAGAACCATGTGACAAGACAGGGGTTGGCCCTGTCTGTGAAGAGAAACCAAAGACTGTTTTTAGTATAAGACAGAGGAGAGAGGTAAATTCTGGATCCATTCACTGAGGAAAACCTTTATGGAGCAAAGATGTTTTCATGAACCCTGGTTCTTGGGAAATTAGCCAGCTCTCCAACAGACTGAACTTTGTGGGGAAAAGCTATTCCATTAGATAGGTACTATTAATAACTGTTGAGTCATTTTTGTGACCAGGTTCAAATTTTGTGATGCTGTTTTTTATTACAGCCATTTGTTCCCAACACTCTCTCTTGTTTCTAGTTAAATCTTTATTCTGGCTTAAATAAATTATTTTAAAGTGCTCACAAGTGCTGTGTGGTCTAAGCTAGAGCCAGTAAATGGGTACAGTACCTTCTGGGAGCAGAGGAACTGGTATTTCTATGAGTAGCCAGCATGTGGGGCTGGATATCACAGGGGGATGATTCAAAGGCACTTGGGGGATTGGGGTGCCCTTATTGGTAATTTACGAGGCAAAGTTAGGGCTGGCATTGCCCAGAAGACATTGCTAGAATGGCTGAAATGCTGCTGGTGGTAGGGAGCTGATAATCTGCCAGGCAAAAGCCAGACTCTCATTCTGGGTACATCTAGACTACAAGCCTCTTTCGAAAGAAGCTTTCGAAAAAGCCTCTTTCGAAAAAGAGCATCTAGACTGCAACCACTTCTTTCGAAAAAGCAAGCCGCTTTTTCAAAAGAGAGCATCCAGGCAGTCTGGATGCTCTCTTTCGAAAAAGCCCTGTTTGTATTCAATAACGCCTTTTTTCGAAAGAGCACTTTCAAAAAAAGGCGTTATTCCTGGTAAAAACTGCCGCGTTCTTTCAATTTAATTTTGAAAGAACGTGGCAACAGTCTAGATGCAGGTGAAGTTTTTTCAAAAAAACCCTGTAGTCTAGACACACCCTCTGAAAGCAGAGGGTAACAACTGTCATTGGAGGAAAGGGAATAGGGGAACAAACATCCCCTGGCTTAAGGGGAGAATGGGGCAACCTGGTAGGAGGGAAAGGGATAATGGGGGACTCAAAGAATCCCTACTGGGGGAAAATGGAGGAATCCCAGACTGGGAGGAATGGGCATGCCAGAAAGCCGCTCTCATTGCAGGATGGTGGGTTATTGGGGAACAGGAGCACACAGAGCCCCTGGCAAGGGGGTAAAATGGTGGACATGAGGAATGGGGGGGCACACAGAACCTCAAGTGGCATAAGATTGGGATCCTGGTGTGGTGGGGGAAGGCAGGAGGCTATACAAAGTCCCTGTCATGTGGACAGACTAGGGGAATGAATTTCAAAGGTAGCCATATTAGCCTGTTTCAGCAAAAACAACAAGGAGTCCAGTGGCACCTTAAAGACTAACAATTTTATTATGGCATAAGTGAAGTGAATTGCAACTCACATTATCAGATACATGAAGTGACAGGCAAAGAAACAAATAGTAGGTGCACAGAGATGGGAGTGTTATATCCACCCTGGTTGAATGAACTCTGATGTAACATTCCCATCTCTGTACCCCTACTGTCTGGTTCCTTTTCTTTCACTTCATGCATCTGATGAAGTGAGTTGTAACTTACGAAAGCTTATGCCATAATAAAATTGCTAGTCTTTAGGGGTATTACTGGACTCTTGTTTTTAGGGTAATTGAGACAGAGGAAAATGAGGGAATGGGGAAGCATACAGAAACTCTGCCATAGGGTAGAATGAGAATTTTGGATTGGGAAATTAAGAGAATACCTGGCAGGGGCGAGTTGCTGAAACAGAGGGGGATGGGAGTTAATGGGGATGATGATGGAATGCAACGAGTCACTAGTGTGATATGTACAATAAACCTGGCCTACAGAAACTATGACATATGAGACATCCCCAGCCATGTATATTTCAGATACAAAGCATTATAGAACATAAACTGCACATAGAGTACCAAGAGTGCTGTGCAGGATTTTAACTATATGTGTCTACAGACTTTGATGGGTGTGCTGTGGAGGTAAATCCTTGTAAACCATTTTGAAAACATAAGGGTCTATATTGTTCTAGTGCACTCCTTTTAATTAAGCTGTCAGGTACTAAACCAAGCGACACAATATACTATAATTAGGAAAACTTATTTTTAGGTTTTACTGGGTTCTAAAGATCAACTGAAATAATAAAACATACTGGATTTCTTGGGTTAAAAATATTGGGCCTATTTTTGCTTGCCTCATGAGTCAGAGAGCAGATTTTGGCTGATAGATACTTTTATTAAGAAATAGAGCTGACTGGGAGTTTTCTGATTCTGAACCTGAACATGCTGTTTTGTTTAACCCAGAAATGTTCCTGGGGATTATAGCAGATTTGATGAAACTTTCATTTAGAAGGATTTCTCACATTCAAGATGGAATTTCTGGTTGAAATGAGACAACACCTACACCAGAATAGCCAATATTCCTGTGGTGAGGGCAGTCACCAGGGATCTGGGTCACAGGTTCAAGTCCCAATTAACAGCAAGGATCTGAGCATCTGCCCTACCTCAAATAAGTGCCCTAACTATCATGCTAGTGGCTGTCAAGAGTGGGTCTTTCACATGAAAGTCATATGTGGGTCCTGCAGCTTAGCAGGCCTGGGATGGAAGTTTCCATCTCTGCTATACCCATCGGAGCATAGTGTGGGACGCTGCAAGCCCAAACTGCAGCTGAGCATTATCAGCTCTAACCCATGCCTTGAGCTGGGAAACTACTGAGTAGTAAACAAGTTTGACCTCAGTCTCAGCCCATAAGAGTGATGAGAATGGCATTGAGCCAGGTACGTGCATACCTGGTAAACAACTGTAGTATACGATTACTGAGAGTTCCACCCCTTTGTGAGTTTCACCAAGAACCTAAACCTCGAAGGGTGTCCAGAATCCCCCTAGCTGGAGCCACGTCCTCTGCGGCTGGGTGCGAGGTGACCAGAATGGGATTTCCTGCAGACTAAACGGGAGTAAGCATTTCCAAGTGCCTGTTACTCTTATATGCATTGCTTTGCCTATGCTGATTGTTGTGTTACTTTGCAGTAGCTGTGTAACCATCCCTCAGTATTAAGCCTGTAAAGTTGTTGAGAGTCTCTGGGTTAGGCTAAAAGGGATTAAAAACAAAGGTGATATCATGCTAGGAGTCTACTACAGGCCACCTACCCAGGTGGAAGAAGTGGATGAGGCTTTTTTCAAACAACTAACAAAATCATCCAAAGCCCAAGATTTGGTGGTGATGGGGGTCTTCAACTATCCAGATACATGTTGGGAAAATAACACTGCAGGACACACACTATCCAATAAGTTCTTGGACTGCATTGGAGACAACTTTTTATTTCAGAAGGTTGATAAAGCTACCAGGCAGAAAGCTGTTCTAGATTTGATCCTAACAAATAGGGAGGAACTGGTTGAGAATTTGAAAGTGGAAGGCAGCTTGGGTGAAAGTGACATGAATCATAGAGTTCACAATTCTAAGGAAGGGTAGAAGGGAGAACAGCAAAATAGAGACAATGGATTTCAGGAAGGTGGATTTTGGTAAGCTCAGAGAGCTGATAGGTAAGGTCCCATGGGAATCGAGACTGAGGGGAAAAACAACTGAGGAGAGTTGGCAGTTTTTCAAAGGTACATTGTTAAGGGCCAAAAAGCAAGCTATTCCGATGAGTTGGAAAGATAGAAAATACGGCAGAAGACCGCCTTGGCTTAACCACGAGATCTTGCATGGTCTAAAAATAATAAAGGAGTTCTATAAAAAATGGAAAGTAGGACAAATTACAAAGGATGAATATAG
>JANRFK010000875.1:5237014-5252869 GCA_030068395.1 Apalone spinifera
CCAACTTGATTTTCATGCAAACCTGCTCCTGGGTTCGCCTGTGGCCTTTGGTGGGCAGGCTGGCAGCTATATTGCCATAGACGGACATATTCCCCCACCTAGTGAGGAGATCATGGATGTTGGGAGCATCCCCTCAAACCTGAATAAGGTCCATGATGTCCTCCTTGGACCAGGAAGGCACCTGCCTTCTCTGACCCCTGAAAGGCTCCTGGGAGCTGTCAGACTGCTTCTGTGGAGTGGTGGGAGGGCTGGCTGCCAGTGGCTTGCTGGCTCATGTTTTGGTAGCAGTGACTGCTGTCTCTGGGCTGGCAGGCTTGGAGCTGGCACAGGCACTATGGCCAGAGTCTACCCCTTTAAGGGCTCCGGGAAGGGAGGGAGAGAGAGGAGTATTCTTGGTTGAGGCCGGAGTGGCCACTAGGGCACCTTGGGAAGGGCTGGAGGCCCCCTATTTCAAAATAAGTGTCTACACAGCACTTATTTTGAAATAGCAATTTTGAAATTGGCGTCATTCCTCATGGAATGAGGTTTACCAATTTCAAAATAAGCACTCTGCTATTTCGATTTAATTTTGAAATAGCGGTTGGCTTGCGTAGACGCTAGGAAAGTTATTTCAAAATAACGGCTGTGTAGACATACCCTAAGAGAAACTGCCTGACTCTGGCCTAGCATCTTTCTTTATACTGGCTTGCTGGGACCTGACTAGTTGCCTCTCACACTTCTGCTCCAGGGGGCTTGGAGGGCTTGGAGGACTTCTCTACTGCTCTTTTCCAAGAGTGAGGTGTGGGAAGGTCACAAGCCTACAGCAGGGGACTTTGGGGCCTAGTTCACTCCATCACAGAAGTGTTCTAGGATAATTCTATTTCATGGAAAAATTGAGGTTTCCACATAGTGTACACCGGCCTTGATGCAGACTTAGCTCTTAACTTTAAGAATATATATATATATATATATATATAAACACCTATACTTTAATTATCTAAAAAAATCAATAGAAATTGTTTTAGATTCAAACATTCATAATCACTTTTAGCAACTCAAAGACTGGACAGCTATAGTATGAGAACCAATATAATTTCATTGTTCTAGTTTATTAAAATGTTAATACTGAACACAAAATAATAAGGGCAAGAAAAATTAAATAGTTAATTTTTATATTCTTTGAATGTATTAATTCACAGAGTTATTAGAGAAGAGCAACTAAAATGTTATTGTTATGTTTCTCTGCCCATTCTTAGATTGTAAGCTCTTTGGAGTACAGATCATCCTTTCTGAATGTGGGCACTGCCATAAATAAGTAGATGATGGTAATAAGCAACAATTATAATTGTCCTTTGTACTTTTAAAAGATTACATCATTTCAAAAATATATTTAAGCTAAAAATGACTCATAGGTAGTCTGTAAGCACACTATTGTAAAATGCAGGAGGAAGATTTTTAAAATACTGTAAGATATGTAAAACAATTATAAAAGTGTACTGGCTAGGAGAAATGTACTGCCTAGACTGAAAAACCTGCAACCTGCTTCTACACTCTAAAAGCAGAAAATAATCCTTTTTTTCTGTGGTTCATCTGACCTTATTTTACAACCCCACTATAATTGAATGTGATGTCACTGACCCATACCTCAGTGCTGGGATTTTAAGGCAGCATTCTTTGCACAAAACCACACTTTAAAAGGTCATTCATATTTCAAGTAAACTGCTCATAGATTTTATTTGCAGTTTCTCTTCTGAGGGAGTTGTGGATTCTAAAATGCTTTGGTTTGTTTTTACATTACTTATTTCTTAGTCAAAAGATTCAAACAATGAGCTGGCTAGAGAAATACATGCACTAACAGAAGATTTGTGTGACCTTTTATGGCAGGAGATATAACAACTGAAAACTATGTCTATTTTTCTAATGCATAAGCTTCAAGAAGTGATTTTTAATGAGCTTCAGAGCAAAGCTTAATAAAATGAATCAAGAGGTGGCCTTTAGAATCAGTGACCCAGTAATGGCTAGCTATCATGTTTTCAATAATACTCTCCTGTTTTATACTATGTAGTGGATACAAAATTATTACAAATGCAATCATCTTAAAAGAATACAAAATTTCAAGTATTTATAGGTATATCTTGTTAAAACATATTACATACTCGACTTTTAAACAAAAATACCAATAAAGAGTGCCAAATGCACGTAATTAAACATGTTGTTACAATCATTTATTAAGTTAAGTGGTTCAAAACAGAGTTGAGAAATGTTCTGTAAATTACATACATAAATAATGTTTTCTCTCTCCCTTGCAGATTTTAATCACCAGCATATTTTCCATTGTGACTGAAATAAGAACAAAGAGACTCCTGTTTTCCACAACACATTTGCATACACTGTGCTGTACATAATGCATCCAGAGAACTGCTTGTTTAAAGCACCCCACAAAAACAGAACACAAGCCACCTTTAGTATTATAATGCATGTCATAAAGGAAAGGCTTCTTTATACTTCACGAAGTGAATTAGTTCTACACACAAAACAAGAAGATATTTGTTTCCCTCTCTCTCAGCTGAAGTGTTTGGTTTTGTTCCATGTAGTTGCACACTGCATGGCCCACTGCTGCGTTTGCCTATTCAGAATTTTCTTTCCAGTTGTTATAATTATCTCACTTAAGCACTTCTACAGCTTCAGCAGTGTTACTTTTGAAAGCACACACATCAACACTGTGCAAAAAGCACTTTCCATTACATTCAAAATAGCAGATAAAAAACTAGGCACTCCTTTATAGTTTATCAGTATTCTTGTGGCATTTTACATACTGGTTTTTATACAACTCAACTAAAATGGAATTAAGTCAATTTACCCAATACATTACTCAAGCAGGCAGCACACTATTTTATTTAACAGGTAGAGAGAAAGGCATACTATAAAATCCAAACTGCTATTAATAGGGGAAAAGAAAGCCCCAAAATAATTCTTGTTCTCCCAGATATTTCACTATGTTTATGAAGATCACAGAGGTACATGTTAACTTTTCAGCAAATTTCAGATTAGCTCATGTTAAGCAAAGGTCATTCCAGAAATGAAAAGAAATGAAACATTAGGGCCTACAGAAAAACACAGATTAGGTTAAATTGAAAGGTGCCAGATGACCAACATTATAAAAGCAAGTTCAGAAGCACTAGGGATTCAGGCTTCTGGACTATTTAATGTAGGATAATTTCAATGTTTTATTTAACCAATGGGATTTTTGGTATCATTATTTTGAGTTATGTAATAATCTAGATGATTCAACTTCCTGCTATTGGCATCTTAGGGCATGTTTACACTACAGCATTATTTCAATATAACAAAGTGAGCGTTATATTATTTCGAAATAGCAGCCTTCTTATTCCAGAATAACAAACCCTCATTTCGTGAGGAATAATGCCTATTTTGGAATAGCTATTTCAAAATAGGGTGTGTGTGGATGGTGCACCTGTGGTTATTTCAAAATAATTGACCTCCTGGGCTTCTCACAGCTGCCTTGGTGGCCACTCAATCCACACCCCTCAAACCTCTATAGTTTCCCTTCCCCTGCAGCCCTTAAAGCTTCAGCCACAGGGGAAACTGCTTGTGGCACCACACAGGTCCAGACAGCCCTGTGACAAAGAGCAGGACCCTGTTGTGCTGCCATGAGTGACCCCGGTGCTCCCACTGAGCCTCTCAGAGCTGCTAACGAGCCGGCAGCCAGCTCCCAAGCCCCTGCCCAGGGGCAGAAAACGAGGCCCCCTTCCTGGTCTGGTGTGGAGATATTGGATCTCGCTGAGGTCTGGGGAGAGGAAGCTGACATCCAGGATCTCTGCACCAGGCTCAGGAATGTGGACATTTACAGCCAGATGGCCGCAAGCCTCAGCCAGAAGGGCCACATGTGCACCCAGGAGCAGGTGCACATGAAAATCAAAGAACTTAGGCAGGCCTATACCAATGCAGTTCCCACTCAGGAGCAGCACCCCAGACACCCCAGACCTGCTGCTTTTATGAACAGCTGCACTGCATCTTGGGAGAGGAGTTTGATTCCTTCCCACCACTCTTATCATGGACTGCTGCCTGGAAACACCTGTTGTGAGCCTCTCAGAGGGTAGGGCTGTGGACAAGAAGGAGGAGATGGAGGAGGAAGACGAGGCCAACCAGGACATGATGCTCACCAGTCATGAGGTCAGCCTGTCCCTGGAACCGATACCCCTCCTCACAGGATGTCGCCCAAGGATCAGACGAAGCCAGGGAAGGCCCATCAGGTGAATTCCATTATTTTCCCTAGACACAGGTGGGGGAGGCAGCAAGTGGCTATGGGCTGCACACGCCTCACTTGGGCTTCTCAGACTGGGGATTGAACAACAGCCTGTTTGCGTGTGCCAGTCCAGAGCAGACAGCTCATGGAGTGCCAGTCCAGAGCAGACAGCTGCATGAGGCTGCCACAAAGGAACCTTTCGCTCATGCTCACAGGGTTTCTGGAGAGACCTGCCTTACTCCCGACTCTGTGGTGGGGCACCTTCCCACCAGAAGCCACCATTAAGGAGACTGGGGTCATGGAACACACATCAGTGCCATACACAGCGCAGGCTCATGCCTGCACTCTCAGGGCAGCATCCACTCCCGGTCAAACACGGCAAAGCGGAGGACACCGAGCCCCTGCATGGGAATCTGCCGGGGAGATGAAGTGGAGGGGACCTCAGTAGCACCCTCCCCAGCAAATGGCATCTGATGCTCACAAACTCACCTCCCCCAACATCCTCCCCGCCTCTCCTCCAGCGGGCAGGGTAGAAGTCCTCTCGCTATGGGATGCCACCACTGCCAGACTTGGTGTGTGCATGGCACAGAGGGAAGGCGAGCTGCCCTGTCACTGCCCTCCTGCCTGTAGAATCTTGGCCTGGCCAGCACCTTCCCATGACTGCTTGCTACTGCTGCATGGGGGTAGCAAGTCTCCTCTGGGACATCTGTGCCCCAGCAGGACAGTGCCTGCTGTCTAGGCCACAGATGGCCTTGCTCAAAGCACATTGCCATAGTCTGAACTGAGACCCGTCAGTGTAGGCTCAGAGGTGAGTGCTAGGCTTCATGCATAGTGTCTCCTGAGATGACTGTCTTTCTCTCTGTTTTTCGCAGCTATGAGGGAGGCGCCTCCACCACCTCCCGTGCCATCCTCCTGACCCCGCGAGAGCCTCTGCTGCAGATGACCCCACAAGGACCTGGAGTGAGAACACTTTGCCTGCCTGTGTGCCCTGCAGTGGTGTCTTGAGTGGAAGGAGGTGTGACACTGACTTGGAGCTGTGCCGCACCATCTGGCAGGATCTGGAGCTTGTGCACGGAATACACTGCTGCTGTCGACTGTCTGCTTGTCATGATTGAGCGGTCCAGCAGCCACCCCTCTGCACCTTGAGAGGACTCCTTCTCAAGTCCTCCCCCACATCTGCTCCTGAACCCACCCCTGCCCCTCTGGACCGTGGCTGCCGAGGGCACCACACACAAGGCAGTGGGACCACCCAAGGCAGGCACCAGCCCCATCCCTGAGGCCCTCCTCTCTGGTCCTCCTTCTTCCTTCCCCCTCCTCCCACCTCCCAGGTTCTGTTCCCAGTCCCTCGTCTCCCGTTATATTTACGCCAAATTTTAGAAAAAGACAATTGATTATTCCAAAACAAAAAGTCTGGTTTATTTAGTCTGCAGGGAAGGAGAGGGGGTGAAAAGGCACAGAGCAGCAGTGCTAGGGGAGAGTGTCACAGATGGCTTTGTCTGAAACTCTCCACCAGGGCCTCCTGGATGCACACAGCCCCAGATGGGACTGCCGGATGGCAGTGGTGCATGACTGCTCAAAGGCCCTGGTGAACCACTCAGCCTCTGCTCCCCACCCTGGCAGGAACGTCTCTCACTTGTTCTTGCACAGATTGTGTAGGATACAACAGGCTGCTGCCACCTGGGAGATGTTCTGTTCGCTGAGGTCCAGGCAGGTGAGGAGACACCAGAACCTTCCCTTCAAAAAGCCAAAGGGGACTTCCACCACAATGCGGCACTGCTGAGCCTGGCATAAAACCATTCCTTGGGAGGGGGGCAGGTGTCCAATGTAGGGCTTCATTAGCCAGGGAAGCAAGAGGTAGGCTGCATCCCACATGATGCACATCAGCATGTTCACATCTCCAACCCTGATGGTGCAGTCAGGGAAAAAAGTGCCAGAGTGAATCTTCTGGAAGAGACTGGAGTTCCTAAAGATGTGAGCATTGTGCACCTTCCCCAACCACCCTACATTAATATCAGTGAAGTGGCCTTTGTGGTCCATAATGGCCTGCAGCACCATTGAAAAGTAACCCTTCCGGTTGATGTAATCGGAGGCCCGGTGGTTGGGGACCCAGATGGGGATGTAGGTGCCATCAATGCCCCCTCCCAACCCCACAGTTGGGAAAGCCCATGGCAGCAAAACCAGTGACGATGACGTTGTGCAGCAGGATGGTGTTGATGGCCCTCACCACCTGTGAGAGAATACAAACAGAGAATCACAGGGTTGCAAAAGCCCTCAGGAGGTCCCT
Source organism: Apalone spinifera (assembly GCA_030068395.1). Classification (NCBI taxonomy): domain Eukaryota; kingdom Metazoa; phylum Chordata; order Testudines; family Trionychidae; genus Apalone; species Apalone spinifera. Next base: position 5,243,545 of record JANRFK010000875.1, read on the forward strand.
GAGCCCAAGCCCCTTCCCACAATAGGAGCAACCCCAACTACCTCATCCCCAGCAGGGCTTTCCAAAGGCAGAACTGAAAACCCTCCATGGAGGGAGAATCCACCCCCCCCATACCTAGCAAACTCCATTTTAATGCTTCACCACCCTCCTGGATAATAGCAAGAGAATTATACCTCCATAAGCATGGCCCCAACAGTCGATTTGTCCATGCTGAACTGGTTCCCAATGGAGCAGTAGCTTTCCAGTGTGGCGAGCTTCCAAATAGCGATGGTGACCTGCTTCTGGAGGGGGATGGTGGGTCCCATGTGGGTGTCCCGTCACCTGAAGGAAGGGGGATCACTCACACATCTCCAGAAAGGTGTTCTTCTGCATGCAGAAGTTCTGGAGCCACTGCTGATCATCCCAATGTTCCATGATGATGCGGTCCCACCAGTCAGAACTGGTGCACCGTGTGCAGGGAAGGGCGGGAGGGGTCAGGCTGCATGAGCAGTGTGTGGAGAGAGAAGAGCCCTGCAGTGATCTGGGGGTCCTGGCACAAGAATAAGCGGTGCATGGTGTGCAGGGGAGGATAGGTGGGGTTGTGCTGCATGAGAAACATGTGGAGAGGGATGAGGAAGTGTACCAGAGTGAGCTGCTGGTCCTGGTCCTGAAGTGTCACGAGGCAGCCTGCAGTAACTGCACCAGGAGGTGAAGCATGAGGTCCAAGAGCCAGAGAGTGCTTTGCTGAAGGTCCGTCTCCATGGCACAAGTGCTGTGGCATCCGTAAGGGCAACCACAGCACACAGTGAGAAGAGTCTGCTGTCCCTCAAGGAGGTTGGCATTGGAGAGGAAACTGAGACACGGCTATAGAATGGAGCACTAGCCTCAGGAAGCAGCTACAGGAAGTGACCTGTCCTGATGCCCTGCCCGGAGCACTTCTGAGGGTTTTTAAATGCAATTGAGACTCCAATCAGTGTGGTCACGCTATTTCGACATAATTCTGTGGTATTTCGATGGGCATTTGTAGTGTGGATGCATTATTTCAAAATAGTTATTGTGGGAGTTATCATTCCTGTTGGTATATGTAAAAAATTAATAGGGGTCTGGGATAGTGGTCAGGGGTCCAGCCACAGCAGGCATTGCCCCTTAAACATATTTTCCCCCTTTGTCCTTGAAGTCTAGAAAGATAGTTACACTGAACACTGTCTTGTTTAGACTTCTCACTTGCTCTGTAAAAATACTTTCAGGGTCAGAGCTCTTTCCCCTCCCTGTAGGCTGCTGATTAAGACGGCATATAATGCTTATTCAACTAAAAACCAGAAAACAACAAACAGGAGCAGGTATAATTGTATTCAACACCTGCTTATTAATATTCAGTGTATGGGAGTTAGCTTTGCTAAATAAGGGTTTAGGAGAAGTAGTGATAGGCGTGTGAATTAACATACTAAAGTGAATAAAGGAGTGTAATTGGTGCCAAATCATTGCCACTCGGATTGTTTTGTTGGATGTTCAAGATAAATGTGCATCAGCAATAAAGCAGTCTGTTACCCTATGCACTCCTGGGTTGCCTGTGTCCTCTCGAAAAATTCCGAAATAAGCACAGAAACCAATGCTTCATTGTTATTCAAATCTAACTCCTTTAGAACTATAGCCTTGTTATCTTTTGGTGGTTCTCCAAGTGCTGGCCACTGAAGGAATGGCAAGTCCAAGTAGCCAAGTGCTTCTGCAAGGAACTAAATAGCACTCTCAAATTCTCCACTCCCACAGACCTCTCTGATTTGCCTCTTTTTTACAGTCTTTTAATGTGGCTCAGATTGCTTTCCAGGGTTAAATTAAATATTTGGAATAGAAATTATAGCACAAAGCAAGAATGTCTTTAATGGAGCCATCTTTCCAAGGGCTCCTTTTTAGCCACAAAAGGCCTAAAGTGAAGGCCTTTTTAGGTATTGCTTTCACTATAGTTTGTTTCTTGACTGGGGCACACGGTTAGCAGATTTTAAAATGTAGGGACAAACAACATAGGTTGGGGTGGGCAAACATTTTGGCCTGAGGCCTCAACTGGGTATGGAAAATGTATGATGGGCCTAAATCAAGTTGCCTTGACTTGTCTTAAAAATAACCATGATAAAATCTTAACCTTACTGGTTATTACTAAATACATAACTGTGATGAGATAGCTCATTGTCAATAAGGGAGTCAACTGCTTGCCTATAGGCAGTTTGAATTATTGTTCTCTGAAATGCAGTGTGTTTATCCAGCAGTAGCTCCCAGGGCCTTAAGTGTGTCCCTCCTCCCATGGATGGATTACTAGGCCCCTTGGATGTGGTCACACATAGAATCCACAGAATTGAATCCCACATCACAGAAGTGATATACACATTCTACAGTCCTCCCAAATCTTACCACTTCCTTACACACTCATCCTTTTGCCCAAGGGCTACATTCATCTACAGAGAAAGGAGCAGGATATTAATTTTTATGAATAATCCTTTAACTGGGTTCCCAAATTTTGACTGCTTCCTACAGTTCCTTTCTACCTTAACAGCTAACCTCAAGGGATATCTTTCTCACGGAAGCCTTCCTGTGCTTGCTTCTCCATTAAACTCCCAGACAGACTTATGAGTTTGTAAATTGTTGAAATAAGGCTGCTGCTATATCCCTAAGAATTCAGAACTGCTTTAAAAGAGTAAGAAATGTTACTTTCACAGATGTGTGGTCCTATAAAATGTCACAGTTGGAGATATGTATAGAAGCTGCACAGGAGAAGATCAAACGTTAAGTATAATTCTTCAAAGATTCAGAGACCCTCAGGCAAAGACATCCACAGGGCAACTAATCCCCATAATCCATCTAATTTTGAAAATTATATTAGATGAGTTAGATGAAAATGTTTTCTATATGGAAAAAGGGGTGAATTGGGGGAGGGGGAGAAAGATGGATAACCCACTGTTTATCCCTCCTGCAAGATTTACCCGAGAATTTCAAAAGCTAAATATTCCTTGGGGTCTTGTCTCATTTTGAATTCATATATGAAAAAGGTAATTTAATTAAAAAGACCTGAGTTATACAGCATAGTTTCCATGTTTGGGAAACCTCTCCAAGTTCCTAATCACTCACCAATAAGAAGCTGGAGCAAACAACAAATTCTAAGTGAATAATGATTTTTAATCAACTGATTCTCCCAGACCATGTTAGTAATGAATACATCCATCTTGTTAAGTATTGTCTTGATTTTTTTAAAAAAAGGGATATTGCACATACGAAGGTGTGGCAAATTGATGTGTGGAGATTGTGACCCTGAGATAACAGTGTGATCTTTGGCTAACTGAACAGTGCACTTATTGAAAGTCTGTGCACTTGTGTCTCCAATAGCTCTCTGTTGTCTCTACTAGCAGGATTTCTATGAAGTATATTGTAAAGTCAGAGTACAGGATGAACCATTCAATGATGGTTATCAAATTCTGGATACAGATCTCAAGGGGAAATATAAAAAAGAAGTCATTTGCATCAAGTACTATTTCAAACAGATGGCAAAAATCTGCTTATTAACGCTGTCAAAGTGAGAATATGGGTTAGCTGTTGCGCGTATGAAGTGGTTACGATAAATCCAAAACACCAAAACAAATCACCATGTGACCAGCAAAAACTAAGAAAAAGTTTGTGGAAACTGTTCATGAGATTACACAGAAGAAAATGTCCCTATTCTCCCCTCTCTTCCCCTCAGCCATCAGGGGTCTACCCTCTCCCTGCAGAGTTGCAGCCAAAGGCCACAGAAGGGGGATAGATTTGGGGTAGGAAGGACACTTACCCAGTCTGTTGGCAGGCAAGATGGCAGAGCACCAGCCCTGCTGGCCACTCTCTGGGGTGTGTCTAGACTATATTCCTCTTTCGAAAGAGGAATGTAAATGAAGGCAATCGAAAATGCAAAGGAAGCGCAGATTTACAAATCTCATGCTTCATTTGCATAATCACGTCCGATGCTTTTGCGAAAAAGGTTTTTTTGAAAAAAAGCAGTGTAGACGTGGTTCTTTAAAAAACAACCCTTTTTTTGAAAGAACACTGTAAACCTCATTTTTTCAGGAATAAGGGTTCTTTCAAAAAAGGGGTTGTTTTTTTTCCAAAAGAACCGCATCTAGACTCTTTTTCGAAAAAACCTTTTCCAAAAAAACGATCGGACACAATTATGCAAATGAACTGTGATATTTGTAAATCTGTGCTTCATTTGCATTTTCAATTGTCTTCATTTACATTCCTCTTTTGAAAGAGGAATGTAGTCCAGACGCAGCCTTGGTGGTGAGGCTGCCCCCAGTCGTCTCTACAGTATAGCTCTCCACTGCGCTTGCTGCTCCCAGGGGCCACTCTCAGTATTGCATTCCTCCTCTCTGTGCCCCTCCCTTTCCATGTTATGGAAAACAGTCCCAATCCCAGCATTTCCCATTTTCTTGGCACAACCAAACACTGGCCTTGCTGTGAGTTAGGACAAGAGGAAGCTGCCTACCAAATTTGGTGGTCCTAGCTCTTACTATTTAGGAGAAATTCTTGAACAAACAGACTCATAGACAGATGCACAAATCTCTAAAATATACAGAGAGAGATTATTTCCAACTTCAACAAATACCAGTAAATGAAACACATGTGGAATATCTTATTGATAGAATGCCCAAACTTTCTCCTTTAAATTCTTATTTCTCTGCTTTTACGGGTGTAAGTGGATGGGATAGATTCAGCCACACTCTCAACTCTCACTAAGCATGAGTTCTGTTTGTTCATTGTTGCATGGATTGTCATGCGGCAGACACTGAACCCAACTCTCCATACAGCCCTCCAATAGGAGGCTCTAGCCTACAAATATCAAAATCAATCAGAGGTCAGGCTTTGGAAGCTGATATGTAACACATAAACAAGTACCATTGGCTATGCAAACAGAACAAAACACATCTAAAAACTACTACTACTGTGTCTTTCATTTTTCCACACATTTTCCAGAGTTATGGAAACACAGTCTGGCAGACAGCCCAAGCTGTGAAGTCAGCATCTGCTGCAAGCAGGTCCTGCGCATAGAATTTTGTGTGGATGACACACAAGCAGATACCTACAAAAGAAGCTAAAATTAGGCTGCTACTTGGAAAGGTTAAATGATTCACAGCAGAGGTGCTGCAAGCTATTATTTGAAAATCCTCAAGTTCTTTTTGGGTGTCCTGACAATTTAAACACACAGAAATTACATTTTGTGTTGCTGTGCTCTGTCAAGTGCTGCCAACAGTTAATCCAAATCCAATCACGCAATAACAAGTTCTCTCTAGTAAACTGACAACTTAATGTTTTGCAGTGGCATTTTTTTAGAATTCTAAACCATGGCTCTGTAAGGAGATCTAAATGTCTCCTCTGGACATTCTACATGCTAGTTGATCATTCAAAACATGTTTACAACTTCTTTGAAGCAACTGCTTTTAGACTTTAGTTGATGAATGTAAAAGGCGTAAGCTATAATCCTAGAAAATAACTGTAATTTGCCACTATGTTATTCTTTTGGTTACATTTCTCTAAAAAACCATGGAAAAATAAAACTTATTCTATCTCACAAATATTCAAAAAACTCTAAGTTTATACAAAATACACCAAAGCTCATCCTTTAAAGATAGGTTTTCTCCCTTTTTCTGCCCTAATCATCTTCAGCAGACATATATATATCTACAGGCAGCCCATTTGAATCTGTTGAATTGTCACACATCCAAAATAAACACTGAACCATATTCTCTAAAAGAAGATATGGCAGTTTCTATCTCTCAAGTAAAGACAAACTAGGGACCAATTTAAAAAAAATATGAAAAGCTGAGTCTATAAACTACTTCATAGAATCTTTGGAATAACATATTCTGTTTTAAATGCAATCTGTAAAGTATTTGAATGGCAAGTGTACTAAATGTTAACATAATTCTTGCCATAGTCAGTCTGGAGCTGATACTGTTACTGTATCCTGATGGTGACACATGGGTTTTGGTTTTAATTTGTTCCATTTCTACTTGATGATTTACCCAGTGTTGCCTGGGTCTTTCGGGGCAGGGCCTTGGCAATGTGAGACTATAGCTGCAAGAAAGGACGGATGCCAGGGAAGTATGATTAACTCTAAATAGAATAAAAGACTATACCAACTATGCATGTGAATAATGTAGCTGGAGTTCATGTAGCTTAGATCCACTTACTGCCAACACCATGCTTTGCTGATGACAGATGCTTGTCCATTGACTTACCTAACTCCTTTTGTTCCAATGGAGTACTGGAGTTGGCTGGAGAGCACTCTGAGGACTCTGAGGTTGATTTAGCAATTCTTCACTCAAGGATGCCTTTTCGGGATAGCAGGGGCAGGGGGAACAGCAGCCATGCATACCAGGATGCAGCTTGCTTTTCTTCCCTTTCCCCTGACTATCAGGGAGCGAGGGGAAACTACTTGGATTCCATGTGTGCCCCTCGCTCCTGACTGGTGAAGGGAGAGGACAGAGAAGTAAATCACAGAATCCATGTACTTTCCCCTCACTCCCTGATAGTCAGGCGACGAAGGGAAGCAAGACGTGTCCCAGTATGCATGGCTGCTGCCTCCCTGCTCTCCCGAAACGGTGACCTTGCCTTCATTTGACTTGCTAAATTGACACCTGCTGCATCAATTGCAGCAGCGTGGAACTCTGGTAAGCATAGCAATAGCCATAGTCGACATAATTTCCTTTAGCAGAGGTGTATCCAGTTAATTGGCTCCTTCTCGGACTCATTAACTTCTTCCAGGCTAGTGTGGGGGTGAACGCTCCATCACAAGGAACCAAATTGTAGGTGTAAAGTTTGATGGCACAATCTAAGAAGATGGGCCTCAACACCTGAAACTGCATTCAAGAACCCAAAAAGATATGTAGGAGAAAGAAAGAGATCATAGCGAATATCAAAAATTAAGGAAGAAGAGAGAATATAAAGTTTATTTGATGATTCATGGCACTTAAATAACTCCCAAACCAAACTTACTAAATTTACAAAATTCCTAAAAAACAAAATATTTTTCTCTGTGCAAATAGATCTAGTAAATAGTGATGTAGAACGAGACCTACTTGCCCCCGCAGTATATAGCAGATGGACAGAATTGTTAAAGAATGTCAACAATTATGATTGACCTATGTTATTGTAGGGAATATACACTGCTCCCATATCTCCAACATTAACATTCAGTGGAGTACTGTAGAGCAAAAACAATCAGGAGAAAAGTAGAGAAGACTACAAAGGATAGAAATAGTATCCAAGGAAAGCACTATAATTTTTAGAGAGAGAGAGAAAAAAAGAGAAAAGTTGATTAATTTCTTTCATTAAGCCAAAAGTGAAAAACCTTCTTCAAATCAGTATCAACATTACAATTAACATAGTTCAGCTGCACAGGATGCCCAGACATTGAGAACTCAAGCAGAAATCTTCCCCTTCTTACTGAAGGATAAACTTAATTTGTTGTCAGTATGACCTCTGTGTGACCTGGATGTTAAGTCTGGTCTTTGTAAAGAGGTACGTGCTTGAACTCAGGTATACAAAAGGGGGCGGGGTAGGTAAAACTTGTTTGAACCTGTTGTAAGGCCTGCAAAGGGACTGTGAGGGGACAGATAATGATTGGAGGGAATTTGGTGCAAAGGGGCATGACCTATATATGCATGCAATTGTAAGTGATCAGTGGAAAAAGGGGTAATTACCATGTAAGGTAGTACAAAAGGCCTTGCCTTTTGTTTGGGAAGTTGCAGAAACTTTTCCTGAGTATCCTGGAGATTTTTGCCGTGGAATGCATTCCTGAATAAAGCTGGTTGCTTAAGAAGGGTGTCGAATTGATTTGTTAGGGGTTTTGGGCCCCCATTCAAACCCTCGGATTATAATTCCCTGTCATTTATGGTGTCAGAAGTGGGATGGATCGGGACACAAGGTGATTGAGATGGGCCGGACCGGAGAGACTGAACAGAAAGGCGCCATACAAATCGGTAAGAGATCCGTGTTACAAAATCTCACTGTTCCGTTCCTCTCTCCTTGTCCTGAACGGCTGCTTTCACTGGCGGTAAGCATCCACCCTACGTTAAGAACATCCTTCCCAAGCAACTGTAAGTCTTCTTCCCTTCTCTTTTTCTTTTTCTTTTTCTTTTCTTTTTGAATAAGTTTGTTAAGAGAGGACAGTGGGAAGACACTGAAACAGAGTCAGCTCAGCCTTGAATCTGAGAGGAAGGCAGGTTAATGCTGGATTGGAACTGTTTTATAGGTAATAGGACAGGGATTATGGGGAATAAAGGATCTAAGATAGATCCAAAAACCCCATGGGTAAAATGCTGCAGCTTTATAGTCAGCCAGGGAAATTGCCAGCAGGTCTTAAACTCAGGAGGCTGGTAAAGCTCACACACGCGTGGAATGAATATACTTATGTAGAATCAGAATTACAATTCCCAGTTCAAGGTACCTTTCAATTAGACAAATTAAATTATTTAAAGGGTGTCCTAGAGTCCAGTCACCCCTCCCAGATGAATTATTGGCACCTCTGGGATGATCAAGCCTCTAAATTAAGAGATAAATCCATAATGGCTAGCCTAAAGGACTCAAATGAAAAACTGAAAAAACAATTGGCAGAAATAAAGGAGAAATCTGACTCCTCTAAAGTTGTTCCCCTCCGTACAACCACATTCCTACACCAAGTGTGCCCAGCAGAATCTACTCATCTATCTCGAAACCACCAGCTCCTCTGCCAGATCCACTTGAAGATTTATTGGATCTGTGGGTCCCCAATTTCTCGGCTCCCCTTCCCACCAACCTTCCCCAGCATCAGCAAATATTGCTTACCAATAATTCAACTGCACCAGCCCAGTTTGAATCCCCCGCACATACTCACAGTTCTGAAGGGGTGATGGGGAATGCCGACCTGGCCAATAAAACTTCGGATTCTGAGCATACTCAGAGTCCAGTAATTCTAAAGCTGTCAGAAGTCTCCACAGAAATGTTGCAGCGAACATTGGCTAAAGACTTAAGGGACCTGGGGTTTGTCATAACTAAAATAGACCCCGAAAACAACTCAGTGACTATAAGTAATAAAGTAAACAAGGATGTGATTATTGAAGTAGGACCTAAGAGTTTTCCTGGACTGGTTAAAGAGAATAGTAAACTTTTCCCACTAAGACAATTTCCTAATCCAGCAGGGGGCGCCCCAGCACTTGGTCCACCTCCTCTGGACACCTAATGATGTCATGAATTTCAGACTTACTCTCCCAAAAATAAGAAAGGATCTTGTGGGCTTGCTAAGGGAGTTGTGTCAGATTTTTGAACTTTATCAGCCTACCCACAGAGACATTGA
>JANRFK010000875.1:5266432-5306175 GCA_030068395.1 Apalone spinifera
GAAAGGAATAGAATAAAGGGAAATATTATATGAAAGGAGCATGAGGAGACAAATCGAAATAGCATGTCTACATTAGAGAAGCCTGCCTCAGACTAATTTTGAGGCTTCCCTGCAGTGCAGACTTGCTATTTTGAAATAAGCTATTTCAGAATAACTATTCCAGAATAGCTTAATCTGAAATAAATGTGCAGTGTAGACGTAGCCTGAGTGATGTGATTTGTGTCTTTCACAAGCTGTTCTATCCATTTTTCTTGCTCAAGGAGCAAAATCTGCATGTGAATTAAAATGTATATTTATTAATTTGTGAACTTTCATTAGTGAAGACAAGCCCCATGTATGCCATTCAGTTAGTACAAAATACGAGGGTCACATTGGTTCTCAGCTCCTGTGGGAGTTTGTTCCATAGTCTTGGATTGGTTCTTGCTGTCTCCTGAACCAACCAGTTTTACTCTTGAAGTAGATAAATCCACTGTGCCTGAGGAATGGGATGTTGCTTGCAGTCTTTATTCCTAAGCTTTAGGTGATCTTTTATCTCTTTTGGATCCAGAACATTAGTGCCTTAGGCTACAGCTACACAGCTTCCCTCTTCCGCAAAAGCCTATGCAAATGAAGTGCAGATTAGCATACTGCTGCATTTCATTTGCATAATTAATTAGGAGCTGTTTTTTGCAAGAGGTTTTTGTGCAAGAGCCATTCTTCCTGAAAAAATGCAGTCAGGAAGACTGCTGAAAGCATTTTGTAGAGAAAACTTTGCTTTGAATTTAACATGGTTTGTATAAGGCAGTTGGAGGTGTGCCGTGGAAAAAAACAGAGTTCAAAATGGCCACCCTTAAAGGGGAAGACAAACTTTTTTTTTTAAATCAATAACTTTTTCCCGGCCTCTTTTTTTTTCTTCTAAAAAAAAATCTTGGGTGTTTCTCATAAAAAAAAATTGTTTGGTGTTCCTCGGTCTTAAAAAGTTTAAGAAACACTGGTATAAGAGTTCTTAGAGTCATACATTATACGGGGGCTCTTCTCTGAAATGTGTTTATATACGGGGGCTCTTCTCTGAAATGTGACATTGTATAAACAGCATCATGAGGTTCCATATATATTCTGTCTCAACAACTTCCATGTCAAAATGTGCTCAAGTTACAAACTAAGACTTTTTTCAAACTGCCACTTTCCAGACCCCGCTTAATAATTTAATTTGTGCTCTTTTTGGCTTGTGCACCATTACCAATAACAAAGACTCTGCAAGCCACATGCTATCCTCCATTACATCCGTGCAACCCTACTGTATTCAAATTATGCCTTTGTTTGTTATCATTCAACCTTAATACTTCTTTCACTGGGATTGCACACCAGTAATTAAGAGCATATTTTGATGACAACCGAGTTGCAAAAAAGAAATTTAATTAATTTTGTTAATTATAAGCAAACTAAAAAGAAAGCAACTGGTTCTGTAAGGCTGACAATATTGAAAAGGTATTTTTTCACTACGATAAATAATTTTCCTCAGAAACTACAGGGCTCAAAAATTTATCCACCACAGGATTTGTCATGTCAGATTAGAACATTAGCTGCCAGGAATCTTGTTTCTCCAATTATTGCCCACAGCAGAACTGTTTATTGCTCAAGTATGTCTAATCATAGATATTTTTTGCTTTATGCTATATTCACAGTTGAAATGGCTGGATAGTTTATTCTGGATTGACATCAAGAATGAGACATGTGGTTTGGAAAAAACACATAAAAGGAGCCCAAAGTCATCAACATATGTAATAACTAAACACTGGACATACATATCAAAGGTCCATTGAATCCCATAGCCTTACATACACATTTCAATGAGAACAAGGTTTTGTCAGTCCCTGACATTTTTCCTATCATGCTCTCTAGACTTGTTGGACATGTCTACCCTGAAAATAACTCCCCTTATTTAAAAATAACAAGACGAGTGTCCACACTACCAAGCCTGTTATTTCGACATAATGAGCTTGGGTTTTTTTTTAAATAACAACGCCTGCTTGTCAAGAGGAATAAGCTTATTTCAAAATACAGGTTGGACCTTCCTGGTGTGGCGCACTCAGGACCTGACTGGTCCCAGATGAGGGATTTTTCTGGACCATGGGAGGTCATTTTAGGCCCTCTGCTGATGCCCCTCCCCCCAGCACCCTCCCAGCCCAGCTGAGTTGCACACAAGCTCCTGGGCCCCATCCCACTGCAGCGCGCTGGGATTTTCTGATCCTGGAACATCTGTGGTCATGCTAGACCACAGATGTTGCTGGACCAGAGAATCCCAGCTTTTAGTCACGCAACCTGTAGTTATTCTGGGAGTTATTATTTCAAAATAACTTATTTTGAAATAACCTGGTAGTGTAGACATAGCTGTTGTGAACAAGATTAGTCAGTTTTGGAAAGAATTTCTACATTAGTGCTCCCACCTTTACTACCACCAGTGGGACTGAAGTGGTGATAGTGTAAAGACAGAAAAAATTAAGAAAAAGGCAGTGTAGACAGAGCCTACATGACATTACATATGTTCTATTTCAACTAGGGTGCTTATTTTCAAACAAAAGGCAGAATAAAGCTTGTAGTACATACAACAGCTGTTTTCGGTTGCAGCAATCCATAATCATTGCTAATCATAATTATAGAAGGTGTGCATTATCATTTGTCAGTTGTTTTCCTGATTAGCTGCAATTCCTTCATGTGCCTAGTGAGATATTTTTCTCTAATATGAACCATCAGGGAACATAGAGCTCTCAAAACCAAACAGCAGAGCTAATAAAATATGGAATTCACACTGGAAGGATTTTTACAGAAACATTTTGGAGAAGCTGTTTTGCTAAAATATTCTCTCTTAAATGGAATATTTAAAAAAATTTAAATTAAAATGGCACCATCAAGATTACGATAAGCCCTCAATTTATAGTAAAATTTTTATTGATGTACCCTGGAGCATAATCAACCCTTAACAAAATGATTATGCTGAGGAAATGTAGGCACCAGTCCTGCAAATAGGTGTGCATATAACTTTACTCACATGAGTAACTTCAGCAATTTCATGATTGCAGGATCCAGTTCTCATTTTCTGCTATGCCTATTTGGCTATGTCTACACAGCAGTGTTATTTTGGAATAATTGACATTCTTCCGAAATAACGAAGAATGTGTCTACAATGCAAGCCATTATTTCAAAATAATGGCAAGCTGGAAGACTTCTTACTCCAACTCATGGGAACCCTCATTTCACGAGGAGTAAGGGAAGTTGAATGAAGAGTGTTCTTCCTTCAACTTCCTGCTCTGTAGACAGTGCCAAAAGCCGAATTCAGATATTTTGACTTAAGCTTCGCAATTGATGTAACTGAAGTTGCGTAGCTTAATTCGACTTTAGCCCTGCTGTGTAGACGTGCCCTTTGTTATAAACAAGTAAGAAGCTGAAAAACTGCTCACTTCCACTACATGCCTTTATCAGAATGTACTTGCTGTGTTAAACTCTAATGAAGCGATAACCCCTCTTACACCTCACCTTTAGGGTCAGCCTCACAACATTACACTCTTGCAGTGGGTTCAGTTTCAGCGTTTCTCCAAGGTTGCTGCAGCCCGATGTTTGGTGTGGCATTTCACAGCAAACACAGACACCATCACTGTCAAATTTAATCTGAAAAAAAAGTAAAAAACCAGAGAAAGGCTTATTAAATCAAAGCCACACCTTCTTTCCAACCATCACTATATTTGTCTTCAACACAAAAAGGGCACCAATGAGTGACAACCATGTTCTGCTATTTGAAATACATAAGCCATCATAGAATCTGGATGCAGCTTGAGGCAGAATGACTTCTGTGGACCAGCAGAAGCTACAAAAATGAGACTAATTGAGATATAAAAATGTTGTAGAAAAGTAAGATAAATTAAAAAATAGCTGTATCTTTAAGGTCTTTTTGAGAAAGATTGTTCTTAGGAGGCAGAAGATAGTTACTGTATTTTGCAGATCCAGATTAAACCAGGTGAGGAAATAAGCATGAAAAGCATGGGGGGGGAGGGGGAGATACAGATGCGGAAAATATTGTGAGAAATCACAAATATTGTGAGAAATCATAATGAGAAATAAAATTGCTTTTACATAACTAGGATGATGATTACAATGGAGAGATATTATGAAAACAAAGACAGGAAAGAATGGAGCATGACAGGAAGGTGAATGTCACACAATACTTTGTATGTATATGTCTGTGAGAGCGAGTTTCTTACACCCTGACCTCTCTATAAATTTCCTTTTACTCTGAAAAAGTTTTGCTTTCTCTTTTTTGTTTCAAGTTCTATTTGTTTTGAAAACCCACTTTAAAAACATACCACACACATTTAGCATCTTCAAATTTTAATTTTCACAAAGTTCTTTTGTCTCTTTTAATTATTTCTTCCCTTTATCTTGAGGTTTTAAAAGGCACTGGGTATTTCTATAGTATCTATTCTGCTTTTAAGATGCCTTAAAAATGTGTTTTATTGAATGTACTTAACTCCAGTCATCATTTTAATTTGATCGTCTTTAAATTCTGATATAAATGACCTTAAAACTGCAATGTTCCCATTCAGCTCAATTGGAGGTTTATCCATGTAAGAAGTGCAGAATTGTACTCATTATCCTCATTTTGATTTCTTTGTTAAAAAACAAAACAAAACAAAACACAACAAACCAGAATTAGGACTGTGTTTTCCCTTGCTACAATGATTTTCAGCCAACATTTAACTCTATGTGAATTTTTCTTCAGTTTACTAATATAAGCCCATAGCCACTTCTATTTGTCTCAATTACACTTACACATTAAAGGCTATGTCTATACTGCGATCCTCTTGCAGAAGAGGAAATGCAAACGGAGCATTCATTTGCATATGTCGCATTCACATTTGCATTTCCTCTTCCTTTCCCTTTTGCGCAAGAGGTTTTTGCGCAAAAAAGAGCTGTGAGACGGTTCCTTTTTGTGCAAAAACCTCCTTTTGTGCAAGAGTCGCTCTTCCTCATTTTTTGAGGAAGAACGGCTCTTGCGCAAAAGGAGGTTTTTGCGCAAAAAGGAGCCATCTACACAGCTGTTTTTTGCACAAAAGGGAAAGGAAGAGGAAATGCAAAGGCGAGCGTGACATATGCAAATGACTGTGCCATTTTCATTTCCTCTTCCGCAAGAGGCTTGCAGTATAGATGTAGCCTCTGATGCTTTCTCCTTTCTTATTTGAAGTCAGTTTGTGCTGGTGAAATGGATTCTAAGGCTTGGGAGTAGGCTATAACGCCTTCTCCCTGGGTCACAGGTCCAAGACCAGCCAGTAAAAGTTATTACCATCAGATGGCAGTTCAAAGGCCGGTGTGAAATGAGCCTATAGGTCTCAATTTTCAAACTGTAAAAACAAGTGCCCAAACTGGAAGTAATTAGAAGCATTAATAGGAGTCTATGTATTGGGCCATGGGTACTGAATTAGTCAGGGTGAGGCACAATGGCTGGGCAGTGTGGAAGAGCCTGTAGAGTGACCATCTGTGCTATGCTTTGTCGGTTCATGTACCATGGAGACAGCGCTTTGATCTTTACTGCCAGCAACAGAGCACCTACATTGCATATTGTATTTGAATCTTGATTCATATATTGCTTCTTCCCAAATCATCTTTCACTGCTTGAATGACTGGCTGACCAAACTGAAATGGGCCCTGGCACTTCAGGAAACAGAAATGTTCCCTCTGAGGTCAGCTATACAGCAGCAAATTTATAAAGTTTTCTCTCTTACTAGTTAGGTTTTTTTTTTTTTTTTTGTCCTCACACAAGGCTTGAATCATTCATCTGTTCTTCGTAGCTAGACGTTTAAAAATACATATTTTACATCCAAGTAAAATATATATTTTTACAGAGACAGAAAAAAAGAAAAAGTGTGAACGTCTCTCAGACTAATTTGGCATCTCTGCTTCAGTGATGCGGAACAGATAAGCAGTTGGGAGAGCACTAAGAGGTTATTTTTGAAAAAAATAATGTTAAGTAAACTCTACAAGAGGAGAGGCCGATAAGTTAATATCCTGCTATATATCAGAATGAAGACACACTCCGGACAAATTGCTGTCTCAGTGGGTTTGAACTCTAGAATACCCTCTAACCAGTGTAATTAGTCAGAATGCTTTTAAAAATGCAGAGAACATACATTATACCATTTTCTAGCCACTCATGAGCAGAAGGGGATATAGCTTTCTGCCACAACCTACGTAGCCTGGTCATGTCATGAGTCAGAAATATTGTAAATGAAACAGAGAAAAGGCTGAGTAATGAGTAACTTTTGTACTGATCCCTTGATTAGAATTTTATATGTGCAGCTTTGCCTCACAAGAATTTTAACATTTTAAGGTAGGTATTACTATTCCTGTCAATTTCTAATACTTTTTTTTAAAACTGTGCATAGCGGTGTGGTATATGATTAGACAGCTCTTCAGCTTCGGATTCAACCCTTTAGTCCCATGATAAATACAAAATGTTGTTAAATCTCAGGGGGTCTTGCCTCTGAACTCCTCTGGGAATGTTGGAAATGGTGGTAGCTGTTAGATAACTACTACAGAACAGGGTTGAAATTCACACTTTGAATTTAGAGTTGTGTCAAGTTCAGCAGTCATAAAGTTACAGCACACCTGCTACATCAGCAGAGAGCATTTATCAAAATCAATATATTTTTCAGCTGTTAAAAAGTTACTATAACAAGGAAAAAGGACTTTACAAAAAGCTGTCTACACCAAGATCATTTGTTCTCTGATACATGCTGTGTCTCTTCAATGAAAGATAGTCACCCACATATCATGGTACATATTTGACACTTCTAATGTGAAAAAATAGATCTCAGGTCTATTTTTATTGCACGCAATGAACAAGTAGCACATAAACAAAGGCTGAAAAACAAAAGATTCCTAACAAGAGTCCCACCTGTGACTACTTCTCTATTCACACTAAAATGTACCTTACAGCTGTTTTGTATTGCACTGTCAGTGCCCTTGTATCTTGCTAAAAATATTTTTAAAAGGTTTCTTAAAAGCACAATGAAAACGGTTGAAACATATAAGGCTGCCACCAAAAATAAATCTTTACTTTTTACCTGTGCAAAAACATATATTTGTGCAGCAAACAGTAAGTAATTGTTGATTTTGCTTGTACCAAAAAAGTCATAAATATCAGTGGCACATTTCTGGGGGTATGTCTACACAGCAAGATTATCTCAAAATAACGTAGTCCGTATCTACACAGCAGGCAGTTATTTCGAAATAATATCAAAATACTGTCAAGCTGGAGGGCTTCTTACTCTGACTCCTGTTACCCTCATTGAACGAGGAGTAAGGGAAGTCAGAGGAAGACTGCTCTATTTTGAAATAAGCTATGCTATTGACGTAGCTCGATTTGCATAGCTTATTTCAAGTTAAGCCCTGCTGTGTAGATGCACCCTGGAGGGCCTTTTATCTGGCACAACAACTTGTCCTTGTTCATGAAGTCGTAATACAGCCTCAGGAAGGGACAGAGTCCTCCCACTTTTGGAAAGTTGTAGGAGCCATGCAGACCCTCCACCTGTCCACAGTGCAGGTGGTCCAAGAGCAGCCCCCAGCCCATGTACCACCATCCCCAGGCTCTCCACCTGGCCCAGAGGAGGTGGAGATAGAGGATCCATGCCATGCCAACTTCCCACAGCTGCCCGCATGGCTCTGTCCCTCACCTGGCTCTGGTCAGGAAAGCGGGAACCTTGAGCCCAGTCCAGCCATGGTAAAAGCTGCAGAGGAAGCTGTGAGAGTCATGAACCCTCCACCTGTCTTGGGATGGGAATCTGGGAGAGGTGGGAATGCAGGTTGGGGATTGGTCTCCTCATGCCCCCTGCACTGTGAGAAGGTGAAGAGTCCATTGCGGCTCCCCAGAGCTGCCTGCATAGCTCTTACCATGGCTGGGCTGTGGCTCCAAAGAGCTTCTCCACACCATAGTCAGAGCCAGTTGGGTGGAACCATGCAGGCAGCAGTGTAAATCCTGGATCCCTCCACCTGCCCAGAGAGGGTGGTCTGACAGGCAGGGATACAGACAGGAGATTGCTTTCAGTCTTACTCCCGATGAAAGGGCAGGCTCCCATATCCCATTATGGCTTCTGGTTTGGGTGGGGGTGAGGCCTCTGGGGGGAAGTGGAGGAGTGGGGTGAGACTTCAGGGGGGACAAGCCCCTAGCACCTCCATTTTAGGGAAGGCTCCAATTCCCTTGTCATGAAATGACCTTAAGGCCAAAAGAGCATTGCTGACTTCTTTGTATTTTAGGATTTGATACTACTACCCATCGCCCATAATATCTGAGCACCTTCCTCATAAAATTGTTAGCAATAATGAAGTCCTGACACTTGTAACTCTCCTTGGGAGAGGGAGAGGGGCTTGGATGAATTTTTGAGAGTGGATAGAACAGTGTGTCTTTTTTAGGCAGCACAGACTTTTCAAAGAGGAAAATATTTTGAATGTTTTCTTAATGATGGTTAGATTCCGGATCTAACCATTTAGTCTCTGGAAGTTTGTTTTACAGACTTTGGCCCTTTGGCTGAGAACATTTTGTCTTCAGTGCTCTTGTATTATATCTTTGCCTTGTGATCTGCATTGTTCATTTTCTATTTCAGCTTCCTTTCAGACCCTACTCCCCAGTTTATTCCTCCCATCTCACAGAGCACTACTGATTTTTTCTAATTACTTCCAGAATATATATTCACTTTTGGCTCAGGTGTGCAATCTCACTTTGAATGGCAACACTGTAGTATGCATTAGACAGACTTTAGCTGTAGTTATAGCTCCTTAAGTATATTGAATTTCTGAATTCTGTCAGAATTTATCAAGACCGCTTATACCAGCAGGTGGCTTTTACCTAGTAGGAGATGAAAAAAGATGAAAGGCTTCTCTGAGAAGAGAGGACATTGGGAACTTGAGGCATATTAAATACACACAAAAAAAGAAAAAAATAAATCTATATCACAATTATGCTGTGACAAACTGACAGAGGCAAGGGCATTAATTTTTTTGTCTGTTCTAATTTATCAAATTTTAATCCATCTACTACAAAAAGTTTCAGAAAAGGGTTTGCTATTACTGTATGCAGCAAGTTTACTTCAACAACTCATCACAACAGGGTGAGTTAGGGATAAGGTAACAGCCTCTGCTACACTGTTTTTCTCTCTCTGTCACAAATCTTAATGATACTCCTATATAGATTTCCTTATAAATCAGTAATGCATGGAAGCTGAACACAGTTCCCAAACCCTCAGCTCATGAGTGTGACATCCCACCAACAATTTATGATTATTTCCCCATCCCATTAGCAGTCTGTTTCCTATAGAACTACCGGATGTGGGTTACTGCAGTACTCATCCATTGTGGCAACAGCTGTCCATACAGGTACTTATATTGTTTTTTAGATGCTTAATTAAGGAGCATAAAAAAACCCCTCCAGGATAAAATTTAAAGAAGAAATTCAAAAGTTGATAACACAACAGATAAATGTGGTGGGAGCTCTGCTTCTGGTGTGTACTGTAGTGTAACATACAAATAAGGCAGCTCTGGGAAGCAGACTAAGTACAAACAAGAGGAAGTACTTTTACACACAACACACAGTTAACCTGCAGAACTCATTGCCATGGGATGCTGTGATTGTCAAAAGTATACTTGAGTTAAAAATGAATTAGGTAAATTCATGGAGGCTAGATTCATTGACAGCTATCGAGATGGTTTAGGGCTGCAATCACATCCTTGGGGCAACTCAAAGCCTCTGACTGCCAGAAGCCTTTGGAGGATGACAGGGATGGGTGAGGCTAACTGCCCTGTTCTCTACACTCCCTCTGAAGCTCTGGTATTGGTCACTGTTGAAGATAGAATACTGGGTTAGATGAACTTTTGATCTGACCCAGTATTGCAGCTCTTACTTTCTGGAACAGGAAGGGAAAGCAGTCCAACAAGAAAGAAAAGTTCAATGATTGAGAGCTATCAAGAGATCAGACTAGAAAGGCGAGGAATAGAGAGAGAAAGAGAAGTAGCATTTGTATGAAAAGTGGTAAATTAACATTTATTATTGTATTTTATTAAACTCTTTTCCACTAGTCAGATCTTTCACTAACCTGACAACAAATCTTCACTATAAATTATCAAACTTATTTAAGAGGTAGTATGGTCTACAGCAGGACTGGGCAAAATATGGCCCACAGACTAGATCTGGCCTGCCAAGTCAATGATCTGGCCTGTGGACACAGTGGGGAGCCTCAGGCACAGTGTTCCCCTGAGATTTTCCAACCATGAGCGGAGTGAGTTTTGGCTTGCGCACCAATATTGAAGTCATGTGTGCTGGTCTGGATGTGCGACAATGCAGCACACAATTTATTAACACACACACGTTCCTGGCTGCTGGGACAGACACCCTCCCCCCACCAAGAGGCAGGTCCTATTCCCACTGCTGGAGCAGACCCCGCCCATGTGGCATATCCCGTTCCTGGCCACCAGAACAGACACCCCTCACCGTGCGGCAGGTTGCGTTCCCGGCCCTAGCCACCAGAACAGGCCCTGGCTCCCCCAGGGCCTTGGCCCCAGCAGCTCCCTCACCACACCATCTCATCTGGCCCCGCCCGCCAGAGCAACCATGTGCTGCATGAGTGCTGCTGTGCGGCTTTCCAGAAGAGGTGGGCAGGGGTAGAATTTTTTGTACACCGTGGCGCAGGTGCACACCTTAGTGGGAACTATCTTCCTAATACCTAATTTAACTCTCCCTTGCTACTTAATCTGCCCTTTACTTCTTGCCCCATCTTCAGATCGCCGCCATCTTTTATAACAGCCATTAAAGATATCCATAGACTGATCTGGTTGCCCCTTGGTCTTCTTTGTCAAGACTAAACATGATCAGTTTTTTCTGATCTTTCCGCATGAGTCAGGTTTTCTAAACCTGTTACCATTTTTGTTCCTGTCATCTGGACTCTCTCCAATTTGTTCCCCTACTTCCTAAAATGTGGCACCCAGAATTGGACACAATACTCCAGGTGAGGCCCCAGGAGTGCCAAGTAGGATAGGACAACTACCTCCTGCCTCTTACATATAAACACATTCTGTTAATATACCAGAATATTGGACTTTTTCTCATCTGCATAATACGACTTATATTCAATCCGTGAACCACTCTACCAGCCAGATCCTCCCCAGCAGTACTATTGCCTCGCCAATTATTTCACATTTTATGGTTTTGTATTTCCCTCCTACGTGAAGTACTTTGCACTCATCTTTATTGAATTTCATTTAGTTGAATTCAGACCAATTCTCCAACTTGTCCAGACTGTTTTGCATTCTAGTCATAGCTTCTCAAGTGCTTGCAATCCCTCCCTGTTCGATGCCATCTGAAAATTGTATAAGCATAGGGTGCATCTAGACAGTGGCGCTATTTTGGGATACTTTCGGTATCTCGAAATAGCATTTTCTGCGTCTAGACAGCATGCCCATTATTTCAAAATAGATTTCGAAATAATGGGCGTGCTATTTTGATACACTCGAAATAAGCTATGCAATTTGCATAGCTCAAATTGCGCAGCTTATTTCGAGCTACGGGTGCAATTTAGATGCACCCATAGTCTCCACTCCATTATACAAGTCATTAATTAAAATATTGACTAGTACTAGACTCAGGTCTGATCCTTGTGGGACTCCAATAGATACTCCTTTCCAGGCTGACAGAGAAATATTAGTAACTAATATTAGTTACTAATTAGTAATAAAATAATTAGTAAGAAATTAGTGACAGTTATGAAACAGTTATGCTCGCACTTGGCAGTAATTTCATTCTGACCACATTTCCCTAGTTTGCTTATGAGAATGTTATGTAAGACTGTCAAAAGCTTTATGAAAATCAAGATTTAGCACATCATCTGCTTCTCCTGATTCACTAGGCCAGTAAGAAGCAAATCACATTGTTTGGCACCATTTGTTCTTGATGAATCCATGCTGGTTATTCCTTATAATGCTCTTATTCTCCAGATGTTTTCAAATTGACTGTTTAATAATGTTCCACTATATTTCCAGCTATTGATGTTAGGCTGACCAATCTATGACTCCCTGGGTCCTCTTTGCTCCCCTTTCTAAAGATAGGTACTATGTTTACCCTTCTGCATTCATCTGGGAACTCGCCTGCCCTTTAGGAGTTCTCAATGATAATTGCTGTTCTGAGATTGCATCGACTAGTTCCTTAAGTATCCTAGGATGAATTTCATCTTGAATGTAACTGACTTATCTAAATATTCTTCTAGCAGGACAGGGTGCCAATCTCAGTTGGGGCCTGTGGACACTAGCACAATACGAGTAATAGGCAACCCTCAAACGGAGACTAACAACACCGAGATTGTTCCAAATCCTAGATGACAGTGAACTGCTATAAGTTTGACTGAGTTCCTAGGGTGATAAGTGAAAAAAATCGAGCCCAAACCACCAAAATATGGGTTAGCTAAGAGATAAAGCAACTAAAACAACAATCTATAGAGCATATAGTATTGGTGGAAAGTGAATTAAAATAATCAAATCTTGGACCATTGCATCTATTGATATAAAATTGCTATAAGAACTGTGTATGTGAAAGAAAGTTTGAAAAAGTACCAGAATTACGTTTCTCAAACACATGTGGGGACTGCTCATGGAGCTCCCACTGACTTTAAGCGAGGTTCTAAAAACAATGCAGCTGCCAGAAACTTTTTTTCAATTAAGTTTTCATAATCAAAATTAAAATCACTATTAATAGTTTTGTTAGTGAGTTGTATTAATCACATTTAGTACAAACAACATAAAAAGTAGCCATATATGCTAATGATCTCAAAATACTAACACATAGTATCTAGTAAAATGTATCATATTTATGTTAAAATATATAACATGTAGATTACAATTCTTTAAATGCTGAGGAAGTCCCTCATTTCTCAGTTAAACCAAATATGTTGTTGATTTAAAAACAATTCCCTTCTCTGTGAGACTTTTTTAGTTAAAATCCACCATAAAGAAATTTTACTATATTATTTTTAAACCACCATATGTATTCTAGGCTTCGCAGCAACTATCCCTATGGAAAAATTCAGTAACACTTCAACTGTTCTGCAAGAACTCCTTTTGCTATAAAAATGAATAAGCCTGACAGATATATGTCAAGTCAAGATGAGCATTTATTTGCCTTGTGCATTGAGACTACTGTACTTGCCAGCACCCTGTGAACACCAGAGTGTGATTCAGAGCATTAGCTTGTTATTTCCCTCATTGATTCTATTTTAAGAAACTGCATACATAAGTGATTTTGAAACTGACATCTGCACTAAACTACCCTTGAAAGTTCACCGCCATGTTTTAGTCTGGTAGAGTATCATTTACAAGGAATTGTTTGTTACTCAAACTTATAAAAAGTACAATTTAAAGACTAATCTTTGCTCCTCAGAACTAGCTGATGCCACTTTTCCAGTATATCTAGACCTTACCTAATGCTGTCACCTTCCAAAGTGGCAGAGTTAAATGAGCTAAAGCACTATGCTAATTAACATGAGCACTCAAAGTGATGAGATGCAGGCTTGCATTATATCTGCACTATTAAACTGAGTAGTTTGAGTTAGGTTGAAGTGTACAACATTCTGGCAGCTGTAAAACCCTGAAAGAAAAAGTGTTAAATTATTTACCATACACAGCGTTGCACTTCACCAATTTGGAATAAAATCCTGCAGCTCTTAATCACATCAGCAGTCCTCTTGATTTCAATGGAATTGCTCCCAGGAGTAAGGTTTGCATACACATACCCTGAGTGAAATGTGTTTTTGCTGATTAAGGTAAAACTGAATAAGTAAGGTCTGTTACACGAACTAATATCATAATTATAATGTGGCAAATAGGAAGTAACTGGAAAGCTGATTTGTCCTACTTCTACAGAGCACAATGGGGCAATTTGTACAACAAAAAAAGCTACTGACTAGAACTTCATCTCAGACATGAAGATTGGTTGCTGATAATATACATAGGAATGGCCATACTAGTTAAGACCAAAGATCCATCTAGCCCAAAATCCTGTCTTCCAAAGTGGCCAATGCCAGATGCCCCAGAGAGAGTGAACAGAACAGGTAATCATCATGTGATTCCACTCCTGTCATCCATTTTCAATTCCGACAAACAGAGGCTAGGGACACCATTCCTACCCATCCTGGCTAATAGCCATTGAAGAATCTAACCTCCATGAACTGATCTAGTTCTTTTTAAAACCTGTTAAAGTCAATATGCAACTTTATTTCAGCCTCTTCTATCATCTTCATAGTTCCTCATGCTTACGGTCCTATCAAATTCACAGCCATGAAAAACGTGTCATGTACTGTGAAATCTGGTCTCTTCCATGAAATCTGAGGTTTTTTTGGTGCTTGTACTTTCACTCTACTATACAGATTTCATTGGGGAGACCAGCATTTCTCAAACTGGGGTTCTTACCCAATAGAGGGGGGTCACAAGGTTATTGTGAGTATTGCCACCCTTATTTCTGCACTACCTTCCTAGCTAGGTGATTAGAGAGATGGCTGGTGGCCAGGCGCCCAGCTCTGAAAGCAGTCCTCTGCCAGCAGCAGTGCAGGAATAAGAAGACTAAAATACCATACCGAGTGTTCCCTGACTGCTGGCTGCCCCGGGTAACAGAGTAACTTATGCCAGACGGGCTTAAAGCCCTGTGGACAGAGGCTCCGGAGAATGTGTACTCACTCGTCTCTTACCCTGACCATGCCTAAAACACCGCTCCAGAGCACCAAAGGCAATTTGGGCAAGTCCTTGTAGGGGAGGAAAGAGGTCCAGCAAAGGAATCCCCGAAGACCACCAGAACACGTGACTGTTGTTGGGAGTGTGGCCAAGAGGAACACTTCCGACAAGGCCTCCTGTATATGGACTGTAGCTACGGCCAAGTCCTCTCCCCTGTCACCCACCTCCAGAGAAACAGAAGCTAGGGACACCATTCCTACCAATCCTCGCTAATAGCTATTGATGGACCTAACCTCCATGAATCTATCTAGCTCTTTTTTGAACCCTGTTAAAGTTCTAGCCTTCACCGCATCCTCTGGCAAGGCGTTCCACAGGTAGACTGTGCACTGAGTGAAGAAATACTGTCTTTTGTTTGTTTTAAACCTGCCACCTATTGATTTCATTTGGTGACCCCTAGTTCTTATATTGTGGAAATAAGCACATCACTTTTCCTTATTCACTTTTTCCACAACAGTCATGATTTTATAGACCTCTATCATATCCCTCCTTAGCCTTTTCTTTTCTAAGTTGAAAAGTCTAAGGGCATGTCTAAACTACATCCCTCTTTCGAAAGAGGGATGTAAATTAGACAGATCGAAATTGCAAATGAAGCCAGGATTTGAATTTCCTGCTCTTCATTTGCATAATGGCAGCCATATGTTCTTTCGAAAACGGGTATTTTGAAAGTGAAACTGCCATCTAGAACCTGTTCTTTTGAAAAAAAAAAACAAAACCCATTTTCAAAAGTTCCTGTACCCCTCAAAAATGAGGTTTACAGGATCTTTCGAAAAAGGGGTCTTTTTCGAAAGAACCGCTTCTAGACGGTGGTTTCACTTTTGAAATACCCATTTTCGAAAGAACGCGTGGCTGCCATTATGCAAATGAAGCGTGGGAACTTCAAATCTGGCTTCGTTTGCAATTTCGATCTGTCTAATTTACATCCCTCTTTCAAAAGAAGGATATAATCTAGATATAGCCTAAGTCTTTTTAATCTCTCTTCATATGGGACCTGTTTCAAACCCCTAATCATTTTTGTTGCCCTTTTCTGAACCTTTTCCAATGCCAAAATATCTTTTTTGAGATGAGGCGACCACATCTGTACGCAGTATTCAAGATGTGGGCGTACCATGGTTTTATATAGAGGCAATAAGATATTCTCTGTCTTATTCGCTATTCCTTTTTTAATTACTTCTAACATTTTATTTGCTTTTTTGACTGCCGCTGCATACTAAGTGACAGGGTGTGCATACCCTGCACCGGCCCAAGGAGGCCTTAATGCCACCTGCCAGTTGTACTGAGCATGCTCCAATGGCTGCAGTAGTATAACAGGGAGCAGCTCAGCTCAGTCTGGGTGGGGTCACCAGAGAGAAAGGACCTGCTGCAGGAGCTCCAGAGGTAACAGCCAGGGACCTGGATGACAAGAGCCAGAGATCTGGGAGACTGCACCAAGCTGCCAGAGCTGGAGGAGCCTCAGGGAGAGGCTGGTGCTGTGTAACCAGAAGACCCGGAGATTATGTGGAGCACCCCAATGGTAGATCTGGTAGATCTGGTAGGAAGTGATCTGGGGTCTGGTGGAGTAGGGTGGGCCTAGACCCCCCCCTGCTGGGACTGCTGCCCCAAACCTCTGAGACTCTAGCCATTAGGCTGTGCTGTCCTGAACCTCAGGGCTGTGTTACTGACTCTAATCAAGGGGTGGGCAATAATTTTTTTTGGGGGGGGCACTCCAAGATTTTGGAAAGTTGTCAAGGGCTACATTTTTCTGTGGAAGAGATGTGAGGTCTAGGTTGGAAACTGGGTGCAGAATGGTGCACAGGGTAAGGAACTGGGGTGCAGGAGATGGTGGGAGGTCTGAGAGGGAGTTTGGATGAAGGAGGGGGTTGTGACCTGGCTCGGGGGATTGGGGTGTAGGGTCAGGGAAGGAGTGTGGGTGCAGGAGAGGATTCTGGCCTGGAGGGAGGGGCTCTAGGAGGAGGTGCCAATTCTGGGAGGGAGTTGTGACCAGGGGCCGGGGGTTTGCAGAGGGTTTGGATGGTCACCTGGGGGAGGGAGTTGAGGTTGATAGGGGTAGAGGTGTCAGAGGCAGGTTCTGACTGCGAGGTGCTTACTTAAGCCAGCATCCTGCAGCACCTCCAAGAAGACTGGGCTTCCTGCCTGGTGCAGTCCCAGATCACTTAGAGCTGCAGGCGATTCCCTCCATTTCGCTCTAAGCTCCTGGAAGGGGAAGAGTTTTGTGCTGTCCAGCTTCATTGCTTCTAGCCAATAGGAGCTGAGAGATTGGCTGGATTCTATTCCTATTGGCTGGTTGTTTCCAGCCAATAGCAGCTGAGGATTTGGCTGGGGATCACACAAAGCCTTCCCCTCCCTCCAGAGCAGAGAGCCACATGGACTGCACTTTAAGCTGTGTGCCTGAGGGTGCTGGCAGGGTGGTCTGCGGGCTGGATTCAGTGGCTTGGCGGGTCAGATTCGACCCCGGGACGTATTTTGCCCAGTCCTGTTCTAGCCATTAGGCTGTGCTGTCCTGAACACCAGGGCTATGTTACTGACTCTAGCTTTTAGGCTGTGTTATTGACTCTTACTGACTCTAAACATTAGGCTGCGCTACCCTGAACCCTAGGACTGTATCATAGACTGTGGGCTATTGGGCCACATTGCCTCAGGATGTGGCATGCTTGCAATGTGAAAATCCCATAAATTTAGCTTCAGGTTTCTGGTTCTAACCCAAAAAAGTCAAAGCAAAGTCAGGAGGATATCCAACCTTCCCACTGAAAATTCATAAAAACATTCAGATAGTTTAAAATGAAAATCATGAAGCCACATAGGTTTGCTGGAAAGGTAACATTTTCTTTTGTGTTCTGTAACAAAAGCCCAACTCTGGTAACATGTGTGCCTTAAGGTTTTTGGCCCACATTTTGCACTGCTCTAGATGTACTAACATCTTTGAACCTCTTCTGGCTTAATGACCAAGAGATGGACATTCCTAGACAGAGATATTTTACGTGGCAATGTAGTGTCATTTGGTTACCCTTCCTTTTTATTTCAATTTAATTTCAAAGACTGCAGTTGTACAAATCAGGCCTCTCCTAAAAATATTAGTAACGCTCTTTCATGCTGCAATTCTTTGATAACAACATGACACTCAGCTCAGCAAAACTGACTTTGCACTTTATAACAAATATATAAAAGTCAAATAAAAAGGAGATGGAGCACTAATAAAAAGACTTTATTAAAACACTTTGGGGCTCAGATTAAATAATGGGAAATACGTAATTTTTCCTAAAACAAGATTAAATGTAAGGGCAACAAAGAGATTTGTTTTTGTTATTGGTGCAATGATATTCTAGAAATGTCAGGTACAACGTTTTGTGCTAATTCACAGGATAAAAAGAACAACAACAGTCACGTGAACAAAGTAGAATCTCAGAATTATGAATATTAGAATTAGGATGCTATGGAACAGGAAGTACACAATCAGGCAGCAGCCAAGACAAAAGCAAATACAGTACAATACTGTAAATGAACTACTAAAAATAAAGAAAACGTTTTTAAAAAATTGCCAAGAAAAGAAAACTGTTTCTGTGCTTCTGTCTGTTAAATGAAGAAAGTTAAAAGCAAAATTTTTCCTCTGCATAGTAGTTTCAAAGCTGTGTTAAGTCAATGTTTGTTGTAACCTTTTGAAAGAACAGCCATAACATTTTATTCAGCGTTATAAATAACCTCCATTCCCAAGGTGTTCATCACTCTGAAGTTTTACTCTATTAACTTGCCTAAAATACACTTATACATTTTATGTAACAAAGGAAATCATTAGAAGATTAAACAGTAAAAATGATAAAGTAAACTAGAACTCATGTAAAAATAAGTTGGAATATCTTTTTCCTCACTGAGGATATGTCTACACTGCAATGCTATTTTGGGATATCAGAGTATCCTGAAGTAGCTATCCCGCGTCTTCACAGCAAGCCTGTTATTTTGGGCTCGTTATTCCAACATCCATGTAAACCTCATTCTAGGAGGAGTAAGTGATGTTTCAGGGTAGCGCTTTATTTCAAAATTTGGTGCTGTGTAGACAGCACCAAATGACGAAATAAGCTATTTCAAAATAGCATTGAAATAAGATACGCAATTTGCGTAGCTCAAATTGTGTATCTTTTTTCGAGTTACGTTGCTGTGTAGATGCACCCTGAGTGTTACATAAAACAAAGTGGGAGTATGCAGAACAGAGAAGTGCTGATAGGAATAATCTCAGACACAAACTAAAGTACACCAGAGAAAGTGCAACACTGTAACTTCTCCTATTTGCATTTGCCAGCAGACTAGGTTTCGTATGATGAATTGCAATGGCATCACATCACCCAAGCAGATACATGGTCTCTGGTGTGACAGACGTTCTGTTGATATCCTAATTTTCAAATCTTATTAGGAAATCAAATCCCAGATTTGGTTGCCACATTGTTCAGGACTACCTATTAGGATACCTACATTTGAAAACTGGGATTTGTACATCCACCCACAGAAATGCATGCACTTCCCCTCCTACATAAAAGAACTTTATTTAGGTTGCAAAATCAAGCACTCAGAGGTTAGGAAATGCTAAAATTAAGGGTGCCTATGCAATCTTCAAGCAGAAAGAGAGATTAAAATCAAAACTATCCACAAATTTTGAGAGCCCAATTTGAGAAACCCTACGTTTGATTTTCTTAGCGTACTCAGAATTACACTGCATTCATATGCTCAAAGCACAGGTCCCATTAACTGCAGTTGCAGCAATGAGTGTTCAGCAGTTATGCAATTCAGGCCACAGAGCGCCAAACTTGACACTGAAAAATAATGAATGTGCAATTAGGGATCTCCTGTGACAAGTTTGGTTTATGTGGTTTGCTTAGCTTCACACAAGAAATTTGTGCCTAAGGAAGGACCAGAGCATCATTCAACTGCCATAACTATGAATAAAGATAAGAATTTGTCACAGTTATTTTTAGTATAAACCATGGACAGGGTGAACAAAAATTTAATGGGAGCCTATGAAAGTCTAAAAATAAGAGGGGAGAAAAGCTACATGGGGGGGGGGGGAGGAATGACAGCTGAACCCCCATGGGGAGGAGAGTGGGAGCCCCACTGTGGTGTGCAGGGGAGGCACAGTCCTGACTCCAGAACTTGCTGCAACTGCTTTTCAGGGGCACACAGTCCCAGCTCCTATATCAGCCACAGCCACACAGCCCTGGGAAGCTGTAAAGGAGTGCACATCAACAGATGCAGCCCCAGCCATGCGACAGAGGCACACAGCCCTGCCTGCAGCCCTCAATATAAGCCACAAGGAGGTTTAGTCCCAGGCTTAGTGCAATCTGTGTGCACAAAAATCAGCCTGGTCGAGTGATTAGGGAAGAGGTTTACGAATCCGTATGGATTCTAGTGCTAACTTTGACAGCAGTCCACTGTGTGACCTTATGCAAATTAAACATTTTTTCCATGACTGTACCTACTTTGTATTATCAAATGGGGATGATTTCTTGTGTGAAGATAATACTTTATAAGAGAGTGGCGAGGCAATACTAATTAGGATGTACAAACATCTTTGAAAACAACAATGGTCCTGTCACAAATGAAAAGTACTATTATTATTGCTAATTTCTGCATGAAAGAATAAGAAAGCATTTTTGCTTGTGAAAAAATGACTTTCATCATCATCAAAAGTTTTTTGCAAAATCATCATTTAAAATGTTTCATTATCTAGAAAAATGTGATTTATTTATTTATAGGTCTGCTCTAGGCAACGGGCAAACTACTGAGAAATAAAGTTCTACCAAGAAACAAAGTTCTCATGTTCACGTGCAAAATAATGACAAACATTAAAAAACATACAACATTTAGCAGAAGTATTATGACATTTTCTCTAACATCTCAGCAGCTCTAAGAATTTAAGAGTAAAATCTTTCTTCATATGCCATAATCCTGAATCTCCTCTACTGAATCCTATATTAAAACATGCCCAATATAATTTAATTCTTTTTCATAAATACCTTGTATATTTTGGATTTATTTACATCACATAACCTAGGGAACAATCTTGCCCTTCAAAACAGGATTATACAATACTCCATATAACCTCTCTACACACAATACATTTTCACATTTGTGTGAGTTGTCACTGTAATAAAGTTAGTGAATTGTAATCCTCCCAAGTGCTGTCACAGAAAAATGATTCTGTCACTCAGATCGGCTTAAGAAGGATATTGGAGATGAATCGAAAAACCTGTTTTCCAAAAATGAGCTATGAAGAAAAGTACTAACAATAGTCAATCAGCACAAACTAGTGGGTTTTTTGGTTTTTTGGTTTTTTTTACATAATAAGGTAACTCACTTGACTATCAAAGCCTTTTCTCTACCCTCCCTACAACATTAATCTGCTCTTGAAAATTTTAATGAGCTTATGATTCGAGGATAATTTAGATAGCAAATGGTGATAGCTTAGCCTTATCTCTGAGCACCATATGTACTTCCCAATCTTCTTCCTTTGTTTTAAATTTACATGGAATTTATATTTGTATAGTGACCTGATACATAAATAGCCAACCTGAAGAGAACAATCTCAATTCCCACTCTGTACACTTTAATGAAAGGGACCTTTAACTATGCTAATTTTCACACTAAAAAATGTGGATAATCTCTATGAAAGGAAAAAATACAAAGGATTTGTTTGTTTGATTGTTTTTACTGAATTTGTTTAACTAACCAATTCACAGGAATAATATTCTCTTCAACTTTAACTTTCTGAGAAACATTTGAATACTCCATATTTTCTGTTTTATATAATTTTACATTATATAATTAAAAGGGAGAATCATTTTTTCTCACTCATTAGAACTGAGACATTCTGAAATTCCAGTCTGGGGTTACAAATATTAACAAAAGGCTTGTGATTAGTGTGCTGACAACATTAAACATAAAGGTTAATGCTTAGCAATGGACTGTTCATGTATTTTGTAGGACACACATCCTTTTTTAAAGGGTCAGGTTATACAATCTTATATGGCTGTCCTGAAAATATAGGCTACATGTTATTTAAACTCCACGTCTGGACTCTGGAGTATGTATACACATACATCCACACCCACACACACAACAGATGGGAAAAAGGCAGTGTGATATCAAGCAAAAAAGCTGTTCACTTAGGGCTTGATGCTTCAGTCTTTATTCAGGCACCACTAACAATCAAGATATTACAGCTGTCCAAACTTACAATGAAACTTTCAAATTAAATGTCATGTAACTGCAAAACACTGCTAGTCCATGGAATGGAGATTTTATATTCCAATGGGCCTGCATACCAGACATGACCTAATCACAATGACAGAGACTCCATTCATAGTGGAGATGAAACTATGTGATCTACACATCATTGCTCTATGATGTAGCCAACTAAAACCATGTATCCAAACATTCCCAAATATTGAAATATTATAAGTATTTGGATTCAGCCAATCCAGAGAAATCCACAGCATAAATTGTAAACTTTCACTTAATGACTCTCTTTCTCACCTATTATAGATACAGCACAGCAATGTTCCCTCTAATTTTTTCCACCTGTGCATGGAATAGATTTTGTTATATGCCCAGAGGCATGCGCAAATGTGCACCACCAGTAGAAATACATGCTGCAAGTTGTGGCAGGCTGTGAGTGCTCTCGTGGTGAACATCTGCATATGCCTCTGTATGTATAACAAAATTTATTCCACTAAGCTGAGTGTTTGGGAAGGGTGGCTTATGGGGAACACTGGCCAGGAGCAGTGCAAATTGCCCAAGAGTACTTTATCGGTATGCTTCAACTCTGACTTGGAGGTAGAGAAATTATTTCACATTCAGAGATTCTTCTAAAATGACAAATAATTACAATTGTGGCTGCGCTTCCCCCGCGTGAATTCATTGGGATTTATTCATTCCAAACAGGTCACTGAATGGTTGCCAGTTAATAATACTCATTCATTCACTGCTAACACAGGCTGGATTTGAACCTATAACCAGGTACTCTGAATCCCACTTTCAATCCTGTGAAGGTTTGTCTACACCAGTGGTCTCCAGCCTTTTTAAGCATGAGATCACTTTTTGAATTTAAGTGCAATCCAATATCTACCTCAAACCCAAACACCCTTGGCTCACCTCCTTTGTGCCCCTTCTCCGAGACCCCACCACTGCTCACTCCATTCTCCCTCTCTCCCCCATCCTCCCTCACTTTCATCAGGCTGGAGCAGAGGGTTGGGGTGGGGTGCAGGCTCTGGTCTTGGGTTAAGGGAATTGAAGTGCAAGAGAGGCTCTGGGCTGAGCTTGGGGCAGGCAGTTGGGGTGCCATAAGGGGGTCTAGGTGCAGGCTCTGGGAGGGTGTTTGGATGCAGGGGTGCTTGGGGCTAGGGCACGGACTTGGGGCGCAGGAGGGGATTCATGACTGAGACAGGGTTTCAGGATGTAGGCTCTGACTGGGCACTGTTTACCTCAGGTGGCGGTACAGTGGAACTAAGGCAGGCTCACCCCTGCCTTGGCCCTGCACCACTCCCAAAAGCAGCCAGCAAACTCCATCCCAAGTCCTGTTGTGCTCCTCTCCCTCCACTGCCCTGCAGAGATAGGATACATGGTGGGAGAGGGGGCACCTTGACATCAGCGCCCTCCTCCTCTCCCTTCCCTGCCCTGTCCAGCAAGCAGGAGGCTCCCAGGAGTGGGGGGAGGCAGCTCCAAGGCAAAGGGCAGGAAGTGCGCAGCAGTAGAGGGAGGGGCACCTGAAGTGCAGGTACTTTATAGCCTCTTGGCCAAACCAGTCAGCATCACCTGTCAGAGGCTCCAAGATCTACCAGTAGATCCCGAGCCACTCAAAAAAGTTAAACTCAAGGAGGATTAAATTTCAGTGAACCGAAGCCACTTTACTCCTGAATGAGAGCATCCACACACAATTTAATGCAGTTTAATCTGTGCACATAAACTTCACAGTTTTATTCAATTAATCTTTTTAACTTTTTTTCAGCATCTCCATGGAGACCTGACCTGAGTTATCCAAACTGATTTGTCTACTGTGTATTTTTCTAATTTGGAAATAATTGTTTATTGGCTGTCTTTTTTCTTTTCTAGATTATATTTTTATTATATTATAAAGATTTTTAACAGGATAAACTGAAGTTATAACAGTTTAAAAATACATATGTCATTATAATTATTTTTATATTAACCTTCTCTCAGAATGCCTATTTTAGTTTGATACAGAAACAAAACATCACTGAACTGTGTCCCTGCAACAACCCCCAGTCCTTTCTTCCAACTTCAAGTATTGTGCAAGATTAGCACATAGCTCTCAGGGCAAATGTTAGAAGATATTCTGGTCTCCTAGAGTTAGAAGGGACCTTGAGAGGCCATGAAGTCCAACCCCCCCCACCCTCAGAGCAGGACCAAGTACCATACCTCACAGATTTGCCCCAGCTCCCCTCAAAGATTGAACTCACAACTCATTGAACAAGCCAATGCTCAAACCACTGAGCTATCCCTCACCCCAAACTCCAGCAAAGGAGCTGTATTATGTCCCTGCTCTTGTTGCAAGAGTTTTAATGTTTCAAGGGTGCTTAGCAGCTTGTATTTTAAATATTAAAAATACTGTTTTCTTCTCAGTTCATCTGAACCTGAAACAAGAGATTGATTGAAAGATCCATCTGTTTCTACTTGGCATAAAACCATGGAGAGAATATGCTGCAAAATAAGGGTATTTTAACATAAATTTGATCTCAGAATTTTGAAAATAATTATTTAACAAAATAATCTGTTATACACAATCTGAATTGTTTTAAAAACTATTTGGCCTTCATGATCTAAGTGTAAGTCATTTTCCAATTTGGAAGATGTTCTTGACATCTTTGCAAAGCCAATATACCCTCAGTCACAGAGTTTAGCCCAATCTTAGAGTGATATTAAAAACTGTGAGCTTTAAAAAAAGGCTCTGATTTTTAGTAGCCATTCTGAGTAAGTGCAGAAAGATTGGTATTTAAATAAATGTCTTTCCCATCTTTTCATATTGTCTCAAATTGTTTGGATTTTTCCTCCAGATTTGTGGATTTTATGATATTATCCTTTAAATTCTTTCCCCGGTAGAGATACTGTATCATAGTAACAATCCTTCCAGCAAAGGAATACCTTCCTATGGAACCAGCTAATAGCACTATTGACCTACCCACAATAATAAACAGCATTTTCTTTCCTTACAGGCTCTTAAGCACCTGCATGCTGGGCATGAAATCCCAAGAGGTAGCCCCAGATGTGATAAAGTGATTCAGTACCGCTGGATTTTGCTGCCAATCTATAATACTGGGTTCTTGTTGGTATATTCAGGTACAATCTTCCTAATGATGTAACACTTTTAGGGTGCATCTAGACAGCACCCTTCTGTCGGAATAAGCTATGCAATTGGCTGTGCAAATTGTGTAGCTTATTCCAAGTGTAAATCGAAAGAGCTTATTTTGAAATTTGCTGCTGTCTACACCGTACCAAATTTCAAAATAAGGTACTATTCTGACAAATCCCTTAACATTACAGGGATGGTGGAATAGCGTGCCCACTATTTTGAGAAATAGCGGGCGCTTTTAATGACGAGGTGTTGCTATTTCAGGATACCTCCTGTATCCCAAGGCATACCCTTAATGCCTTACTCAAAATGTTACTAATTTTTAGCCCCTGTAAAAATGCACCAGTCCCTTGTATCCAAGAATAAAGAAAAGATTCCAGAAATTAAAAGAAATAATCTTGGGTGAGAAAGCAGGCTTCTTTGTAGCTATTTCCATTTTCCCCCTTTAAAATGCCCTTACAACTGAAAACTTAAATTTTTAATTTCTAACATGTTCAATAGGAAATTAGAGATATTATTTGAACCTTTCACACACAATAATTAACGAATGACTTGTATTTCGCTTTTAAAACTAAATTTCTCACATAAGCCACTTACTATTTAAAATATAGCTAATAGGGACAAAGGAAATCACTATTGATGAAGGTAATAACTAAGAGATTTTTAATGGTATTGCTCTTGCAAAAGTTAAACAGAAGAGGAACACTGTCACTAGATGCTACTTATTAATCCATGGGTTCCCGAACTGGGGGGGGCGTGAAGAAATTTGGGGGGGGGGGCTGTGAGGCAACCTAGCCCTTTCCCTCTCAATTCCCATCCCCCCCCCCAAGTTGTGCTGCTATTTTTGTTTTTTGGCCCCAGTTTTGCTCAACAAGTTTTGCTGCTATTGGGGGGGAGGACGTGAGGGTTTCTCAAAAAATCAAAAAGGAGGTGTGTTGCTGAAAAGTCTGGGAACCACTGTATTAATCTGAAATTAAAATAGAATTTCATCCCCAAACATAAATAAAAGCTAAGTTCATTTTTATAAAAAATGGGACTGACATCAATTTACTTTGCTAGATAAACTTAATGGAGCCATCAGCCTCACTAATTCTGCATATGTCAGTTTCCAAATTATGAAGCTACATCGGGGTGGGCAAGATAGGGTCTGCGTGACAGATCCGGTGCACCAACCTGTTTGATCCAACCCATGGCCACCCTGCCGCTCCCTCACCCCCAAGGCCAATCGAGACCAGGAGATGGGGGGAGCACACAACGTTTCTTCCCCTCTACCAAGGGTGTGCGGCACCAGAGGTAACTGCCAGCTGTTCAAAACTGCTGGCAGTTCCCTCTAGGTACTTCATGCCCCTGGCAGGGCAAGGTGGGGGCAAGGGAGGGGAGGAGAAAGACATTGCGTAATCCCTTGCACCCAGGCTATAATTGGACAAAGCCTCCACCCCATGCTAGGGGTTCACAGCACCTAGAGAGAACTGCCAGCTGTTCAAAAGAGCTGGCAGTTCTCACTAGCTGCTGCATGCCCCTGGAAGGGCAGGGTAAGAGGCAAAGACTTCATGTGGTCCTCCACCCCCAGGACAATCAGGTACTGGAGTTGGGGGGACCACACAAAGTCTCCTCCCCGCGCCATGGGTGGGCTGCACTTAGAGGGAATGGTCCCCTTCCCCCAAGACACCACCCTTTCTGCCTGAGGCCCTGCCCCTTCGGGCAAAATACATAAAGTGGCCCCCCCTTCAAAAATGATTGCCCACCCCTGAGCTACATCCTGGTGGACAATTTGCTCACTTTCCTATGATCACCAGATCAAAAGGTCATTGTAAAGGGTAACATGATCCTCACCAGCACAAAACTTTGTAAGTTATATTGTTAATGGGACTCAAAATATTGTATGCCAGTGACCTAAGTAATGAGGTAAACCAACATTTTATGGTCAGTCTATGGAAGTATTGAAAGTTCTCAAGTCCTACTGAATTCCAAGGAAGTAAAGAGTGCACCCAATCCCTCACAGGAGGCGAAGAGCAAGTCATAAATGTATAATCAAGTTTCAGAAGTGACCAAAGCAATATAAATTAAAAATCTTCCTATTATAAGTGGTATCTCAATAACAGTCACACTGGCAAGAAGATACATCACCCATCAAGAAAGGATATTATAAATAATTGATTTTCAACCTTTTTTTCCTTCTGAGGCCCCTACAACATGCTGTAAAAATTCCATCACACACCTGTGCCACAATTGTTTCTCTGCATATCTAGTAAATTAAAAAGCTAGGGGTGTTGTTAGGGGATAGCCAATGGAGCAATTGTCCAGGGCCCCACAACAGCGGGGTTGTGAACAGCTAATTTGCCCAGGCTTTGTTTTTCAGTCTTTCTGCCCTGGGTTCCAGTGAGTCTAATGCTGGCTCTCATCTCTGGTTTATTTTGGCAGACCCCCGGAAATCTGCTTGCAGCCCCCAGGGTACCCCTGAACTGCTGGTTGAGAACTGTTGTAATAAACAACATTTCTCTCTTTGAGATTGTATTTGCAATTAGAAAACACAAACTTAATTCTAAATTTATTATTGACAATGTTCACCACCAACAATCCTACCCCATTTAAATAATAACCATTGTTTAAAACAAATTTGCTTTAATTAATTTTTAATGGTACATATGATCTAATTGATCACTTACTGTCTGTTTTGCTCCTTGAGGCTCTCAGAGCTCAACACTCAGCTATGTTTCACTTAATTTGGCTCCCTGAATTATAATTCAGAATGCTACTCATGTACCCTAATTTACAAGGTATCCTCCTAAAAAGCATGAACAATGTTGTTTCAAAATGAGTTTCTATGCCTGGGATACCAAATTCCTGATATTTGCCAAGCAAAGTTAAATCAGAGAATCAAACATGCAAGGTATGGAGGATTGGGTCTAATGATGCTTAGCTGCTAATTATTTGTTTAAAATAAATGCAGTTCGTATATTTATCACAGTCTGTGTCCACGTTTTTATTCTTACTCAGAGTACAGAACCTACATATACAGTACATAAATCATGAGTCAGCCACATAACTGGATTAAAGCTATGCGAGGAGGACTGTGTTTTGTTTTGACAATACAAAGTACATACATAACAAATGAGCTTGGAACTAGAGAGAAAGGGGAAGGAGAATGGCAAATGATACCAAAGTAATATCAAGAAAAATACTCAATGTTCCTGTATTGTACTTGCCATTTTGTCCTCAAAGAGTTAAACTTTAAACCAGAATACCTCAAAGATTCAACTCTGGTAGGAGCATGTATATATGACTTGGGAAGCTGCAGCACTAGTTTTGGTTCTAATGTAGACTCCCAGATCCCAAGGAAGGGTGCCAGGTAGGAGGTCTGCATTGGGGAGTGGGTCTTACTAAGTCCAGAGCTAGAAATAGTGGCTGGAGTCAGCTGGGTTGGCAGCATAAGGGGGATCCAAAGATTGCCAGGTCTCAGTGAAGCTGGAAAGGCATATCACGTGGGAACTTGCAGGGATGAGTTCTGGGTCTGCTTTTGTTTAATACCTTCATCAGTGATTTAAATAATGGTGTTGAGAGTACACTGATAAAGTTTGCAGATGATACTAAATTGGGAAGGGTTGCAAGTGCAAGTGCTAAATTCAAAATGATCTGGACAA
This sequence comes from Apalone spinifera, assembly GCA_030068395.1. Taxonomy (NCBI): domain Eukaryota; kingdom Metazoa; phylum Chordata; order Testudines; family Trionychidae; genus Apalone; species Apalone spinifera. The sequence goes on from JANRFK010000875.1 coordinate 5,295,212, forward strand.
ACTGGAGAAACAGTATGAAGTAAATATGATGAAAATTCAATACGGACAAGTGCAAAGTACTCCGCTTAGGAAGGAACAATCAGTTGCACACGTGCAAAATGGCAAATGACTGCCTAAGCAGGAATACTACCGACAGAGATCTGGGGGCTATAGCGGATCACAAATTAAATATGAGTCAAGAGTAGGGCTGGGCAAGAGGTTGTCAGAGGGCCGGATCTGGCCTGTCTAGACCTTTCATCCGGCCTACGGCAGCTCCCAGCCCTGCTCCTAACCCATTGCCTGGGAGACACCCGAGAGGTGCAAGTCCTTTCAACTCCTGCTATTTAAAGGGCTTGCATCTTCCCTGCAGTTGCTAACGCATTGCCTAGCAGCTGCCAGAATTCATGAGCCCTTTCAATTGCAGGAGTTGAAAGGGCTTGTGCCTCGCTGGCGGTTCCCAAGCAATGCGTTAGCAGCAGGCCAGGAGCTAGGAGCCCTTTCAACTGCTTCTATTTAAAGGGCTCGCGCCTTCTGGATGGCTGCTGAAGATTGAGCCCTCTAAATAGCAGGAGCTATAAGGGCTCGTAACTCTCAGCCTCGCCACTAATGTGTTTGCCTGGGAGCCACAGGGGCAGTGCGAGCGCTTTCAACTGCTGCTACTTAAAGTTTCCGCCCCTTCCATCTGAGGCCCTGCCCCTTTTTCCTGAAGCTCCACCCCCGCCAGACCAGCCTGCAACCACTTTGGAAATTTTTGAAGTGGGCATCCCCTTCAAAAATTATTGCCTACCCCTAGTGAAGAGTGTAACAATGCTGCAAAAAGTAAACAACATTCTGAGATGTATTAACAGGAGTGTTGTGATGTACTTCTGGGATTACTTCTGTTACATATCTTAATACCTTATTAGTGTTGCCATGAATATTCTTATAGCTTTAGCTATACTTTTTCCTCTTGTTAGCATGGACTAACCTACTATATACATGCATACCATATCTTTGTTATACTAGACACACAAATACATGCCTTGATGATAAGTTCATGTTTTTATGATTCACTATGTTATTGTACTAGGTAATGTGTTTGCAATTGAAGCTTTTTATCAGACTGTAGTAGTAAAGTTAGTAACTAAAACATTATAGCACAAATAGGGAAACATAACTAACAGTTTACCCATGATGCTGAAATTTTGGCCCTGCTGAATTCAACAGGAGTTTTGACTTTAATGAGGCCAAGATTTCACCCATTGTGTACTGGTGTTGCCCTTCACAGACTTCTAATGTAATAACTTACGTCTTGAGGTAACAATATCATATAAAGAATAGTGCACTTTTTCTGTAAAGTGTCTTTGAACAAAATAATAATGCTTTTAGATTTAAAGGCAGCATTGAATAACAGAAATGAAATTGATTATTTTATGATTTCCAAAAAGGAAAAATAAAAGCCTTTGCCCTTATTAAAAGATTTGTTCTTCATTACTCACCAACTGACAGCCTTCCAGGGAGCTTACCAGTTGAGCATTCTGACACGAGAGGATGGAACCAGCCAAGTTAAGCATTACACACACAGCAGACAATAGCATGAAAAAGGTTATCTGAAAAAAAAAACCCACACAGTCCATCGATTATTCACTGCAAGATGCAAAGGGGAAAAATTATTTTAGCTTTTAAAAGTGCTTCCATCTTGTCAAACAATCATATTCATTGTATACATTTTAAAAGAAAAATATGAAACATTCCACACAATTTCAGTATTACAAGGTCCTGGGCTTCACACCACAAATAAGACAATGTTGATACTAGTCTTGACTGACATTTATTTTCCTTTAAACCCTGTAAGTTTTTCCACTTGATCTTCTATTAGTAGCTCACTGCAAAATTTCATTTGCAACTCTAATGTTAAGAACTGAGACCCCGAAAATAAAACTGATAAACAAACAGCAATAATAGTGAAAAACAAATATGATCTTTAAAAATTATTTTAGTGTTAGTAATCTAAGTTGCTATTTGTAACATAGATAAGCTTATTTGTTAATATGTGATTTTATGTTCTATATTAATATATAACATTAGATATCATTCTACCCGTTATCCATTGTCCAGTCTTTAGATATGAGGTAACAGAGACAAAGATGTTTTAAAGCTAACAGTTTTCATATGTTAGATACCTAAATGTCTATTGGTCTATAGAAAAAAAAATGAGTGTCACAATTAAACGCTCAACTTGCATCAAGTTGCATGTGGTGATAAATGCAGACATAGAAAAGTAATTTCATAGGGATGCAATAACAGCATCTCTGACAGTGAATAGGATTGTGTCTAATTTTCTTTGGACCACATTAAAATTCACCTCAGAAAATGAATCCCTGGAGGTTGTTCAAGTATGTCTAAGCAATATGGTATACAATACTGGGGCGGTATTAAGCTATTAGGAAGGCGAATAAAGAGAAATCAGAATCATCTTGGCCCAAGCTGTGAGTTCTCTGTGCAGCAGTTAAAAAGAAATAATAAAAGGTATGCTTAGTGTTTCACACTAGAGGCCTATGATGGCTTAATACTGAGTAATAGCTGTAATATTACACCTTTCTCTTGAGTCAGTAACCTTTCCAACTGTTCAGCATGAGATACAATATTACTAGGACATATTGCAGAAGTTAATGAAACACTCTTTTGATATTGCCAGTTCCAAAAGCCTTAAAACCAATCAGAAGTTAGGTGGTCAGTGCAACCAATTTATGGCTGCTCCCCCTTAGCTGGTTTTAAAGCAATAGATCAAGATGATGCTCATTTTCTGTGTAGACAGAATGCTACTCTGGTACTGCCACCATGTTCCTTCCCCATTGTGTCCCGTTGGCCCAGGCTGGGCCTTCACACTCAAACAGCTTTTTTGTTCTCCAAAATCCAGATGTTCCACGACCCCCAGTACAGGCTTAAGAGCTCAGGCAATACACTTCTTTTGCAGTTGCCAACCTAGGCCACATTAGCTCATTAAATCTGCTTTACCAAGTGTGGGGTTTGCATATCCTTCCAAAGGTTACCTACTCAAGTTACCACAGCTCCCAAACGATTTCACTAAAATTAATTAACTTCAACGTGAAGTCTAAATTTAACAATTATATTAGCATGTCTCAGTTTAAAATGTCACCCTGCACCAGCATTCTGCCTCTTGTATTCAGAGGCATATCTCCCAACTTTGTGTCATCTGAAAATTGTATCAGTACACTCTCATTTTCTATGCCAAGATCAGCATTAAAAATGTTAAGTAAGATTGGTCCCAAGACTGATCCAAAGAACTCCACAAATAACCTCCCTACCGCCTGATACTTCACTTTTCAATACCATCCATTACAGTCACACCGTTTAATTTCTTATCCATGTTTCAATTCTCATATTAACCTCTATCTTCTCCAATCTAACCAATAATTTCCTATGTGAAATTATATCAAATCCATAGTGTTTGTGAACCACTTAAGTCTCTTTCAAAAAGTTTCGCAAGACTATGTACACTGGATGCATCTATAAATTAGGGGGAAAAATAAAAGCTTCATCTGAAAATGCATAGGAATGTATTGGGCAGGTCCTGGAAATATAATGCATTGCTTAGCAATAATTTCATTGGACATGTCTACATGAGGAAATTATTTCAAAATAACTTATACTGAAAAAAGAACTCCCAAAATAATAATTTGAAACGACAGGTCCACACTACAAGGCAGAACTGAAATAGCTCAGAGTTATTTCAAAATAGCACACCCACACGGATTGGAGCCTGCATCAGATTTAAAGCCCCCGGAAGCACTCTTGAGAGGACACAAGGAGGGCAGACAGTTCCTGTGGCTGCTTGGTGAGACACGTGCTTACAGGGGCTCCTCTCTACAGCTGCATTTCACACACCACTCTCCACTCCTACCCCCTCATAGGATGCCAAACTCATGCCGTGTGCTGTGGTTGCCCTGGCAGGTGCCACAGCACTTCCAGCATGGAGCTGGAGCTTCTGCAAAGCAGTGCCATGCTCACGGGCCTTGTGCTGCACCTCATAACGCAGTTGATCTAAACTGCCCATGTGCTACTTCAATGACTAGCCTGAGCCAGAGGACCCCTTCACCCAAGTCCTGGCACACTTGCTACAGCAAATGATCCTCAATCCCCGGCACCCCGTTAAAGGTCACTTCTGGCACAGGGAGACCATTCCAACTGGTGGGATTGCATCATCCTGCAGTGATGTAATGACCTGCAGTGGCTCCAGAACTTCCTCATGAGGAAGGCCACCTTCCTGGAGCTCTGCGAGTGGCTCACCCCTGCCCATAGGCAACAGGATACCTGACTGTGACATCCCCTCCCCCCCCCCCCCCCCCCCGGCTCCCCTCTCCACAGAAGCATATTGCCATCGCCCTGTGGAAGCTCGCCACGCTGGACAGCTACCACTTCGTCAGGAACCAGTTTGGCATAGGGAAATACACGATTGGGGCTGTGCTCCTACATGTAGTCAAGTCCATCAAGAACATCTTCTGCGGAAGGTCATCACTCTGGGCAATGTCGACCCCATCGTGGATGGTTTTGCTACAATAGGCTTCCCCAACTGGGGGGGCTAGGTAGATGGCACTCATATCCCCATCTTGGCCCCAGACTACCAGGCCTCGGACTGTATCAACAGGAAGGGGTACTTCTTGATGGTTCTGCAGGTGCAAGTGGACTGCAAGGGATGCTTAATAGACATTAATATCAGCTGGTAGGAAAAGGTGCACGATGCCCGCATCTTCTACAACCCATACCTCTTCCAAAAGATGCACACGGACACTTTTTTCCCCTACATGGGCAGCCTGGCCCCCAGCCAGGAGAACTTAAATGCCAGGCTCAGCAGGTGCCGCATGGCTGAAGAGTGCACCTTTGGCTGCCTAAAGGGGAGGTTCAGGAGTCTCTTCACCCAGCTGAACATGATCGAGTGCAACATCCCCTTTGTGGTGGCAGCCTGCTGTGTGCTCCACAAGTTCTGTGAGAGCAAGGGGGAGATTTTCCTGCCAGGGTGGGAGGCAGAAGCTGATTGCCTGGCCAGTGTCATATGGAGAGCACATCAGGGGGATGTGCTCATCTGGGAGGCCTTGAGGGAGAATTTCAGCCAAGGCTAGCTGTGAGACTCTCCCCTGGGCCTCTCCACAAGGGGCCCCTGCATTGCCCATGTGCCTTTCCTCCCCCAACCCTCTCGTCCCCTCCCCTGCAGATCAAATAAAGAAGCCTTTTTTGGTGGAGAAAAAACAATCTGGTTTATTTGGGGGATATACAACAGGGGAGGGACTGGGGAAAGAACCTGGAATGCAGGAGAGGGAGGAAAGCTCAGGGTTGGGGCTCAGCCTGGTCCTGCTTCAGGTAGTTCAGGTGGCTCTGGCTGCCTGAGAGGTTCCACCACCACATATTCGGGGACCTAGGAGGAAAAGCCAAGAGGGGAGAGGGTGGGGAGTGGAGTTGGGAGTGGGGAGCTGGTTGGGGCCCTCTCCATGAATGTGTCCATGTACTCGATGACAGAGGTTATGGAGGAGCACATGGCCTTGTGCTGATGCTAGCTGGTCCCTCACGGCCTTCCGCTGCTCTCGATCAGCCTGGAGCTCCTTCCAGTATGCAGCTCCTCATCAAACCTCTTGATGAGGGATTAGAGGCAGGACATCTGGTCCCACAGCAGGTCTTCCTGTGTTTGCTTCCTCTGGTGGAGCCCACAGAATTGGGAAGATGGTGTGGGAGGTGGCAGACATGGCATGCTTGCAGCTGGCCCAGCTGTGACGAAATGTTACAAGGGCAGTCATGACTGGATATACAGTGTCTGAAGCCTAGCCCTCCTCTCTGAGCTGATACCAAAAGTCTCCGTTCAGATGATGCCGATGTGCTTAGAACACATCCATCTATTGAATAGACAGTGGGCACTTTCCTGCAGGGACATGGACATCCCAGGGGAGCCTTACTACACCCACAGCCCAGGGACAAGTAGGCATGGGAAGGTGCTGGTCAGGACAGGGGCCTGCCGGTGGGAGGGGGAATAGGGTGGCTCACAGAATCATAGAATCACAGAGCTGAAAGAGACATCAGGAGGTCATCAAGTCCAGCCCCCTGCCCAAGGCAGGACCAATCCCAACTAAATTAACCCAGCCAGGGCTTTGTCAAACCGAGACTTAAAAACCTCTAGGGATGGAGATTCCACTACTTCCCTAGGTAACCCATTCCAGTGCTTTATCACCCTCCTAGTGAAATAGTTTTTCGTAATATCCAACCTAGACCTCTTCCACTGTAACTTGAGTCCATTGCTCAGTCGCCTTCTCTGTCGCACAAATGCCAGGTCTGGCACTGGCAGCATTCTTCAGAGAGAGAACATCTATCAATGCCCGCTGGAGGAGGATGGGGTGTTTGGGGATGTGTGTGAGAGCAGCAGAGGCCACTTGCCAGAGAGAGTGGTTCTGAGGTCCCTTTCTCTTCCTCTCACAGAAGGTTCCCTTGCACGAGATCAGTCTCCTCCACATCACCGTGCTTCACCGAGAGCAGATGCTGCCCAAGTGCGGGCATGAGCCTGTGCCATGTGTGGCACTGCTGTGTGTGTTTCCATGACCCCCGCTTCCTTAGTGGTGGCTTGTCGTGGGATGGTGTCCCACCATGGAGGCAGGAGTAAAGCTGTCCTCTCCAGGAACCTTGTGCGATGGAGCAACTGAATGCTTCAGATGAGCACTCCATGTACACCCACCTGAAAAGGCTGTTGTGCGAGCCCAAGGCCAAGAAGGCCAAGTGAGAAGCGAGTAGCCCTCATAGCCCGTCGCCTATCCCCACGTGTATATAGGTATAATTATAGAACTCATCTGAAGAGCCTTCGCTGGGCTCGTCTGAGGCCTGGGAGACATCCTGGGAGGGATGGGACTGTCTCCAGGGTGAGAGCAGCTACTGGCTGGCGGGCATGGTGTCCTGCTCCTCCTTTTCCTCCTTGTCGTCATCATCCTTCACAACCCTGTCTCATTGAGGCTGACACCAGGTGTATCCTGGCTCGATTTGATGACAACAGGGAGGAAGTGACCAGCCTCCATCCCAGGATGGCATCCAACTGCCTCTAATTGCAGCAGATATGAGGTGCCACCCCAGAGCCTCCACTTTTTCCGTGGCCTTGTTGCAGGCCTGCCAGCACTCTTATTTTCATGCAGACCTGGTCAAGGGTCTGTATGTGCCCTTTTTTGGCCAGGCTGGTGGCCATCTGGCCTTAGATATTGGCATTCCTCCTCCTGGTACAGAGATCCTGGAGGTTGGTCTCCTCACCCCACACCTCTATGAGATCCAGGATCTCTGCACCAGTTCAGCGTTGGTGCCATCTTTCACCCCTGGCCAAGGGCAGCTGAAGGTGCTGCAGGAGTTCTGGCAGCCATGGGGGGCTCAGAGGGAGTGCTGGGGTTGGACATGGCTCCTGGGATGGGTACTGTGTGACACGGAGCTATGAAAGGTCCACATGTGCCACAAGCCCTTTTCCATCTGCCTGCTGCTTTAAGCTCTGCAGGAGAAGGGGAGCATTGGAAATATCAGGTGTGTGGCCAGAGTGGCCAGAAGTGCAGCTGTGAGAGGCCTCTGGAGACCAATTATTTCAAAATAGCAACAGCTGAGCGTCCACACTAACACTATCTAGAAAGTACAATTTCAAAATAACTGTTATTCCTCACGGAAAGCCGGAGTTGTTCCAAAATAAATAGCTCATTATATCAGAATATTGGGCTTGGTAGTGTGGATGCTCCACTCATTATTTAAAAATAAGGGGAATTATTTTGAAATAACTTCCAAGTGTAGACTAGGGTATTGAGAGCATATAGCATTAGTTGATAGACAAGTCTACATCTTACAAGCACTCTTCTATACCACATGCAATTTAGGGAGGTTAACAAGGGCAGAGACACAAAAGCATCAAATTACTGTAATCCTCCACTTGAAGACTGTATTTCTGGAGTCAGTCAAGAAGCTGACTTGGAATGAAGTTACCCAAAGTACAGTAATAAAAACACTTACAAACCTGGAGAGAAACAAAGTCTGACAGAGTTTCTAAACTTTGTCTGTGTAGAGATCAGGAAAGAAGGTGGCTATTGTACAGCTGGAGAATGATAAATATTCAGTAGAAATTACAGAAACTGACTCCTGACAAGATGCATCTAGACAACAGCACTGAAATAGTGTTTTCTGCATCTTGACAGTGCACCCATTATTTTGAAATAGCTTTTGAAAATAACAGGCGCAGTATTCTGATGTCCCAGTAAACCTCATTCCATGAGGATTAAGGAATGTTTCAGAATAGGGCTCTATTTCGAAATACATTCGAAATAATCTACACAATTTGCATAGCTCAAATTGCATAACTTATTTTGAGCTATGGGTGCTGTGTAAATGCACCCATAAAGGGCAATATAGGGGAGGTGGTTCAGTGAAAAGGTGCAGAAACTTAAAATAATTATTAATATTTAGGTTTACCTTAGTTTAGAGACTCTTTTTAGGAACAGTTGTGAGCAATCAAACATGATGTCCTTTAGTGTACTAATCTAAAGCCAATACATATCTTCCAACTCTCCATACTCAAAGGCTACATCTAGACTGGCATGATTTTCCGCAAATGCTTTTAACAGAAAAATTTTCCATTAAAAGCATTTGTGGAAAAGAGCGTCTAGATTGGCACGGATGCTTTTCCGCAAAAGCACTTTTTGCGGAAAAGCGTCCGTGCCAAACTAGATGCGCTTTTGCGCAAAAAAGCCCAGATCGCCATTTTCGCGATCGGGGCTTTTTTGCACAAAACAAACCTGAGCTGTCTACACTGGCCCTTTTGCGCAAAAAGGACTTTTGCGTGAACGGGAGCAGCATAGTATTTCCGCAAGAACACTGACAATCTTACATGAGATCGTCAGTGTTCTTGCGGAAATTCAAGCGGCCAGTGTAGACAGCTGGCAAGTTTTTCCGGAAAAGCGGCTGATTTTCCAGAAAAACTTGCCAGTCTAGACACAGCCAAATAGTTAAACCGAGAGGGAGTAGAGACTCTTCTGCTTCTACTTACTAACCATGTAGCCAAATAAAAAGATTACACCATAGTAAGTTGTAAACATGCTGTTCAGAGTTTAATTTCTACACTAAAAGAGAAAAATAAAAGTCACTGAGGAGCAGTGCAGGACCAGAAGCAGGATCTAGTAAAACGTATTAGCCTCCAAAACTTTTGAACACCAATAGACACCTCTTTCACATACAACTCCACCTCATTGAAGACTTTCTTACATTCTTTCCCTTCTGTGTCTTCTATCCTTGGCTCTCCATTTTCTCCGGGTGTGTCTGGACTACACCTCTCTGTCGACAGAGATGTAGATCAGGCACGTTGAAATTGCTAATGAAGCAGGAAATACAGGAAAAGGGTTTATTTTCATCTAGACTGCTTTTTTTTCCGAAAAAGCTCCGTTTCGGAAAAAAGCTGTGGCCATTTTTATGCTAATGAAGCTCGGGATATTTAAATCCCTGTTTCATTAGTAATTTCAATGTGCTTGATTTGCATCCCTCTGTCGACAGAGGGATGCGGTCTAGATGTAGCCTCGGTGTCTTGTCCCTCCATATTAGTCATCATATGCTTTCTCAGCCTCTTCCTCCCTCCCTATGCCTAATCGCTCCATTCCATCCCATCCCGTTTCACACACTGATACTTCTCACATTCCATTTCCCCTCTACTCTGCTTATATTAAGAGTGTACTGGAAAGGCTGGGTTCTTCTCTCTTCCCTTAGAGATGGGCAAACTGAGGAAGTATTTCGGTTCTACCTTTTTCTCATGTAAAGGGGAAGCCGGGACTCCTTCACCTGCTGCGCCAACTTAACTGACTTAAACAGCACACATGCAGCAAACTGTCACTTACAGATAGGATAGTTATTTCAGGGAAGCAGCTGTAACTTGCAGTTGTGTTGCTTACTTTTGCTACTAATTGCAAACCTTGTGATATTTGCTGTTTTTCTGAAAGATGCAGCTCCTTGAATCATGTGATTATGTAAGAAATTCATTGAAAATTAGGCAGTTCATGGTTGCAGAAAAAAGCTTGTAAATTTGATTTAAGTGCACAAAAAAAAAGAAAGGAAAATAACTACAAATTTTTTTTAATCATGGTCTAGACAATTTCATAACTTTTGGGGGGGACTAAGTTGTGATTTTGGAACACTTGGGATGGCCCCTTCAATTTTCTATCAGAGCCCCACTGATTGTAATGGAAAGGTAAGCAGCAATCCCTTCTCTCCCTAAAATCTGAATTTATACCGTGAAATAACACTTTGAGCCCTAACCCAGGTATCTGACTTTAATTTATTCCCAGCAAAGTGGATGATTAAAGAAATAAAATAGAAAGGATAATGTTTTTCTCCTAACAAAAATATTCCCTTGTGAAATTCTATAGGGGTATGTCTACACATCAAAGTTAATTCAAAATAACAGCCATTATTTTGAATTAACTTTACTAGCGTCTAAACAGCCAAACTGCTATTTCGAAATACATTTGAAATAGTGGACCACTTATTTCGAATTTTGTAAACCTCATTCTACGAGGAATAATGCCAAATTCGAAATAGCTATTTCGAAATAAGTGCTGTGTAGACACTTATTTCAAAATAGGGGGCCTCCAGCCTTCCCAGGGTGCCCTGGTGGCCACTTCAGCCTCAAACAAGAACACTCCTCTTCCTCCCCTTCCTCCCCGGAGCCCTTAAAGGGGTTGACTCTGGCCACAGTGCCTGTGCCAGCTCCAAGCCTGCTAGCCCAGAGCCAGCAGGCACTGCCCCTGATCCAGTGGCCCCAACACATGAGCCAGCAAGTCACTGTCAGCCAGCCCTCCGCTGCTCCCCAGGTGCACTCTGCCAGCTCCCAGGAGCCTGCCAGGGCCTGGAGAAGGTGGGCGCCTTCCTGGTCCAGGTTGGAGATCAGGGTAGACCTTACTTAGGTTTGGGGGGGATGCCCCCAATGTCCATGATCTCCGCACTAG